>CM055109.1:36430990-37030990 GCA_029204225.1 Diphasiastrum complanatum | reverse complement strand
GGCGGATATGATGGAATCATCGTAATTGGCCATAGAGGTAGAGGCATCATCGTGTAGCTTATCCTTATGTTTCGCTCTTCGCTCATTTCTGCGTCTTCTCTCTTGATCAGAGTTATCAGAGTCTAGACTAGTGCTTTCACTCTCGTCGACTCTTTTGATGGCATCGACGCGGGCTGCTTGAAAAGACATGTACTTGTCTCTTCATTTCATTTGCTGCCTGATTCCCTTGGGTATTCCTGCCATGAACCATGTCAGGACGCTATGCTTTGGGACACTATCAGGATCGCATCCACCTTGCAATCTCATGATTCGTTCAATATAGTCACGTAGGGATTCATTTTTCTTATCCATATGGATATGTCCTAGTTGCAAGAAGGGATTAGAGAGGAAACGAGTGGTTTTGAAACGGGTGATGAATTCAGTCTGTATTCCAATCCTCACATTCGTTTTGCTCAAGATTGAATGAAGTACCAATCTTTCGCGGTATCGGTCATGCACAGATTGAAATATCTTAACAGCTCTTGCGGGTTGTCATCTCCATAGGCTCTACACGCTTGAGTGTAGATCTGCAAAAATTGTCGCGGATCTCCCTTTCCATCAAACCTCAGAAAGTCGATATTGGAGAAGTTCTGGACTACGTGGGGTACAAATGGCCTTGGATTGTCCATCAGAGGTGGATTACGTCAGCTGGTTCGTGAAGTATCTCGATAGGTACGTTGACAAACTCCTTAAGAGCAGGGGGATCTAGAGTGGATAATCTCCTACCAGATCTAAGATGCATATACAGGAACGGGAGGTGTGGCTATTTTTGGTCCTTTTTTTTTTTAAAACCTCAGATATTTTTGTAAATATTTTCTGTATAAGGGTGATTAAATGATGGATCTGGATGTGGATCAAACCGAAATGAAAGTGATTTCAGATCAAGATCAGATCGAAATCTAAAAAAAGTTGGATGGACGAAAAGAAGCGTGAATACAAATCCAAAAGGCAATTGGGGAAGATCAAAAAGTGCAGGTGGGTTCTGATTGTTAGAAACTCAAAAAAAATTATGTTTTCTCTTATGGCGAGTAAATGCAAGTTAGGACGAGTAAACACGAGTAAAAGTTGATTACTTGTCGAGCTACCTACTTGTTATAAATGATAATCAAAACAATCTGGGAAAGGGGCGAGTTAAGTGGAGCTGTATGCGATTTGTGTGAATAACCAGATCTTTACTCATCGGTCCGGTACAAGGTAGATCAAGTATTGTACTTGCTACTATACTGATGGCGAGTAGATATTGAACAAATTACGAAAAATCTTTGTTGGCGAGTTCGTGCGAGTAAAGAGAAAAATGTGAGAAATAAAAAATGAGCGAGAAATCTAAATCGGCGAGTTAGCGTGAGTTAGAGCTAGTTTGCTCGTCGATCTCCATAATGGTAGTTCTGAGGCTACTAATCACTCTGTACTGATGGCGAGTAAAGCTACAGAGTAAAAATGAAGAAAATCAGGTTGACGAGTTAAAAATCACTGTTGGCGAGTTAGCGCAAGTAAAGCTCTTTACTCATCGAGATCACGGAACATGCCTCTGTGTCTGCTCTGCTCACTGGAACAATGGCGAGTTAAAAAGATCACAAAAAAGTACAAAAAAACTTGAGGACGAGTAAAAAACTGTCAAAATGCAAGAAATAACAAAGAAAATGCAAACTAAAACCCATGTCTAATGTAGCTTAGCACTGTCTCCCCGGCAACGACGCCAAAAAAATGTTGGACCCTTTCCGTGCCTCCCTAATCAGTGCGATCAAGAGGGCAAAGATGGGGCTTGGATCTCCAACTAGGTGAATATCGATGTAGTACGGGCTTCAATCCAACGGGCAGAGGGATAAACTACAAGCTAAAGATGGAATTTAAGCCTACCAAGAGTGTCAATCCTGGTGTTGGATCTAAAAGTAGAGCTAATGATGCTTAGATTTGGATGTGGGATTCTCTCTTTTTGATGCTTTTGGTTTTGGTTGATCCTCTTCTTGGTTCTTGATTTCTTGGTTTATCTAGGAATCAGTAGCTCTAGATCTCCTCTTGAGGTTGATCTTCTCAAGGGAGGTGAACAATAAAAGGGAAATCTACCTAATGGATCCTAATGATCACTCCAAAGGGATTTTCTAACACCTATTTCGCTTGAGTGTGGATTTTGTGGATTAGTTTTAGGAAACTATGGATGAAAGCAAGTGCTAAAGATCATGCATGAATGTATAGCTTGATTAACAAAAATATAACATGCATTCATCATCCACAATCAATCACACACAAGAAAATAGGAAGACTTCACACAAAAGGCAAGAATGGCTGGAGGAGATACTCTCTCTCTCTCTCTCTCTCTCTCTCTCTCTCTCTCTCTCTCTCTCTCTCTCTCTCTCTCTCTCTCTCTCTCTCTCTCTCTCTCTCTCTCTCTCTCTCTCTATTCTTCTAAGGATCTGTGAAGCTTGTGCCTTGGCTAAGGCACACAAGTTACCTTTTTCAAGTTCAATCACAAAGACAAGTCATCCTCTCAAGTTGATCCACTCGGATGTGCATTTTGCTGGCACAAAGAGCAATGGTGGAGCTAAAATGTTTGTCACCTTTATAGATGACTACTCAAGATATTGATGGGTATATCTACTTTCCTCTAAAGCACATGTTTTTGAGAGTTTTGTCAAGTTTAAGAATTTTGTTGAGAAGCATCATGATCACAAGATAAATTTTTTAGAAGTGATAATGATGGAGAATATATCTCCAATGAATTTAAAGACTTTTGTGATCAAGAAGGGATCAAGAAAGAGCTATCTTGTCCCTACACCCCTCAACAAAATGGGGTGGCCAAGAGGAAGAATAGGACTTTATGTGAATGTTCTAAGGCGCTAAGGTTAGATGCATGCCTACCCAAGTCATTTTGGGGTGAAGCTCTCATGTGTGCTAATTTTTATAAAGTTCCATGTAGCTCTATAAATAATAAAACATCTTATGAGTTGTTGTATGGAGAAAGGCCTAATCTCAAAGACTTGAAGGTGTTCGGATGTATTTGCTATGAACATGTCCCTTTGGACACAAGGACCAAGGAAGATCCATTATTGGACATTTGTCTACGAAAGAAACATGATATTTCAAGGAGACTTACTACTTCACAAGATCAAATATTGGAATTGGGAAGGTGGCTTGGCCAAAGTTCAAATGGGAGGATCATGTTTCTCTTTTTTGTAATGAAGGGAACATGAAAAACAAAATGCACCATATAAGGACTTATAAGAGCTTGCACATGCTATGTGAGGACTTCAAGGAGTGTTCTTGCACTCAAAACAATCCTTTGATGACTTCCTACAACTCAAGAATATTCTCAAAAGCTTCATTGTTAGATTTCACATCAATAGAAAAGAGTACTTTATAGAACTTTCTTGAGTTGATTGTTATAGAATTGGCTCAATTACAAACCTTTCTTTTTACATCGCATTCTAGTGTTGTCATTGCAAAAATTTGATTTGGTCCAATAGATAGTTATCCCTAAATGACTATAATATAGATATCCTATTGTATTTCGTTATGTTCTCTCTCTCGCTCTCTCTCTCTCTCTCTCTCTCTCTCTCTCTCTCTCTCTCTCTCTCTCTCTCTCTCTCATGTGCTAATGTTTTGTTGATAACTTATCAGGTTCTTTGCTTCGAGGTGTTTTTTAGTGTTATTCAAATTAACTATATTATTGTTATCCTTATTATTGGCCCTCTTGGATCCTAATCTAGGATAAGCATTATAAAATCAGCCACACCTAGTTAAACATCCTTTTGAAATAAATCTTGAAATACTTCTATTCAAGCAAGCTGTATAAAATCCAACAATGTAGCTTTGCTAGATAAACTATTGCATGCACCCAGATCATTCTATACCAAAATAATATTTGTTTCTTATTAAATATATCTTCCAACATTTTTAGCATGTACGAATATAATTTTAGGCTATGAATTATTATTCAATAATTTTTCTTTTTGGATATTGATTTTGAGATGTTCTCTCTTTTAAGGAGGCCAAAGTAGTTACATTTTTTGGTGACAAAGATGTACATCCATTTGAGATGATTTCTACATCGAATTGAATGGGAAATTTTTAAATTTCATAGCATGATATGCATTATTTGTTTGCCATTTTGAATTTCGTTGAAATGCATCTTAATAGTTGTGAATTTTCTAAAAGTTGTTAACTCAATGGATTTATATCAAGAGCATACTTACTACAATTAAAATGGTAGTAGTGATTTCAATGCACTTTTCAGCTTTGGTAATGACTTTGGTAATGATCATAGAGCATAGGATTGTCCTATCTCCGTACAGTTAACTTATTGATAGTTATAATGTCCAACTTTACATTATAAAACATACTTTAACGTCAATATAACATGTTCGATACATGATACCATAATTGTTGTATTAGTTTTTTATATTAAACTTCTTAATTAGTTACGATTTTTTGTTCATTCTTTACATTCATCTCCCAATATACCACATTTGATCTAATGACACATTTTCCTGTATGGGACACTCGTGCTGTTTATTGATTTACTTATCTAGCTCGGATGTTATTTAATTAAGCCCAATTATGCTCAGATGCTATCTAATTAAGCCCAAAGTATCCATGTTCTCCAACTTTCACATGTTAAACCACAAAAAGAGCTCCTTACTTAACGCAACGAGAATTCTCAAAGAGAATTTCATGTGACTCAACTTGCTTATCTCATGCAAATAGGTTGCCTGGTGCCGTTGAAGCTAGAGTTGATTGGCTTATCTGCACAATGGAAAAGCTTTGAGAAAAGTTGCAACGTGCTAACCCTGTTAATTTGTTAAAGTAGAAAGGCCCTTTCAAAGCACAACCAAGATCATATATCCATGAACTTCTTGTCTCTAAAATTGTGACTCTGAGTTAGATCTGATAGCTGTTTTTCCCTCTGAAACTATACTCAAAAGATTATAAATGCTTACTCATTATAATTAAATACCATATCCAACCGCAGGTTAGCATATACAGATTTCAAAGACTGTGTACCACCTTTGGACACTGGTGAATGTGATATGTCTTTGCTATAAAGTTCAACCGTGCATATGAAATGTTTGCCAAAAAGAGCAGATGATTACTTTAAGTTGGTTATTCTACCTTAATCTTTCACAGCTTGCATCGAACATCTCTATTCTGTAACAGAGCACAACTCACACAAATACAATGCTTGAACCATGAAAATTTTAAAAGCTACTTCTTAACTGGATATATACTCTTAACAACCAAGTTCTAGCTCACCTTCAATTGGTGATTTTTCTGGGAGAATGAAGCATCATATCCACAGTAAATTGAAAGCTCTCCTGAATTAATATGAATGTATACAAACTTAATTGTTTCTGTTGCATGCCTCACTTGTGTAGATAGAAAATTATGTTCGGGATTATGCAACCTTGAGGAGTGGAATGATAGAAATAGAAAACATACCATTGCGTTAACTACTGCAGAGCTATTGAGCCATACTGTTAGAACTATCTTCTACCATTTCTTCCTTGTCCTTCGTTTTGAGGCTTTCTTCTTGGACTAATCTTTTGAAAGTATCTCTGCTTTTGGATCTCAGAATATGTTGAATTTCAGTTTTATTCACTGTTGGGAACACAGCACACAGAATTATGCTTAGCAGATTAATATCCTCATCTGTGATTGGATTTGGTCCAATGCAGCATTTGCAGATTGCATCCAAAGCTTTCTCTGCACGAGCTATTACCGGCACATCTGGTATGGGTGACTTTGAATTTTCTCTTTTCTGAAAAGAAAAGGCATTTCACATTTGATCATAAAATGGTTAATCCAAATAACGGTACAGAAGCACCACGAAGCAAAGAGCTTTTCACCTATCAAGTTATCAGTAAAACATGAGAGAGAGAGAGAGAGAGAGAGAGAGAGAGAGAGAGAGAGAGAGAGAGAGAGAGAGAGAGAGAGAGAGAGGCAGAGGACAGAATATCTATATTAATATCCTCTGGGATCAACCGTCTATGGGACCAATTAAAAACCATGCAATGACAAAACTAGAATGCTATGTAGAATGAAAGTTCTGTGACTAAGCCAGCTTTTACAATCACCTCATGAAATTTCTATCACAGACTCTTTTCTATTTATGTGAGTTTCAACAATGAAACTTCTGAGGGTACTTATATCCGCAAGCAGTAGGAAGTTATCAAAGGATTGCTCTGAGTGCAAAAAAATTCCCTGACGTCCTCCCATAGCTTGTGCAATCTCTTACAAGTCCTTATATGGTGCATTTTGTTTTACCACTTTCCCTTCAGTAAAAAAAGACAAGACATGATCCCCCCATTTGAACTCCGGCCAAGCCCACCTCATTTCTGATCTTTGATCTTGAGCTGGTTGGCATCCTTGAAGTATAATGTTTCTTTCGCATATAAATGTCCAATATGATATGGACTTGTATTGGCCCTTCTATTGTTGGATTTATCTATCGCTTGTAATATTGCATTTTTCTCTTCAATGGACCTCCCATAATCTTCGGTTGAAGTTTTTCAGAAAAGCTTCAAGTCTTGGTTGTCTTTTGGCCATTCATCATGCTGCATATTCCTTATAAGATAGCCAATCGTTGATATGAAGCCACCAACCACTAGTAAGTCTTTAAGAAAGTTGGCAGCTTTGAATTGTTACTTTTAATAGGTGTTCACCTTGCATATCCTTCAAGCATTCAAGATAGCGATTCACTCTTAGAAGTTAGCATTGTTATGGCCTCCAAAGGGAAAAAATGATCTCAACCAAGAGAATGCAATACAATGGTGTGTACTTGACTCACAAGCACATAGTTGAAAACCTTTCTTGAACCTGTTCAAACTCTGAATGTGGAATGCTTCCTCTGCAACATAGTCATCAGAAGACTGTTTTATCAAATTTCAAATCGATTTAATCAGCTCAAAGAATTTGAATTAAGCAACTTTTATCTGAGACCAAAGCTGCTAAATTTCATTGATATATCATATTTTTACAGTTTTAGAAGATCAGGATGATAGATCTTGCCAAAAGATCAAATGTTACTTGTGATTCTAGATAGAATACAGATGAGAGAAGGGTGTATTCCACAATTTATACATACAGATAATAACAGTTTATTTATGCATACATTTGTTAACATAAAAGCACAAGGTGCTGTAACAATACATTCTTTGGATCAAGATCAAAACCTTATCAAATGACAATATTAAAAATTGACAACCTCCCTTTCAAGTGTGCTTATCCCTAAGGATGGGAAATTGGTGCCACTATAGAGATATAATTTTCGAAAAGCCATTTCCATGGAAAAAGAAAGATTTTCACTCCCCAATGATCATTTGACTGAGCAAGCATTCCAACAGAATCTTTGAGAGCTTTTGAAGACAGTGTGCATTAGCATATGTCATCCACCTCCTTTTAGAGCCTTCCTTAGATTCTATCTACATATACATTTGTTCAAACTTTCATCCATTAGGAGCCAATTAGGAGTCCGTCACCACCTTCGTTTAAAATTGTCCAGCTGCTCTTTGAAGTTCACTTAAATTCCAATATCTTCCATGGGTTCCAAATAGGTGTTTCTTGGCAGCGTATCAAATGCTTTACAAAAGTCTATAGAGCAAAAAGGCAGATATTGTGGATTTTATGACTCTCTTCAATAGTTGAATGACTACTTTGAAAGGCCACTTGTTCCTTACTCTCAAGCCATTTAGTTCTAGGTAACTACTAAGTTTCTTTTCCGGTGTGCTGCCGCAAAGTTTCGACATTGCATGGCTTATCATGATGTTACAGTAACTGGCAGGATTGTCATTGGCTTTGCTCTTGAATAATGGAACTGTTATACTTTGACCACCCATAGGAAAGGATTCTTCCAAGGATTGATCAAATAAGTCTTGGATGCATGGAAAAATCACTTCTTTGCCATCTTGAGGAGTCCTGCATGTACGTACGTCTTCAATATCTTAAGCTTTTCACTTTATTGTGCCACATAGCCCCTCCCTCTACAATATTTTTTCCAATAAACCACCTTTATCATTATTAATATGGAGTGGTAGGCTCAATTGTCCTTCCCTACCTCGTATAGTTGCTTGGCATAATGCAATCATGTACTTGTTTCGATTTTATTCCAGAGTGCCAATGGGCTTATCAAAGAGATCTTACGAACATTTGTTGTGGATCCTTATACCACGCTTCCACCAACCTATATATATGACTCTAACGCATTGTGTGATAGTATCACAACAACTCTCTCACTATGTGACAGTATCACTATCTCATGTAAAGCACCATCAACCTATATATGTGACTCTCACATTGTGTGATACTATCACTCATGTGATTCTCTCTCACTGTGTGATAGTGTCACTCTCTCAGTATGACAATAACTTAATTCGACATCCTTATTCTAAACCTTCTCTCTTAGAAAATTAGATTGAACTTCAATATTCTTAGTTCTAGAGTGAGTTTGTGGGTTCCAAGCAAGAGATATGCAGCTCCGATTGTCGCAATGGAGTAGTGTTGGTTTGATCCACTAAAATTTCAGATCCTAGAGTAAGCTTCTGAGCTAGATAATTTCTTTGACTATGGAGGTGGCTGCAACATATTCAGACTTGGTAGAGAACAAAGAAATGCATTTCTGCCTTTGACTATTCCTTGAAATGGGTCCTCCTGCAAGAAAGCACAGGTAGCTAGAGGTGGATTTTCTGGTATGCACGTCTTCAGCCCAATCTGAGTCAAAATAGCCTTTTAGGATTAATGCATCCTTTGAATTTCCATCATAACACAAAGCATAGTGCTTTGTGGCTTGTATGTATCGTAGAAGGAAGCCCACAGGTGACTCAAAAATAGACTCGGAAGCATGCCCATCAAATTCACTCTCAATATCTATGAGGCTACTCTCATGTACATAAGGACTTTCAAAAGCAGATCATCATTGGATGACAAAAGTAGGCGAAGCACATGTAAAAAGACATGCCACTCAAAGATAGACGGATGAGAATGGACATATGTACGCCACTCACCTCAAAGTGGCTCGAATCAACACTCAACACCAGTGGGAAAAGGCCACGAGCAAGTGAACGCCATAAAAATCATCACAAAAGGGAGCACTAGGAAGTAAGCTGCCCAAATGTGACAAATAGTCGAGCAACTGATAGATGGTGAAGAGGTTACCAAAAAGTCAGTGCAAAGTGTAATATCTTGAGAAAGAAATAGCCAATTGGTGACCCGTAAAGTGCAATAAACTTGCTGAGAAACAAAGAATGTAAAGACCCTAAAACAGACAACACGATTGCAACCAAAACAACTCAATTTTAATCACAAACAAAAAAGTTATGACAAAAAAAATGTTCTAGAGAGAGAAAATTGCTAGAAAGAGAACAGTTGGAGAAAGTGTCTAGAGAGAGAAACGGCTACAAAAAAAAACACACAACTCCTTCCCAATTCTTCAACAAAGTGCTTTGATACCGAGTTATAGACTCCATCTATGGATATTGATATCAATGAAGCCAATGTTTCATCAGTCCGTTTAATATGTTGTTTCGAAATGCGTTTGAAACGGAGGTCCACGTTCGAAACGGGAAACTTTTTTTTGGTTTTCTTTTTTGAAAATGTGTTTTTATGGGTTTAGACATGTCATAGAAAGACTAGTACTAAGTAGATACATCCAATTTCAGAGAATGCTCTAGAGAATGCAATTTCAAGAGGAGAAACTGTGTATGGTCACTTTCCTCAGTCAATTATTGATATTGTCATGGATAGGTTGCAAGAATCTGTTCATGCCAACACATAGCTTATGGCCCTTGAGAAATCATGCTCAAGTGCATTCAAGAAGTATGCAAAGACATGACCATAAGCATCTTTAGAAAATTTCAAAGAGCAAGAAGTTCAGCTCGTGAGGGTTTGCAGGCCCATTGCCACATGGTAGTAGGCACTCGATAACATGTCAACAATCGCACTTCTATGCCCAATGCTCATTGCCTAGCCCTTATCTTATAAACCCCAGCCCTAATCTGGGCCCTATCATCTATGGGACCCCATAAATGGTGATCATACTGTATACACTTGTAAAAAGTTGGAACTAGATATTGCCATACTCCATACATATTACAGGACTGAGTTGAAAGTTCTTAGTTCAGAGTGTTGAGTGGCAAGTGCTTCAAAGTTCACATATAGTGAGTCGTGACCAATTACGACTTACCATAAAAGATAGTCCATAGTACACACTTGAATACTTCAAAGTTGACTCATGTGCTGCGTGCATTGTAATTTGTGCATGTGTCATGACTCATGAGTCATGACACATGCAGCTGAAATAACCGAAGAGATAGGGGCACTTGGTGTGTTACCTTTTTTGATAATAGCTGCCCACGAAAGGGTTTCCTCCTTCTGCTTGTCAATTTTATCCTCCAATTCTTTAAGTTTGTGCGATGGTTCAGGTGTAGCAAGAAGAGGCTGAGATTTGACTTCTTTTCTCAAAAGATCCATTTCTTGATGCAGTTTGGCGTTGATTTCTTTGAGAGCAGACATCTCAACCATATGTAATTCTGTCTTCAGACCTTGAAAATCCTGTAATAGCACAGTCAGGCTAGAGGCAAGATAGGACTCCATTGCCTTTGTGGGAGTGTATGGTTCTTGAGAGAGAGAGAGAGAGAGAGAGATGGTGAACATCAATGATGTTGTTATGTAATCCATTCTTTGCTTGTTTTCATTATGTTCAATGATTTGTATGGCAAGCCGAATGGCACTTTCCTATTTTCTCTTCAGAACTACAAAAATGCTAGAATGGAGTGTAGGAAGGGTTTCACAAGGTGTCTCATCTTTTGTTAGCTTCGTTGTACTTCCGTGCTTGCAGTTTCACACTTTGCTATATTTTTGTAGGTATGGAGTCCTCTATTCATGGCTGGAAATCTGATTCCAGCACAATTCCCTTACCACAAAGTCCAACATAAAGATTAATCAGCAGATCACATGGAACAATGTCCTGAAAGCTAATGTGAAGCCTTGTTCCTCTCCTCAAAACAAACATGCAGTGGGCTTGCGCTGCAAAAATATACACTTTTTCAAAAATACTCAGAACATTGATCATGAGCCAAAGGTGGAAAGTGACCATGTTTGTCTTAGCCTTTGCCAAATAGAAGAGGCTAGAATATACACAAAACCCAAACATGTACCTTTTTCAAACTGAGTGAAGATCAATTCATCAGCTTCTAGCTGAAAGCAGCAATACAAATAGGAAAAATGGACATGTGATCGCTGCTCCTCATCACTCAAAATTAAGGATGGTAAATTGAATCAGAGACAAAGGCCTATTTCTGAATAGGAAACTTGGAACAAGATGTGTTGAGGTGAGCGTGGCTGGATCAAAACAGGTAGAAAGCTCACATTACCCCATTTCATCAGAGGACTCTTGCATCACTTCTTATAATTACTCTTCTACAGCAAATAACACTTGAATATGTAGAAAAACATGTTTGAAGTGCACTCGAGCTAGTGCTTCTCTTCACTCACCTTGGCAGCAGTATCCATCAGAAGATTGAACGACTCAATCTCATATTGTATGTCATATGAAACTCGTAGGCGTAGGGCTGCCAGCATTATCTCTTCACTCTTCAACAACCCCGCACCTACAGCAGCTACCCAACACCATATTAACACGTATTGTGGCCTTGCCACCTGCATTGCCAGAAAATGCATCTCAATTATTCGAGCATACACTATTTTTTGAAATGTTATGCTAGCTTATCATCTCTATGTGCCAATGTAAGGTAAAAAGTACCTACAGTGAGAAGATTTATTACAAAAAACATTGGAGAATAGAACAAGGAGCCTAATAGACCAGATAAACACAAAACTTCTTACATCTGCCATCAATCATTAGCAATTACAATTATTCTTGAAAAAAACTAGATTTCTATTTGACATCCAAGTACCTACTCCTGTGTGCACAAGCATGTTGTACAGTGGGCATCAGTTTCAGGACTATCTGAACTTTCTATCTCCCTTTCTCTATATTCTGGATAGTCTGTGATGGATTGTAAAGGTCGTGAATGACGAAGTTCAAGAAAAGAAGCAAACTATTCAACTGCTTGCCTAACAAATTCGCATAAACTAATAGCTTGTGCTGCCTTTGGCATGCTCATATGCTTCAACTGATTGAGAATTAGTTTTGCTTCCTGGATTCGTAGACTTAATTTGAGGGATAAAAAATAAAGCAAAACACAATAAGTGCAGGAAAATACTAGTAGTCTTAAGTAGAAAGAAATAGAAATTTGAGTGGGGCTTGACGCATGAGCTTTGATCTTGTTTTCTTCATTGGCAAGTGTCATCATCTCCTGCAAGATTAAATGCTTGAGAATAGAACAAGGAGCCTAATAGACCAGATAAACACAAAACCTCTTACATCTGCCATCAATCATTAGCAAGTACAATTTTTTTTGAAAAAGCTTAGATTTCTATTTGACATCAAAATTGTTACGAGACTGTAACTGAACCAAACCTAGCAGCGTTTCTTGGTGCAGCCTGATCTAACCACCATAGGGCAAAGGACGGTGTGGGTCAGAGGCATGCATGCATACCAGGCAGTAAATATGTTGGCTAGCATTGCCCAATCAGTAACATGCATGTTAGTTAGGAGTCATGCAGTCCGACAGCAGTTGACTAGATACAGATTAGCTTTGCCTTTCTGTGGTTATGTTCTTCTTAACAGTGGCATCAGAGCATAGGTGATAGATCACCAAGGTAGGGAGTGGATCTTCCCCAATTTTCCTTAGCCATTTTTCTTCCATACTAAATGTGAGTTGAAGAGAGAAAGATGGCGCTCTACTTCGAGGCAATTAGGCTGCTTTTTCTTCTGCCATGCATGTTTTGTTGCAAGGCGGATCAACAAGAATCAACGCTGGTCTAGCGCACCTCATTTTCAAAGGTTTTTGGGGGCACCCTGCTGCAAAATCAGCAACTAGTTCAGGCTTTAAATCATCATACTGCGTCATAGAATGGAGATCTTCATAATCATCATCTCTGAGCATCGTCGCTACAACCGCCACAATGCTTCTTGGTTTCCAAGGGAAGGCTCGAACTTGAGACCAAAGAAACTTTGGATGTCAATCTAACCAATTGAGCCACAATGGGAAGAAAGAGATGGGAAGGAGTCACTGTGCTACTGCCATGAAAAGCCCAACTTCTGCCTGCCTATTTGCTGCCTTGAAGAGGGAAGAAGTGCGACCAATACAAATGTCCCGAGCAGGCCTCAGCACCATCTTCTTCAATAGAGCTGGTGACAGCAGAGTTGCCAATGTTGGCATTGATTTTTTTACAAGGAAGTTCTTACCAACAATCATTGGCTCCAACTCAAGATGCTTCCGAAGCTAGGGAATCGCTGTAATAGGATTGACATTTTGTGGCCCTGTAGTACCGTAAAGATGGAAAGCCGGTTCACCTCCTGATAGGTGCACTTGGCAAAATGGAACATGCAGAACAGAACCTGTTGACTCATGTACTATTTCTGCGAAGACAGTAGCAGTAGAAAGTGTCGACAAGAAAGCCATTGTAGGTGGAAATTTGGAGCACAAAGAGGAAAACTACGCATCAGTTAATGTGATGAAGTGATCGAGGTTGCTTGTGAGAAAAGCAGCAAAGAAGATAAACTGCCCACTGCTGGAGCTGAGGACTCAACACAAAGGTTTTCTGCTCAGGCTGTGGATGCAAAAGCTGGCAAAGAACAGAATTAGTTCCTGTAAGCCAGCTTTAATCTATGCCTGCGTGGAGTCATGCTCCAGGACATCCATGCAGGCTTAAAGTTTTGAAACCAAGGAAATAATCTACAAATTTCCCTGCATGCTTTGTCCAGTAGTCCAGCCCCACATTGGCACTCTCAGCACATTTCTTTTCAGCAGAGATAACTGCTTTGGATATTTTCTCTTGGAGCAGCAGTGCATGCAGAAGCTTTACAGTTACCACCTTGCAATTGCATGCAATTGGAGCATCGTTTGAGAGTTATTCACCTGTGGAACTGAAGCTTTGGACCAGGGATAACTCTCTCTCTTTCCATCAATTTTGCTTGTTCAAGATGCATGATTGGAAAGAATCGAGGAACATAAGAAAATTTTTGTTGTAGCTACAATGTTTCAGTTTTAATGCGAGTATTTTATTTTTTTGAAAGTTAGTTTCAAAAATTTGTGTTTTTATCCTTGCTTGCATGAGTAAAGATGTAGGCATGCTTAGGCCATGCATAGAAAACTTCTTTGGAAGTTTTTCCAAAGTTGGAGATTTGGTTCCAAAACTAAATTTAGACAGATGTCTAAATTCAAGTGTAAAAGTTAGATTGATATAGGATAACGATCCTATAAGCACAAAACATCACTTGGTGTTTGACCAATTTATTTTCTATTTAGTAAGTTTATAGTAAACTAGGGATAGATATCTTTCAAGGAAATAATGACAGGAAATGAACCATAGAACCAAAGGATAATCATCCTTTTAAGCAAAGATTAGTCGAGTTTAGAGACTGCGGTTATCAGAAATACCGACATCCTAAAGGTTTTCCTTAGCCATTGGAAAATGTTCACAATAATGCAAATAAACCAGACTTTCTTGCAAGTTTATGGGGTCGGATATGTTTTGAAGTGTTAATAAAGAATAGTCTTTCTTTGAAATATTTCAAGTATTGGTTTACATTCTTAAAGAGCCTTTTGTTTTTTCAATTTGTTCAAAGTTGAATGCGAACCAATTTCTTGCAAGATTTTAATTTCGTATGTTGGATTGCCAACTTAAGAAGATCAGATGAGTAACTCAGGAGTAGCGTCTCCAAAGTGAACCATTTTTCAGAATTTTAGAATGGTTTACTAGCTCAGTCATTTCTATGTAATCAAAGAAGTTTCTCAAATTGTACATAGGTTGAGAAAATGTAATATTTTACCTAAATCCATAAGGATCAGCCGGTAAAGTATAGAGATATGGGATTATGGGTCAGTTACCTTTATAAGTTTCCCGTGAGCAAGTCTTAATATGACTTAGAAGACAAGCCATGGATATTGTGAGTTACAGCAAAAACTTTCACTAACGCTTCGGCAACTCAAAGGATCTTCAAGGCTATGTCTAAGAAAGCATCAACATGTATATGAAACCTCCAGCATGTAGTAACAATTCATCTGCCAATTACCAATAATGGGCCTTTGCCAATGCATGCAATAAGAAGTCTATTGTCACATATCAAGCAAAGAATGTTGCTACTAAATACCAACAAGTCGCCAACAATGTGTCATTTAAGATTTTCCACTGATGGAGCTCTCCCACACATCACGAAATGCCATGGAAGAAAATACACCACACCTTCATTACACCACTTTGATGGACTAAAAATCCCAAAAAAAAACTCCTCACCCTCCTCTATAACAACCTTGCTAACATGCTCGTTGGAATTGTTTTGGTGCCATGTAATTTATAGCCAGAAATACCTATTTTGAGCTGGCACTTGAATATATCGATTTGTAAAAAGCATGCTAAAATTTCACCACAAAAGAGGGTTGAACAAACTTTGATCGCAATCTTGAAGGCCCATAAGATCTATGTTAAGGTAATGGACAGCACCTTAGTGTACATGCTCTTGTTGCTACAAGAGTGTCATGAACTTTGATAAGGGTTCTATAGAACCATAGGTCTCTAATTTTGGATGCACGAATCAAAAGTTCGTTTTCAAAGAGTGTTTCGGTTTGGGACTTCAAATATAAAATGCACCAACCTAGATTTGTGGGCCCTATCCATCTCACTAAATCATAGTAAGATGAAATGAACAATCTACAGGTTATAACTGCCTACATGTCGGCCAAGGCATCCAAATGCATGGAGCCGATTCAAGAATCCAATTCAATGGCCTACAATTGAAGAGTTCAGGGGATCTTAAATATCAAAGGGGATTGAATTTTTCATAGGATCCACGCTGACGCACCCTTGAGAGGGCATGCAGGTCAACTAGGGCACCCAAATTGCCCGAAGTCAATTTTAGGATCCTGGTTTAGTGGTTGCAACTTTATATTGAAAATTTCCATTCGATTGCTTCAAAATCAATAAAGCCTTTATGTTCTAGAATGAGTTCATTTTGAGAGAAAGAAATCCTTTTGAGTAAATGGAAAGTATGAAATGAGATGGTTATACTTGGGGTATGAGTAAAGTTGACAATTTCTATGGCATATGAGGTTTATAATGTAGGCAAAATAGGAGACTGCAACCATCAAATCTTATCATCTTTAGCAACAACCATCACTCACAATCCCATAAGTAGAAAGCAAACATCACAATCCTATCGATTTCATGTGTTTTTGAGATAGTGCTTTGTCCAATGGTTTTGTCAGAATATCTGCAATCATGTCTTCCGATCTAATGAATTCGATACTGAGTTCTCCTTTCCTGAATGTGGTGATATTTCAGTGGAATATGTTGGTTTTCGAATGAAACACGGGATCTTAGGCCAAGTAAATAGCACTCTGAGAATCCATCTTCATGATGGAAGGTCCTTGATGCAAAATGTCGATCCCTTCTAACATCATCTTTAGCCATACCTCGTTCGCTACTTTTGAAGCTGCTACATATTCTACTTCGCATGAAGATTGAGCTACTAGTGTCTATTGCCCCATATTGTAGCGAACATCCACCGGTTATCGACTTGCTATCATCCTTACAGCCCAGCTTGCATCGCTGTAGTTTCATATAATGAACTTGTGCTTGCTTTCGTAGATCAGCCCCAAGTTATATGTGCTCTTGAGATCATTTCACCATCTGCCAGTGTTGCATACCAGGATTTGATGAGAATTGACTAAGTCCATAAACAGAAAATGTTAATCGGGTCTTGTACAAACTGTAAGGTACATTAGACTCCCAATCAAATTCTGATATGGAATCTTCTGCATCTTCTGTTGGTCGTCATCTGTGTTCGGACAATCTTGTGTCGACAATCTAACTCCAACAATCATTGGGGTGGATTTATCTTTACAATCGATCATGGCATATTGCTTCAGCACCTTTAAAGCATAATCGGATTGGCTTAGATGTATAATTCCTTTCTCCCTGTACTTAGCTTACTTAATATCTTTACCTTCAGCAAGACGATAAGAATAATAAGTTATATAATATGGTTGAACAAGGGAAGGAAGAGTGGATGGGGTCCAAATATTCCCTGGAACTCACGGTGCTCCACTTATATATGACGATCTGCACATCAAATTGGGGAGTTCTGAGCATTGTGTCATTAGTTATGGGTAATGTGTCATGCTAGGGACTAGGTGGCTCAAGAGATCTTAAGGTGATAGGACTAGTGCTTATATTCTCTTGTTCATAAATGTAATCCCTTTTCTTTTTAAACAAAAGAAAGACTATGTATGCATGCATCTTGGTTTTCTAAGGGGGGCCTTGAACTTGGGACCAAAGAAAATTTGGATGCCAAGCTAACCAACTAAGCCAACCCTTAGAATGCTTCTTGGTTTCCAAGGGAAGGCTCGAACTTGAGACCAAAGAAACTTTGGATGTCAAGCTAACCAATTGAGCCAACTCCCTTGGGTCAACCCTTAGAATGCTTCTTGGTTTCCAAGGGGAGGCTCGAACCTGAAACCAAAGAAACTTTGGATGCCAAGCTAACCAGTTGAGCCAACCCCGTTGGGTCAACCCTTAGAATGAAAAGTGTGCATTATAAAAGAGTTAGGACGTACATCAAGTGTACAACGCATCTTGCACAATGCATAAGGAACCATAATGGAGCCATAACAATAGAATATACATGACGATGCCAAGAAGAAGGAACTATGCAAAGGCATAGATGTCACGAAAATCAAGACAAGTAGTATAGGTAGTAAATAGCTCACACCCGGACAAGACTGTACTAACAAGACTATTAATGATTGCCAAAAGGCAACATCAGCAGCAGCATTGGAACGTCCAGGTTTATGATGGATATCAAATGAAAGGAGTGTAAGAGTCATGACCATTGTATTGCTAATCCGTAAAATATTTCTAGGTATAATGACTGATGATCAACAAAAATATTAAAAGGGGCACAATAGAGGTAATAACACCATCTTTTGTGAGCAAAAATGATAGCACCAAGCTATTCTGATGAGTGGAATAACGTCTCTCACATGAATGTAAACAGCGAGACTCATAGGACACAATGTAGCTTATCTGACATTGCAAGGCACCTAGACCAACTAAACTAGCATATATCTCAGCAATGAACTTCTTGTCAAAATCACAAACACAATGAACTTCCAGTGAATGAAGTACTAATAATACGGACAAGGATACAAGAACACCTTCAGGTAAAACTTAAATGTGACCAGCTTACAATAATTTTACCAATCTAAACTTAAAAAGCACCAACAAAGCAGAAAACTGAGACTTTTCAGAGCTCGTGGGCAGAAGCTTGAAGATGTTCTTTAGTCGTAGAGTGGTAAACTCTAACAAGAAAAATATCGTATTAGCTGTACCATATACTGTTGGTAGTCTGAAATAATAAAGATATTGTATCGCAGGCATAGTTGCCAAACGTTTGAAATCTTCAATCATTTCTTTTTCCAAACATGCTTGCAAGTTTCCTAGAAACTCAGAAAAATTGCAAATGCTTTCATGGACATAATCCTCATCTTACCGTAGATTAAGACGGAAATTCTTAGGGTAATTTTAAGAAGAACTAACTTCAAAAAATTTATTAAACTTTAATATTTGAAAGGCATTATTGAGATTGCTACATGTATTACAACCATAAGTAACAAAGAAGCTTCTTACCATAAACGCAGCATATTGCAATGAATTTGCAAACTTGCTAAATTGGAATGGAATGCAAAAATTATGATCGCAGGTGGGTGGAGGTTCAACCACCAGCAACGGCAAAATGGAGCCGTTGAAAACAAAGATCCAGAATAGATGCGCAATGCGACCCAAAGCAAACATATACTGGAGTTTGACTCTTTTTAAGAACAAAGCTCAGTCCAGAATTAGGACAGAAGGACTACTTTTTCAGCCAGAGAACCTGTTTGTCTGTGCTGAAAGAAGTAACACTGGACACCATGGAAAAAAGCCTTTTTAAATTTTAACTTCACGAAGCAAGAGGTATAAGTAGAACGAATAACTCGGCACGTCGTGAATTGGTCGGCCTGCTTTCTCTTATTATTATTATTTCTGAAGACAAAGCAACGATCGGATAGATAAGGGAGTTTAAGGAGCGTAGGTTACAGTGCCATGTCGTTCCTGAAAGGCGAAGAATGTCCGTGAAGCTTCTGAAGAGCAAGCCTTCTCAACCCTCCCGCAAAATTCTACGAACTGGATTCTATCACCGCCAATGCCACCTTCGTCGCTTAGTATCCGAGACAGGAGCCCCACCACAGGAAGTCCACCTTGAACTTTACTCAAAAACTCAAAAAATGGATTTTTGGGTTGCTCCATATAAGACTTTGCCATTTTGAGCTGTTGTTGCTGCTTCTTATTATCACTCCCATGCTTCTTGTTGTGGCTAGGTCGCCAGGCGCCAAGAAACGACGTTCTTTGAAGTTTGAGGGTGGTGTAAAAAGAGCTCAAAGACGACGACGAAGAAGAAGAAGAAGACGACTTGGGAATATGTAGTTGAGAAGATGGAAATGCTGCTGCAACTGCAAAAATTGAGGAAGAAGAAGCAGGAGCAGCAGAAGAGGGCGCAACGCCAGTTAGCAAAGAGTGTGACCTCATTTGTGTTGGAAGTGGCAACAAAAGAGTCATTTTGTTGTTGGAGTAGGATAGGAGCAAGCTTGCAGTTCACATCTCTTCCGAGCAGGTAACCATATCCTTACGACTCTTCTTCAGATGGCCCTTTGTAGATGGCATCATGGGCAACCATAGCCTACTAACTTTGGAGTTGTCATAGGCAAGTTTGCAACCTACCAAGGCCCATAAACCACCCCATAGGAAGCACTCCCTCTATTTCCATGCAAACTATCCTTGGCACCACTTGCCTAGGTTTTAGAGGTTGGAGACTCAACTCTTCACATTTGTTTCCATGGCCTACTTTGCACATCTTCTAGGGCAATGGGCTTAGATTTCTACACACGACTACTCACTCGGTTGGAGATCCAAAACCCCTTCTTTGCCCTCTAGATCCGACCGATTAGGGAGGCATGGATTTTACAACTTCCCAATCCACACATTATGTTTCATCTTGATTATAGAACCAACCTTGTGCAGCTCCAGTTAAGGCCATCGAAAATAGCCTAAGTTTATCTTGTGGAAAAACTTCGCCATATACCTAACATGATTCAAAATAGATTTTGAGAAATCTGACATGATCATATAACTCATTATACTTTGGAATCTCTAACCTAGGTGGCCTTCTCGAATCAGCATCTGTCCTGCTTGGAAAAAGTGCTCATTCAATGTCGATTATTCGGCATATCTCTAAACCTGACCAAATGCCAATTTATGGTCACGCACGGGGCATAGTGCTAGGCCACGTTGTCTCGAGGCATGATATCACCACTGATGTGGACAAAATCCGTATAATACTTTCTCTGCCTGAACCTGGAACTGTGCGTGAGGTATATATCTTTATGGGACATTGCAATTATTATCAAAGGTTTGTCTTGAACTTCCCCAGTCTGGCCCGTTTGATATACCAAATGATCGTCCAACTCGAATGGACAGTTGAAGCCACTGAGGCATTTCATAAACTCAAGAAAGAAGCCTTAGTCAATCCTACGACTCCCTATCTGGACTATAGAATTCCATGGCCGTATAGACGCTTCTAAATATGTCGTAGGGAGTGTTTTGACACAGCCTGGGGAGTATGAGAAGAATTACCTGATCTACTTCGCCAATAGCAATTGATTCCTACAAAAATGAACTATACGGCCACAGAACAAGAAGTGCTAGCCAAGGTATATAGTGTGAAGGAATTTCGCCATTATCTCCTAGCCAATCCCTTTGTCTTCTTCGTAGATCATCAAGCCCTACTGTATCTGGTAAATAGACCATGCACAATTGGATGGATCACTAGGTGGTTGTTGCTTCTCCAAGAGTTCGACTTCAAAAATAGTCGTTCGCAAGGGTAAGCAGCACTATTTATCTGATCACCTCTCACTGATTCGTAATGTTCTTGAGAGTCGAGGGGTTGACGATGAATTCCTTGACGCCATTCTATTCTACGTTGATGTCCTCCCTGAGTGGGTTGTCGACATCGTTGGATATCTTATGTCGGAACGTAACTCCCCTAGAGTGAACAAGATAGAATGACGCAGGTTGATCATTAAATCTGTCCCTTATAAGCCTGCAACCAAGTGTTAGAGGTAGCAAGGACATAAAATGAAGTCCCACAATAAGCTATAAATCAACCAACAGATCAATAGCAATAAATGATCAGACAACATGGTAAGAAATACAGAGAGTGGAGGGCACCAAGCACATTGCTTATTTTCCTTCCTTCTCTCTTCCAATGTGAGCAGTGAATAATAACGGACAACAGAATGAGAAAGGCTGAGAGTGGAGTTGGATTCATAGAAATGGGAGGCACTAAGCAGGGATCAAACAACCTTGCTTCTTCTCCTTCCCTCTTCCTCTGCTCCACAAACTCTTTCTCTGCACCAAGTTTCTCTCTCAAAAGTGACAATGGCTGAATGTTATGTAAAGGCTGGCCCCTTCTAGGGGGGCTGGGGCTCAAAGAGGTGCACCTCTTCATGAATGGGCACCAATAAGGTTTTTTTTGCAATTGGGCCCAAATTTAAGGGTTGAGACCCACTAAGTTCTAATTCTTTTAAAGGCCCACAATGAACAAAATGACCGAAAATGGACTGGCACCTCCTAGCCCCGAAAAACCCGGGAACTAGGGGCATAGGGCTCTTGTATAAATATAAGTCCAACGTAAATTAATAAATTGACAAAGTTTTAATAAAAGTGCAACCGGCCATAATGGGCCATTTACATGTGAGTTTTAAGCAGTTTCGCATCTTCATAATAGTGTGTGACAACAATTCAAAAATAACCTGAAAAAGGGGCCTTTTCCTTGCAAACATGGTGTATTTGGAACAACGTATTAATTTATAGCCAGACTCTTGAGAAGCATGAAGATCATCTTTGTATTGTCTTAGGCCTCCTAAGGCAAGAAAAGCTCCATGCTAAAGAGTCGAAGTGTGAGTTCTTTCAAACTAAACTCAAATACTTGGGTGATATCATATCTCATCACAATATTGAGATCGATTATGATAAGGTTCACAAAAGGTACATGAATGGCCACTGCCAAAAACAATTTGTGATGTGAAATCTTTTTTTGGGTTTCATAGGACTCTATCACAGATTCATCATGGACTATGCCTTAACGAATGTTGTTACGGGCGTGAAAAAAATGTAGTCGTAGAAAAAGTTCATTGATAATAGGGAGTGATGAAATGAATGAGAGTTTTGAAACTCTCAAGCACTGTGTTTCTACGGCTCCAGTTTTACACCTTGTCTATCCTAACCGATCCTTTGTGGTAGATATAGATGATAGCGACTTTGATATATGAATGGTCCTTTACCAAGACAGTACACCAGTTGTGTTTGAAAGCAAAAAATCACCAATAACTTAAGTACATATGTGAGGTTGTCATTCAAGAGTTCATGTTCGACATTAAGTATCAAAGAGGTACGTTAAATTATGTTATTGAGCCTTGAGTTGGGTTGGAGAAGTTAATCAGTTATGCTTTGTGGAATCCAATCTGATTTGTATCTATCACTTCGGGATCTTTGTTGAACCGATGAGTTTTTCAATCACATTTGGCTAGATGTCCTAACAGGAAATTCTAGATCTAGTGAGGACCAAAGCAATTCCAAAATGAAAAGATACATGAAGACTATTACATAAGGAATGGCTTGCTTTTCTATAGGGAAAAGGTTTGTGTGTCGGATGGGGAGGACTTGTGGGCCCAAATCCTACAACAATGTCATAACGACCCTTTGTGCTAGTCACGCAAGCATACAGAAGGAGACACTTGACCTTGTTAGGTAGAACTTCTTCAAGCCAAAGATGAAAGGTCGTGTCGAGGCATACATTCAAGGTTATGAACAATGCTAGTATAATAACTCAGAAAGACTCAAAATTGTGGGTCTTTTACATCCTTTGGAAATTTCCAACAAGAAATGGAAAAGTATTTCAATGGATTTTGTGATCGGAATCTTTAAAAACAGGAAGGGTCATGATGTCATTTGGATGGTGGTGGATAGGCTAACCACATTGGCGCAATTCATACCAACTAAATCAACTGTCAAGGCATCTGAAATATCCTAGCTTTTCATTAAAAAGTTGTTCAGATTGTATGGCTTGTGAATGATATTATCGATGACCGTGACTGCAAATTCACTGGCAAGTTTTGGCAGTCAATTTTTGATAAATTTGAAACAACCCTCAATCTTAGTTCTTCATATCACCCATAATCTAATGGACAGACAGAACGTATCAACCAGACGATGGTTAGAGCATATGTCTCTCATCGACAGTCTGATTGGAAAAAGTATCTCCTAATGGGTGAGTTCATGCACAATAATTCAAAGCATTCTGCCATCAGATTCAATTCTTTTATGCCGATGTATGGCTTTCAGCCACATTCGCCAGTTTTCGTCAAACTCAAAGGTCTCAAGGTGCAAAATACAATGGATCTCCTACAAGATATGCAAGAAATGCTTCAAGTTTCCAAAGAAAGCATTAAAATTGCTCAAGATGGATTTTGGTTTTATGCTATCCACGGTCCCTCTCAGCAATTTGAGGTCGAAACCTGGGTGTATCTTAAAATCCCTAAAGACTCTAAGGTACCGTGAATGGAGAAATGCCATGAGGTATCTCCACGATATAGTGGTCCATATAAGGTTGTAAAGAAATTCAACTGGACCGCTTATTAGCTAGAGCTTGTTTTTCACACAAGTCGTTTGAAAGAGCGACTTAGTCAGAAGGATTCCCTGATTTCGGAAGGTGAACTGGTTGAATTGGAGGATCTGACTACCTTTGTACCAACAGTTCCAAAGAAGGTTGTCGACATTCATCGACACCAACTAAGAAATCATTTGGTTTATGAATTTATGGTACGTTGGAAAGGCAAATCATATGAGGAAGACACATGGGAAAGGGAAGATCATGTAAGGTTGAACTTTCATGACTTGCCCCTTTCAGAAGGAGGCTCTTAAAGGGGGAGGGAATGTTGTGTGCTTTTCACACATGTGAGGGCATCTCAAACAATGTAATGATCTCTTAGATGTGTGTGATTGCACATAGATCTATCTTGCATAAGATATAAACAATCTAGCTCAAAAATCCAAGGCAGGAGCACTCTACATATGCATCTATCACATACCATTCATCACACATAATGAGAGGCAACTTTGGATGAAAAAACTAATTATAAAATTGGCGTGCTCTTGGGTAGAGAGAGAATGCTACATCAAGCTCTCGGGTATCTTCCACTTGAAATAGCATGCAATAGAAATGATAATCCTTATAGTGACAGATCCATCATTGTTATACTTCACTCGAAACACCCACTTGCATCCAATAACATGCTTGTTGATAGGTGGATCCATGAGCTCCCAAGTATTGGTGGAATCAAGGCTTCATACTCCTTTGACATAGCGTCCTGAGAAATACATCAAACACCATAGATTTGGAAGATATAAGATACACCCAAAAAATCTTGTATAATCATCAATAAAAGTGATAAAGCATGTAGCTCCTCCTTTGCTCTTGGAAGATGCAAAGTGAACATTCGAGTGCACTAACTCAAAAGGAAGTTGAGACTTGATGTTGGATCTTGGAAAGGCCTCTTATGAGATTTGGCAATAGCACAAGCTTCACAAGGTTGAAGCTCCTTGAAAATAGTCTTTGGCAATCCAATAGCTTTTCCATCTTTGACCATGGATGTCATGGCCATGAAATTGAGATGGCCCAATGGAGATCCAAACTTTCTTGAAGGGAGATCCAAACTTTCTTGAAGGTGGTCTATGGCTCTACTGCATGGGGGAGAGGTGGCAGTACCTCTATGGTTGGATGGTAATGAAGTGTTCTTCACCTGATTGTGTCTTAGCAATGGTCGGTTTCGACGATGGGGATTCTAACAGTGATCTAGTGAGGGGGAGAGAATTCCTAGTCGTGTCATTGTTGACATCCATATCAAGCTCTTTTTGTAGCAGTCATCACTCTTAACAACACATAGATTGATCGTCATGTATGAATTTGAGTCACTTACTAGTTATCTTTGAAAGAGCGTGCGCATGAAATTTTTTAGGAGTTTTTAGAGAAAAAGTAGCGATATAATGAGGTGTTGGAGATAGCTACATATGGAAATAGGCCTACGTGCCTTAAAATGTCAATGTAAATATATACTGGCCTTAAGAGCCTCAAGTAGTTTATGGGTTGTGGAACGAGCCAGGTAGATGACATTATGCCCGGCTCCCTCCATTGCATAATGGATAGTTGAACTTTTTTCACATGACCATTATGTAACACAATCTGAATTTGAAAACACAATCAACATTTCATAAACTAAAACGGGGTCATAGGAGTGTTGGCCATTCTGCTTCAATAATAAAAGCAAGGGTCATGCATGTTGCAGTTAGAAGTCATATTCTCTCTCTCTCTCTCTCTCTCTCTCTCTCTCTCTCTCTCTCTCTCTCTCTCTCTCTCTCTCTCTCTCTCTCTCTCTCTCTCTCTCTCTCTCTCTCTCTCTCTCTCTCTCTCTCTCTCTCTCTCTCTCTCTCTCTCTCTCTCTCTCTCATTTGTATTGCACGCTTTGATTTCAACATTGTATTAGAACAGGGAAATGGTGAATCCGTTAAAGATCTAGGCATATATTTATGTTTGAGAATTGGAGAGTTGTTGGTAGTAATAAGTTTGTTGACACAACATAAGTTTTTCTATTCTATTTTCTAGAAAGAACTAGTACAATGCACATCCAAATGTACTAAATGAAAAGATCTTGAGCTAGATCTAGTATAAGACAACCTTTGTGACTTTGACATTGAACAAAGCTCACCAACTTGCTTCTTTGCCTTCAAACCACCATTGTTAGAACCAACAAATCCATCAAGTTTGTAGAGCTCACCTTGTCTCTTGTCTTGAGCAATCAAGACTCCATTTCTTTTGGTCAAGCAAGAATCACTTACAAATTCCACTTGGAGCCCTTTGTCAACCATTTGACACACACTAAGCACATTCTTAGTAATGGAAGGTATGAACAAAACATTCTTCAAGCTTACATTCCTATTTGTAGAAGAGAGAAAAATAGGAATAGTACCAATGCCCTTGATAACAACTTTACCACCATTGGCCATGTTGATGACCTTCTTCTCTCCTTCATAAGGCACCAAAGAAGTGAGGTACACTTTGTGACATGTCATATGAAAGCTTGCTCCACTATCAATCCACCATGGATCAATATCTCCATCATTGGTTAGCAAACAAGAAGACACAAAAAAAGCATCATCATTTGAGTTTTGATCACCAACACCATCCTCATCAAAAGTGAAATTGCCTTGCTTCTCATCTTGATCTCTCTTTTTCTTGAAGCAATCACTTGCAAATTGCCCTTTAACTCCACAATAAAAGCACTTTAACTTGAATCTATCTTTCTTCTTGCCAACAAAAGTAGAGGGCTCACCTTGATCTAATCCTTTGACCACTTGCTTTTGCCTTTGCCTTTGAGGAACATAGCTTCCTCCTCTCCTACTTGAGATGTAGAAGTAGATCTACCTCTTGATAGCAGCCTAAACTCCTCATTCACCAAGATCTCTTGAAAATCATCCATACTTGGCAATGTCTTTTGAATAGCAAATCTTTGTACCAAATTAGCATGATCATCCAACAAGCCATTAAGAACAACTTGAACAAGCTCCACATCCTTAATGCTTTCACTAATGCATGCTCATTCATCACTCAAAGCTTTAACTCTCAAAACAAAAGCATGAGCACCTTCATCTTTCTTTTGAAGACTTTGAGAAAATTTCCTCCTTAGGGTGTAGGACCCTAGATGTAGACTTGGACTCATAAACCTTCTTCAAATATTCTCAGGCCTCACTTGATGTTGTGCACTTACCAATTTTCTTGAGACCTTCATTAGTCACATTCATCTTCATCACATGTAAAGTTTTCTTTGCCCTCTTGTCATACATAAATTGATCTTGTGGTGCCAAAGGTCTCTCTTCCACACCTACAACAATATCCATTAAATCATTCGTCTCAAGCAAAGATTTCATCCTCACCTTCCAAGTAGAATAATTTGTTGAGGTAAGCCTATTATTGTCTTCCAACATGAAGCCACTTGAGGTTGTCATGCTGCAATGATCTGATCTTCTCTTTGAACCTATTCCAATGCACTAAGCATTCCTTTGAAAATCAACAAATGGAATTCAAGAAGAAATCAAAAAGATATGGAAACAAATCTAGCCTCTCCTTTTTCTCTTTCTAGCAAATTCTAGCACATAGAATCTTGATTTCTTGATCACAATAGATCTAAATATAATATGATGAACTTTTGCCAACACCTAAGATTAAAACACACTCTTGAAAAAGTCCAGCAACTTTAAATCAAGAGATTCTATCAAATTTAGGGTTTATCCAAAAATGCAAAACATTGAATCAAGCAAAAGGTATATGCAAAAGCTAAAATCTTGATACATCTATTAATAGAATGCAACATCCACAATCATGAGCAATTTTTGTCTCCACATTACAGTAAGTGGTTTAAAAAATTGACCATCTACAAGTATTTTGACCTAAAATGATCTTAAGATCACAAAAATCCAAACTCTATACTTGAAACTACAAGATTTGAGCTAGAAACACTTCCAAATTCACATATAATTTATGGCGCCCTCATTTGAAAAATCCACCAACTTTAGCCTGCAACCTGCTCTGATACCATGTGAAAAATCAGAAATCAAAACACATTTAGTTCATTAATGATCTTTAGCCAAATTTGGTTGCACATCTAAAAATAGCTAGAAGATAGAACTCACTACTTTATGCATGCTAGAACTTAGAAATGCACAAAGATCTGATCATAAATACTCATGACTTAGTACTATCTTTGTCCATACAATAGCAGTATTGTACTGTACTTCACACGTGTGAAAGCTAGATCCACCATAAAATCAATATTCTACACATAGAAACTCAAGATATCAAGAGAGAAACACATGAGATGGACATAGAAACGCAAGAGATGAATTCTCCACAAAGAAATAAACTTTGATGATTATTTTTTCATGCAAGTACAACTATTTATATCTTCCAAAATGTCATTTGGCCACTTGCCCCAAACTTGACCTAATTTGGAAACTTCTAGATACTTCATCAAAAACCTAGAAATACTAGTCTAGATACAATGTACCAAAAATGGCCAATTAGAATGGGTCCAAATCCGGCCTCATCCACTTATCTACTTGCCAAAAATAGTACAAACACTATTTAGGCCCTTATTGACAAATATGAAACTATCTCTAAGTTGAGGTTTCATTTTGGCCTCCAAAAATGCCAATAAACAAACAAAAGGTCTTTACATTTGGTCTTTCTTCATGTCTTTTACGTATGTGCATAAAATAACAATTTTTAGGACTACAAATACATCATAAAAATATTCAGAATAAGGCATAATAAACCAAAACACTCATACATTAATAAACAATTGTGGCATATTATCGAGTTTTCATTCACAATGAAATTGAAATATTAAAAAATATCATGTTGCAAGAGTGTTAGCTCTGTTCTAATATAGAATAAGCTCTAGCTTTGCTCCGCCTCAAAAATAGTAAGAATCTTTTTAATTGACATGATATCTATATGAATGTGATCTGTGTGTCCAATGCTATCCAAGTTTTGATCTACTGTATCAAAAACATATGGATGACAATTTGATTCTACATTCTATATCTCCATTGGACTTGTGATCCCTACCTTTGTCCATAAGTTGCATTGGAAAATCATTTGGTTGACTTTTAAAAGTTAACAATGTGGGGGTTTGACACACCATCTTACTATTTTTAAACATCATCCATAAAAATAGATATTGGAACAAGCCAAATCAAATGCACATTTTTTAATCTAGTATTGATTTTGAGTAACTTTTGTATATCAGTATATAACTTTCAACTAAAAGACTTTGATATATTGTCTTTAGATGCAATTCATTTATTACTTTGAATATTGTGAAGAGCTATAAACATTTTCTGCACCTCCATTCAGACTTATATATACATATCATCATAAACAAAACATTCAAAAAATCGTAAGTTCTCTTACGGCTTGTCTTTTATATTGCAATTTATTGGTTTATGGGTGCATGACATCTACAATAATTGCAAGACGGTCTACAAGTTTCCATTCACTTATAGTTGATGAATATAGATATGCAATACAAAAACCTATCGTTAGTTTTCATTGTTTGATACAACTACGTGTTAGAAATAATAGGTAGACAAAAGATTATGCCACACACAAGTATAGTTTCAATCGTTGCAAGGATTTATAAAATACACATTCAATTTCAAATGCATGTAAACATCTTGAGCGAGCACCTATGAAGTGGATTGTCCATCCAGGGATACTTCAAAATCAACAATCCTAACTTCCCTGAGGCTAGAGAGTCATTCCTCATCACATTCTATGCAACAAAGTTTGGGAGAAAACAAAGCAACCAACTCCATAGAGTTTTATGCTTGAATCATACCATGTACTTGCTGAGAATTCAAAAAAGATTCAGATTCCAGTATATTATATTCTGTTGCTTGTAAGTAGAGTTCAGAGAGAGTTTGACATGACGCATATCAAGAAACCTTTCTATGAGAATCAGGATGTATTCTTACTATTCAAGCAAGGAAAAGATATTGATGATGGCTGTACTAAGCATAAAATCAATTTATGATTTCTTCTACTTGTTGCCAAATATTTTAATTGCAATTGTAATTACATTGGTCATGTATATAAATAGCATTTTCTTGTCATCAACAAAACTTCCTTTGCCTCAAAGTGTCAAAGGTCATAACCAAAATTTTGATTGTTTATCCCTTATCAATGCACGATATTAAGGAATGTAATAGTCTTCAATACCTGGGTAAGGCTTGCATATTGCAGCATTAGGTTTGTTCATTCGTAAATGGATGTGTGCATGACTGTTCACTGCCATGCACTACGGATTTGATTGACATTCTAGAATTACTGCAATTAAGGAATTTGGATGATAAAAGATCGTGACTAAACATTTGATTGGTGTATGCATCTTGTAAATGGTTGCTAAGCAGTGTTACTGAGTTTGATCTACATTCTCTGCTTATGTTGGAAGTAGAGATATACCTTCAACTCAAAATCAATTTTCAAGCTTGAAACAAGAGTTTTGACTTGAATGTTTTATTTAGTACTGATACAATACCCTGTTTGCTGAAAAGTGCTTAAAGCGTCCATAAGCCTAGAGCTAAGAAATCTATATGCATCTTACAAGTGAATTATTACACTAATGAGTCTAGCTCTAGATCTATGGTGCATTTGAGACACTTACATTCAAGGCTCATGCTCCAAGTCAGCTTCGTTCTCAAGCACTTTAGCTCTGGTTTGCTTATTAACCATAGGAGCTATTTTCTGTAGAACCTTTGATTCCCAAACTACTTTCTGTGGAAATAGGATTATCAGTAACCTGAAAGCCCAGTAACAATTTCAAGAGTTTAATTTGAAGCAGAATATGACAAAGAAAATGATGAGGAACATCAGGTTAAAGGACAAGAAAGAAATCAGAACATCAGCAGCTTATAGTTGATGAAGAATGGCTTACAGGCTATTCATAATTTCCAGAAACGGAACGGAAACATCCCTAGGAACGTTTCTGTACCGTTCCTAAGGAACCTAAGGAGGTTTTAAATTTATTTTTTAAGCCCCCCCTATAACCCCTATTATGGCCTACTTCCCAGCCCTTACAACCCCTATTATAGCCCCTAAAACAACTATGACTTACGAACGGTTCCTAAAACCGTTCCGTAGGAATGGATCGGCTGTTCCAAAGTAACGGTACCATAACCGTTCCTAAGAAAAATCTCAACTATGGATAAACTATCCTGATTTTACTGTCTATTTTATTCAGTTTCTTGACCATAAAAAACGTTTTCAAAGAAAATTACTGGAGCAATACATAAGATTAAATTTCTTTTCTTCTTGCTCTTTGAGCTCCAAAATATCCAGTCTCTTGAATAATCCCCAATCAACTGTCAAAGTGTCTTTATCCAATAGAGCTATCGTGTGCCTAGCAGCAAGCATATTCCAAAAGCAGCAAGCCTTCCAAAAAGCACTCTCTTAACTCCAAGCCGTGAACTTTTCCAGAGTAAACTTGGTGCTTCGATGAGCACATTGCCTGTTGCAGCTACAGAGTAACACATTCTTCACTTTAAAGGCCTTGGTAAAGTGATCAGACATGTTAAAAAGCTTGAGATTAAGGAACTCCATTGCAGATTGAAACATTACTTATCTTATCCTTCTTAATGTACGCTGTATCTGAGGCAAATACATTTGAACTCCAAAGATTAAGTAGGAAAACTATGACGGCAATACTTCAGTTCTGATGTAGCATTTGAATTAGCAAATGCTTTAAAAGCATTCTTAAGCCTGGTTTTTGTGTCCATTGTCACTGTGCAGCAACTCCAGCACTGTGTTCACAACTTCTTTTCCCTCCAAATGAATATCAATCTGAGGATCATCTATTTTCTTTTGAAGCAGAAGATTCAGTTGCTTTCGTAACTCCTGTTTGCAGGGCCATGTACAAACATTAAACAGATGTAATGCTTACAAGTGTAGATTACTTATGTAGCTCATACCTTCATGTCACATACCAACATGGCAAAGCTGTTCTCATAAAACTATTTTGCTTTCTTTGCGTAATAAGAACATAGATAACGACTGTCCACAAATCCACTTGTAAGACGGCAGTTTTTCAAGGACCATAACAAAAACATCTCCAAAATGAAAATCACCAATAGACTCAAAGTCTCAAAAAAAATAAATCTGGTACATGCATTGATTGTACGACACGTTTTCACAGCTCAAAAACTAGCAACTGTCCACTCAACCAACCAACCATTAGGACATTCCTGAGCTGTAAGCAGATAAATTCAGACTACTCTTAGCTAGATATCAAATTTAGCACACATTAAAATCCGCAGTTTTTTGGCTTGATGTTACACTGTTGATTATAAGGAGTGCAATAGCTTGCCAAGAAAAAGATAGGAAATGTCATACATGAACTAGCTGAATAATTTTATGTGATGCCGAAAATTGTAAGTAGCCGTGCAGCATATGCACACGACCTTCACTTGTGGGTGTAATTGTTCCACCAAACATTAGTAGTGCATAGTCTGATACATTGGTTGAGTCTCTGATATAGATACATGTAGTCTTGACTTTCTCACTGTAGACGAGATATGGATGTCGAAAGTAATGCACTCGAGCATTGACAGAACAGGGATGAGGATCGACTTTCCCATCATCCATTGTAAAAAGCTGACTCCTTTTGCCTCTCTGCTTACACTGAACAACACTTGGAAATAGACCAGCACATATGACAGCCTGAACCAAATCCAAGTCTTCACTGTACCTGTTATACATCTGTGGACAACAATGTTGAGCCGGGTATTAGGAGTACAGTTTTTTCCTCCAGAAGCATACGAGATATTTGAAGTGATCTCAGCTACAAATAAGATTGAAAGCCCTTATCATTACACAAGGTCCATTGTTATGAACCTCAGATCGGAAAGATGGAATTTCATATGGCTTCAACTTTCATAGATCAGAATAAAGGTAGAGAAACTAGCTGTGAAGCCAAAAAATGCATAATAACAACTGTACAAAGTCCAGACACTGGTAGAGGTATACTTGATGTCATGTTCAGAAAATTTGGATTGCAAAATTTTGCTACATCGATACAAAAAGGCATATTTCAGTGGATAACTATGGAACTTCTTCCATCAAGATGCAAGATTGTGGCTTATGCAACTTAGTATGAGAAAAATTCAACCACCCTACAGTTTCATATCAACCAAAGACAACCAAATCTTGCGAGAAAAAGCTACAAGACTAATCTTAACCTAACCTTTGCTCATGTAGATACATTGGTACAACAAAAGAGTGATCAAAAACTTTAATTCTAAAAGCTTCAGGATAGTCTTGTTCCTCATGTGAAACTGGAATCTTTAAGTTTGAATGTGGTCAGCACAGTTTGGATTAAGTTGGTCACAGCATTTACCATTCAGAAGGATATAGCCATTTACACCATATCTTTCTTCTCTTTACTCTAGGTCATTTGGCATGGTATAAAGTCCAATGTCAAAGGAAAAACTCACAAGCGTATTTGTGCCTTGAATCTTAAACAAATGTGTCATTTTCTGTTCGAAGTATCTATTGTATTCCTAACATGTGTGACTCTTTCACGCAAAGGTCTCAGACATTAATAGACATGTACATGAATAAGGCCATGCCATGTTCAGTTACTTGAACCAAGTGTCCAATCATTAAGACCCGTTCTAACATTGAGTTGTTATGCTCTCTAGAGCTTCTTTGTGGCACGATAATGTCAACTAACTTTGTCATGCTAGAAGTATTTGACATGCAGTGGTAGAGATCGAGGAAAATCAACTCATGGATTTTGCCAAGCTGCAAGAGGCTCAAAGGATTTGCGTAATCTCCAATGCATTATGTTGGAATTTTTTATGTGAAATTTTAGATGTTGCGACTCATTAAAGCCTTGAAGTTTGAACTTTGAACTTTGCAAATCGAAATCAGGAGTTGGAATTTAGCATTGAAATTTGAGTCAGAAGTTGGGAACTTGTAACAAGCTGTAAGTAGCAATGTTCCACCTTGGATAAATTCAAAATTAGAATTCAGGAGTCATTGGTGTAATGACCACCAGGAGATCAATTAGATGAAGATAGGAGAAACACAGTGGGAGCCAAACCACCCATCCAAATAGAGATGTATCACAACACCTCACCCTTGAACCGTGAAATGTGAATGCTTGAAGAGAGGGAAGAAGCTGATAATGAAGAGCCAAAGCCAAGAGTATAGGAGGGCGAGTTCCTATCCATATATATAGTGGTAAGAAGTCTACCCATGAAGACCCCCATGAAATCCGGCTAAACTTAGGTCACATATCCCATGCAATTCTCATGCATACATCCGTCACATGCCATGCACTGCTCCACATGTCTCCATAGGAATGTTTGGGCCCTCTCAAGGTTATTAGTATAGTTGCCTAGGTGTTTCTGGGCAAAAACGTGAAAAAAATAAGAAAAAGAAAATCCAGATATTCATTATATTGCATTGCTTTGTAGGTTATACTAAATTGAACCTTTCCTGATTCTCCCTCAAAGAAACTCATATCTCTATCAGTAAAAGTTACCAAGCGAGGACCCATTAATTATCCCTATTTAACACAATCAATGTTGTCAACATTTAATTGAGTCATGACAGCTTGTGATTGAATAGCCACATCAAGTGTTTGACTTTGATCGTGCATCAAAGGTTGATGAGCAATCAACTCAATGGGCTTCTCCCTTATGGTCTTGTCATTAAGTCTAGCTTCCAATGAGCTAAATTTTGAACTTGATGTCCAGGTCAGCTGTGTTGTAGCTGAACCTCTTACCTGAGAATGGTAACTAGTACTAAGTAGGAATGAGAGTGCTTTGGAAGTTTAAGCAAATTGGCATCATAGGCCTCGTTGGACCCAATAGTAGCTCCAAATGAATGGATAGAAAAGATATCAAAAGTAACACGACAAGCCACTCTGACTTTCAACCTTGACAGAATCTTACAGGCATTGTTGCACCCACGTTGGGACCACATTGTACCTGAAACATTCGGCAACCTACATAAATGAACTGCCCTTAATAAATGCTTTAATTTGATATCCATTGCCCAAAAAAAAAACAAAAAAAAAAAACCTTTTTCAAAACCGCTCCCCCATTTCAGAAACGTGTTTCTAGAAACGCAATGCAACTATGGTTATTAGTTACTAGCCTTGACATGGAATTAAATCGAGGCATAACCAACAATCTCAAACACTAGAGAGCTTGTCTACCATATCAGCACTATTCCAAATCTTTGGAGCTGAATATGGCAATAACATGTGAAAATTGTTAAAATTGGCAAATTTTAGCTTGATTGAACCTTGTAAAATTGTACATAGGTGGGTCCCATACGTGTGGAGGCTGCTCACACGTGGAAGAATAGGCCTAGGTAGGTAAGATTCTAATCATAGGTGTTAGTCAATTTGGTCAAGTTCCCTAGAATTTAGGAACAAACTCCTCAAATCATGAAGTAGTTTTGAGTAACCTAACCATCAAATTGGCATAACTCTAGGGTTAGGTAAGATTGACATATTAGGGCAAAAATGTCAATTAGGCTCCTTGAAACATGCGGGATTTTCACCTAACTTCCAAGGAGAAGAGCCTCATTGTACTTTGTATCTATTATTCCATACATGCAAGAAAGTGATTTGAGATTGGCAATCTCGAGTTTTTCCCAAATTTGTCTTGTGATTTTATGATTTTGTTGTCAACTAAACTTGATCACTTTCAAACTATGACAACAGGCCGTACTGGAGGCCGTCCCACACACGTGTGGGGTCGGATTTGCATGTTTGATAATTGCTTTTGATTGCTCTTGATTGTGTGATCCAAAATTGCTAATCTAGATCAAGAAATTGATGACTAGTTTTGCAATAGATTTGTGTATCAATCAATCAATCACTCTTGGAGTCTTTTGTAGGCTCATTTATGGTCCTTAGTACTGTACATGGTATCAGAGCCAAGTACAAGAGGATCATTAATGATCAAAGCACAATCCATTTTTAACAAGTTTGTTGCTAGAAAACTAGTCGTGAGGGCGAGTTCAAATCAAGTCTTAGTGTGAAGTTTTGTGATCCAAACTTGGTGAGGGTCAGCAGCTGGTGCCAATTCAAGGAGAAGCATCAAAGTTTGTTTGTCATCAATGAGATTTGACTTAGTGTCATGAAATCTAATTAATTGATGCTAAGTTGGAGCCCTTTAAATTTGTTTTACAAGTCTTGAAGAACCATCAAGAAGAGGGAGAGAGATTTAGTCATTTTTTGTCCAAATCTTGCTAAAATTGATTAGATTTGATTGTATTTTGATTCAAGCTCATCTTATCTCCATTCTATCTTTGTGAGGAAGTGTGAGGGCCATGACAATAAATCCATAGAGAGGCTAGAAGTCAAATTTGAGTGTCTTTGTGAATATCCAGTGAGGCAACTTCTGGAAAAGAACTTAGGGAGCAATAATACAAGTCATTAGGAAGATGGGGTCTATTGGTGCATTCCTTCTTGGACCTAGTGAGAGGGTAAATTCTACAAATTATTCCATATGGAAAGTGAGGATCGAGTCACTCCTAGTGCCCAAGACCTCTTTGATATTGTCCTAGATGAAGAGGATGAGCCTCTTGGAGGACAAGAGTTGGTAACAAACAAGAAAAAGGCAAGACTAGCACTTTATTGCATCAAAATGAATGTTAGCAATGACCTCCTGAAGGAGGTAGCCTCTTGTACATCGGCCAAGGAAGCTTGGGATTCTTTAAAAGCTATATATGAATCCAACAACACTTAAAGAGTGCTTATGCAAATAAACCAAGTCTTGCAAAGTATGAGGAGAAGTGATGACAGTGCACAAGAATATGTGCTAAGAATCAAGTCTCTCGACAAAGGACTAGCTTCTATTGGAGACAAGATACTTGATAATGAGTGATCCTCAATGGCTTAGGAGATGAGTTCTCCAATTTGGTTCAAAGCTTTGCCATCCAGGAGGTCTTACCTTCTATTGACAAGCTACATAGTGTGCTTGTGGCCGAGGAGTGTAGGATCCTGTCAAGAGGTCTTACATTCTATTGACAAGCTACATAGTGTGCTTGTGGACGAGGGGTGTAGGATCCTACATGTCAAGAGTACAATGAGTTCCATATCCTTGCATGATGAAGATGAGAAAGCCAACTTCTCATTCAAAGGCAAAAAGAAGACCAAAGGATCCCAGAAGAATCAAGCAAAGGAGGATCAACCAACAAGCTCAAAAGCAAAGGGCAAGATAGATAAGTTCAAGCTTAAGTGCTTCTTTGAAGGGGCACTTTGCATCCAAATGCTTCGACAGGAAAGATACACGAGAGGCAAGCAAACTTCAACAAAGAAGAGGAACATCAACTCTATAATGAGGAGGAGTTTCTGATCATGACCGACTTTTCATCCTCAAGCTTCAAAGGAGAGAATGCATGGTGGATTGCTAGTGGGGCTACCTGTTAGAGACCTTGACACCGTAGTAAAACACTAACTGATCCACCTAGCCTTGCCAACTCCCTATATGGAATAAGCCCCTCCTAGCCCAGTGTGAGGACTAGTAGCATGCATGCTGCCAAGTGTCGGCCTCGTGGATTTGACGTGGCCGACTGCATGACAGGGGCCCGGGGCCCCTCCTGCTGACAGGGTCCCTAAACTGTGTTAGGCCCTCTATGCTTGTGGTACGGCCCGAGGGTCTTTGGCCCGCTGTAGGCCCGTGCTGGTGGACGCTACTCACACTGTCTTGCCCTGGTGGGCGTGTGCGCTGAACGCATCCTCCATGAGGTCCCAGTAAATGCTTCCTCAGGAGTACGGTTAGAAGATTCTATTCTAATTTCCTCTTGCAATAGCATGGATATGACTCTTGCCAAAGTCAGCTATGGTTGTGTAGACACAATCATAATCTAGTGTTCATAACTCTCCAGAAGATTGGCCAACAAACTATGGAAACCATTTGCTTGAACAATGACTTAAAATTAATAACCTGCACAATCATTGTATTAAACTTATTCATCTTGAAAGAAAAGAACTTTCTTAGCAACACCTTTGAACTCAAATCTTTGACTTCATAAAGGCGAATCAAATGTCCCATGCCTTTCAAAAGTATTAGATGTGCTAATATCTAAGATATGTGAATCTTTGAGGCCCAAAGCAATAGCAGGCAAATTTGCTTCTAGTTTCAACTCAATATTGATTACCACATTCCATGCAGCGATACACACATTCCTAACATTTTTGCATAGGATAAAGTAGGGTATCATTCCTTAGATGGTCATTTAGTTCCTTAGAAATAGAAATTAGACCAAGTACGGTTCCGTTCCTATTTAGGAACAGAACTATACCTATTAGGAATGGAAGCCTTCCTAAACAGGCACGGTTTCATACCCAAAAACAATACAACTTTTATACTTGATAAACCATTTTTTTTATGTGCAAAACCTTTTAAAGGAACCTAAACCCCTTTCTTATCCGCAACAACCTTTTTCAGGACCTTCGGAAACAATGGTCTAACCATTTTTCTAAACGGATTTACCCAGACCAAAGTTATTTTTCAAAAAATAGATTTTTTGTATTTTTATATATATGAAGGCATGGTTCCTAAGGAACCTTAGGAATGGTACGGATCCATTCCTAGGAACGGTTCTATACTATTGTTAGTAACTATAATCCCATGTATCTTTGGCCATAAGTACCATTCTCTTACTTTCATCAAACTCTTCTATGATTGTTAAATCACTAGAAGAATCATCATAGAAGGATGATGGAAATTGAATGGTATTTTCACCACAAATATTGACCAAAATAGGATAATATTAAGGTATCCAAAATCTATCAAAAATTGTTATGCAATTACTATTGGTCCAAAAATTTGATAAAAATTGGTCACCAACTTCTTGTATGTAATAAATATAGCCCAACAAAGATCTGCCCCCAAAAATTGCATGTAGAGTAAATAATAGTAGAGTAGCCCAAAACTTAACCCAAAAAAGGCCAAGCATATAAATGTCTACTTTATACTTTCATGGGAGCAGTCTGGCTGAGGGGATATTAATAGCATAAATTTGCTCTTTTGTAAATTGTTCTTATGTACTTCATCAATATGCTGAACATTTTTGTTCTATTATGTACTTTCTGAGTGACATCTTCTATGCATAGGTTGAGAAGTTCACTAAAAAAATTAACATCACAGATTGAGCGCACAACTTAAAATTACTTCTGAAAAGCGAGATAATGGATTCATAAACGTATAGCAGAGAGAAAATATGAACTTGAGAATGCTCATAATCCTTCAAGAGGCATTGCAACCTAAAGTTCACCTGAGGGCCAAATGACTTATTTATAAAACCTATGTCAGCAAGAAGATCCAAAAACTGCAAACGCATGTCTTCGATCATCTGCATGGTTGATGGAGACAAAAAATTCTTCCAGCAGAAACTACGCTCACAGCCCTGCCACTTGGCTGCTTGATAGCCTTCAAATGCCTTCACCAGAGCCATGTGATCACTGCATGAATATTCTAAATTACATCTCAAGAAATTGAATCTTTCAGTATAACAAATTCCTATTATTCAGTCAACAAAGTGTTATTAAGCACCATTTTGTGCTAAAGGCATGCAAATTTTTGCGCTGAATTCAAAAATTTGAAACTCTGGATAGACCAAAGCCTTTTTCGGCAGTTACCTTTGAGAGTCTCTTGCGAATTGCCTCTTAGCTTCATCAGCTTCTTCTTTCCTATCGATTGGAAGCACAAATGGATCACGATGGGCCAATGAAGCTGCAATAGTGAGGATAGGCCCAACACACTGGAAGACAGCACCCATTACCAGCATCTTTCCTAACTTTGGGTCTAATGGCAAGGTCGCAAGATGGGAACCTGTCGTTCTATTGGAATGTTAACAATCACATGAGCTGACAAAGGAAAAAGCTGTGATGAATATCCATTTTACCATAGCAACATGAAAATAGAGAAAAACCTAATGAAGTGAGCTCCTCCTCCTCGTTCAATGCTCCAATGATCTTCAGCAAATTGATAGCATTCTGTACGGCAAGGAACTGTGGAGGTTGCAGAGCCTTGGCTAGAAAGTTTGCAATACTCCCAAGCTGCAGGGTCTTAATTTGGAGGCAAAGCTCCTCCAAAGGAGTACGATGTATCTCTGGCAAATGATACCTAGGCATGGCTTGATAAAGAAGCTTAGGATATAGATGAAAGCAAACACCTGCTTGAACTCGTCCAGCCCGGCCTCGTCTCTGCAACAAGCACCAAAGACAATAAAAGCATTATTACCTTGAGTTTCCTGGTGGCACTATTGCCTGTATCTCTTCACAGAGATCTAAGCTACTTTTCATGTCTTACGACATCAAGTTTCAGCAACATAATTTTTTGTAAGTCCTGAAGTTGGAAACCACATTTCTTTGTCAACAATGGGATTTGTAAGTTGCTACTGGAAGACTTTGGCACTAAGCTATTTTCCAGTCTACAATTTTAATCCCTTACTATGCTTTGAGCATAATCTTGAAAATCCATCTTTTTATTCATCTTTTCCTTGTCATAGTTTAGTTAAACTAGACTACGCTGGAGTTCATGTTCTCTACTCACTCTCCAAAAACTTTACACAATCTTTCTGAATAGAGTCATGTCCATTCTATCTGTACTAAGAATAAAAGAACAGGCAACCAATTAGTTCCATGAAAAACCAGTCAGAGACCACAATTAGTTATAATCAGAAATGATTAAAAAGAGAAAAGTTCCACGAAAAACCAGTCCAAGACCACGAGTAGTTTTAATCAGAAATGATTGAAAAGAGAGGTTTATTGTAACCTCCAAAGCTACAAGATTTTCTAGGTTATCTACTTGCACTCAAAGTAGTTCACACAAGTCTGAGAATATTATGCAGCAAATATAGTAGATGACATTTTTGCCTGCACTCAAATTTATTAACACTGTAGCTCCTCACTTGACCAAATTTAGAATTGGAGCATGCAACGACAAAGCTTAGAAAGAGATAACATAGAAGTTTTTGCTTTTTGCAGCACTATAAACCATAGATGCACATCGTTTCTAGAAACGCGTTCAGAAATGCGTTTCTGGTTTGGGAGTCCGTCTTTTAAATTTTATTTTTTTGATTTTTGTGGGCAATATGGGTATCAAATTAAAGCTCTAATCAAGGGCATTGCATTTATGTAGGTTGCCGAGTGTTTCGGTTACAGTGTGGTCCAGTTTAGGTGCAGCAATCCTTGTTTGATTCTGTCAATCCCTATGAATTTTTACAGACCTGTTTCTGATTTTTTTCCAGCGATTCTGGATCCAGAAACGCGTTTCTAGAAACGTTTTTCTGCAGAAACGCGTTTCTAGAAACGTTTTTCTGCAGAAACGCGTTTCTGGAGAAGAAACGCGTTTCTGGGCAACTATGCTATAAACTTATAGACAGCAGACAAAAAGGCATACAGGATTCTATCTTAGAACTTTTTGCTTTTTGCAGCACTAAAAACTTATGGACAGCAGACAAAAAAGCATACAGGATCTATCATTGCACTCAAATCTATAATTTTGAATGATGATTTATATTAAGTGTGATATATAGAGAAAACCTAAAATGCTAGGATTTTTTTTTTTTTTTTGTATACTTACTTTTTTTTTATATAACTGATGGAAGTGCACCAACATTTCTACAGAACAAAAACCAAACCCGAGTACCTGATGAGCAGACGCCTGAGATATCCACGATGGTAACAAGCAAGCAAGCTTATTAAGAGCATCATAGCTTGTTTCCTTAGCCATCCCACAATCAATAACATACACAACATCATCAATAGTAATACTTGTTTCAGCAATATTTGTGGCCAAAACAATTTTCCTGCAGCATAAATGAAATCAAACAATGTGAGAAGCGAACTGGACCAACAATACAATAGAATGACAATAGTCAAAGCTCACTATGTGCTCTTTCAGCATTCAACCAGATATGGCTAGTTCTAACTGTAAAATTAAGCATTCAAAGTGTAAACGATAACATTTACAGGGAGTTTTCACAAACGACCTGACCTCTTGCAAACAATCTGCTCTGGCATGTGTTGAGACAGTCTAATTGAAAAATTGTGACATTAGCTAGAAACCAAAAAAAAGACATGTTTCAGAGAAGCTTCTGTTGAGCTCTCAGCTAGCACAAAAGTTCTGAGCATAGTTTCATAGCGTACGTAACAAGCATGTATAGAACATTGTCTTGTACATACTTTAAATGTTTTAGAAAATAATGAGATCCATATTTTGCTTTTAAAATCTAAGAAAGAAAATTTAAAACGAACAGGCAGGGGGTATCTCCAGAACACCTCCCATAGTCGCCATAGGAACTGCTTCTTTGCTGAACCTAACCCACTACCCTCAGTGGGCCCTCCCCCAACTGACCCCCTTGATGGAAAAGCCTCTTTTATAGATGATGGCCCTCCTGTTACTGTTGATGGTCGGCCTGACTTTGCCGATGAAGTCTGTGATGGCCCTACTATTGATGGACTAGGCTGTGATGGCCCTTCTGCTCTTGCTACTATTGATAGAGGTCGTGATGGGCCTGTTGCTAATGAACTAGGCCGTAGTGGCCCTATGCTAGAGTGTGCACCACTACTGCCAGCCCCTGATCCTATGCCAATAGAAACTAGCTACCCACCAATCTCTAGTCTGGGCAGTCGCTGCTGCTCCTCCATATGTGCTCAATAGGCACTCTCACTCAGGTGTAGGAACTGCCATACATGGGGCAATGCCCATAGTCCACCCATCTGGCCTAGTCAAACCGGCAAATGTGATCTGATCCTCATCATCGTGCTGCAAAAGGTAGCACCACAAAACAAGTAACGCCATCTGTGTGCATGTTAACTTGTAAAAACTATGGTGTCTCCCACCAAGAGATGCACCTCCGGCCACACGCCTCATCCCACCATAGGCATGGCTATAGAAACCCTCAAGACGCTATAAAAAAAGGTCAAAAGCTCAATGCAAAGTGGATAAGTGGAAAAAAGGGAGCTAAAACAACCCTAAAGCCACCTAAGACCTAAACCGTAATGCCAATGGAGGCCTAAGACCTACACTAAATCGTGAAACCCTACACTTGAGGAAAAAAAACTATGCAAAAGGGCCTCATGACCCTAACAAGTTTGCCAAAGACGTCCCTGTCATGCCATAGATGTATATTTTTCCAGGTCTTTTTTTTAACCCCAAACTAGTAAAAGCAATACAGGTTTTTTTTTTTCTAATATGACAAAAAAGAAATCAATCGAATTTCTAGGCATATGGAACTACGTTTTGTACGTGCATGTTCTGTATACTACGGAATTATGCATTATATACTCACACAAAGAAGGAACAAATTCAGAGCTGCTCTCACCACTAAAGTATGTGAAACATGTTTTGCTGGACAGCATCAACTTGCATGACATACGTAAGGGAGAAAAAGTCGCATTATAAATTTGTAAAATTTTATTCAGAAAAAGCTCAACCACAATTGACATAGTTGGCTCTCTAAAGATGTCAAATTTGATAGATAAATTCTTTGCTTGTCTTCCAACCATTACATATGTCAATCTTATCCAGTGCAAACTCTGCCCACTACCCAAGGCCCGTGACTTCTTATGTAGCAATATGTAAGTACAATCCCACAGCAAAAATATGCGATACTGATAAGAGCGTGAAAAGGAGAAGTTTCCAATAATTTTTACACAAATGAGCCAATCCATCATGATTGTGAATTATGAAATGGTGGGTATATCTGGAATTCTGGTTTCCAAGTCTATCTAAAATCTAAATCAAAGAACTGATTATATCAAACTAAAAACAAATACAGAATCCAAAAACTAACAAACTGTGGAGAAGCATAACTCCGAGAACCGTAAAAAAGTCTCTGATCCAAGCGGACAGTCTAGTCATATGGCAATGCCAAGCATAGAGGCAGCGACTATTCTCAATCCTAAGATGAAAATGGAAGACCTACAACATGAATTTCTGTCGAGGAAGGTCAGCCAACTGCTGCAGAGAAAGGAGAAGGAAAGAGCTGAGGATAGAGAATGCTAAGCCTTCAGAGCATTGCATAACTGGCCCCTTTCACGTTGCAGAATTCTGTTAAATAGTTCCTTTTAAAGATCAAAACTTTTCATTTTTCTTGTCTTACGGGTGCACATTCTGTGGTGTGCTAAGCAACAAACAGGATGCCAAAATGATGAATTATCCTGAGAATTTTATGCACCTATCAGCTGAGGTCCTCACTTCCTCCATAACATAGTGACCTCTGGTAGCAAAGGAATATCCATACCTTGAAACTGTTTACAAGACCATGAGGCCCCAGAGGACTACAACACTTAAATGAGAAAAGACATTCATTTAGTACTGGTGTCTTTAGACATACGATACCATTTGTAAGTCCCACATCACGATAGAGATCCTGTGGATCATAAAAATGTTCTAACAATTTATTATGGAAATGAAAGCAGCACTGGCTCCTTTCAACGTCTAGACCAAAGAAATGGCCTTCTGAAGAATCCATTCAGTTATCAAGGTAAAAAAGACACTGTACAATGCGCATAGAAAAGACCTTATGCCAAGGGGAGGTCGCTGGAATATTTCCCTTTGATTTATCGTGGGCATGGAACCATGCAACGGAAGTAAGAGGAACCTTGATCTATTGCCCAGTATCTGATCTGCCTTTATTCTTTCCATCAGCTTAGCGATATCATCCCAGCCCGTCAGAAATACTAAGACTGCTCCTTCACCTTCTTGTAAACAGATATACTTGATTGTTGATTCTACCTGGAGGAAAAGCCAAACATATAAGCTTGTGGTTTATGTATATATAATATTCAAGAGAAGTTTGCAACACTACCATACACAATAACACACATAAATAGATGTTAAATATAAAAATTTAAAAAATAGTCAAGTTTATTTCTCAGAGAGAGAACTTTTGTTCAGCCAACACCTCAATTATAAAAAACGAAAGACTAAAGCAAATAATGGAAGCTAACTAACGTCACCAGAAACAAATAGCGGTAAAGCGATATCCCCATCAAATATTTTCAACAATTGAACCCTAATGATGATCTTTAGTATCTGAATACATCAACAAAATGCTTATTTTCTGGTAATGTATGTTACGACATCTTACACTGGCATGCTTGGTATGATTTAATCCATAAAGCCTGCTAATACAAAGATAGGGCCGCCTATCCGTGCTACACAGTTAATGCATGTGAAGTAAACGGGTAACTGCAGGGTGACATCAATCATGCCATGGGCTGTCATGCCAAAGACGGCCAAGCAACCAAGTTGTATATTTTAAGTGAGAAAACTGGCATAGGCTTAGCTGTACTACAGCACCATAGGCAAAGAGGACAAGGAAGACAATGTTAAGGTTGAGAGCTGGTCATCAAGTTGATGGACTGGCTAAGCAGGTTACCAACGGCCTGTGCCAAGCCATGAAAGCCAAGTGATATGATATCTTTTAAGAACAGTTCAGGTACTTGGGAAGGAATAAACACAGTGGGCCCATAAATAACCAAGCCTTGAGCGTTCCATAAAAGGACCTTGGTCGTCAGAAGGAGCTTCATTTCTATAGCTGGCTAGTAAATGAGGGCCAAATAAGAAAAATGAGTAACCTCACAATTGATACCAAAGAGAAAGCAAGGGATTGGTAAGTTTGAGGTGCCTATCAGGGTGTTGCAAGAGGCTCTTCCCAATTGGTGTAAAAAGCAGTATGGAAAACAGGTCAAATGGACTACAGGCAATCTATTCAAGCAGGAAGGATGCATGAAAGACAATGAAAACTGCCAAAATGGAGGAAATCGAGTGAAGTGATTCTTAACCTTAATCACTGTCAAATAAGCACCCTTTCAAATCAATCAAATGCATACAGCAACAGCTCAAGCTTGGCCTACAATGATTCCACTCAAGAGTCCCCAGGCGATTCAAATCAATTTGAATCGATTAGAAATGGTTTTCGCAGCTTTGAATACGGCTCCCACCAAACAAAATTGGAAACACCCTTACAAGTTTTTATAATTTTGACAGAAAAATGAAAAATAAGGGTAGAAATTTCTGAATATTCAAAGGCAAATGAATTCATAAAATAGATTCACACATTAAAGAATCGAGATTCATTGGGAATATAATTCCACTTCTTCTCCAACAAAAAAACGTAGAGCCAAGTAAGGAGACGTGTTTGACTGCATAGACAAGCATTATGTTTTGTTGTTGGAACTAGACAAAAATAATGCTAAACCAGCAGCATATACATGTCCAGCCATTTGATATGCCTGAGTTGGGATAAAACCCTGATTAAAATGAGTTGGACGATGAGTTGCAAACAAAGTAGGCCGTCGTTAATTGTTTGCTTTATGAGAAGCCTGAAGAACAGAGCTGGTACAAGGAGGAAGATGCTTATAACTTTCAATGCCTAGCTGCAAGCAAGGATGCAGCTATGCTGAAGGACAGAGGCTCATCACATTAACATAGTGCCTTCTCGGTGCACAAGTTGGGTTCAAACCATTGTCCATCTAAAAGAAGGAAAACAGATGGTGGGAAGATTGTAGAATATCCACTGGAAATCCGCATTCCCACAGAGCCAGGGAATTCAAAATCACACAGTTGGTTAGATCTGGATAAAGTGGAATGTCTCCAATCAGCCAAACATTAACTTCCCATTGTATGTATTCCAGATTATGGACGAGAGAATGCAATACGTTCTGATGGGGGAAGAAAACAATTTCAGACGGCCCCCCTGATTCTGTAATGCATTTGAAAACTGATGATTATAATGAAGTCTATAAGAGTTCCAATATTTTTGGTCAGTATTTAAGTTGCTGCTGGGCTCTGGACAATTTGTTTGGTTCCAACATATGACATAGTGTCAGGATAAATAGATGTCATGATGAGATGCTTTCTAGCTTGGAAAGTTGTTTAGGGCAAGTGACTATATATGAAGAACTATAGGTGTATCATGTACCATATGAAGATCATGTAGAATCCTTCGTAACCATATTGCTTCAATTATTGTACTCGTAGTAGCTCAGTACTCTACCTCTGTAAATGATAATCCAATAGCATGCAATAGTGACCTAAACCAAGACTAAAGACATAACCTATAGTAGATCTTCGATCTTTTGCATCTCTGTACATCCACATATCCTTGCAATTGCAAAACATCCCGTCTTCCTTAGAAAATACCAAACCTCAATGTACCCTAGATATATATGAATACTCGCTTAGCAACTTTCTAGTGAATCTGCTTAGGCTTAGTCATAAGTTGACTAACTATACTAAAAGCATAAGCAATATATGGTCTTGTAGTAGTCAGATACATTGAGCTTCCAACAAGCTTTCTAATAACTTCTCATCTACATCTTGATCATCTTCAACTTTAGTAATCTTACGTCCGCTATCATATGGTGTAGAAATAGGCTTGCAATTTGACATATTAAACTTTTCAAGAAGTTCATGAGCATACTTAGATTGAGAGATCAATAGTCACATCACGATCCAAACTTGTGATAACAAGATCATCCACATACATCACTACTACAAAATATGACCATCTCTGATCAAAACATAAAGTGTAGACTCCGAACTACTCCTCTGCAAGCCAAGATCCTCAAAGCATGTGTCAATCCTCATGTACCATGCCCTAGGTGCTTGCTTAAGTCCGTATAATGCCTTGTCCAACTTGCAAACGTTCTCTTCCTATCCTGCTACTATGTATCCCTCCATGTAGACTTCCTCCTCTAGAAATCCATCCAAGAATGCACTCTTAACATCCATTTGTCGAATATCCCATCCAAACTAAGCTGCCAATGACAAAATGTCCTCATAGTAGTTAACTTAGCAACTGCTGCAAAAGTTTCTTCATAGTCAATCACTTCTTGTTGAGCATACCCTTTTGCAACCAACCTTGCCTTATGTTTGTCTATAGAACCATCCAATTTATACTGAGTTCTATAGATCCACTTGCATCCAATAGATCCTTGGTTTCCAACATTGTAGCCATATATGCAAATTGTGCATCCCCATCCTCATGATGATCCTCCTGATGATCCTCCTGTCGATAGTGATCCTCGTGATGCTTTTCAAGCCTAGCAGATCTCCTAGTTCCATGTGAACTAGATCCTCCCTGTTCCAAGATAACACTATCCTTCATAGTTTCATAGTACCATCTAGGTAATCTTCTAGTATCTGATGTAGGATGCTTCCTGCCTGGTGAACTAGGAGGTGAATAATAATCCATGTACTTGATCTCTCCTTCCTTTTTCCTTTCTCATGCTTGAGTTGTTGTTAGGCAGTACAAGTGCTAATTCAAGCTCTTGTAATGACTCATCACACAAGATAGGAATTCCTCCATCTTTATTCCTATTATAAGATATCTCTATATCTTTATGAGATCCATCATCAACAAAGATTACATCCCTATTTATAATAACTTTCTTACTCTCCAAGTCAAACAACCTATATCCCTTCTCTAGACTATCGTAACCAAGAAATAAGCACTTAGTAGGCTTTGAATCCAATTTGCTCCTTGATTCCTTAGGTATGTGAGCATATGCAATACTTCCAAAACCTCTCAAATGACTTACATCAGGTTTCCGACCAATGTCAGCTTCCTCTCGAGTTCGATTTTCTAGAACTTTTGTAGGACTTCGATTCAAAAGATAAACGGTTGTCTGAACTGCTTCACCCCAAAACATATTTAGAAGTTTCTTACTTTTAAGCATGCTCCTCACAATTTCACCAATAGACCGATTCTTCCTCTTTGCAACTCCATCTTGTTAAGCATTTTAATACTTGCAAATCGTCCCTTTATACCATGATCCTTGCAAAACACCTGAAATTCTATAGAAAGATACTCACCCCCTTTATTTGAACGAAGTATCTTAATCTGTATATCTGTTTCTTTCTCCACCTGTGTCTTAAACCATGTTAAATGCCTCAGCCTTATGCTTGTGAAGATGTATATACCCACATCTTCCTAGAATAATCATCAACAAACGTCGTAAAATAACTTGCTCCTCCATAAGAGCGAGTTTTTATAGGACCACACAAATTTGTATGAACAAGTTCTAGAACATTTCTTGCCCTGAAATTTCTTTATATGATGTTTCCCTAAGACACAGTCCTCACAAAACTTTTGATCAAAAACAACTTGAGGTAAACCAATAACTATGTTGTATTTCCTCAAGACTTGTAGACTTTTGAAGTTTAGATGTCCAAACCTTTCGTGCCATAACTTACTCATTGATTCAATATCCGCAATACTTGCATGATGACCCACCACTTGAGCATGACGTTTGTACAACCTTCCTGCAAGAATGCCCTCAGCTACTACTTCATTGTCCTTCCTTTTGATGAGACACCGCTCTTCATCAAACTGTACAATCATATGTTGCTTCACAACAACTGAAACTGAGAGTAAGTTCTTCTTGATTCCTGGTACATAAAGCACATCCTTTATGTCTCCAATCTTTGAACTTGTGCTTTTCCAACTCGCTTTATATCATATGTGCAGTTATCTCCCAACTTGACATTTGATCCATCATCTAGTTCTTGAAAACTAGATAACCAACCTCACCTAGGTGTCATATGTTTCAATGCACTTGAATCAATAAACCAACACTCCTCTTCCTTTGAGAAGTCACCTGAAGATGTTGATGCCAAAATCGTCAAGATCCAAAGCACTTAATTTTGTATTAATTCCTTCTTCTTCTTCAACAAAATTTCCATCTTGCTTCTTAAACTTGTTTTTCCACCACTCCTTGCATAATGCGCTAGCTTTCCGCAAATAAAGCAATTTCCTTTTCGAATTGCTTTTTTTCCATCTTCTGGTTGATTTGATTGATTTTTGTCCTGATCTTGCTGCTTCTTCTTCCTTTTGTTCTCTTTCCCTTTGCCACCTTTCTTGGAACTTTGCTCTTGCTTCTTTGCTACGAATGTATGCTCTTTGAAATCGTCCCTGTTGACAAGATATTGTCGTCTCATTTCCTCCTATAGCAGTATTGCATTCAACTCATTGAAAGAAGGTCTTGTCTCCCATAAAGACAACATCATAACAAAGTTTGATAGGCCAAAGGTAAGCTATTAAGCATGATAAATACCGACATTGAATCCGGAACACTTTCTCCAACTACAATAAGTTCCCCTCTCAGACCCTTCACTCGAGTAAAGTAATTCGTTATTGATTCACCTGTACCCATCTTTAACGTATGTAGCTTAATAGTTAAGAACAAAATTTGAGATTGAATCACAATCTCGTATAAATTCTTCAAAATATCCCAAGCCTCCTTGTCCAACAGCATCCCTGATGTGAGGTATAATCATATCTTTAATAGACAAGTTAATGATATGATGAGCTTTTCTCCTACTGATACTCTCGCAACTCCCTGTCTATAGTAGGAAATATCTGAAAACCTGTGACAATGTCCGAATATTCTCAATCTTGGAGAACATTCTGCATCTTGAACCTCCATATGCTGAAGGTAGTACCATCTAGCTTACTAGATTCCAGCAACACAAGTAAAGGTCCATTTGTATTTCCTCATGTACGCTTGCTAAGTGATGCAGTAAACATCAGCCTCTGTAGGTCAATCCACTTCCAGTGAACAGACAGCAGCAGTAAACAGGTCCAATCTGCAGTTCAGCGATCAGATCTGAAGTTTCAACAGCAGCAAACAGATCTATATATCTATCGAACAGGTCTGTAAATTCAGCGGACAGGTTCAGCGATCAGGTTCCAGCAAACAGATATTCAGGCCAGCAAACAACTCTGATGCAGACAGCGATCAACAAGCAGCAAAGATGTCTGATGCACCAGCAGCGATCTGTAGGCAGCAATCTGCAATCAATAGCAAACCGATTAGGTAGCGATCCAGCTCAGCAAACAGATTCGTAACTCTTCTTCGACAATCCAATCTTCTCCTAGAAGATCCACGTTGTGCTCATAACAACATTGACTCCACTGCAGTTACAGCTCCTTCAATAATCTGATTGCACACCTGCAAACAATCTCTCCCTCATGTAGGATCTTGATAGCTTCCAAGATCATGAAGCCTGCTCTGACACCATGTCCAAATTTGATGCTCAAAATCTAGATAGGAGTGAACTAATCATATTAGCACTCACACACACAAGTAAGATCAACATAAGAGACTAAAGAGAACTTAGATTAATAGAAGAATGAGCATAGTCTCTACAATGGAATGATTGGAGGTGCGCCAGCCCTCCTTATATACTTTCTCTAGTCTTTGGAAAAAACTAAAGCATAGAGCAAAAGCTGAAAGCAAAAAGCTGATTACTATAATTGCACTCTATTTTGGATAAAGACCCTAAAATCATTTTCTAATCTGGAACTATTCTCCCTCGTACATGCAAGACTAATTAACTTGACTTAGGATTTATTAAAAATAGAAATGGCCCCTATAATAGCTCGTAGGAATGGCCAAACCAACATTAGGGGTGCAAATAAGACCTGCAGGGAGACCTAATGGCCAAGGGTTGTAGGAAGGACTACATGCTTCATCAGCTTGGGAGCATGCAGATTTAATTTCTAACATGTTAGACTTAATGTTCAAATTATTACCCCTAATGTTGACATCGAGGATTAATTAGAATATTAGGCCATGCCTGCGTGCTAATTCTAGGGGCCTCTAACTATATTTAGTAAAGTCAAGTTAGAATTTAGTTAGACTCAAGTTTGAGATTCTAGTGTTGGAGCACAAGTTTTGCTACAGATAGGTGTTTGGTGCTTTTACCTTATATAGAGACATCAAATAGGCAATTGCTTTAAGGTTGCTTTTAGTTTGCTTTTGCTTTTTGGCATAGACTATTGTCTGTAAGTAAGTATGTAGTGCACCCTAGTCCAGTGGCAATGGGACATAGTTAGAGTTATCTCATCATTGTTTCATCACTGTTGTTTGTGTTCTCTTCCTTGTAAGTGTATGGCTATTGTCTAACAGCAATAGGATTTTTGTCTTAGGTTACTTGTATGAGCAAGTCGGTTTTCTAAGAGTCCTATGGCTAAAGGTTGCTCCATTGTTTTATCAACTTTACAGATTTGCAGGTTGAGTACACAGAAATTTGTGACCACATAGAAATTTGCACCTAAATTTGTAACTTTGATCATAAATACTCCCTCTTGTAAAAGGTAGAATATGTCAATCGTATAAAGGGAGTTAATTTAGCTGTCCTTGAAATCCAAGGCTCAACTCTACTGGCTAAAGCACCACTTGCAGCTTCCCAGCTCAATAATGTTTGGCAAGATAAATGAGGGCCCTGCGAAGATAAGAGGCTTTCTAATCAGTTCAATGGACCAAATAGCTATGACGCTCCATTAACTCAACCCTCCCGTTGACAACATCGTCACTCACTTAATCTGACATAGAAAACTTAAAGCTATCTCACCTGCAACACTTTTAGATAAAAATTTATAAAAGCACATAAAATGAAAACGGTGTGTGTGGGTGCATATGTATCCATTGCACGTTTGTCAAGGGAAAGATGCCACAATGAACAATAGTAGCAACCTAGCTTCACAACGAAAACAAAAAACAATTTACCTAAAGCTACCAAGAGAAAAATCAAATAGTGGGAAATGCTATCACTTCTAAACAAATATCCCCAGTCAATATCACCCATATTCCTCCATCTGTACATAGTAAATTCATTGGCTTTAAAGCTTGAAACATAAAATAACATTCGTTTTTTCCTCATTTAACCTCTTCATACATGTATCCACAACTTAATAAAGAAAGGGAAAAAGTCAAGCGCTTAATGCTCAAAACAATTTTTGATTTGTCTAGTCTTCAATATAAACACCCCAAGGACAGATAAGAAGACTACAAAGTAATAGACGTACCAAATCTAGGTCGATCTTTTCACCATTCCAAGCTTGAAGAGACTCTCGAGTAGTTTTGCCATAATTTTTATACTCTGACTGAATATCAACTTCCTGTTCAAGGCAAACTCCAAGACAACATGCTAGGATAGGGATGTTAGCATGAGTAATTCTTATCCTTAGAAGGTAAAAGAATAGAAAATTTCCTGACTGTAAAAAACACTCTTTCGTCATAATATCAACAAAAAACAATAGCATAACAAATATGACAAGAAGATCACAAGTCACAACATTTCAAGATGCTACACAGGCCTCAATCAATGCCATCATAACAAACAACCCATAACCTCAAATTATAACCTAAAACAAAATGTTTTGTAGGAGTGAACATGCATCCACATTTTCAACCTAAATTGCCAATTCAAATTGGTTCTAAATCGGGCCTCAATGAATTGAATCAATGAAGTGGATCAAGGATACCTAAAATCAAAATTTTGTGTTGACATAAGTAACAACCAAAAAACACCTAATGTTTCAAAATAAACTTTTAATATGCAATTCCAGTTACCTGAATCCTGCATCCCAATGTACATTACAGCTACCAGTCTTAAATGCTTCTAAACAAATTGTGCAATCAATTGCTGCATTGAGAAGTCAATTATCTTGATGTTACCATCAAAGTCTTTGAGAAACAAAATGAAATTCCTTCAAGTGTCCATTTACGCAGGGATATTTTAGAAAGTGAACGATATTTTGAAACATATAGTCAGCACTTTAAATTTGCATACTTCTATATTGGCAATTGCATAAGCTGTCTTGATTCTTGAAAAGAGAGCTGAATTTAATCAAGCCTTTTGGACCATAGATGCAGCGAAACGCAATTCTGAGAATCGCTAAGAATCGCGTTTCACTGCCCAGAAACATTTTTTTAAAAAAAAACCAGAATATTAAAAAAAATTTCCTCCTCTTCATGGCCAGAACCGCGCCAGCCGTGGAGGACGTAAATTTTTTTATTTTCAGCTACAGGTGTCCGATCGGCGCGTGTGTATAGTTGGCAAGGCATCTACTCGGCGATACGGAGGTGGTGTGCACGGTGCCAGGGGGATCTGAGCTTCGTGGAGAGCGAAACGATCAGTTTTCGATATTTGGTAAGTATAGGCTTGATTTTTTGCAAGTGTTGACATTGAGTTGTAGGCAACCAAATCGAGCGTAGTTTGGCTCTAGACCACCTTTCTTCATGCCCACGGTGATTCCTACGGCATCAGTTTCAGCCGTTACGGCACGCCAGCAAGATTTGAACACCACATTCCAAATGCTTGTGTTTTTTTGCCATTTTCACAAAACGACTTGTGGGCAACCGATTCAGGTGATGTCTGAGCCTAGAATGCATTTCCACATGCCTGCAGAGACTCCTGTGACCTCCGTTCCGCCTGTCTACGCCCGTATCACAATTTTCAATTTCCATGCCCTAATTCCATGCCGGTGTGGGGCCGAGGCCTTTGGGGCGAGGTTGAGCTTACCGAGGGGGACGTGGCTACACACCATGGCTCAGGAGTCCGCAGATGGAGATGCTTGCATTGTGGTGGTCTCTTCACAGGATCACTTACCAGGGTTAGGGCTCACTTACTGCAGGCCAAAGGGCCGGGTGGGCGGGCATTGGCATATCTGATTGCCCCAGGATTTCTGATGAGCAGATGCAGAGGTTGTCTATTATGTACGGGCCCGATGGTGCATCACAGGTTTCCAGACAAGGACATGTAGCAGGAACAGCTGTAGGTTCACAGGCAGGGCTCACAGATAGGCAGGCACGGCCTACTACGAGTGCAGAGCCCAGTACATCACGAGCAGGGCATGGTACAGGTGCATGGTGTTATGGCCATATTCGATTAAGGACCTGGAATAGTCCTAATATTGTAGACCGGCCCTCCAGTACTCGAGATTATTGGTCACGCCATGCTTTAATTCCATGTCAAGGCCTGTTGTGACTAATTACCTTGAGAGGACCCAGACACTCTAATTGAGACATATGGAGTATTGCATGTCTGTGTGACGGATATAGGCAGGAGGACTGCATGAAGAGATGTGATCTATTTATAGTTGACCTGCATGGGGATTGCATGGTTACATGCACAGGATTCTACTCTCTATATAATGAAGTGGGGATTCTCCTGTCGACATATTGCGTTTAGGTTACCAGTTTCTCTCTTCTCCTCTTGCGTCACATGGCATGGCTTGGGGGCTAGATCCAGGTTTGATCTAGGATTGGTTGGGCGGTTTGGCTCCATAGTCTCTCTTATTGTGTTCTCCTATCCTCATCTTAGGGGCAATCCACTAGGGTCTTTACATTGGTATCAGAGCACAACTAAGATGCGGTCTTCGATGGGAAAAGAGACAAACTCTACGACGAGTAGGAAGTGAAGCGTTTGGATACTCAAATCCTAGTTGGAGTGTTGATTTCTTGGAAGATCGATTGGGTTAGGTTACCAGTTTCTCTCTTCTCCTCTTGCTTCACATGGCATGGCTTGGGGGCTAGATCCAGGTTTGATCTAGGATTGGTTGGGCGGTTTGGCTCCATAGTCTCTCTTATTGTGTTCTCCTATCCTCATCTTAGGGGGCAATCCACTAGGGTCTTTACATTGAAATAATTAGAGTCTGAAATTATCCACAAACTCTAACAGATAATTCATAAGCTTTCAAGTACAAATATCCTTAGAATCCAATTCTAAGATATGATAATTCATTCAATTAGAATCTCTAGGAGAATCATTAAGATATAGAATGATTAAAACTCAACTTTGAGTATCCCAGATACTCTTTTGAGTTAAATGCTCTTGTTTCTAGAAGAAAATAGCATTCATTCATCTTAATAGACTTGTCTGTCTCCTATGATAACTGGAGATCCAAGTAAATGAAGAACTGTACTCAAGCATCTGCAGACCATAATTTGTAGCAGAATAACATCCACTAAAATAATTAAATTCTGCACGAGTAAAATAACTTTCCTTGTGAGAATGTCTGTGAGATCCATAGGTTCTCAACTAAAATACTAGAGTAAAGAGATTCAAAACACTGATCTGAATTCTTACTCGATTAACAGACCAAGACTTAATCGTCACACTTAAGAATCATTATAATTCTTTACAATCCTCTGACAACAATTAAGTATCTAATTATGATTCATCAACCATAAATATTTAGATTCATATGATTCGTCAATCATAATTCACTGGAATCTAAAATCATACTTAATCATTTACAGGATACTGGAGTATATATCCAAGATAACTCAGGAAAAGTATAATCATTCCAAAATCTTTCCACTAAGAAAATACTGGATTTAGGAATATTCTTCAAACAAGATTCTTTAACTAAAGTGTAAGATTCAAGTTCTATAAACCACTGGTAATTAAAGATAAAGACTGAACGCATACCAAAATGACAACCATCTTCAACTACAAAAACTTTAGATTACCATCTAGAATCAAATCTAGATACCCAAAGTCCTGTTGAATATCAATTCAGATATTATTCTTGGATTCATTATAATTTGTTATCCAATTGAGCGCTTTGGGATACAATCACTAATGAGCTAAGTTCCTTCCTTAACTAAGGAATACTCTATCCCAAGAATACTGTATATCCAATGCACACAATTTTAACTGAAGAACCCAAACGATTCACTAATCGTGCGTCTTACAAGCAATATAAATCAAAACTATCAGTTCCTGGTGAATTCACATCACACTGATCGTTTTACCAATTAACTTCATCCTGGAGTAATCAACTACTCAAGTTAATTGCCAATGATTTAGAAATCTCAAATGTCTAGGTGCAGATCTTAATCGTACCGTACAACACCACATTTAGATCCATATCCAAATCATTCATAAGTTAATCCATAGATCTTCCATACAAAGATATGTTAACTCTGCAAGTATCTGTCAAAACAATACTTGATCATATGCTTATGTTCACCGACTAGGTTAAGTGCACCAAATAACTCTAGTAACCAGGAATACACAGTAGATTCATACAAGATTAATCGTGCACATACGTGAATAATCTCACTATGACCCAATACATAAACACATTCTTATCTGGCAGATTCCTCCAGAACCCACATATGTTACTCACATATCTCATTGAGATCTTGTAACTCAGCTACAAAATATTTTCTATTTTTCATGAGTAAATAACTTATCCAGGAAATCTCTGAGAGGAATAAAATTCCCTCTCAGCATTCCAATCCCATTTACCTCTAATTAGATAATTTCTCACACCTGATTAACCCCTCTCTGATCCTAGTACTTAAACTAAGATTAGGTTGATCTAATATAGAACTCTCAGACTTAAATTCTAATCAAACTTACTTCTATTCCAATTAAAATGGAATTAGTAAACTTTCAACCTTTTACTGTACTACTTATAGATAATGATTCAAATTCCAAACTTGTTCTAGATTGTCCACACAACCCCTAAAGAATTTCTCTTATTTTGAAAAGTTCCAATTAGTTTTGCAACTAGTTCTGTCTCGTACACCCGTTCTACCTCGTTTTTTTATGTGCATGAGTCACAAAGGTAGGAATTGGTGCAAGCATTGGAGTTGAGAGGTCGTTTCTTGTGGGCGATCTTTCCTGAACTTCTGAACACAATGATCTGACTTGGCAACCATTGTCGAGCATCACGGACTGCTGACTTTGGGTTTTCTGATCAAACGAGACAGCAGGAAAAAGATTCTTCCCAGCAAAGGCAGTTGTGAAGGAAAACCCGAGCTGCATGGGAGGCTTCAGACTTGATCGATTCTAGGTGGAAACAGCTGCTTATGCGATCAGTCGTTAGATCCTTGTTGGTCGCTGTTGCAGAATCATGCTTAGATCCTGTCAACAAAACCTCCTGAGAGTAATCCTCTGACTTGGATTATGAGGGTGAGCCACAGTTATCTTGGCAATTGGAAGGTTGAGCTATGAACACAGCGATGGAGGGCGTGAATAGATTTCCGAACTCCAGGTGCGGCTGATGCAGAGCTGTCTCGACTCTGTGGAATGATCAATAAGCAAATCCCTTATGCATGCTTTTTGGACCCTCTTTAGGGTTTGAACGACCTTGAAAAGGGTTATTCCTTTTACAAGTTTTATTTAGCTTTTGTTGCATGTAGAGACTTAGCATGGTCTCTTTTGGGAAGCTAATTTTTTGGTAGTTGCACAATTGTAGTGGGGCTTACTTGTTTCAGTGATTATACATAGCCAGAAGGTGTGAACCTTAGTGCTTTTTGATTTGTGGTTTGAAAAGGGGATGTCTAATGGAATCTGTCTAAATCAACGGTTGAGAATAAGTGTCAATTCTCTAGACCACAGTCCAAAAAATTGGATGACAATGTAAATTTTGCTATCCTAATAGGCCGTCTATGAATTCGGTTCATAGATTAAGGATTGAGAGCAAGATATTCGTTCCTCATGGGTTACCCTTTTCCAAAACGGTACCCGGTTTAAGAAAATTTTATTTTTCTGGTACTGTGTTTGATGTTGACTAAACTTTGGAAGTGAAGTTCTTCCCAGATTGAAAGTTAAAATTGAATTTTTCCTTTTCTGTTGAATTCTGAACTTGGGTTAAAGTTTGAAATCTGTTACTTGTCTGAAATATTTCTAATGGATATTGATCGTTGGAAATGGATCAAGTTAACGTTTGTGCAAGATACTCGTCAAAACTGAATTTAAAATCATCAAACAATATGAAATGGCCAAATAAAATGAATGATGACAGAATTCTTTATCCAATCAATGGAATCTTGTTTGGATACAGTTTAAGAGTTCCGAAATCCTATTGGTAGGATTTCCGTTCATGAAATTTCATATTCTGAGTTTGGTTAGTTTTTGTCAATATTGGAGTAATGCCAGACCAGTCAATAAGAAAAGGAAACAGTCCAATTTTATTGGAAAAATTGTAGGAATTAAAAAACTGATTTCATTTCCAGTTAAAGCCTATGGTGAATTATATTCAAAAGATCAGACTAGTAGTGTTTTTCATACTAGTAGATGATTTTTGGTACATCAGTTATTCAGCCCAGGTATAGGATAGAAATGAAATTGTTTTAGACTTTTTCCTACAATAATTAATTTTAAACATTTACTAATGTCGTTAAGTCTTCTTGATACCTTAGTTGAAAGATTTTCAGGGAACTGAAAATTCTAAGGAGGGAAGAAGAGTGGACATCAAGGGTAGTAAGTGTGATCGAGAATTGTATTTCGCAATTAGGATTTCAGCAATCCCAGTAAATAATTGCTTAATACCGGATATTAATTTCCTAGGTAGGATTCATTTAGTTGAATTCATAACTGATATCTTTGTAACCATTGAGTTATCCGCAGTTTTGGATGTCAATTGTGAGGTTTAGAAGTGGAATCTGATACGTGGATTGCATTGGATCTGTTAGTTGACAAAAGCTTGTCCCTAGATTTGATGCATCAGTAGGGGTTTGAAGCTTATCATTAACCAGAAAGGATCAAAATGTAATATTGAACCATGTTAATTTTTCTGTCTAAGTCACATAATCAGATGTGGATTTTGGGTATCCATCTGATAGGCATGCCAGTCATCCAAATAAACGGATTCTCCAATATTTGGGAACAAGAGATAATATCCTATAGTGATTATAGGACAGCTAGAAGATCAGTGGATCTCTAGAATATCAGATAAGGCTGTTAAGGATTTTCTGGAAGGAAAAGCTGATGGTATGGGACATCAGTAATTTTGGAAAAGAAAATTCTAGGATTGTAAAGACCTGATGATCAATGGTGTGTTTAGTACCTAGTCGCGATATGGGAAAGAAGAAAACCATTCGATCAAATGTGGGGTATTTTGGAAAATTTTGAGGTTTAATCTAGATTCCAATGTGGTATCTCATTATTTACAAAATCAGAGGCCCTCAAATCTATTTCTCGCTTTCTTAATTAATCCTTTACTTCTTAGTAATTTCTCGAATACGGACATTAGACTGGTTATATGATTCTTTCCAGCATGAAGTTATTCTTCTGAAAGACTGTTATGTCATATAAATTACTACTTGTGTGAATAGACTTGGAATTCAGATAAATTCTAAGGTTAAATTGTTTCAATTTCTTAAACCATGGAATATCTCTGTTGCATAAATGGATTTCGATGTGATAGTAGTTTCTATCACTCAGAGTGAAAATATTTGAAGGACAAGTCCTGTGTGTAATAAAGTGAATCCTTTAGTGGAAGCACTTATTACTGACTTTTCTAGGATTTAGATATTTTCATATATCATCTTTCCACTTAACTTTTATGGAAATTTATAATTTCTTTAAAAGGAGGGGTGAAGTGGTGGGATAAAATTCTATTTGGGAATCTGTTGGTTGCATAGTTTTCGGAAGAGAACCAACTGCGGTATAGAAATGAGATTTGGTCTGAAAGTAATTTCGGATGGATTCAGAGTAAGATACCTAATTGGATGAATTATCATATCTTAGAATTGGATTCTAAGGATATTTGTACTTGAAAGCTTATGAATTATTTGTTAGAGTTTGGGGATAATTTCAAACTCTAATTATTATTTCTTTAACCTTGATCTCTTAAGTTAGGTTACTTCACTCAGTGTTTCATGTAAGTGTTTTACATGAAGGTGATGTTACTAACTTGTGTTGAGTGTAACCCTGTTGAGGAAATATATCTCTTAATGTACTTTTCCAAACCAGAATTTGTACTCCAGAGCAGAGATTAACGGTTGGAAACAGTTTTTCTCTGAGTACTTGTTTGATATGAAAGTCAGATTAAGGATAATGATTTTCTCGGTTAATACTGAGGGAACTGTAATTTTTTCCTGTTCTTTGGAGCTTCTCAGGATAGAAGCAGTTTAAGGAGGGAAGAATGTTATGGCCATATTCGGTTAAGGACCTGGAATAGTCCTAATATGGTAGACCGGCCCTCCGGTACTCGAGATTATTGGTCACGCCATGATTTAATTCCATGTCAAGGCCTGTTGTGACTGATTACCTTGAGAGGACCCAGACACTCTAATTGAGACATATGGAGTATTGCATGTCTGTGTGACGGATATAGGCAGGAGGACTGCATGAAGAGATGTGATCTATTTATAGTTGACGTGCATAGGGATTGCATGGTTACATGCACAGGATTCTACTCTCTATATAATGAGGTGGGGATTCTCATGTCGACATATTGAGTTTAGGTTACCAGTTTCTCTCTTCTCCTCTTGCTTCACATGGCACGGCTTGGGGGCTAGATCCAGGTTTGATCTAGGATTGGTTGGGCGGTTTGGCTCCATAGTCTCTCTTATTGTGTTCTCCTATCCTCATCTTAGGGGCAATTCTTTAAGGTCTTTACACATGGCCTAGTACAGCACGTTCTGGGCAGGGTTTAGGTGCAGTGCATGGTCCAGGCGAGGCCACTCCAGTTCCACCCGTAGCAGCAAGGCTTAGTTCAGAGCCAGGAGCGTCACATGAGCAGGTTGGATCAGCGACAATAGGTCCTTCTCATCCCTCCTCTTCTTCGGCGGCAGATGTCCCACATGCTTCGACAGGTCCTCCCAGAGAGAGTGATACACCCACAGATCAGCCATCCATTTCGCGTGTTAGACCACGAGCGCCATATACACAGCAGATAGAGATTAGGCCCAGACAGCAGACCCTTGATCGATGCAGGTGGCAGAGAGAGCAGCAGGCCCGGTGCACTTGACTTGCTGACCAGTTCTTTTCCTTTTGCTATTGCTGACACTTGGGTGTTCAGGGAGTTTTGCGCACAGATGGCAGTCGTGGATGCTACATGGACGCCTCCCAGATGAGAGGCATTGCGAGGCAGGATGCTTCGTCAGGAGACCATCACGCGGGAGCTGAGTTCCATTCGCTCAGCTTGGCAGACGTAAGTACTTTGTTTCCATAAACCCATTGCATGCGTTTAGGGTTTACTCGTGGCACAATTTTTGCATGTGGCTAATGGGTGTTTTGTGGCAGGTATGGATGCACGATATTGAGTGATGGATGGACCGACGTTCGTCGGCGATTCGTCATCAATGCTTGCCCGCTTGGCACAGTATTCCTATGTGGCGTGGATGCCACTCGAGGTGGTGGACCCATCACAGCCGTTGTTAGAGATGTTATTGTTGACATTCGGGTGGAGCATGTGGTTCAGGTTGTTACGGACAACGCTTCGAACTGCAAGCAGATGGGAGAGATTATGACGAGGGAGCACCCCAGCATTGTGTGGACACCTTGTGCTGCACATTGCATAGACTTGCTCATCCAGGACTTGTGTGCACTTCCATGGATCAGAGAGGTATTGGTTTTTACATTTGCTATGCTATCTTGCTTGACGCTTGCTCCATGCTGCTAAACACATCTCAACTATCGTCTAAACTTTTTACTGGATGTCTGTGTTGCAGATCACTTCTACGGCCATGCGCCTGGTCACTTCTGTTACCAGGAAGAGGCATGTGCTGGCCCTATTCCGCACCTTCTCGCACCTAAACCTGAAGAAGCCAGCACCCACACGCTTTGTGTTTTACTTCTTGGTGCTAGAGCGATTGACAAAAGTGAAGGACGCATTGCGACGGATGGTTTCCAGCGAGGCCTTCCGAGAGTTCATGGACATCCCACATGTGGCGTTTTTCCGGTCCACTGTGTTCGGTGACGAGTTTTGGACACATGCCGAGGAGATTGTTGGGGTCCTACCCATTTTCAGAGTGTTGCACTTGGTAGACCATGAGGGGTGCACTCTCGATCTCATTTACGAGTTCATGGACCGCATCGGCGAGGGTATTCTGACGTCAGCCTTGGACGAGCACAGGTATGACTCTTCAGTGTCTAGTTTGTTGTTTCTCACTCAAGTCTGATGCATTTCTTTTATGCTATGGTTACCTGATTGTTGTCATTTGTCTGCTGCAAGAGGCACGAGATCTCGCATATCTGGGAGGCCAGATGGGACTACTTCCACCGACCCATCCATGTCGTAGCCGATATATTACACCCCTTGTGGCGCGAGACGATCAGGAGCTGCACCGAGGATGGGTGGAGTACACGGAGTGCGTATGGCCTGGACCAGGTACGTGTGATAAATTGCTTGGTAACCTAAATACTGCAGTAGTGTACTCATTGCTAGTGTGTGAATTCGAGGGGACTTACATGTGCCATGTTTTTTCTTCTGCCAACAGGTGCGATGCTCGGTAACATTGCACGCCAGTTGCTCATCTTTCAGCGCTACCAGTTTCCTTTCGATGGAGAGCAGAGACGGCGGAGGGAGGATCAACTGAGGCCCATTACATGGTGGGGCTACCACGGGCGCAGCATAGGTGACCTGCGGCGACTGGCCGAGAGAGTCCTTGCACAGGACTGTTCAGCATTCGCCTCTGAGCGGAATTGGAGCACCTGGGCCTTGTATCACATGCAGAAGAGGAACAAGTTATCCATCGGGCAGTGTAGGCGGTTGGTGTTTGTGAACACCAACGGCTGTATGCTGAGGCGCACACGAGGAGAGGGCCAGATGCTCGAGGTGAGTCACATCATTACCCCATGTTTCTTGCTATACTTTGACGAATTGAATTGCTTTCGAATTATGCAATGAATTGCAAAATACCTGCCTGACAACAGTGTATTGTTTTTGGTTGCAAGTGAACCCTGACAGTTGCTTGGTGGATTCGGCAGCTGCTGCTCCTCGGGCACCACCCATGCAGGAGGAGATGGATGATGAGATCTATAGAGAGTTCTATAGAAAGGCACAGGCTGACGCATGGGCTTTACGGCGTTCGAGGAGGACAGAGAGGCAGAGGGATAGTGTTGAGGAGGGGGATGATGAGGGCTTGGAGGGTGGAGAGGAGCTCGGGGCTGACTATCAGGAGGAGTGGGTTGAGGGGGATACAAAGGAGGATGAGGATCTAGATGGGGGCAGAGGCACAGGGGGATGACCTGGCTGACCTGCTGGTGGACCCTGATGCGGAGATAGAGGAGGAGCCAGCCATTCCTGCACGTAGGCCTAGAGGGAGACCTAGAGGTTCTGGTAGGGGGGGCTGAGTTCGCTTTTTGTAGACAGGAGTGGAGCATCACAGGCCGTCGGCCATGCATCATCACAGTGGGTAGGGCCATCCCAAGGCGTAGGATCACAACCACCTGACACACAGACACGCAGGGGTAGACACAGGGGTGGGGGCAGGCAGAGGGGGGCCAGAGGAGGGGAGAGAGGCAGAGGTAGTAGGGGTAGAGGTAGGGGGAGGATCCAGAGCCAGAGCACGCAGCAGAGCCAGAGCCACACCACGGCATATGGTTCCCTCCGGTTCCGATTCATCTGCAGACCCTTGGGATCTGCAGTCAGGCAAAGATTCAGATGATGTTTCCTACCATGACTCTGACGAGTCTTAGTTGTATAGTTTTCATGGAACATCATTGTACCCCATTTTGGTGCCATGTGGCCCGATATTATATATTATGATGATCCTATTCACAGCAGTGTCATGATTCAGTATTGTTCTTTGTGTGTGTTTGTGTGTGTGTGTGTGTGTGTGTGTGTGTGTGAGAGAGAGAGAGAGAGAGAGAGAGTATGGTTGAAAAAGGTTCAGTACGATGCAGTATGGTTCAGAATGATTCAACATGGTTTTTTTTTAGCATGATTCAGCATTTTTGTTTAGTTTGTTGGATCTGAGAGAGATAATGAGAGAGAGAGAGAGGAGGGAGGATTTTGGGGCATTATGTTTTTTTATTAATTAGCGTAAACGTGGGAGTTAATGCACCTAAACTAGACCATCTGCACCCAAAACATTCGGCAAACTACACAGTAATAATGCTCTTAATTGGAGCTTTCATCTGACACCCATACTGCTCAAAAAAAACCCGAAAAAAAAAAAACGTTTCTGAAATTTTTTGGAAATTTTCCGAAACGCGTTTCTGAAATTTTTTGGAAATTTTCCGAAACGCGTTTCTGAACCGCGTTTCAAACCGCGATTCTGAACCGTGTTTCAGAAACGCGCTGCATCTAAGTTTTGGACCTAGTACACACACTATTTTGTTCTGGTTAGTTTAAAGGATCATACTTTTGAAGCAAAATTGGATTTGAGCAAAAAGGGTCATTTCCTAGCATCACTAGAAGAAATGACTTGGACTAAATTGCACTACAAAGACAACATCTTACTGCTTCAAGTTTGAAAGGAACTTCCGGATATCTCAATTGCATTGGAAAGGCTTGTATATATAGATTGCAACAAAAGTTTATAAAAAATTACCGAAGAGGAGGAAATAAATCTGCATGGTGGAATGTAGCTGAATTGATAACCACATCTTCAAAAGGATTTCTCTGACAAACTCACAACTATTCCTAACAATAATACACTGGAAACCTTGTTCAATCATGCCAACAAGCTACATGAAGTGGCGGACATTTATAGTGGAGCCTACCGATTTCTCATGTAGTTCATGAAAAAGGATGGATTAAAAAGCATGGCAATTGAAAAAACTCAAGACAACAAGAAGGAACCTTTTATGATGAAAAACAAAGCAGTGATGCCTTAGATCAAGAAATTACTCAATGAATTCTTCTGGAAGTCATCCTCCAAGGAGTTGTCAAAAGGCATAAATCTTTCCTTCTTCAAAACCACTCCTATTATAGGATCACTACGAATTGACATACTTTGGCAAAGCCACGGAGAATCACAATGGAGAAAGAGCTTATTGGTTAGCTGGAATCTGATGGGCTTCGAGTTATTGAACAACTTGTGATTTGAAGCAAGTCTCACAGTGGCACTATTTGACATGGTTAGTTACCATGCGTTCCCACCCCCTGGGAATGTGTTCCCCACGTTCCCACCAACCAGGCGTTCCCAGGAACGCCTTCCCAGGTGGGAACGTTCCCGTAGCAGTGGGAACGCCTGGCGTTCCCAGGGGGGGGAACGCGTTCCCAAGTAGCAAAAGCAAAAACTTCCTAAAAAACCTGCTTTTTGTGAAGCTTCTCAGTTTTTTGTTGATTGTTACCCATAAAAGGGTTCATATGCCTATATAAAAACACATCAAAAGTATCAAGATACTCGTTTTTGAATAAGGCCAGTTCCATTCCTACACTTTGCTGGTTTTCCTGAGCACTGTTTCAAACTTATATTTAATGACGTGGCATTCCCACGTTCCTAAGTTTTCGAAAACGTTCCCATCCCCAGGGGTCCCGTTCCCATTTCGCTCTCGTTCCCTGGTAACTATGCTATTTGATCACATGGTGATGATTGCAAAAAAGAGTGCAAAAAATCAGCATATGTTTTGTTATTTAGTTGACTTTTGGGAAGCCTTGAAATGGTGCCATATAAGAAATCATGAAAGCCCTTGGAGAACTACAAGTGCCAAAGGAACTTGGATGTGATATGGGCCTGCTTTACATCAATGTGATGACTAGGGTATCTATAGCCAATGGAATGACATTGAAGTTTTCAGCAATGTAGGTGTCAAACGAGGTTGCCTTTTCTGTCCCACATGTTTTGGTATCTACATAGATGAGCGCTCTTCAAAAAGCTTAAAAGGAGCAGATTCAAGGTAGGGGCTTCGCTGAAATGTCATCAAAATATTTATGTGGACGATTTGGTCCTCTTAGCTAACATGTCACCAAACCTCCAACAAAATCTGATAGATATCAGAATTATTTGTCATAAATTGGGTGTCTGGGTCAACCTTGACAAGAATAAGACATTTTTTGTGAGATTGGAATATTTCCAAATTCAGAAATTTAATTTTAGAAGTCCATGATGAGATTAGGTAAAGCTTCAAAAAAGCATACATGCAGTCAAAAGATCCATATTACAAAAATGATATAGAATTTTGAAAGCACTGCTCATATCTCATCACTACTCCAACATAAGTGTGGCCAATTTGAAAAGGCTTTTATGTTCCTCACAAAAGGTAAAATCTAGTGGTTGAACATGTGCTAGCATCCTTTCCTCACTAGATTTCATTTCAGCTATGAGGTTTGCAGTGACATCTAAGCAGCCTATATGGTGTATCACTCCATAAACAATCACTAAAAACTCTTTACCTTTCAGTCTACGCCTACAGGCTGCCTTTTCTGTTACAATCTTTCATCAGCTCAAAGTAGATACTAGATTTCATCGTGAAGAACATCAGACTAATACAAGCAGCAGTTTGATTGGGTCTTGCCTCAAATATATTGATCAGGAAATCATTTTTTTTCTCCTGTAACTTTTTCTTCACCCCATGTCGAAAACTGGAAACAGCTGATTGTTCGTTGGTAATGACATGTCTCGTAATTTCAAGAACATCCTCAAGGAATAACTCCTTAACTGGAAAGGTAAATCCCTGATAAAAGTTAACACACATGCATATTAATAGATTCACTACCACAATCTATAGCAATTTCAAAAAATTAAAACTTGGATTAAGAAACACTTGAAGAAAAGTCATTGTTTCTACCATAGAACCCACGGTTCCCAGAACCGTGGGTCCTGGGAACCGTGGAAGGAACCATACCACGGTTCATTGAACCGTGGTACGGTTCCAGTATTTAATTAATTAATTAATTATTTAATTACCAAATTATTACAGACACAGATTTGGACCTGATTTGGACACAGATTTGGACCTGATCCACACAGACCTGTTAATCCAGAATCCACACTGAAAAAATAAATAAATTAATTAATTAATTAATTACCTCCACGGTTCACACGGTTCCTGCATAAAAGTTCTGTGAACCGTACGGTTCTCAGAACCGTACTGAACCGTTAACGGTTCATTAATTCTATGGTTTCTACACACTAAGATCTAATGACAGTAATAAATGGCATGCCGGCCATAAAACATAGCGTAACAGGATACGCATAACCGTCAACTTACTGGAATATGAAGCAGTGGTGCATTGTCAAAATAGCTAGAGAAAGCTTCCGCATTTATAGTTGCACTCATGAGCACAAGACGAACATCAGGCCGATGTGGTAGCAAATCTCGCAAAATAATCAGAAGAAAGTCCTCATTCATGCCACGCTCATGTATTTCATCCACGATGACATGGCTAACACCTTTCAACTCAGGGTCTTGGACCTACATAGAACAATATGAGCTTTCAATCAAACTGTACTGCTAAAAACCACACTTCCCTTTCAAGCAACATTTCAGAACCTCTGCTTAGAAACATAGTTGAACACTTCACATTTCATATCAAATCCTCTTTTACCTATTAATCTTTGAGATAGAACCAACATACCAAGCAATCACAATGTCAAAGCCCTGTTACAATGAAAACATCCTAAAAAGAGCACAACAGTACTATAAAGTGTTACACGCACAAGTCTTCGAAGAAGGACCCCAGTTGTGCAGAACAACAATCTGGTATGTTTAGACCGTTTTGCCTCAAGTCTGATCTGAAATCCAATAGTATCTCCAAGAACTTCGCCCCTCTCTGCAGCCACGCGTGCTGCAACAGATATAGTAGATATGCGGCGTGGCTGTGTACAGATAATGTTGCAATTCAAACCACGACCAGCCTCAATTTCTGTTTCTAATATGAACTGTGGTAGTTGTGTTGTTTTACCACAGCCCGTCTCCCCGGAAACTATCAGCACCTGAAAATCATGATCTTAATGACAAACGCAAAAACAAATGTACCCTCATATTGAATAGAATCAGGTTTAAAATCACACATTAGTGTTTCCAGGATACTTCTGGGACATCTATGGCAAGAAATTTTTGAAGAGCTTATGCAATGACAAACAAACTCACAAAATTCAAATGATGAATCATTTTACTCTTTGCCAACAATCACTCTTTCTAGAATCTTAAAATTAAATTCTATCTAAACATCTAATGCAAAATTAAGTGCTTTGGATCTTGAAGACTATGAGTTGTTTTCGGCATTGACATCTTCTGGTGGTGGCTTCTCGAAGGAAGAAAACTATTGGTTTATTGATTCAGGAGCTTCGAAGCACATGACACCTAGGCGAGACTGGCTATCTAATTTTCAAAAATTAGATGATGGGTCAAATGTGAAGTTGGGAGACAACTACACATATGATATCAAGGAAGTTGGAAAAGTACAAGTACAATTACCTTCAGGGAAGATTGGAAACATAAAGGATGTGCTTTATGTACCAAGAATCAAGAAAAACTTACTCTCAATACGGCTATTGCAAACCAACACATGGTGGTGCAGTTTGATGAACAGCGGTGTCTCATCAAGAGGAAAAATAATGAAGTAGTAGCTGAGGGCATACTTGCAGGGCGGTTGTACAAACTTCAGGATCAGGTGGTGGATCATCATGCAAATGTTGCGGATATTGGATCAATGAGTAAGTTATGGCACGAGAGGTTTGGACATCTGAATTACAAAAGTCTACAAGTCTTGAGGAAATTTAACATGGTTACAGGTTTACCTCAAGTCGTTTCTGATCACAAGGTTTGTGAGGCTGTCATATGAAGAAATTTTTTTGCCTAGTACATTCAGGGCAAAAAATGTTCTAGAACTTGTTCAAACAGATTTGTGTGGTCCTATGAGGACTCAATCTTACTTCTTCAAAAGTTCAATATGTTAGAGTGCAAGCCTATCTCTACACCATATGATAGTAGATGTAAGCTTACTAAAGCTGAGGAAGATCAGGATGTAGATGAGACGTTATATAGAAAGCTTGTTGGAAGCTTAATCTATCTAACTACTACAAGACCAGATACTGCTTATCCTGTGAGTATGGTTAGTCAGTTTATGGCTAAGCCTAAGTAGATTCATTGGAAAGCTGCTAAGCGAATACTCAGATATATCCCGGGCACTTTGAGATTTGGTATTCTCTATGGTAGACAGGATGATTTGAAATTACAGGGATATGTGGATGCTGATTGGGCTGGAGATGCGGAAGACCGAAGATATACTACAGGTTATGTTTTTAGTCTTGGTTCTGGTGCTATCTCTTGGAGTTCAAAGAAGCAGCATACTATTGCTTTATCATCTACAGAGGCTAAATATCGAGCTACTACGAGTGCAGCATGTGAAGCAATATGGTTGCAAAGGATTCTACAAAATCTACATATGGTACAACACCTACGGTACTTCAATGCGACAATCAAAGTTGTATTAAATTGGCGAAAAATCCAATTTTTCACAGCAAGACAAAGCATATTGAAGTATAACAACACTTCATCAGAGAGAAAACTCAAAGTGATGAAGTGGAGCTTATCTATTGCCCTACGGAAGAGCAAGTTGTAGATGTCTTTACCAAAGATCTTGGCAAAGAAAAATTTCAGAAGTTTAGAGAACTTCTAGGATAATAGATAAAAGTGAACATTAAGGGGGAGTGTTAGGAATTAATGTTTATTTTGATACCCCTTAATGATAGTTTGGCCATGCTTGCATGCTATTTTTAGGGGCCAATCTATTTATAGTAAATTCGTTTTTAAGGCTTATGCATGTAGGTGGGCGCACTACAACTAAATTAGGATCTATTTAGTACTTAGAAATTCATCTTGGGACTTTACCCAATATAGGTAGTAGTTATAGCAATTAGCTTTTGCTCTTTTACTATTTGCTTTAGGGTCTTAGCTTTTCTCATTGATTAGAGAATCTATTTAAGTAGGTTGGCGCCCCACCACAATTATTCTATTCAATTCCATTATGCTAGAGCATTGCTCAATTCTCCTATGATCTGAATTCTCTTTATGCTTGGTTTTGTGTGAGTGCTAGTAGGACTATTTGCATCACAAATTCTGACATTTCCTTCTTCTGGCATCCCCATATTGCATACTTGGGAAAATGGATATACTGTTTAGCTGGATTTTGGGTTTCGGGTTGGATCCTACTACTATTATCCAGAATTTCATGTTCTCAAATTATGAGAAAACCATCAATCTTACAACCCTACAGAAAAGCCTGCCTAATCGGATTTCCATAATGTACTACCTAATTGGTTTTCCATAATGTTAACTCTCAACCACGAATAGGAAGATTACAAACTTGCTCACAATCCAGTTGCGATATATTGATATCTATTGTACGATCCCAAAAACAGTGAAATTTACATCTAAGTATGAGTATCTGCTGGCAGGGCGGCTCAAAGTGAAACAAAGAACTATCTAAACTCGAAACTGATGAGCAATTTCCTCAATAAATGTCCAACTATTGCATGCCTGGCTAACTCTGTTCTATACCAGCAACCTATGATTTCAGTTATTCATTGCCTGAAGAGGAGGCTCAAAAGCCCATGTACACTCTTGAAATCCTAAACATCACTCCTTTTGTACACTTTTGGATGGAAACGTGATTAAGGTTTGAAATTCATTCCTCCTTTAGTTGATCACCCTAATATTGGGGCATTGGATGTGTGAGAACTTATACCTGTAAAGTCTACAAGGTATCGTTTTCTATGTTGTTGTCCTTATTGCCCCATTCAACTATCCATAACTCTCTCAATCACAAAAAACCGTGTCCTTGCTATTGGCAAAAAATGATGTTGCATGCTAAAAATGCAGTATGAAATGGAAATGTTGGACAGTGATTTTGCAAAACAAAGATGTCAAAAGTGATGCCATAATTTAACATGCCAAAAAATGATGCAATAAATTCGAAAATAGAAGAAACTTATGCAAAAACTAGACATGCCAACATAAGATGCTGGAAAAATAAAAATTTCAGAAAGTTATACCTCAGTTTCTGTCGAAGTTGCACCAAATAAAATATTAACAATATCAAAGTTTTTATTTGAAGAAGAGCTTCGACAATATGTCGAGCTTCTTTGCAAATATTTCAATGTTTTTGCTTGGTCAATGGAAAATTTGAAAGCAAACTGTTCAACTTTAGGAGGATGTTGGCCAAAATAATTTTTTAAGAAATTCTTCTTAAGGGACTCTGAATGGTTTCTATACGAAGGCTCCAAGTGTTAGTAAATGTTCACATTGTTACCCCTAATGTTGTCATCTAGGGTTAATTAGGGATATTGGGTCATGCTTGCGTGCTAATTCTAGGGGCCTTTACCTATATATAGTAAAGTCAAGTCAGAATTTAGTTAGACTCAAGTTCAAGATTCTAGTGCTTGATTTGGAGCACAAGTTTTGCTATAGATAGGTGTTGGGTGCTTTTACCTTATATAAAGGTGGCAGCTGCAACAAGCTATGCGGGAAGTTCAGTTCAGAAACCAAGTGGAACTCCAGAAGGGAGTTTGGTTCATCAACATGTTTTTTTGGTATACGTGGACACAATAAGCAAATTATGATTCTACTTCATATCAGTTTGAGAAAGACAAAGTTACCAGGGAGCAATTCAAAGGTTTGTATCGATATCAATCCTAGTACAAAGACCCAAAGTGTCTTGTTGTTATTTGAATTGTTTAGTTTCTATCCAAGTCATAGTAGCCAATTTATGTGGTAGTTATCTATAGTTATTTATTTATGTGGTAGTTCCAAATTTCTATTGAAATCATTATGTTTTAAAGATCAATTCTACCATGAGGGTCTAGATTAAGGTGAAGAAAAGTTTCCCTTATAAAAATGTTTTCATCAAGTTCTTGAACCTATCTGAGTTCATGATCTGTCATGTGGTAGATTCAGTTGTTTCCAATAAGATTTGCAAGCTAAGGTTCTTGATTGGCCTTTGAGAATTAACTGGGAAGGTTGTTGCTTAGCCTCAAGAAAAACAACGAGATTCATTTGTTGAATCAACAGGTTACTGATTAGCCTTAGAAAGCCAATATTAAGTCTTCTTATGTGAAGCAAGTTTTCTTCAAGGTGAAGAGGATCTTTCTATCTCCACTTGTTTATCATCATGGATAATTGTTTTTTGTGTAGGGATATCTTGAACAAGATTTTGAGAAAGATTGCATAGTGTTGGAACACACTCTTGATCAACCTCACATAAGCAGTGATGAAATAGATCTTGTATTGAGGGTTACTTTCTAAGCTAGAAAGGAATGTTGAGGCAAGTGACGCTCTGTGTGAGGTAGAGGTGGGAGATTCCATGGAGAAGGTAGTATCAAGTACTTTGTGTGAGAAGGTATTTGAGGAGCAAGTATCAGGAGGAAGTATTGCATACTTTACATTTTTCTATTGGAGATAATCTATTAGTTGCAAATTTTGTCTGGTCTATGGATGACATACTAGTTGTATCATTGTTAGAGATTGGTTGTTATGTGGTATTAAGATGAACATCTGGGGAAGCAGATAACTAAGTCTATCACAGGTGGTATCTTAGGAGAGTACTAGGAGAATTGAAGTGAAATCAATGCAGAAATCAACACCAGTGTAGCTAACAACTTATGAAGTACACGTTTGTGATACAAAAGATTTGGAGAGCATTTGTGTGACAATTGTAGATCCATTTCTTATTTTTTATTGTTGTGATGACGCTATGGTAATCAAAGAGTTATATTTTCGTTACAGATGTTGGTGAGATCTTGACTTGGAAGATATTCAAAAAGACGAAGGGAGTCAGTCTTCAAGCAACAAAGTTCTCAAAGTTACAGCAAACATTATTTAATTCAGGGGCGAGCAATATTATTTAATCCAAGGAGAGTCAAAGAATCAAGTGATATGTTGCATTCATGGAGGTCATACATATGCACTAACAGACATGAAGACAAAAGCAAAAAATTGGGAAGTCGTATGAAGTAGGTTCATATCAAAGGATCAACATATGAAGGTCTATATCAAGTACTGAAGATATTGAGTTCAGATGATCGTAATTCTTCATCACCTGAGTGTCATGGAGGATATATGTTCATATCTATCCTATGCATAGTTGTTAGTAACAATGTAAACATTAAGGGGGGGTGTAATGTGTTTTTGTTACCCCTAATCATAGATGCGTCCCGTTCTGAAATGCTGTGTTTCGGAACGAGCGTTCCAAAACAGTTCCGGAATTTTGCAGCATTCTGATTCCAAATGTTGCAATTTTTATTTTTTTTTGAAATTTTTTTTTGGAAACACGTGTGGAGTGGGGAAAAACAACATGTAGCCTTGTAAAAACAAGGGTGAAAACGAGCTCCAGGAAGTTGCTTTGATTGCGTTTGGCTCTACTCCTTTTTTTTGTTTTTCAAACTGAAAAATAGAAATAATGAAAATCAAAATAAAAATCAAAATAGAAAATTAATTTGCGGGCCCCCGTGCCCGCGCCTTAGATTTAGGGTGGGTTCTCCACAACATGGAAGTTTTTTGGCAAAGCTTCTACTCTTTCATAACTTGGACTTACCCTCAAGATTATAACCTCTCAGAAAAAAGGACTGAAGAGTTCTCATCCAAGAAGTTCACGAAGCCACGCTACCTTGAAAAACTCTTTAGAATTAGAAAAGTTTCACATTTGGCTATAGCAGTAGACAAAGGTTTAAACTCTTCTTTAGGAAACTTAGAGCTATGTACTCTTCTAGCTTCTCGAACATGTTTTTGAAAAAATACAAAAGCAAACCAAAAAGTTTGGTCAACATATACCATACTACTACTTTGTATGTTATAAATGACATAGATTACTTGGGGGGTAGTATGGACTGGGCTAAGAGGCATAGAGGTATGCACATGTTTTTCTCTAAGACATCTAAGGCGATTCAAAATTCTGATATGTTTATTCGTATAATGAGCATTAACAAGCAAAGACTTAAAAATAGACCATTTAATAGGACCTTCTCCAATATTATGTTTATTCAAATTACATATGGACAAAAAGTGAAACCTTTCTCTACGACTTGTACCATTTCTACTAGCAAAACAAAGGGGTAAAAGGATGGAAGAGCAAACGTTTGAAGTGTTGATAGTAGGAGAGCCATACATTATATTTTGAGTAGTCATGCAATTGTTTAAGACCAGGCCCTCCTGAAGGTCATTGGTCCGAGTACAAAATTAGTGTTGACCACACCCCTCGTTTGTTTAACAGGGTTGTGTAAAGTGCTGAGGCACCTAAATAGGTCCACTTGTTACACTCGAAAGTCCACTGGCAATAGCATGCCATCAAGAGCCTGCGACTTCTTGAAGTAACACAACTTGACTCCCTCTCACACCGAAAGTCTTTCACGAAACTAACCAAAAAGCCCTTGATCCTAAAAGGACCCAAAGTATGGTTCGGACTCTAATATGGTGACACAAACTTAATTGGACCATGAGAGAGTCAATCACAAGAATTTTTTTCAGAAATTATAGAATTTGAGTAAGTGACTCTCGGAGAGCCAAATGTACAAAATTCTTTACAAGAGGCAAGAATCAACATAAAACTTACTTTATAACTTTGATACCATCAAGAACAAGAGAGAGAGAGAGAGAGAGAGAGAGAGAGAGAGAGAGAGAGAGAGAGAGAGAGAGAGAGAGAGAGAGAGAGAAATGTTAAGAGTTTATAACTTGCATCTATAATATTATTGATCTGCATCACTCAAGTCATATGATCATACACAATCCAATAGTTCACACTTAAATCAATAATTTCTTTTTTTAGGGCTCCGGAGTTATATCTATATATGCACGTAATGCATATGTGTATTGAGAATAATGTTGAACATAACAAAACGAGACATGCAATCATCAGCCATGCAAAGCGTGGACTAAATCCTAAAAACTCTCTACTTATGTTGTTATTGCACAATGTGTAGGTCACGTGCAGAAAGGCATATGAACATTATTTTTTAACGTGTATATGAAGATCAAAGAGTCAAAATATGTAGCTATATTGAACTGCAGATACTGAATGTACATCTAAAGCATAAAATACAATAGGAAGAGACACATATTTCTAGATGCAACAATACTTCAACTTCATACATCCCTTACCAAAACATACCTGGCTCTTTGCAACTGCTTGAAGGATCTCGCTTTTCAACTTGAAAGCTGGAAGCTTTTTCTTGAACTCCATCATTGGCTTTGAAGTTGGGCTAGCCTAAATTCAACCCGATACAACAAATTTGCTTCGTATTTACAAATGCAGACTCTTTAGCAAATATTTTGTTCTATAAAAATCTTATCAAGATGCATTTTGACAAATTCTTGTTGTTGACCATCAATAGATATTTTACAAGACTACAACTATAAGCTAGTCTTGATTATGTGTCTACAGTTAGCAAACCAGGCCATTCGATCATGCTAGACACAATGTACATATGCAATCTCAAAGAACAAAGACTTCAAATCCGCCTAAGAAATACTTGGTTTGCAAGGTTGCCCACTATTCGTTAAAAGATCAATTTATTAGAAATTGATATTGATTTTACCCTAATGTTAATAGGCCATGCTTGCAAGCTATTTTAGGGGCCTATGTTATTTAGGTTAGCTATAGATCTATGCATGTAGTAGCGAGCTAGAAGACTAATTAGGACACAATACTTTGGCAAGTATAAGACTTGGCATTCAACAAGTAGAAGGTCTAGATTTAGGTTAAGCTTTATGCTTTTACCTAAGTTAGAGTTAGGCTAATATCATATGATGAGGAGCTATGCCCTCCTCTATCATTCTATTGTAGCGAGCTTCTGATTATGATATGAATCTAAGATAATCTCTTATGTTCTATCTATTCATTACATCAAGCCACTTCCTTGATTTAGCCAACATCTTACAGAAACCAAAAAAGTAATCACTGTATTGTAGGAAAAACAACTCAACAATGCTAAAAGCTTTTACAAAACAAATGTACCAAACAGATTACAAAAAATATATACCAAGCTCATCAAAAAGCAGTCGATGAGGGGGTCTATCCAATCTTGTCCATAAAGTCGTAAATGTGGCCGAGCCGAGTGTAGAACCCTCTCGATCCACCAACCTCATCACATGGTACACTGGCTGCAGGACCTCAACCAATCGCTCAGCCTATCACCAGAAATCATCTCCACAAACAATCCTCTGGAACCTAAGTCCAGTCGGCTCACTGCTACAATGCCACTATGTGAACTCATGGGTGGCTGCCATCTAGCGCAATGCAGGTTGAACCCGAAGCAACCGCTCCAACACGAAGAAGTGGTAGGCAAAGCGTGTGGGTGCTGGCTTCTTTAGATCTAGTGGTCTATATGTCCTAAACATGGCGAGGGCCCTTCCTGGTTACAAGATGTGACCAGGAAGATGGCACTAGATGTGACGGTGGAAACCCGAGGGAGGCCTCCTATGTCATGCATCAAAAGATTGATATAGTGTGTTGCACACGGGGTCCATACCATAGCAGGATAGTACCTCTCCAGACTCCAAAAGCTTAGCCATAGGCACACAGTTGTTGGCATTGCCGGTAACCACCTGCACCACATGTTGTGCCCCCGCCTCGATGACTGCTGCATGTATATGCTCATAGATAAACTCTCCCGACTCAACAGAGCCATCTCGGGAAGCATCCACACCCTTGAGAAATACAATGCCTAGCGGACATGAAACCAAGGGCATGCGCCTATTATCACCCATCCGATAGAATAGAGCAACAACCATATGTGGCCCAGGCATGTCGTATGGGGCTGAGCTCTCTCGTGATGCATGCATGCTCCTCTCTAACAGAATCCAATTCGTTTTGACGGTTGATATTCAACAACGTTCTGGTTTCTAGGGTCAAATTAATTCTGTTCGCGAATATTTCGCGACAATAAGTCCCGAATAACATGATACTTGATAGCTATGTGCTTTGTTTTCGAGTGAAATACAGGATCTTTCGTAAGATAGATTGCTAAAGTGTTATCCATTAACAAGACATAAGGTTCAGAAATATATTTATCAAATCCTTCTAACATCTGTTTGATCCAAATCAGCTCATTTGTCATCTTAGCTGCTGCTACATATTCGGTCTCACAGGAAGATTGAGCTACTGTTGTTTGCTTCTTGCTTATCCAGAGTATGGTTGCGCCAGATGCTAGTGTACAACCTCCTGAAATGCTTTTGCTATCATCCTTCATGGATGCCCAGCTTGCGTCACTGTAAGATTCGATGTGAAATCCAGCTTCCTTCGAGTAACACAGTCCATAGTCTTTCGTTTCTTGGAGATATTGCACTACTCTTTTTGCTAACTTCCAATGTAACGATCTTGGGTTCTGATTAAATTGGCTCAACCAGTATACTGCGAATGCTATATCAGGTCTGGTGTTGTCTGCAAGATATAATAATGATCCAATCAGCCTGCGATAGGGTGTCTTGGCCATTCGCTTCTCTTCTTCGAGAGTCTGCGGACAATCTGCCTTGCTCAGTATTGTTCCAGGTATCATGAAAGTATGCATGCCTTTGCATTCGAGCATGTTGAAATCTTCAATTATTTTCAGAGTATACTTTTGTTGGTGAAGATAGAACTTACCACCTTCAAAGTCTCTTTCGATCTGCAAACCTAGATAGATTCTTGCTTCTCCTAGGTCAGCGATCTCGAATATTTCAGAAATGTTTCTTTTGACATCTGAAATTAACTCATCTTTTCTTGAGAAAATTAGAGTATCGTCAACATAAACAGCTAGAATAATAATTTCATCTTTGACATTCAATTCAGCGAATAAAGGTTTGAAGCCTAAATAACGTAGTGCTTCGTCCTTCTTTCTAGACCATTGTCTTGCTGCCTGTTTCAGACCATAGATACTTTCATTCATGTGACATCCGTATTCTGGATATTCCTGGCTTACAAAGCCAAGTGGTTGATCCATGAAATTCTGCATCCAAGAAAGCACTTTTCTCATCCACTATATGGATTTTGAGATCATGAGCCACGGCATAAGCGAATAACAAGCGAATTGATGTGTGTTTGACTACTGGTGAGAATGTATCAGTGTAGTCAATCCCATATTTCTGTGAAAAACCTTTCGCCACCAGCCTCGCTTTGAATCTGATGTTTTCTCCATCAGGACCTTTTTTGATCTTGTAGATCCACTTGCATTTGACTGGTTTCCTTCTAGCAGGTACAGGTGCAAGTGTCCATACATTGTTCTTATACATGGATGACATTTCGTCCTCCATTGCTTGAATCCAACGATCTTTATTTGGTCCGTCAATAGCTTCTTCGAATGTCTGAGGTTCGTTAGTGAAGCCACAGAATTCATCATGACCAAACCTTATTGGTGGTTTGCGTTGCCTTTCAAATCTTCTCACAGTCTGTATCGGGCTTGAATTCAAAGACACATCTTCAGGTTCGACCTGTTCTGCTTGAATTCGATCTGGTATTTCGAGTCTTTCAGGTTCTCGAAATTGAACTCCCTCTGAATCACTATTATGTCCGGATGGTAATTCTTCTTTATCATCGGCTTGCTTTACTTCTATAGATGGTAACTCATAATAACTCTTGAGAATTTCATAGCCGACTAAGTCATTGTCTGCTATGTACTTTGACTCATCGAATTTTACATCTCGTACAACTTTTACTTTTCCAGTTTCGGGTATGTAAACTCGATACTCGAATCCTACCAAAAAACCTTGTTCTGCTTTTTCATCAAGTTTCTTCCTCAATTTGTCTGGTATGTGCATATAAACTGCACATCCAAATGTCCGAACATGAGCCAAATTTGGCTTCGACTTCCACCATACTTCATGAAGAGTTTTATTCGGCATTCTTGATTTCAGAATTCGATTCTGAAGATAGTTTGACATAGCTACTGCTTCCGCCCATAACTCCTTTGGTGCTTTTGCATGAGCCATCATACACCTTGCAGCTTCCATAAGTGTACGATTTCTTTGTTCGGCTATTCCATTGTGCTGAGGTGTGTATGATGTTGTTTTTGCATGCATAATACCTCGATCAGTACAAAAAGCTTTGAATTCGTTGGAAATGATCTGTGCAAATTTGTACGAATAAAGTATACTACAGCGAACTTGCTGAAGTCATCAATAAACGTAATGAAGTATTTTGCATCACCCAATGACAACACTCCACATGGTCCACAAATATCTGAATGCACAATTTCCAGTACCTTGGTTGCTTTATAAACATCTTTACTGAAAGGTGTTCGAGACATTTTGCCTTTAAGACAGGATTCGCAGGTAGTTCGAATATCTCGACTTTTTATTTCGACTCCTTCAATTCTCTAACTTTTGTTGGCTTGGTACACGGCTTCCATGTTCATGTGACATAGCTTCTTGTGCCACAGAATATCTGTTGATTCTTGAGTTTGATTTCTCGTGAAGGTTATTGACATTCTTGTGTCAACTATCTTAGCTACGGATAGAAGATCCTTATCAAGAGTAGGAACATAAAGAACTTCCTCCAGTTTCCTTTCACCCTGATTCGTGTCTAGCCATAGTACACCAGTTCCATCAACTATATGTTTAGAATCGTCTCCAAGTATAATAAATCTTAAATAATTCGTCTTCTTATATTCAGACAATATTTGTTTCGAGGAAACAAAATGTGAGGTGGCTCCTGAATCAAGAACTACTTCTCGAATTTGCAAATTTGATGAACAACATAAATTTTCAGAAACATATGCTGCTAAGTTTCTTGTTGTTCTCTCTTCCGCTACTCTGGAACATTCTGGTTTGTCTTCGATGAAATTAGAATCTGAAGGTTCGCTTCGATTCTGTTCCTTTTTGTTTTTGGGATTCTGATAACAGTCTATTGCTGCATGACCCCGTTTATGACAATGAATGCATTCAATCTTTGGATTTAACCAACATTTGTCTTCTGTATGACCTGATTTTCTATATCTGCTGCAGATCTTCTTTTCACCAGAATTTTTCTGCTGCTTTCCAGATTGTCGATCATTTGTCTTTGATTTGTCTAAACGATTTCCATTCTTCTTAAACGACTCCCTCTTAGACTTAAACTTCTTTGAAGATTTATTCTTCTGAGTGAAAAGAGCTTTTTCGGAATCACCATTGTCATCATAGTGTTTGCGTGCTTCTACTTCCTCTTTGACTCCATCTATCGCTTTTTGAAGTGTCATTGTCGAATCTTTCACAAGTAAGGTTCGAGTTGTGTGGAATGACCTAGGTAGGGCGCGAAGAAAATAGCTAAGCTGCTTTTCCTTTGAGATCGCATTTTTGGTGCCGAAATTCTGTAGAGAAATAAACAAATCCTTTATCTTTCGTACGAATGTGGTCAGGTCTTTGCCGTCCCATTGTAGGTAAGTCAGTTGGTCCTCCAAGAACATGACTTGATTTCGAGATCGAGTCTCATTCTTGGTTTGTAGTTCTTCCCACAATTCTTTCGCATTTGAAGTCGATAAAAGATCTAGCATTATGTTGTCATGCACTGAAGACGCAATAATTGCTTTGTCATTTTTCTCCATCCATTCACGAAGTTCCTTGCCAGGAGCAATTGGCTTATCTTCTGATGGTTCTACCCATTGCCATAGACCTTCGCCCTTTAGTACGAGTGAAGTTTTTAACTTCAAGACTAAATAGTTCGAACCTTCTGCATCCAAGATCGTACTGATCTTAGAGTGAATGCTGCTGATCGAAGACATCTTCCAATCTTTCGATTTGGCTATTGATGGATATAAGGCTATCTGATTTCAATGTATATTACTATATTGGCTCTGATACCACTGTAAGAAAGGTTCTGCAAAACTGTTAGAAAGGTTCTGCGAATTCTTCCTTAGAGAATGCGATTAGAGGTTGAATATTTCACACCAATATCAACGTTTTTTATCATGTCTGATAGAGCAGTTCTATTATGATTAAATTATGCGTGCGGAAATATGGGTGCGGAAATTGGAAATATATGCGCGAATGTGATAGACAATTAGATAATCAGATAAACGACTGAAACTTTGATCAGAAAACGAATTTTATAATTTTGAGTCTGAATCAATATACATTTTTCTTGCTGCCTTGTGGTATCTCTTTTACAAAGAGTACGTAAGTGCACAAGTGCATAACTAAATAAGTCAGTCTGAGTCTAAGTTTGAGCTTGAATCTGAGAGTATATTATTACTATAAGTACACATGTATTTATATTGTTACAGGATAAGTCCTTTGGCCTTTTTCCTTCTGTAACAGAATCCAATTCGTTTTGACGGTTAATATTCAACAACGTTCTGGTTTCTAGGGTCGAATTAATTTTGTTCGCGAATATTTCGCGACAGTCTGTCTCTTCGTTTCAGCTTCGTGTTTCGCGAATTGTTCGCGACACTTGTCTCTTCGCGACATTTTCGTCATTCGCAAATCGTTCGCGACAGATGACAATTCTTGAGCTTGAAGGAAGCTAGAATATTTCGTGAACTGTTCGAGATAGTTTTGCGACAGGTGAGCTTGAAGAACAGTCCAGAAGATTTCGCAAATTGTTCGCGACAATTTCACTACATCTGAGGCTTGAACAAGAAACAGATCGCAACAAGATTCTTTTCGCGAATCTTTCGAGCTGCAACAAGAAAGCCACGAGCTTTCACAAGACACTCTTTTGCGAATCTTTTCGAGTTGGTCACGAAGAGAAAAAGTTTTGAGTTCGCATTCGTTTCTTTCTCATCCTTTGTTAAGTAAACTGCGCGCTTTGTTGGTAGAATCAAGATCTGTCTGATCAGTTGTTCTACATCCCAGAGATTTTAAAGTAGATGACTGGGTATATCTTAGAATACCTCAAGATTCAAAGACTATGTAAGCCGTTTGAAACTATGTTTACATGAAGGTGATGCAGTTGGTTCAGAGGAAGATCTTACCCATTTGGAGGACTTATCGCTTAGTGTTCCTTTGGAACCTGAAAAGGTACTCAGAACCAGAGATAAACAATTGAGAAATCGTTCTATCTCTGAGTGCTTGATTAGGTGGAAGGGACGGACTGAGGATGATGATACATGGGAGCGGCTCGAAAGCATAAAGAAGAATTTCCCTAGGTTTCACTTCTAGAGATAGAAGTGGTTCAAGGGGAGAAGAATGTTATGTGCATGTCCTGTATAAGGGAATCGGAATAATTCCTAACGTGGATAGCCGGTCACTCCAGCTGTATGTGGTTATTAGTTATGCTACGTCATTCCAGACGTGGTCGTATCAAGTAATTAATAATCATATGAGGGCCCAGACCTATAATTGGACATAGGAGCACATGCATGGTGAATGACTGCTTTAATGCAAGAATATAGGTTGCATGGGGATCCTAAGGGAAATATTCCCTCCTCTTGGAGAGAATACTTACCACGGAAACTCGCCCATCTCCCTATTGGAATTTCAGATTCTTGAGCCAGGTTTCCTCTCCTCTCTTGTGTTCATTCACTGTGGCTTGGGGTTGGATTGGTTAGGGTATTGACTAGCATCTCCATATTGGTTGGGTGGTTCATGCTCCACAGGTGTCCTTTTGGTTTGCATGTGACAAGATTCTTGAAGATCTTCACTTGGCGATCGTTATATCTTGTATAGCTCTTCCTCACGTTCTTTATGGCGTGATTTCCTGCCACGTGGCGTTTCTCCTAAGCCTTCTGATTTTTCCTATTTCACACCACAAATGGTGCATGTGATAAAGTTTCTCATTCAATATGATGTTCATGCAATGACAACTGAAATGTTTCTCTCCTTGACAATGGACATTGTAATTTACCATCACCAAACCCTATTGTGCTGGGCATCTAAACATCAAGTTTTTGTGCATATTGCACACTATTCTACATATAGGCTTTCTTTACGATCAGAACATGCATTCGGCAGGTAAGTTCTGATTGTTATCACGGCTTTACACCCTTCGGAGCCTTTTGGTGTCTTCTGAACAGGCAGCAAAAACATTGGATAACAAAGAGAATTTGTTGGAGAGGAACTGAAACTATGCAAGAACATATTTTCAGGGAAGATAGAACTTAACTGGAACAAGAGAAGAGGAGTGGTGTATCCAAGACTAGTGATTGATTTTGAAAGTACTCCAGCTTAACATTGACATTGATGTAGAGTGACCAAACTAGGTTGATGTTGCTTCAAGGAGCTTATTATTTACTATTATAGATTTGTGTATTAAGCTCTGATCTGAACAAACCATTGTTCTGCTTGTTGATCGACCGTGATTAAGAATGGCGTCGTTTTATAATAACGAGGACTCTGGACTTAAATGACTTCAAAACAAGTGCCCTTTTCTTATTCAAAGTGAACAAAGTGTCGGTACAAGGAAGATTGTTGACAAACAGACAACCTCTCTCCACCTCAACTTGCTTGACTCCTGAAATAGACGTGATCTTGGAATACAATATCCGAGTTGCATCTTGGAAGATTTATTGCTGCAGCTGGATCAGCCTGGGTAAGTTACATCATCCGGCCAGGTATAATAGTCTTTAATGGTTGCAAGGTTGTACAAGATTGTGGAAATCGATTTTTACATGCTTGAGTCCCCATTTTTTATCTCGAATACTGCTGATACCTACCAAGACTTTTGAACTGTTGCATTGAAGCTTCTTGCATTGCAGTAGCACGGACCTAACACATAAAAAATTCTCTTGATTTACAAAAGCTTTTTCAATCAATCTTTTCCTCTGCTGGCTCAAAATCCCATGACAAGATTTAGAGTAGCAAAAACTTACTAGTCTTGGTATTAAACCTAAAAACAAACCTGAAAATGATGTTGCTTCTCTCTTAATCTGGAGTTTTCTTTGTCATTTTCCAGATCTGTGATTGAACTACAAGCAGAATCTCCTTCGGGTTGCTGTCCAAACTTCGCAGGCAGTCTGTTCAAGATCTTTGTGTTCCCTTCATCCAGCTGTTGAGTATTTTTCAAAGGTAGCTGTGATTTATGCCGCACTTGAGCCAGCATGTTTTCAACTCTTGATTCTGTGATAGTTGACATGTTGATCTGCTTCACAAGTGATTGCAATGAGAGAAGAGAGCAAAATAACCTAGTCTTTTCAAAAGTGTCAACAACCAGCTCTATCATACCTTTTACAGATTATCAAGGGTATACCTATTAATTTTTACTTATACATTCTATAGTGTCTTAGAGTCAGTGCATATCTCCTTGTCGCTTCCACAACTCAGCTCCTCAGACACAAAGAGCAAGCATAAAAGAAAATACACAATCAAGCTTGTATGCAGAAACACAAACCCCATATGAGACCAATTTCCTTACCTGCCTTTGAGAAGACCCATGCCTTTCATCAAGATCAGCTCGATAATTTGGAAGCAGTACCTTGCTTACAACCAGCACTGTGTTCTTGCCCTTGTTATATGAATGACTTTCTTCCAGGCATGAACCACAACAATAAGCATAAAATAATGTAAATCAAAAGTTCAAAGAAAGGTATTGAACTCCTGTATTTAAGTGAAAAGAAGCTTCAAGAAGCACTTCCTTATAATAAAGAGCAGAACAAGACATAATCACTGTTAGAAAATAATGTTTATTTTGTAACCCTTATGTTACTAGGCCATGCTTACAAGCTATTTTAACGGCCTAGACTAGTTCACAAAGTTTTTACAGTCAACCTTCTATTCATGTAGTAGGGCACTGAAGAGCTATAATTAGGCTCAGATTAAAGACTTAGATATTGGCCGGGACTTTTACCTAATATAAACATCAACTTTAGGCATTTGCTATTTGCTTTAGCATAGCTTTTACTTGAGATAAATCTAGGAAAATATTGCTTTTAAGGACCACTGCCCAGCTCCATAGATTTTGTAGTGAGTTTCAGCTCTTCTTCTTATTAATCAAATGCTTAGTAATCTCTCAATCTGGTCTTCATTGGTGTGTGAGTGCAAATGTGATTAGTACACTCCTAACTAGGAATTAAGCATTTCATTCCAATATGGTATCAGAGCCAAGTGGGCATGTTAGTGGACCACTTTGCAATCTGCCCACGGTGAGTGTTTTGGAGAAGGTGCAAGCAAGATCCCATAAGCAAAGTTCAAATACTTAACAGCCTCCATATAAGCTCAAAGTAGACAATGTTCTCTTGTCCTTTTGGGGTAAAAGGGATGGCGGGTGGCTAGACAGTGGGCATGGAATCCCACGCGTGGCCCACGGCTGTGCACTTTGTGCATGCTATTGTCTATTGGACCAGGTGCTGTTTTGTGCTGCCAGACTCTAACAGTTACCATAGACCATAAATACCCGTTTCCGACCTGCTGAATTAGAGAGTTTGTTCCATACATAGGGAATGTAACAATTTTTTTTGAAGAAAAACTTTTTTTGATTATTTCTTTACTTTGAAAAAATCCTTCCCATGAAACAAATTCAAGATCAGATATTTGGGACGCAATGGGCCCCAGAAATCTATGTTCAAAATTTGCACATCTTAAGCGCATTTGAGACAGTCCGCATTTTAATATTTGTTGGATGAACATTTGTTTCAATGCTACAATGATTAGCCCCTTCAAGATGCAATTTTGAGGGCTCCTAGGAATTGTAGGCTAAGGTAGCCTTCCTAGAAAGGGCATGGCATTGTGTAATGGATTTAGCGGACTCAACTCTGTAGTGTTTATACTATGGACAGCTGTAGGAATGTAACAATATGTAGAGCTTTAGTTATATGTCCTCTAGCAAAGTATTATGCGATAACACTCCAAAATTGCATATTTTCTTACTTAACATGGTTACATAGATCCAATTTCGAAATTTAGGTTACTATTATCTACCGGTATATTTGAAAATGACTGAAGTAAGCATACGTATGAATCAGAGATACCTAATGTGATCCTTTTGGATCAAAACGTTTCATTTCGTACGTATGGAACAGAGTTGCAGGTTCTATTCCGGAACGTGATCCAGGAAATCCAATTAGGGTTTCCCATAGCTCAATTTTTTTTTTTTGGGTGCCAATATGGGTATCAGATTAAAGGTGTTTTCAAGGGCAATTCACTTATCTAGTTTGCTCGGAGTTCCAAGAGGAGTGCAGTCAATTTTGGGCCCTTAAGTGATTCTTTATTGAACATCTCTATTTTTGTATTATGTGAAATGAAATCACATGGAACCATATTGAATGGCAGCAAACCGACAACAATTATGAAGCATAAGCACTCATCTCAGAAGCATAAGCTTATGCATCCCTTCAAACGGTCGTGTGTGTGTGAGTTGTGTCAAGAGTCTCTAATCTTCTTTCATATGCCATCTGTAAGAGAGCTTATTGTTGTTTCAACTCTAATCTTGGACTGTAATCATTCCATCATGTCCACCATCCAATTAGGGCTTAGTTAGTATTAAACTATCAAAAAAACAAAAAAATTGGCCATTAGTCTTATTTCCACAAAAAAATTAATTAATTAATAAATTCTGTGATCCGGGTCACGGATTGCTGACATTCCGGATCGTGCGATCCGGAACATTTTTGCAACGGATCGCGATCCGCTGCAACTCTGGTATGGAACTAAACGTGCTTTTGTTTTTACTTTTCTTTTCTTTTGAAGCTAATTAGTCGATAAATCAAAATCAGGCCTCATTATTATGGAGTCGCCAAGGAAAGGAGAGAGGATGTGCATAAAACTAGATTCTAATATCCAATTTGAGCACAATGAGTTTCCAATCAGTGTTTCATCATTGTGCAGAATACAACTATAGGTTCAGCTACTTCCATGGTCATCCAATTTGTGTTCTTCTTTGTGTGAGAGTTTTTTATCTCTTTGCTAGAAAAGCCTTGATGTAGATAGGATGTATAGGGGGTTTTGGTAGTACAGATCATTTGTCACAATTTCTTCAACGATAGTATGTCCCATTAAGGTTTAGGGTCATTCTTTGTTTGTTTCGGCCGTCATGTCCCATTAGGTTGTGTTTTTAGGGTTTCTAGGCATAAGGATAGCATGTCATGCCCGATTTAGCTACCATGGCTTTACAAAGCTTTAGGGTTAAGGTTCTCAAGGTTTCCAGGCCAAATTCTTGGGGTTTTCTATTGTTCTGAGTTGGTAGGGCTTTTAGATTATGATTATTCGGTACACCTTGAAGGATTTATTTGATCATCCAAATAATTGTAAGCCTCTAAAGCTGAAAAATGTACATCTTATCTTATTTTTGAATACCAACTTTTTTGGCTTGATATTGGATTTGTTTGCTTTTTTTTTTCTAGTTCATTTTATTCTAGGTTATACAAGCTCTTAAATGATAGCATGTGACTAGGTCTTGAATTACACAGTCCCTATCGAGCTGAAAACATGCTGTTGATAATGTATGCATGTTTGCAACTGCCAATCGTGCTTCATAAGATTTCCAGAACTCTGAGCCCTGTTATAGCTTTGTGTTCCAAGTACATCTGTTTTTGGATGGTAGGATACTTGATTTGGAACTCTCCTGTTCTTGTGCTCTGAAGTATGCTTGGGCAAATTAAGACATAGTAAAGTGAGTATGAACTGGGTTGTCCCTTGGCCATTTTTTGTTGATCAGGGATATGCTTGGGAGATTACTACACAGGAGGGTGGGTATGGACTTGATGGACTTCTTCGTTCTCGCAAGTCTGTCATAAATGGTAAAGTTTCCAGTTAATATTTGTTTTCAAAAGATTAGTATTTATATATGTTAGTGGGTCTTTTGCAGTTTCTTACTATGTGGTTGTTACTTGATCAAGATGTGAATCATGACAAAATTTATCTAAGAACTTATTTTGTTTAGATACAGCCATTGATACTCTCTTTTTTTTCAGCACGAATGTGATATTTATTCTAAAGCCATTACCGACATTTTGCAACAGGTATCACAAATGGCGTGGATGTTGATGAATGGGATCCAGCAACAGATAAATACATTGCTTCACAATACACCTTGGAAGACTTATCAGGAAAGGTCAGAAATCAATCAAAACTGAGCGTTTGGTATAATGCAACACCAACTCCGAGTTCCTTTATAACATCTAGGGTGTTTCTAATCCCATAGAGATGAACCTGGATGAGGGGGGGCCCCAAATACTTACCCAGATTTATTTAGTCCCAAACTCGTGGAGAAGGCCTTCTTGCATGATGATGCCTATGTTGGAATGTAAATGGAATTGCTTACATTACCATACGTTACTTTGACCCAAAAGGTCGAGAGTTGTGTAACCATGGTTTATTTATCTCTATTAGGCCTACTAAGCTTAGAGTTAGCTAAGTCAGTATGAACTTAACTTGGTAGGGACTCGTGGGTCCACTAGGCCTAATTGTGACATTAAGTACCCCAACTTGACATATTGGAGATACCTTATTCTTTCTATGTAACTTATAGAAAGTTGGATAGTCAATAGTCAAGTAGTTGGATAGCCAATAGTCATGAAGTTAGATAGTCATCTTGGACTATGTATATGTGTGCATCTCATTTGTATGAGACACTTTTGACAGCAATACTAACTATTCTCTTTAGCTGTCCACGAGTTTCTACAAGAGGGTTTCTAGCCATCTCTCTCTTTCTTTTGAGAATGCTTTGTGTGATTGAATAGTTAAGATCTTGGATCCTTAGGCTTCTATTTCCTATATGGTATCAGAGCCTTGATGATCAAATTGCTTGCAGGAGGGCGCCCAATAGGAAGCTATCTTCTTCCTCTTTTGGTAGCAGAAAATCATCAAGCTGCTGATTTTTGTAAGAGAAGAATCTGTTCATCTTCTTATAACTTTTTTGCAGGAAATTGCAGGGCACCTTCACCTATTTGAGAGCTAGCAGTAGGGCACCCATGCTCAAACCAATTGCATGTGATTTTGACTCAATTACATGCTGAAAATTTCAGATTTACTTCTTTGTAGGAGGGCGCCCATCTACAAATGAAGATACATGTGTTTTGGACACATTTCTTGCTGAAATTTCCCTGTTGGTGAGCTTGAGCGCTACCATCAGCTCTATATGCACATAGTGTGCACTCTTTTTAGCCACAAATTTCTGGTTTTGGTTTTGGCTTCATTTGAAGTCTACCTATTTGTGAGCATTCTGTTTTTTGTGCAGAAATCAGCCACCTATTTCATTACTAGTTGAGCAAATTGCATGTGGAGTATTGCAATCCATTGTGCTCATAATTTTAGCTTCGAGGTTGCTGCCCTTTGAGTTGATTTTGTCTTGGAAAGTCTATTTCCTATCTACTACAAGCTGATTTTTATGTTATGGCTAGAGAATCGGAGTCTATTGGCTCTTTATTTAATGAAGATAGGCTGGATGGCACAAACTATTCCTTGTGGTGCTACATGATAAACAACCTTCTAATTGCTAGTGTGGGAAGTAGTTAATGGTGACGAAAAGGGGCCACCTACCTTGGCACCTATTACACCATCTAGAACAACTACTTCATCATCTACGAAGGTGTCTTCCAATGAGCAAAAGAAGTGGGATCGACGAGATGCACAAGCACATTCCGTCATTGCATTATCAGTGAAGAGGAGATCCTTCCTCATATTAGATCATGCAAGACTTCCAAAAGTGCTTGGGAGACTCTTGCCAAGATGTTTCAAGTAAAGAATGCGGCAAAAGTGGTATATCTTCGAAATCAACTTTCCATCTTGAAGATGCAAGAAGGTGATTTGCTTACAAACCACTTGACGAAGATCAAGGATCTTCAAGAGGAGCTTCTTAGTATTGATGAGGTGATGAACTCACAATTTGTATCTATTACTCTCAACTCTCTTCCTAATTCTTACCTCCAATTTGTGTCATCATTGAGCATTTCTCTTAGGGGACAGCAAATCTCCTTCGACGAACTTGTTGGCTTACTTCTTCAAGAAGAGCAAACAAGGATCAACGTTGGTGAACAAGAAGATCAAGCTTTCTTTTCAAAAGGCAAAGGCAAAGGCAAGTGGAAAGGGAAGCCTTCTTTCAACACTTCCAAAGGTGATCAAAATCTAAGGAAGCTCAAGATCAAGGCTCCAAGACGAAAGGTAAGTGCCACTATTGCAATAAGTTTGAGCATCACATCAAAGAATGTCGGAAGAGGATTGCAAAGGAAAAAGAAAAAAGTAATGATACAAGTACGGCAATCATTACTTTGGAAAACAATTTGAAAAGGAGGATAATCTTTTCAATAATGATTATGCTTTTGTCACTAATAATCTCATCTCTCCTCAAGATGAGATTTGTACCACTTCAAATCTTGCTGGTTTTGCAGCAAAAAACAGCTCATCTTCAGCTTTACAAGTTGCTGTTTTTTCATCTTTTGATTGGGTGATTGATAGAGGTGCCACACGCCATATAACTTATCACAAAGAAGTCTTCACAAAGCTTGTAAAAGTGCATGATGGAAGCAAAGTTCAAGGTGTTGATAACACCTCTGATCCTATTGAAGGTATTGGAGTGATCCCCATTATCTTACCCAATGGTGAGGAGAAGTACATTTGTAATGTACTTTATGTTCCAAAAATAATAAAGAATCTCATTTTGGTCTCTACAATTATGAACCAAGGATTGGTTGTGGAATTCAAAGAAGACAAATGTCTTATCAAAGGCCCAAAGAGATCTCTCATGATCATTGCTTCGGGAACATTGCGTGGTGGATTGTTTCTTATGGATACCTATGAGCGAAGAGCTCCATCAACTTTTTGTCTTGTTGCATCAAGTTCACATTCTTTGGAGTTGGCTGAATTATGGCATGCTAGGTAGCTTGAAGATGTTGAAGAGATTCAATATGTTTGAAGACATTCCTAATATTGAGCATCCCGAAGGACATGTATGCGAAGGATGCATACTTGGAAAATTTCAAAGGCAAGCTTTTCCAATTGATGGAACTATTAGAGTTGATGGCAAATTTGATTTGGTTCATAGTGATGTATGTGGTCCAATGAGGACCGAATCCATTGGAAGGTATAAATACTTTGTTACTTTTCTTGATGACCTTTCAAGATTTACATGGATTTATCTTATGAAAGCAAAATCTGAAGTTTTTCAACGCTTTAAGGATTTTCTAGCAATGATAGAAAATCAGTTTGGGCACTCTTTGAAGATCTTACGTACCGACCGAAGAGGGGAATATATAAAGAATACGTTGGGTACTTATCTTCAAAGCAAAGATATCCATCATCAAATGACAACTCCTTACACACCTCAACAAAATGGTGTTGCCGAAAGAAAGAATCGCACTATCATGGAGATGGCTCGATGCATGCTCAAGGCAAAGGGCCTATCTCACAAGTTTTGGGCTGAAGCGGTTATTAACAGTGGCATACATTAGTAATCGGTGTCCTACTAAAGCCTTGAAGGTATTAACTCCTTATGAGGTTTGATATGGTAAGAAGCCTACCGTTTCTCACTTTCGCATCTTTGGTTGCACAACTTATGCTTCCATTCCCGATAAGCTAAGAACCAAGCTTGATGATAAAGGAGTTAAATGCATATTTGTTGGCTATAGAATTGAAAGCAAGGGCTATAGGTTGTTCAATATGGATACTAATAAAATCATAGTGAGTCGTGATGTTCATTTTGATGAAAAGACTTCCTATGATGTTGCACCCACTCATGTCATGAAAGGGGACTTCCCCCATGATGCATATGTTGAAATATTTCCAGGTTTGGTTTTGCCATCTAATCATGAAGAGGAGGGACTGCCATCTACTTCTAGTGGACAGCCCACTCCTTCAATTTTGCAGCCCATAGTTCAACAAGAAGAACCTATTTATGGTGAAGAGCAGCCTGTTGAAGACATTGGACAGCCAGGTCCAAGTTCGGAAAACATTCGACAGCAAGGTCCAAGGTCGAACACTTTGGACAGCAAAGCATTGACAAAGGTAAGGCTGTTGGACAGCCCAAACTAGTCCCTAAATGGTTGTTGCAAACTTTGCAGGACAGCAAAGTGGATCATTTCTATGAAAGGAAAACTCGTGCCTCCACTAAATCAATAGAATATGTTGATTTTTCAGATTTTGCTCTTACTTTTATTGAGGATGGTGCAGTAGAACCTGTTTTTTATGAGCAGGCCAAAGGAGTAAAATGTTGGGAGGATGCGATGCAAGAGGAGTATGACTCACTCATGAAGAACCACATTCCGGTTCTTGTTGATATTCCACATGGGGCTGGAATCTTCATCTCTCAACAACGATACATTGAGCAAATGTTGAAACAATCTTCTGTTTTCAAGTCGCCACAAGTTGATGCATGTGATGGATGCATTAGTCAAAAGTTTCATGCGAAATCTTTTCAATTTGATGTTTTAGCAAAGGCTGAAAAATTCAAGTACTCTTTCGAACCGTTTTGTACTAATCGAGGAGGGAGTCAACATGTGTCAATCTATGTCATCCCATACCTCTTCGAGGGACAGCTTTGATGATGCCATCGTTGATGCAGCTCTTGATAGATTGCCAAATTTTTATGATGAAGACGTTGGACAGAAGGTTCAGTCATCTTCTTTTGTACAACCCATTTTACATCATGAGCAGTCCATTACGCTTCGGAAATGGCCTGCGGAAGATTATGAACAACATGGTCCATGTTGGGAATACTTTGGGCAGCAAAGTGTTGAACAAACCATAACAGTTCCTTGTCGGCTATTGGAGACTTTGTAGGACAGTAAAGAAAAGTCTTACTACAAAGGGAAGGCACATGCCTCTTTAAAATCAGTACCTCCTGCTGATTTTTTTGCTTCATCAATCCAGTTGGCCTTATATTGGAGAATGGAAGACAGTATTCCATTTGGAAGACAAAGATTATGCTAGTTCTCAAGAGGAATGCAGTATGGGAGATTGTTATCAAACCCCCACTAGTAGATGGAGCTACACAAAGAGATCGAGATAGGTGGAACGAGAAGAATGATCAAGCATGTGCTTGGATCAGTCTTTCCACTTCAGAAGACATCCTACTTGAAATACCTGAAATGAATAGTGCCAAAGATATTTGGAACTATCTAAAAAATAAATTTGAAACCAAATCCACTTTTGAAGTTGTACATATGTCAAATAGATTGTATACAATGACATGGAGTGGTAAAAGTAATATAAAGAAATTTATATCAGAAATGAAAAATTTCTTTACTTCTCTAGCTCTTGCAAGACAAAAATATGCCATTAACAATGGCCATAAGTTATCTACTTTCCTTGGTGCTCTTCCTACTTCTTTTGACTCACTTAGAACAATTCTTGCAAGAACACCTAACATGAGTTTTGAAGAAGCCAGTAATGTAGTGATAGAAGAAGATCACCTCAGAAGAGAAAGAGCAACCCGGCACCAGCATGATAGTAAGATCCAGGAAGCTTACTTCACCAAGAAGAATCCGGGAGACAAGAAGAAGAAGAAGCAGAAGGCTAAGGAGAGCAAAGAGAAGGGGCCGAAACCCATATGTGAATACTGAGGGAAAGATGGCCATACACCCACCAGATGTTGGTGTAATCCGAAGATACCTTGCATACATTGCAAGATCATCAGTCATGCAACTATCTATTGCGAGCACAATCCAAGGAAGAAGAAAGGAAAACCGAAGGCACACCTTGTCGAAGACAGCTCTACCTATGAAGTTGGAGAAAATCAGCCGAAGAACTTTCATGCACCTACATGACCAATGAACATGAAGAGTGCAATATGGTCACTTCGGTCACTTCAGATATTGAGATGGTACTTGATTCGGGTGCTACTTCACATATTGTCTCTAGCAAAAACATTGTTTCGAATCTTTCTCCTATCTCTTATGAAAAGCAAGTTATACTAGGAGATGGTAGCATGCATAGAGTTGAAGGAATAGGAGATCTAAGACTAAGGACCTTCAAGGGAATGATAGTTCTTAATGGAGCTCTCTATGTTCCTTCTTTGATGAAAGACCTCATCTCTGTGGCAAAAGTAATTGAGGACTAAAAGTGTCTTGTGATGTGGATATATGTCGTGTATTAGACATAAAAACAAAGGTTGTTGTAACTCATGTAACAAGAAAGAGAAATCTTTATTACTTAGAGGTTTTACCGAACAAAGAGGAGTTGCATGCGGTATCAGATGTTTTATGGCATAGAAGGTTATGTCATTTGACTTTAAAATCTCTTGATGAAAGAAGCTCAGCAGGTCAATTTGTTGGATGTGAGATCCACGAAAGGTATCTCTAATCTCCAATGTGACGCTTGTTACAAAAAAAAAAGATAAACAAATCTCCCTTTAATAAAGTAGCTTTCCGAGCTAAGAAGCCTTTAGAAATGGTTCATACAACATGTTCCTTCATTGGATGATGCTCAATACTTCATTACATTCATAGATGATTATACAAGGATGTGTATTGTATATTTCATCAAACAAAGATCTAAAGCATTTGAAATGTTCAAGGAATATCAAGCTTTTGCAGAAAGGACTACAAAACAAAAACTCATTCTTTTAAGGTGTGATGGAGCAGGAGAGTACATTTCTAATGAGTTTCTAGAATATTGCAGACAAAAGGGCATTACACATTAGGTGACTACAGCCTATACTCCCCAACACAATAAAGTAGCCGAAAGAAGAAATAGGACTTTGGTGGAGGCAGCCAAGTGAATGATTGCACATGCACATCTTCCCAAAAGATATTGGGCCGATGCGATTGGATCAGCCAATTACTTTCTTCAATCGAGTCTTGAAAACTTCTTCATATCCAAAATCTCCATATGAACTATGGTGGGGGAGGAAGCCAAATATTGCTCATGCAAAATTTGTTGGATGCTTGGCATATGTGTTTGTGCCAAAGGACAAAAGAACAAAGCTGGATCAACATTCCAAAGTAGGTATATTTATTGGGTATGTAAATAGCTCTTCTTACTACCGAGTCTATTTCCCTTTAAAAAAATATCACCTTGGAATGTAGAGAAGTTGTTTTTGAAGAAGACAAATTTCTAGATGACATAGATCGAACGGGATTCAATTTTTATGATCCAATTGTTTCCGAAGTAACTGAACCTAGTGCAGAGCCATATGCAGTTTTGCATGATGGCATGCAAGATCCGGGAAGCTCATCAAGACCAAGGAGAATTCAGCATGGAGATATACCTGAAGAGCTACTTAGAAGATCCTCAAGGCTTGGTAAGGAGCCCATGAGGGAGAATCAACATGACTATCTTCTGGAAGTATGTTGTTTTGCAGGAGAACCCGAATCCTATATGGACGCTATAGAAGGAGACAATAAAGAAGCAAATATCCTTTATATTTGAAATTGCAGATATGGGAGAAGCCAAAGTTTACCTTGGTGTGCAAATCGAAAAGGAAAACTCTAATTATTTCCTACATCAATCTCTCTATATTTCAAAGCTTCTTGACAGATTTAACATGCAGGAATGTAAAGGGAAAATGGTTCCTATGCGTACAAGAACCATATTATCAAAGGATGATTGTCCTACAACCGAAGAGGAAAAGGAGCAGATGGCCCTTATTCCCTATCAACATCTCATTGGTTCCCTTATATATTTAGCAACATGGACAAGACCTGAAATAGCTTTTCCAGTTTTCAGCCTTAGTCAATTCAATTCTAATCCAAGATTGAAACATTGGAAGTTAGCACATGTTTTGAAATATCTCAAGCATACTATAAACTATGGACTTCTTTTTTCCCATGACAAAAGCATACAAGTAATCATCCATACAGATGCAAGCTGGATGTCCCGGAAGGATGATTCAAAGAGTATCTCTGGATTTGTCTAGTTGCAAGTGCTGCTATTTCATGGGTATGCAAAAAGCAATTAATTGTTGCTCAATCATCTTGTGAGTCGGAATATGTGGCGGCGGCAAAAGCATGCAATGAAATCCTATGGATGCAATAAATCTCGAATCAGCTTGGAGTTTTTCAAGAAAATCCTTACTACTTCTCATGGATAACACTTCGGCTATCTTACTAAGCAAGGATTCCGTATTTCATCCAAGAACTAAGTACATAGCTATGAGATATCATCACATTAGAGATTTGGCGGAAAAAAAAATCATGGAAGTGGAGTATGTGCCAAGTGAAGACGGTAGCCAACATCTTCACCAAACCCTTGGATAAGAGCTTATTTGAAAAGCATCGGGAAGCATTAGGAGTTATTCATTTAACAAGTTTAAAGGGGAGTTGTTGAACTTAAAAACCTAGTCAAATGAATAAATACATGCCACATGAATAATATTTGGGTCCAAGTTTTTAGGGCCCAAATACTTAGGCAGATTTTTATAGTCCCAAACTCGTTGAGAAGGCCTTCTTGCATGATGATGCCTATGTCCCCATTTGAGTTTGGTAGACCCCCATGCACATATGCATGGGGGAGTACTAGTTAGATTTACACCTAGATGTTGCATGCATGTGACATGCAAGTGGCATGCAAATGCATGCATATTAGACACTTGGCATTTGCATGCCAAACCATTGTACATTCACAAAGTTTATATGATAGAGGCAATCACCCTCCACGAGTATGGAGAGAGAGGAATCTGAAACTTTCTTCCATCTTCATGAGATTTGTGTCTTCTTGCTTCATTCTCCATCTTTCTTGTGTAGGAACTCGCTACAGGGACAGATCTGAATTCTGGTGGATATCCATCATCACTTTGTCCAAATCTGGTGGAATAAAGTGCAAACTGCTTGTAGGAGCAGGGCGCTACCAGCCATACTACTTCCACTATCATTACATGCAAGTTCGGAGCCAGAACAGTAAGAATTGGGCGCTGCCTCAGATCTGTAAATTTCATCTTTTCTCCTTGAATGCTTCTTAGAAATTGATGAAATCAAAAGCATTTGTTTTCTATTAGAAGGGTGCCATCACTAATTGAGATTAGAGGCCAATTAGAGAATGATTAGAATCTGGTCTTGCTAATTGGAGTGGCCAGCAAGTAGAATTCATTTCCATTTTGATTTTTGGTTTAGCATTGAGTAGAGTTCATATATATTTGAACTAGGATCAAAATTTGGGATCCATAGCTTGCTGGTTTTTCATTTCTACTTGCATGTCTATTGCATGTCAAGATTTCATTTTGCATGTTTCATTCCTAGTTATGTTAGGCTCAAGTAATCCTTGAAATCAACACTACTAAGGTCCTGGACTCATTGTCTTAAGCTTTTCATAGCATCATCAATCTACAACACTTTGTATGTATGTCAATCCTTTTCATATGAACCTGCTCCATATGACTTCCCAATGTCTTGCTCTTGTCTTCATGTCCCTTTAGTGCATATGTGTGACCACCATGAGTGCAACATATCACCCGATTCCTTGACTTCCTTTGGATCAAAGAACTTCACTCTCCTTGAATCAATTAATTTAGACACGATAACCTTTGCCATAACCTTGAGAACTTTGCTTGAAGATTGACTCCCTCGATCTCTCTTTGAACATCTTCCAAGCTCCCTCAAATATCTAAGGATCTCGCCAACACCCATAAAATAATGTAGTCCTCTTCGATTACCATAGCACCATCATAACAACCATAAGTAGGAAATAGATCTACAAATGTCAACATCAAATCTCATGCGTCAACACCCACGTTACAAACTTGTACTTCATAACTAGTTGGCTCCACTTGTGTCAATTCCTTGAATTGAATCCACTTCAATTCTCCTAGTACTTTGATAAGTTATCACTTGTGATGGACTTGATGGACTCAGCTGAACTACTCTGCCTACTTATCAGGCTCTACCAAAAATGCTCCTTTCGGAGACTACACGCCAAGGAAAGCATTTGAGGGCTACCTAAAAGCAGAGGTGGATGCACTACGATTTGAAGTACAGCAGCTTAAGCTGACTATGTCCATGTTGCTCCAAGACAACATGGCTCTCAAACAGAAAATCCAGACATTGGAAGGAATGGCATCCCCCCCCGATGGCAAGCAAAATCGATGAGCTAGAACGTCACCTGAGTGAACATAATGAGGCTACAAAAACTTGGGCTTCCTTATTTCATAAAGAAGAAGGTAATACCGCTCATATGTCTATTGTTATCTCAGCTACCATCTCTAAAGAAAAATTACGTGATTCCAAAGCTCTCAATGTTTGAGTTCGTGGTGTTCTCGACACTCAAGATGCCGTGAAAGAAGCAAAATCCTTCTTAGATACTACTTTGAGTTTCAATACAGATGGATTAGATAATGCTTGGCATACTTGAGGATCTCACTTTTATCCAGGTTCAGGAACGCAAGAAAATCTTTCAGGAGGCTAAAGCATCGGGACGCTTTGCTATTTATCGTAGCCCGAGACCCCATCCACATCATCTACGTATTGGTCTATGGAACTGTAACGGCATGAGCTTGTCAATTTTAATGGCGTATCTTGTTGGCCGAGATCTGTTGATTATACTTGCCACCCCCATGGTGGTGGGCATAGTGTCGTGGCTTATTTCATGGGGTCTCCATCTCTTATACCCTTTCCATCTCTTATACCCTTCATTGTTTCTCCCACTACATTATCTGACCATTCCTTTCTTTCCATTAATCTGGGCTCAGTACCTGATCTCTCTCCATCTACTCCCTCTCCTACGGAGCGCACCCCTAAGTATACATTCAATAACGCTTACAAACATCTTTACCAAGATGTTCTCTCTTTCCTACTCCGAAATTTTCCTTATGATACTCATCGTTCCTCACCACAGTTCTTCATAGTGCTGCCTCTATGGCCTTCCCATCCAAACATCATAAAAGCTCGAAGTACCCGAAATCTCGTCATCCTCATCAACCTTGGTATGATGATGTTTGCAAGCAACTCCACTTGCAAATTAACTCTCTGTTACCATCTCCTCATCTTCGCCATCTCAGACGCCTATGTAGCTATACTTGTCGTTATAAAAAACGTATATATGAAACTTCTGAAGGAAAACGCCTTGTAGATCTTCTCGATAGAGAGCTATGGCTTCTACTTCTACTTTTCAGGCAAGGACAACGATCCTAGATGGATCCAACTATCCTGCATGGAGATCAAAGACTCGATTGATCCTGCAACAAGCTGAGAAGCTGTGGCCTTATGTTGATGGAACCATTCCCAAACCGCATGTACCTGATGTGATAAATACATCAGCTTATGATGAAGATACGAAAGATCTTCATGCCTGGTTGCATGCAGATTCGAAAGCTAAAGTAATCATTTCCCAAACCGTTTCGGAGGATATCTTTCTCACTGTTGCCGATTCTGCTACAGAGATCTATGCTTAAGAAATTTAAAATTCAAGATTGTAAAAGCATAGACACGCCTATGGAGGCCAATGTTAAATCTAAATCACAAACTCAAATCTTATATATGTTTGAGGTAGCTTGAGTTTACTCACAGTTGAAGGTTCTAAAGTTCTTCGAAATATATTGCATGTACCATCCATGCAAAAGGATTTATTGTCAGTAGCCCGCATGACAGATGTGGGCATCAAAGTTTTGTTTCTTGACAATGATTCCAGGCTAATGGACACAAAAAGTGGAAAGCAGCTTGCAACAGGCTTAAGGAGGGAGAACCTGTATCATGCAAAGGTTCTTATTGCATGTGACAAAGTTTCAGCCGTGAAAAACAAGATACATGCATTATGGCATGCTAGGCTCTATCACATGAGTATGCGCAGCATATTACATGCAGCAAAGAGAAAGTTGTTTGATGGGATTGATTTTGACATCAATATTCCCACTTCATATCATCCATGTGATTCTTGCATGTTGGGCAAGATGACTTGCTCTCCATTCAATGAGAGCCATACTAAAGAACTTCTTGAATTAGTTCACTCAGGGACCTTTGTCTGTTAACTCTATTGGTAGTGCACGTTATTTTGTCACATTCATTGACGATTTTAGTCGATTAACAATGGTTTATTTTATTGCTAATAAAAGTGACGTTCTTTCGAAATTTAGAGAATGAGATAGCATCATATCCAACTAGAATTCTTGGTATAGAAGTATTGTCTAGCTTATTGCGTTCAACTTTGGGAACAAATAAATATGCTAGACATCCAAAATTTTTAACATGCATTAACTTGGAGTCCAACATTCATAAGGAGTTTTCTCCTTATCTAGAGATTGAAAAGTACGATTCTGCAAGTAATTCGCAGTATTAACTGCTTCCACCCAAAATTTAGCAGGTAACTTTGCATGAATCATCATGCAGTGTGCTGCCTCAACAAGAGCTATAGGATCTTCATATGGTACAGGATACAAAGTTGTATTAAATTGGCGACGAATCTAGTTTTTCACAGCAGGACAAAGCACATTGAAGCACAACAACACTTCATCAAAGAGTAGATTCAAAGTGGTGAAGTGGAGCTTATTTATTGCCCTACGGATGAACAAGTTGCAGATATCTTTACCAAAGGACTTGGCAAAGAAAAGTTTCAGAAGTTTAGAAAACTTCTAAGAGTAATAGATAAAAGTAAACATTAAGGGGGAGTGTTAGAAACTAATGTTTATTTGGAACCCTGATGTTGTTTTGGCCATGCCTACAAGCTATTTTAGGGGACATCCCTATTTTTAATATATCAACGTCAAAGTTCTGAAGTCAATGCTTTTGCTAAGGACGAGAGAAATTATATAAGGAGGGCTGGCACCCCACCTCCATTCATTCCATTATGAAGAGCTATACTCATTCTCCAATGAATCTAAGTTCTCTTTAATCTCTTATGTTGATCTTGATTGGTGTGTGTGAGTGCTAATATGATTACTTCACTCCTATCTTGATTTTGAGCATCAAATTCCAACATTAGAGCCAAATTTCTTGACCTTGGAAGCTATCAAGATTCTATGTGAGTTTGAGAGAATCTTTTTGCAGGTGTGCAATCACTTTATTGAAGGAGCATTAGTTGCATGTGGAGTCAACGTTGTTTTGATGACAATGTGGATCTTCTAGGAGGAGATCGGATCGTCGAAGAAAAGTTGCTATAGATTAGTATTATTATTTGACAATGGCAAGATTGAATAATGCTATGTTACTAGTATATGTAAGCCAGATGGTACAAACTTTAGCATCTAGAAATATTCTCTAAGATCGAGAATATTGAGACATTGTCACGAGTACAAAGATAAGTGCTTTGGATCTTGAAGAGTGTGAGTTGTTTTTGACATCAATATCTTCAAGTCACTTCCTCAATGGAAGAGGTGTGTTGGTTTATTGATTCAGGTGCATCGAAACATACGACACCTAGGCGAGATCGGTTATCTAGTTTTCAAGAACTAGATGATGGATCTAATGTGAAGCTGGGAGATAACTACACATATGATATCAAGGGAGTTGCAAAAGTACAGGTTCAACTACCTTCAGGAAACATTGGAGACATAAAGGATGTGCTTTATGTAACAGGAATCAAGAAGAACTTACACTCAGTTTCCGCTACTGGGAAGCAACATATGATTGTACAATTTGATGAAAAACGGTGAAGGACAATGAAATAGTAGCCGGGGGATGTACAAACTTCAGGCTCAAGTGGTGGGTCATCATGCAAGTATTGCGAATATTGCTTCAAAGAGTAAGTTATGGCACGAAAGGTTTGGACATCCGAATCCAATAGTCTACACGTCTTGAGGGGATACAATCTGGTTACTAGTTTACCTCAAGCTGTTTCTGACCAAAAGATTTGTGAGGGTTGTGCCTAAAGGAAACATCATATAAAGATAGTTCCATCTAGTACTTTTAAGGCGAGAAATGTTCTAGAACTTGTTCGTACAGATTTGTGTGGTCCTATGAAAACTCATTCTAATGGGAGAGCAAGTTACTTTATGGTGTTTGTTGATGATTATTCTAGGAAGATGTGGGTATATACATTTTCTCAAGAATAAGGGTGAAACATTCAAGCATTTCACATGGTTTAAGACACAGGTTGAGAAAGAAACAGATAGACAGATTAAGATACGACTTTCTAGAGCTTATTTATTGCCCTACGAAAGAGCAAGTTGTAGATATCTTTAGCAAAGGACTTGGCAAAGAAAAGTTTCAGAAGTTTAGAGAACTTCTAGGAGTAATAGATAACAAAGTAAACATTAAGGGGGAGTGTTAGAAATTAATGTTTATTTGCACCCCTAATGTTGGTTTGGCCATGCCTGCGAGCTACTTTAGGGGCCATTTCTATTTTTAGTACATCAAACTCAAAGTCTTAAAGTCAAGTTAATTAGTCTTGCATGTCAGAGGGCACACTAGTTCTAGCATAGAACATGGTTTTTCACTTCGAAATGTAATAAGGTCTTTACCCAAAATAGAGAGCATCTATAGTAATCAGCTTTTTGCTTTATGCTTTTAGCTTTTGCTAAGGACTAGAGAAATCATATAAGGAGGGTTGGGGCCCCACCTTCATTCATTCCATTGTAGAGAGCTGTGCTCATTCTTCAATAGATCTAAGTTCTCTTTAATCTCTTATGTTGATCTTGATTGGTGTGTGTGACTGCTAGTATGATTAGTTCAATCCTATCTTGAATTTGAGCATCAAATTCCAACCTCTCTCTCTCTCTCTCTCTCTCTCTCTCTCTCTCTCTCTCTCTCTCTCTCTCTCTCTCTCTCTCTCTCTCTCGACCTGTACCGCTCCTCTGATGCTGTACGGCTCCTGCTGGATGCGCTCCTGATCCGCTACTTTGATGGCGCTGATCCATGCCTGATCCGCTCCAGTGACGACACACCCTGATCCGCTCCTGCTCCTGACCGCTACAGATGCGCTCCTAATCCACTACTCTGATGGCGCTGATCCATGCTTGATCCGCTCCAGTGACGACACACCCTGATCCGCTCCTGCCCTGGCCCTATCCGCTCCTGTCCTGGCCCTGATCCGCCCCGCCCTGGCCCTGTCCGCTCCTATCCTTGCCCCATCTGCTCCTGTCCTTCCGCTCTTGTCCTGGCCCTGATCTGCCCTGGCCCTACCCGCTCATGTCCTGGCCCTGAATCTGCTCTTGTCCTGGCCCTGATCCGTCCCTGTCCGTCCGCCCTGATCCGACCTGACTCTCTCTCTCTCTCTCTCTCTCTCTCTCTCTCTCTCTCTCTCTCTCTCTCCTTCCCTCGCTGCTCCATGGCAGCTCCTCCTCGCGCCCCTGCTCGTAGATCAGCACGATCCCCAGCCACCTCCTCACTCACCTCCCTCAATCACCACTCACCTCCCCTCGCTGCTCCCTCTCCTTCCCTCGCTGCTCCTTCTCCTTCTCCTTCCCTCGCTGCCCCTTCCTGTAACCTCCTCGCTGCTCCTTCCCCCCTCGCTGCCCCTTCCCTCGCTGCTGCTCCTTCCCTCGCTGCTCCTTCTTCCCCCCTTGCTGCCCCTTCCCTCGCTGCTGCTCCTTCCCTCGCTGCCCCCTCCCTCGATGCTCCTTCTTGCCCCCTCGCTGCCCCTTCCCTCGCTGCTCCCTCCCCTAACCCCCTCGCTGTTCCTTCCCCTTCCCCCCTCGCTGCTCCATCCCCCCCCCCCTCGCTTACCTCCCTGATCTCCTAGCTGCCACCCCCTCACCCATCCTCCTCGCTGAACCCTCCTTGTCACCCCCCTCACCTCACCCCCTCGCTGATCCCTCACCTCACCCCCTCGCTGATCTCTCACCTCACCCCATTGTCATTCCAGCCCCCCCCCTCGTTGCCACTTCACCTCACCCCCTTGATGACCCATATCCCTCTCCTACTACAACTCTCACCCCCCTCTCTGATGCCTGCTCCCCTGATTCAGCTCCTCTTCTGTCTTCTGACCCTATTCTTCCCACACCTACCATTGCTCACTCTTCCTCCTTCACGGCACCACAGTCTACAGCCAATATTCCGTATACGCCTTCTAAATCAATTGAACTTTTCTCATCTTGGCAGATTGATCAATTCAAGACAGATTTCCAATTTTTGCGGTATGAAATTTCACAGCTGAAAGGAACGGTTACTTCTTTGGTCAACGAGAAGAAGCTATTGCAGTCCAAGGTTGCCTCACTCGAACAATCCATCGGAATCAAACAGGCCGCAGCTTCGGAATCCACCACCAACATGCTACGGGAGCTAGAAACCAAGATTGAGAAGCAACACGAAGAGGCCCTTTCCTGGGCATCAGTTTTGAAAAAGGGCACCAAACCCAGCGCTCCCATCTCCTCAGTTATCTCAGCCACCATCTCGGAAGAGAAATCTCGAGACCAAAAATCCCACAATATTAGAGTTCGTGGAGTTCTAGATACACAGGATGCATTGGCTGAAGCTAAACGCTTTCTCGACATCACTCTCGGGCACAAGACAGAGGGGTTAGACACTGCATGGAGGACCACTAGAGATGCAGCCACACTCATTCTTCGTTTCACCTCCCTCGAGAGTCGTCGAGATGCTTTGCGGTGCAGAGCTAAGCTACGTGGTACCACTATCTACATGGACGACGACCTCACATATATCCAGGTAGAGGAGAGGCGTAAGGCCTTTCAGGCAGCCCGTGAGTCTGGCAGACGAGTCATTTACCGAGATGGACGAGTGCGTTTTCTTGACAGCGCACCTAGCAGCTCCCAGTGCTAGGGATTTGGGGTCCCTAGGTTTGGTAATGCCCCGGGGCCCCACCCACACCATCTCCGGATTGGAGTATGGAACTGTGATGGTTTACACTCATCCTCCATTGCTGGCGACTTGATCGATTTCATCACTGACAGAGATTTGCTGCTCTTTATGGAGACTCATGAGAGTCAGGAGAGAGGATTACCTATTTTTCCAGGATACAGATGGGATTCCGTGTACAGACTTGAGACTAGATCAGCTAGCGGTCGTGGATCCGGAGGTGTTGCATGTTTATACAGAGAGTCTCTTCATTCGAGCATTGAGTTCATCAGACACGACGAGCATGCACGGTATATATGGATTCATATTACTGGGCAGGATATTGGATTGGACAAGGACCTCTTTGTGGCGGCCTGTTATTTTCCTCCAGAGTCTTCGTCCTTTGCTGAGGGCACAGGTTCACCCTACCTTGATTTATCGCCTGATATCATCAGATTCGCAGAGCGGGGGCATATTCTCCTCACTGGAGATTTTAATGCCCGAACCTCTTCACGACAGTCAGAGTTCTATGACATCACCGACCAGCTCCGCGTTCATGCCCTTGACAGCGATGATATGGGAGTTACCAGGATTTCAGAGGACAGCTTGGGACCTACTACCCCTTACGGTGAGCATTTATTGTAGTTTGGAGAGGCCCATGAGTTAGCCATTTACAATGGCCTAACTTGTTGGCCAAAATCTGGCAGTTATACTTGTCACCCTCACAGTGGTGGACATAGTGTTGTGGATTATCTCATGGGATCACCATCTTCCATACCTCTCATATCTGATTTTCATGTATCTCCCACCACTCTCTCTGATCATTCCTTTCTCTCCTTCGCTATCGGCCGCCTCCCACCTCCCCAACCATCCTCACACCCCCTGCTTACACGGGCACTCAAGTATACATTCAGTTCTCTCTTTACACCAGTTTACCAGGAGTTCCTAACCTCATTGCTCCATTCCTTCCCTCGCGATAGTACAGTCGAGACTCAAGCTGCCTTTCTTAGCACTTCTCTTCATACCGCTGCTTCCCTTGCTTTTCCATCTAAACCCCATAAAAGCAGAGGCACCCGCTCCTCATCGATACGACCCCCACACCCCCCGTGGTATGATGTTGAATGTCGCTCTCTTCGTCAGCTTGTCACCCATGCCCGCACTCACGATCCTCATCTCCTCCACTCCGCCAGGCGCTCTTACCGTCGCACACTCTGCCGAAAAAAGCGTATATATGATGACTCCGAAGGAACGCGTCTTGTTGATCTTCTCTTCAGTTCCTCTTCAGGCGCCTTTTGGCGTGAGTTTATCCCTCGTGCTCCACCACCCCTCCTGGATGACCTTCGCATATGGACCGAATACGCTACCAAACTATATACCATACCCACTGACGCACCCATCTCTATCTCCCCACGCCCCTCTGAGTTCACCTTCTTCACATCTGACATGGTACTTACGGCCATCAAGAGAATGAAGTCCCATAAAGCAAGAGATATCGAAGACCTTGAATCTGAACTCCTAACCCATGCTTCCGACCTCCTTGCTCCCACACTAGCCACTCTCCTCAATTCCGCCGTTGTCTCTGGTTTCCCCTCATCCTGGTGCACCAACATCATCCACCCTATTCATAAAAATGGTGATCCCATGATCCCTGGTAATTACCGCACTATCATGATCGGACATGTTCCCACGAAGCTCTATGGTACCATACTCCAGTCTGCAGTGAGTTCAGAGGCGGAAGCTCGGAGATTACATGCATTGGGGCAGGCAGGTTTCCGATCTCATTATTCTACCACTGACCATATTTTTACACTTCGAGCCTTGATCGAGGAAGCTAAGTACAGGAAAGAGAGGGTTTACTGCTGTTTTGTAGATTTCAGGAAGGCCTTCGATTCTGTACCACGCTCCCTGCTCATTCAGAGACTTCGTGACCTTGGTTTCTCCACAGATATTGTTTTAGCAGTGATGGCTCTTTATGAGAAGGTCTTGGGATGTTTCCGACATAGCAGTGGCTTATCTGATCACATTTGGAGCACCATTGGGGTGAAACAGGGGTGCTCTCTTTCACTGGTTCTCTTTGGATTGTATATTGATGAGTTAGAGCGAGTCATCTCACAGTGTGGCGGGGGTGGCTGTAGACTTGGCACCATTCTGATTGCTATTCTCCTTTATGCGGATGATGTAGTACTAGTATCCCCGACCAGAGAGGGTTTGCAGAGGCAGCTGGATTGTTTACAGGGATTTTGTACCAGATGGGGGTTGGGGGTGAACACTGCGAAGACCAAGGTTATGGTCTTCAACACTTCTCGAGCCTTCATGCAGCGCCAGGAGCTCATCTTAGATGGACAGGCCTTAGAGGTAGTTTCCTCTTATACCTATTTGGGGATACTCTTCTCTGGTCCTACCTTCAGCATGCGGCAAGCTGCCACCACCCGACTTGGGAAGGGGCATTCCTCTCTTGTTCAGCTTGAGCGGTTCTGTTTCAGGAAGCTCATCCGAGATGTTCGCAGTAAGTGTAGACTCTTTGATACTATTGTCACCCCCACAGCCTTATATGCAGCAGAGACATGGTGCACCGGCCTCCCTTCATCACACTGGGCCAGCATTTCACGATTGCAGACCACCATGTTAGCCCGTATGATTCGGGCGAAGCCCTCGGTTCCACATGAGATCCTTCTTGCAGAGTTTGTCGTTCCACCCATTCAGATATATGCCGCGTTCCAGCTTATCACATACATTCAGAGAATCCAGGCTCTGCCCGATGAGGATATGAGATATACACAGACAGCACTAGTCTCCTCACACTTTCTTCATGACCAGGGCTATCGACTATCGTGGTTCTCTCAGGCATCCCATTTCCTCCTTGAGTCATTTGGTATCTCCATTACAGAGCTCCCCTCAGGTACTCATCAGTATATCAGGCGCATCTTATATCGGGCATATCTCGACCACACTTGGGGGCGACAGCTTGGGGTGAAACCCGGCTACTACTGGACTCATTTTATTGAGCTTGACATAGCAGGGGTCCCGGTCTTACCGCATTATTTGGACTCGAGACTATCACATTGCCTCAGATTTACATTGGGACAGCTCCGTGTATCATCACATCAGTTGGCTATTGAGACTGGTAGATTCCAGGGTACCCCGAGAGAGGAGCGGATTTGCTAGTTATGCTCTTTAGAGGAGGTGGAGTCAGAGGAGCACTTTATCTTTAGGTGCCCGGTATATTACGAGATCAGAGGGAGATACCACTGTTTGTTCCGAGACACACCTGTCACCTTACGATCGCTCATAGCTTATGAGGATTCCCGATGCGCGGCACTCATGATACGAGAGATGTTTATACTACGACAGGATTTGTATCAGACAGCCCAGCCGAGTCAGGTTTCTCAGCCTCAGATCACTTCTTTCTTCTCCAGGAGGAGAGGACGTTTTGATGACGGTGACGATGATGATGATGACCTACTTGCCCACAAAGACCAGAGACAGCGTCCCACACATACCCATGTTGCAGCACGAGCTATTCGACCTATCACGAGGAGACCTCTTCATCCTCTCAGACGACGTCAGAGACCACCAGTGGCCCTTCATGCCACAGGCCGTATAACATCCTTCTATATCATCAGCACCAGCAGGACAGGACTAGATGATAACGTCATATCTCACTCATGACTGTTAGCAGTATACATGCTCCCACATGTTTCTAATAGCATCACATCTATTTCAGTTTATAGCTTTAGCTCTAGATTGCTACTTTGTTGCTGTTTTGGAGACGTTTCATACGCTCCTATGGTTACCACACATGTACATTTACTAGTCTTATATGCCTTTTGGCATAGAAAAGACATTAATAAAGCTTTCTTTCTTTCTCTCTCTCTCTCTCTCTCTCTCTCTCTCTCTCTCTCTCTCTCTCTCTCTCTCTCTCTGTGCTGGCGATCCTGATCTTGCCTAGCTCTACTAGGTGACCCTTAGCTTCATGGCACCCAAGAAAAAAGGGGGTGCCCCTACGCCCCCCCCCCTCTTTTCACCTCTTCTCCTCCTCCATTATCTGAGATGGAGGGGGATGCTATTTCACCTACAGCGATCCCACCGCTAGCTGCACTAGAAGGCATCATTGGTGCACCCTCTACTTTCACCGACAATCCACTTGCTATCACAGAAACGCATCAGCAGTCCACGGTCGATTACACTCCTTCCAAGCCTATTGAGAGTCTTTATGCCTATGATATCGGTTTCATCCGAAGTGAAATCCTCGGCCTTAAGAAACAACTACACTTTTTTGAAATGGCGAATGGCAAATTGGCTTTGGATCTCGTGGGCGTAAAAGAACGGGTGGAGCAGCTTGAGCAAGAAAATGTATATCTTAAGCAACGGATTGCAGAACATGTACCTTCTTCGGACGAAACCTCCAACAAAATATCTTGTTTGGAAAAACAGGTCGAAGAGACAAAGACATGGGCAGCTCTCTTCAAACCGGATGATATGGGCAGCAAACTCTCATCACTTGCAAAACGGGTTGAAGAAACGACATCAATCCTCAAACAAGGTAATCACCCCCATATCTCAGCCTCTATGATGGATAACAATTTGGAGATAGTTTTGGATGAACAAGCTAGAAGAGCTAAAAAGGCTCTTAATATTAGGGTAATGCCAACGGCGGTAAACCAATAGACGAAGCTACAGATTTACTCATTTCCAAGTTATCTCATGTTGTTGATGGTTTTGATACGGCATGGTGTAGTAAATTTGATGACAACGTTCTTTTTATCAAATTTCGCTCTCTTCAACACCGCAATGCAGCCCTTCGGCTTAGAACAAAACTCAAAGGCACTTTCATTTATATGGATGATGATTTGACAAATACGACCTCCTCTCACGCTAGGAACTTGGGGCTCCCAGGTTTAGGAGCTGCCCGAGATCCCCTACCATTTTGAGACTTGGCTTCTGGAATTGCAATGGTTTTTTATCATCATCATCGGCAGGCGATTTTACTGATTTAATAAGCAAATGTGACATTTTGTTGGAATTGCAATGGTTTTTTATCATCATCATCGGCAGGCGATTTTACTGATTTAATAAGCAAATGTGACATTTTGTTGTTGGCTGAAACCCATGAGTCATTATATCATCGTCTTCCACATATACAGGATTACTCTTGGCATTCTGTTTTTTGCCCATTTGTGAGGGGAAAAACCTGTCGTGGATCTGGCGGAGTAGCTTGTTTATACAGAGACACCGCAGTTAAGATGGTTAAGCAAGATCCATATGCTCGATATATATGGCTACATACTATTGGTTCATTATTGGGATTACATCAAGACATTTATATGGCTGTATGTTACTTTGCTCCACAGACTTCGGCGTTTGCTGAATTTGGTGGGGACCCATTTCAGGCACTCTCAGATGATATTGCTGTTTTTTCTCAGCAGGGCTACATTTTACTAGCAAGAGATTTCAATGCCCGTACTAGCTTCAGACAGACAAAATTTCATGCAAATACTAACTTTCTTCAGCTTCATCCTCTGGATATGGGACTTGATCGAGTATCACAGGATGCACACACTTTAGTTACATCTTTTGGAGAGCAGTTGAGTACTCTTGCGGAGACACATTCTCTTGCCATCTTGAATGGCCTCACACAGTGGCCTTCCTCATCAGCGTTTACATGTTATCCTCATGGTGGAGGACAGTGCAGTTGACTACTTTATTGGATCACCTGCTTTGATCCCTCACATCTCTGATTTCTCCATTACACCTCCTACCATTTCTGATCACTCACTCCTACGCCTCTCACTGGGTCACATAACCTCGTCTCCTAAAGTTCCACGCTCCTCTTCTACTAACAAACGTGTTCCTTTTACTCACTCTGGACTCGCCAACTACACCACAACCCTGTCCCAACTACTTACTAACTTCCCTTTCACGGCATCAGTTGAGCAACAAGCCACTTTTCTCTCTAAATCCCTCTTATATGCGGCGTCCTCATCTTTCCCCACCAAGACGATATCATCTCATAGACGTGTTCACAACCACTGGTATGATGCAGAATGTCGCTCTCTTCACAAATATGTGGTATATGCCAGATTACACTCCCCTACAACACTCAAACAACACCAGAAAAAGTATCATAAAGCCACCAGAACAAAGAAGATAACATACCTACAATCACTCTGCCAAAGGTTGATCGACTCTTTAGATTCCCCTTCCCCCTCCTTTTTCTGGAAACATTTCACCAGATCCTCTTCGACTTTGGCCCCCATAGCAACCGAATCTTGGGTCGAATATGCCACAAAACTTTATACCCTAGACTCCCCTCCTACCTTACTCTCACCACGACCTGCCCGCTGCACGCTTTTTACTCCACAACTGGTTGAAAATGCCATTAACCATGCCAAACTTCATAAAGCCACTGACTATGATTCTCTAAACGTGGATTTCCTAAAACCTGTAGCACATCTTATCTCACCCTTTATTGCTCACGCGTTTAACACTGTAGTGACCTCTGGTTTTCCTACCGCATGGTGTACTAATATCCTTCATCCCATTCTCAAGGCAGGTGATCCCATAAATGTAGAAAACTACCATACTATTATGATTGGTCACACTTTGGCTAAGATTTATGGTTCCATTTTACAGACGGTTACTGGATCGTTTGTTGAGACTGAGGATTTACATGCTATGGGTCAGGCTAGGTTCAGACCAGGATACTCTACCTCAGATCAGATTTTCGTTTTGAGATGCATCATTGAGGAGGCACGACATCAGAGACAGAGAGTTTATTGTTGCTTTGTGGACTTCCGCAAAGCTTTTGACTCAGTGCCGAGACATCTCCTTTTCCAAAGATTATCCTCACTTGGCTTCACAGACGAGACTATTGACGCGATCATTGGTTTATATGAGCGAGTTTGGGCGCGGTTCAGGGGCGGTAGTGGTTGGTCCCCGCTGATCCATTCTACCATTGGAGTGAAGCAGGGCTGCCCCTTATCTCCTACTCTCTTTGCACTATATATTGATGACCTCGAGCAAATTATTCGAGAGGAAGGTGGAGAAGGCTGTCCCTTGCAGACATTATTATCCCCATTCTCCTATATGCTGATGATGTGGTTCTTCTCTCATCCTCTGCATCTGGCTTACAGAGACACCTCTTTGCTTTACATCACTTCTGTCAGCTTTGGGGATTGACGGTTAATACTAAGAAGACCAAAATTATGGTGTTCAACACCAATAGACAGCATATGAGAGATGTGACCTTCTATTATGACGGGCTGCTGATTGAGATTGTGACCTCTTACACTTATTTGGGAGTACTTTTTTCTGGTCCGCTACTCACATTCCAACCGGCAGCCCTCACCAGACTCCGTAAGGGGCATACCTCTCTTGTTCATATGGAGAGATTTTGTTCCACATATTATGTACAGGACCCTGCTACCAGATGCTTACTATTTTCTACCACTGCCTCCCCAGTTGTTTTATACTCTGCTGAGACTTGGTGTCCGGATTTATCACGTGATACTTGGAGGGATCTTACTCGTATCCAGATTCTCATGCTTAGCAGGATGATTAGGGCTAAGCCCTCGGTGCCACATGATATCATATTAGTGGAGTTTGCTTCCCCTCCCCTGGTCATAGATGCTATGTTTCAGATCATTACCTTTCTTCACAAGATATCAGAGTTAGACACTTCCAGATATATTGTTGCTGCTCTCACTTCATCATGCACCATTGCTGGACAGGGGGCCAAGCATTCTTGGTTTGGCAGTGTCTCAGCCCTTCTTCGGACTTGGGGCTTATCCGTACTTGATCTTCCGAGCGGGACCCATGCTTATATCAGACTGCATATTTATCGTAGCTACATACGCACTATATGGTCACAGCCTAACCCTGACAAGGTCAAGATACATTTCTATGGCACACATCTACTACGTTTGGATACTATGGGTACCCCTGTCCTCCCAGCATATCTTACACAGCCATTATTTGGTCTACGGTACCGTATGGGACAGCTCCGAGTCTCTTCTCATCAACTGGCTATTGAGACGGATAGATACACGGACACTCCCAGATTACAGTGGATATGTCAGCTTTGTTCTCTTCATGAGATAGAGGATAGTTCCATTTCATCTTTTGTTGTCCAATATATTATGAGATCAGGGGGCGTTACCATTGTTTATACAGAGATACCCCTCTCACGCTGCGATCGTTCCTCGAGTATCCAGACTCCAATGTGTAGGTCTTCTATTGAGAGAGATGTATACTCTACGAGCTTCACTTCTACCTATCACAGATATGGATCACAGCTAGGCTCATATTACCCAGTTTTTCCAGAAGCGAGACAGAGAGGACATTTCCGTTTTGGATTTTGAAGTCCCCACTCGGAGAGCACGCTCCACTACTACTATCACTCATTGTTTTCAGCTTACTCGTAGCTAGTCTCCTCCGCAGAGCAGCTAGTTTCTTGTCTTCTTTTCTGTTTACTAGTACATAAGTCCGTATGCGGACAATGCTCCTCACTTTTTGTATTCTCTTTTGTCTTATGTACCTTTGGGTACCAAAAGACGTTAATAATAATAATTCTAATTCTCATTCTCTCTCTCTCTCTCTCTCTCTCTCTCTCTCTCTCTCTCTCTCTCTCTCTCTCTCTCTCTCTCTCTCTCTCTCTCTCTCTCTCTCTCTCTCTCTCTCTCTCTCTTCATTTTCAGATGTCCAGCCTACTATGAGATCACAGGCAGATATCATTGTTTATACAGAGATACTCCACTTACACTTGGTTCTTTCCTTGCCTACTCAGATGCGAGATGTGTTGGTTTGCTACTACGAGAGATGTTTACTCTGAGATCTTCTCAGTATGACAACCAAAGCTCCAACGTCCTCCTCACTCCTCCAGACCCAGGGATCTTCACCAGAGGCCAGCACCTGCTTCTCACCATATCACACAGCTTTTGTGTCCACCTAGCTAGTTAGTTAACTTATATCCATCTTCTCTTTCCCTCTGCGTAGCTGGTGGTTAAGCTACTGCTATTGTACCTTCGACAGAGCTGGAGGTTAAGCTTTGGTTTTCTTACTATTTTTTATCTGGTTTAGCTTATAGGAATAAGTCCTATGAGGACAATGCTCCTTTCTGATGTACTTTTTATTTGTCTTATGTGCCCATGGGCACTTGATAGACATTAATATAATTCTAATTCTAGTTTTCTCTCTCTCTCTCTCTCTCTCTCTCTCTCTCTCTCTCTCTCTCTCTCTCTCTCTCTCTCTCTCTCTCTCTCTCTCTCTCTCTCTCTCTCTCTCTCTCTCTCTCTCTCTCTCTCTCTCTCTCTCTCTCTCTCTCCCTATTAAACCTACATAAACCCAAAGACATTGACAAATTAGAAGCTAAATTGTTGAAGCATGCCACTAACATCCTCTCACCTTTCCTCTCTTTCCTTTTCAACCGCGCTATCACATCTGGTTTCCCCTCCCCTTGGTCCACAAACCTTATCCATCCCATCCATAAAGGCGGTGATCCCATGAAAGTCGACAACTATCGTACCATCATGATTAGCCACCTCTTTGCCAAAGTTTATGGTTCTATTCTCCAGTCGGAGATCAGTACACAGATGGATACCAGAGCACTGCATGCCATTGGCCAGGCTGGTTTCAGGCCAGGTTATATTACATCGGATCATATTTTCACCCTGCGATCCATCATTGAGGAGGCTAAGGCCAGGAGGGAGCGTGTATATTTGCTGCTTTGTGGATTTCCGCAAAGCCTTTGACTTTGTGCCTAGACATTTACTGATACAGAGGCTTCGGGATCATGGCTTCCAGGAGGATATCATACAGGCAGTTGTGGCATTGTACAGACGAGTTATTGGCCGGATCCGAATATCAGGAGTTGTCTTGCCAGAGATAGAGAGTACTATTGGGGTTAAGCAAGGATGTCCACTTTCACCTACACTCTTTGGTTTATATATAGATGAGCTTGAGCAGATTATACAGAGATATGGAGGAGAGGGATGTACACTGGGTGATCTCGTTATTGCTATCCTATTATATGTTGATGATGTGGTTTTGCTTTCAAGGACGAGGGAAGACTTGCAGCGGCATCTGGATGCGCTTCACTCCTTTTGTATACAATGGGGACTGTCAATGAATGTGGCCAAGACCAAAGTTATGGTGTTTAACACCTCCAGATCCACGCTCCTTACTCATCCAACGGATACAAGACCTTGGTTTTTTTGCTGACACAGTCCTAGCAGTGCTGGCACTCTATGAGAGAGTATTGGGATGTTTTCGGATTGACAAAGGTATCTCCGAGCAGATCATGAGCACTATTGGGGTGAAGCAGGGATGTTCCCTCTCCCCTACACTTTTTGGACTATATATTGAATCTGTTGCTGTAGATTGTTGATTGCAAGCAAGTTAGGGTTATCAAGCAATGTGGTGGATCTGGTTGCAGACTTGGAGACATCTTGATCGCTATTCTTCTTTATGCAGATGATGTATAAACTTTCACCTACCAGGGAGGGGTTACATAATACAAAGACAGATTGATTGCCTTCATGATTTCTATTCCAAATGGGGGCCTAGAGGTGAACATTGTGAAGAGCAAAGTGATGGTGTTAAACACTTCCAAAAGCTTTATGTCGAGACAGGAGCTCCTTTTTGACAATCAGATTGTTCAATCCTACACTTACTTAGGCAACTTTTTATTGATCCTATATTTAGTATGAGAGAGGCAGCGTCTAGTAGGCTTGGGGAAGGGTCATGCTTCTCTTGCCTAGATGGAGAGTTTCTGCTTCCATAAGTCTATTCAAGATGCATCGAGTAATTATCGGCTTTTTGACACCATTGCTTCTCCTACAGCCCTATATGCATCAGCTGCATGGTGCACTGGTCTGTCTTCATCTGACCTGGCCACCATTTCTAACAAGCAAAGATATTATCCTGAACCTCTCAAGCTCCTCTTTCCAACAAGCTATGGCTCACTTTAATCTGACAAAATTTAAGGCTTAGTTTTTGCTTAAACCACATTTTCTTTGCATTTTTTGGCACAAACCTGAATAGTAAAAGTGCCAATTATGGTCTTAAGTGACTCTAAAAACATCTAAGTGATTCGTACCTTCAATCAATTGACTCAATGAGTAAACATTCCCTTCATTTACTCAAGTGGTCAATATCTTCGACTACTTAGTTATCCTACTAAGTAAACAGTATAGTTCTCTACCCTAAATAGCTAGTACACTTGACTATCAATAAGCTATTGATGAGATCAACAATACAGTCATCTATCGACGTAGTCAGTATAGTCAATTACAATCAACAATCAATACAAATGATTGCTTTGAAATGCACCCAAATCATGAGATGAACATAAACTTACATGCAAACAATAGTTACATGTTGGATAATTCAAGGTTAGGATATACATTTGATAACACAAAAGAGAAAGTGTTCTAGCAATTACCCTACCAAAACAATATCAAAACTTATAAAGTGAAAAATGACAAATAAGTGAATTGGTGGTGTAATAGTCGGAGAGATTGTTGATGAGTTGGCAATACCATAAGTGATCAAGACAAACCATTTCTTTTACATAAGGCAGCTACAAAAAAAGTCCAATTGTTTCAAAATAACTTGTAGGGAATGAGACCTTCAACCTCACAAAACCACCAATTCTTCAACATGTACTAAAAAGTCTACTTAATATCAGAAAAAACAAAAAAAAAAAAAAAATGCATCACACCTTATAATCTGAATATTTGGTTCAATAGAAGCACAGACCATCAAATGGCTCAACCTAGAAAGGACCTCATACCCTCAATAAGATGTTCCATGATCTTGTTTTTTAAGACAAACACTCTTAAAGTGAAGGAGGTGTTGTACCCCTGTCAATTAGGTTATAGAATAATCAAGGAGATACTTACAAAGGACCAATAGAAGGAAAGTAGGAGTGGTACCAAGGGGTTATTCCATAAGTAGTTTAGCGAAATAGCGAATTCGGTTCAAGGAATACTCACATGTATCTAGGACCTACCTACTACTAATCAATAATATGGCCTTTCCAGTACATGAGTAGGTGTGATAATTGAGTAGTCAGCTTCTTCCAATGTTCTAGTGGCTTCCACTAAGCAGCCCACAGTAGTTAGTTACGAATTCAACTGAATGAATTCTATCCAAGAAATTAATAACCAGTATCAAGCAATTATTCACTAGTCCCAATTCCCTATGTTGATGATTTCTCGTCTGCTTTGGTGTGCCTCCACTATTAGAGACCAACTTGCTTATTGGTGTTTTACCTCTTTGGGCATACACACTCCATGCAATCTTGGTCAAGGCCTCGAAAGGATTTCGTAACATTTTCACAACACAAATTCTACTATGCACAAACAAACCCAACAAAGTGTCGAGAGGGACAATATGTTCACGCCAAGGATTGAACCATTGATCTCGTGGACCTAAAGAGGATCTAAAGTCCTTATAACCAGTAGTACAAAAACCAAATGACATCAAGATCAATGTGACATTTCCTAGTCCCTAAAAACCTAGTATCTTCATTGTTATTGGACTCTCATTGGACCTTAATGATAAGCTCATAACACACGCCATAGTTTCATCAAATTTTGAAAATGCATGTTTTGGATGGAGTTTAAAACATTAGACAAGATCTTTTGGCAATTCCAACAAAAACTCTATTCTTCAATTGCCAAGACACATGCTTATTGAAGTGTTCGAACGTGATTACATATGTAAAAGTTCTTTCAATTTTTGGGGAAACCTAGCTTTTCATAGACGAGTCACGAATTGAATTACAAAAACTTGGTGATCATGTAGTTCTAACTTCTAACTAGCATTTTGAACCACATTTATTGCATACAGTGTGATTCCTAACCATAATTGATTACATGGTTCTAAACTTGATTAGGGCTTAGAATGATGCTTAATACAAATATAATGTTTTTGGGGTTCCTAAGACACTGATTTACAAAAAAAAAAAAATATGCTCCTAACTTTAATAATTTCCATGACAATACCAGTACCAAATCACAAGTCTGAATCGTATTGATATGACATTCTATACATTTGCATTTTTATTTAGGGCAAAACAATGCACAAAGCACCTACTTGGCTCAAAAGAGAACCAATATGTCAAAAATGAAGTGTCCAGACGGGATAGTCAAGGCATATTTTTTCATTACATGGTTAGGCAAAGTTATGACCAATCCACAAACCCTCTTGCCAATGCTGGTTTCGATACTAAGTGTCTTGATTATAAAAGGTCCACTTTGCAAACTTGTATCAGTACATATTTCATCCAATCTCAGTGGAATGTGGTGAACATAGCAGAAAAATAATTTATGACATAAACAGATAAAGTTCGATTGATAACGTAACCCTGTCAGCTTCTGATTGAAGGAGTGAAAATTTCTCACAAGTACAAGCCAAGCTCAGAAGCCATTCTTTCTAGAGTTGCAGCACCACTGCGTCCAAAATTTGTCTTTATTACAATTTCTTTGCGATCTTTTGCTTCCTTGAGATTTGCAAGCTTGTTCAACCATTCATCTTGATTCAAGGCTTCTTCTGCAGGTCCCTGAAAGCGAACCAAGATCAACCAATGAGGAACAAACTCTACGGTGCAATGAAAAGGTTCCTTCAACCCTAAACCCTGCACTGACGAATTTAACAAGCTCCTAGTTCTTACCGTTCAAATGCAACAGATGCTAAACAAAGTCCAGCCAACAACTTCTAACTATGCGGTGGATCTTCTGCTATTGCTGTTATAAGAGTCAACGAGAAAAGTTCACCTGAGTGCATAATATTATTGCGGCCAAACAGGAGGACAGACAAGTCAGATGATCGGCTGGCCAATTCAAATGATCAGATGATTCAAGACTCTGATTGGTGTATGCATAATGCTATGCAATGCGTGCTTACCTCGCCGCGAATTTGATTCAATCTCTCTGCTCTCCAAACGGGATCCCACCATCGCTGACCACCGCCCTCTCCCCTACCACCACCTCCGCCTCTTCCTCCACCTCCTCCTCGGCCTCTGCTGACACCACCACCTCTACCTCTGACCCCCGTACTAGGATTATTATTAGACGAGGAGCCACCCCGCCGCATGCCTCCTGCTTCTACTTGTAGTTGTCGTTGTGGTTTGAGTACTAGCAGTAATAAGGGTAATGAAGATATGAATACGAAGCTTTTCAGGCAGCGTTGATGGATTAGAGGAAAGGAAGACAACAACTTCTTCGCCACTCGCATAGCATAACACGATCTACCTCACCCAGCATCCGCTTCCATCACCACAAACAGCACCAGCATCAGCATCAGCAGCAACAACAACAGAAGCCCCGAAAATCACCATAGCATTCTATGTATAATAAAATAAAATACCAATAATAATTTTCACAAACCAAAAAAAATTTATGGCTTTGGTGCCCTGCCCTGCCTTTGAAATAGCAAAATATTTGTTAAAAGTTTGATGATATTATCCTCCACTTCAAGCGACACACCATGCCAAACACACAAACGAACGAACACCTTCCCAGATTTTATGACCTAGCATGTAAAAGTGTTGGTCAAATATATATTTTCAAACTTGCAACACACATGGTAATAATTAGTTTGGTGTACAATGCAGCGCTGCAGATTGAAGGGCAAATTGCCAATCCGAGGTCATTTGCCCTTCAAATGACACCTTGTTGGTCCATTATTTCCTTGAAAGGGTGAAGGACAAATGTTTTTACATTTATATCATTTTGAAGGTTACACAATATAATGCCCATCATTGAAGGGTAGCCAAAGCTTAAACCTTTCAACAGATTCATAGCAGCCAACTTTCAACTTTCAACTTTCAAGGCTCAAGAGTCATGGGCAGTGTACTCTGTGGGAGTTGGGTTACGTTTCATCAATTGGTCGCATCTGGCTAGATGTCCTGACGGGAAATTTTAGATCTAGTGATGACCTTGGGATGCAGGATCCCAAGCAATCTCGTAATGATAAGATACTTGAAGACTATTCCATAACGAATGTCCTGCTTTTCTGAAAGGGAAAGGTATGTGTGCCGGATAGGGAGGACTTGCGGGCCCAAATCCTGCAGCAGTGTCATGACAACCCTTGTGCTGGTCACCCAGGCATACAGAGGACACTTGACCTTGTTAGGCAGAATTTCTTCTGGCCTAAGATGAAAGGTCATGTGGAGGCATACGTTCAAAGTTGTGAACAATGCCAGCAAAACAAAGCAGAAAGACTCGAAGTTGTGGGTCTTCTTCATCCATTGGAAATTCCAAGTAAGAAATGGGAAAGTATTTCAATGGATTTTGTGGTTGGACTCCCTAAAACCCAGAGTGATCACGATGCCATTTGGGTGGTGGTTGACAGGCTAATCAAGATGGCGCAATTTATACCAACTAAATTAACTGTCAAGGCATCTGAACTAGCCCAGCTTTTCGTTGAAAAGTTATTCAGATTGTATGGTTTGCCGAATGATATTGTTAGTGATCGTGACTCCAAGTTCACTGGCAAGTTCTAGCAAGCAGTTTTGAAAAACTTGAAACAACCCTTGGTCTTAGTTCTTTGGATCACCCAGAATCTAATGGGCAGACAGAACGTGTCAACTAGACATTGGAAAATATGCTTAGAGCATATGTTTCTCACTGACAGTCTGATTAGGAAAAGTATCTCCCTTTGGTTGAGTTCGCGCACGATAGTGCTAAGCATTCTGCCACCGGATTCAGTCCTTTTATGCTGATGTATGGCTTTCAGCCGCATTCTCCGGTTTCGATTGGCGGACTCAAAGGTCTCAAGGTGCAAGCTGCAGTAGATTTCCTACAAGATATGCAAGAAATGCTGCTAGTGACCAAAGAAAGCATGAAAACTGCTCAGGATAGAGCTCAATTTTATGCTAACCACGGTCGTTCACCTCAGGATATTGAGGTCGAAACCTGGGTGTATCTTAAAATCCCTAAGGATTCGAAGGTACTTCAGACGAGAAAATATCATAAGTTATCTCCTCGATATAGTGGACCTTAAAAGGTTCTAACAAAAAATAACCCGGTCGCTTATCAGTGAGATCTTCCGATTGGGGTTGGTGTTCATCCTATTTTCCATGTGAGTCATTTAAAAGAACGACTTACATGGAAGGATTCCCTAATTCCAGAAGGTGAATTGTGTGCATAGGATATACGGAATTCTTGGGTGAGTATTTCTTAGTTGAGAAATAGACTTGATTCATTAGTGATAGTATCTCAGAGAGCTCAATTGGATACCGGATCCTAATAATTCCAATAATGGTAAACTGAATTCAGTTGGAATTCAGCAAAACTCTGTAATCTCTAGATGTTGTTCTAGGTGATTGTATAAAGTTTATATTGAAAAGGCGAATGTTATAATGGTCTTAATTACATGGTTGATTGTAGAATTTGGAACTCATAATATGCTTAAGAATCAGTTTGGAAGAGTGAGCTCGAGGATCTGTCTACCTTTGTGCCTAATGTGCCTGAAAAAGTTGTTGACGTTCATCATCACCAATTGAGAAACCATTGTTTCTGAGTTTCTCGTACGTTGAAAAGGCAAGACAGATGACGAGGATACTTGGGAGAGAAAGGACTATTTAAGACTGAACTTCCCTGGCTTGCTCCCGTTAGGAGGAGACTCCTAAAGGGGGAGGGAATGTTACGTACCCATAAGGGTACGCAACAGGAAACTTGAGGTGACGGTCTCAGTAATGGAACGGAACGCTGAACTGGAGCTATAGGTCTTTTGGGTGCCACATGTCAATGTCTCATTGGTACGCAGTGACTCGTTGTTATAGACCCGCATCAGTGTGCACAACTGTCGCGTGTCGTTGGTCATGCGTGACTCCTATGGAGGGAGATGACCCGCCTGGACTATGTATATAGAGGTGGATCTCCATGAGCTTGGCATTCATTCTCTCTTGGAGAATGAAGAGCTCTTCCACTGGTTGTCAAGTCAGGACGAGTATCAAGGCCTCAGGATGTAGGTAGGCGAGGGTTGAGGGTAAGACATGGTGGTATGAGACACCATGGCTTACATGAGATCCGAGCTTGCTTGATGGTGGTCTGTAGCTCCAGTGCACGGAGGTGAGGTGGCAGTACCTCTATGGTTGGGTGGTAACGTAGCGTTCGTCACATGTTTGTGCTTTAGCAATGACCGGCACGACGATGGGGATTCTAACAATATATGTACTCTCATCAAGCATCAAAGGAAAAAATGGTGACGCCTTAATATCTCTAACCAAACATGATTCTAAATATTGAGATATACATCTCACAAATTCAGTTCCAGCAAACCTATTTGTATAACACCCGTATTTATTTGAAATTGGCATTCATGAAAGCTCCATGTCTTGTAAAAATTCACAACAATCAGGAAATGAATTGAGGCTAGAGTGATGTAGAGATGTGAAGTACAATATTTTCATGGTTGTGAGCACTCTCTCTTTACATGCATTATGAGCTCTTGACACAAGGCTGTTGATACTTGAAGATGGCTTTGATGCTACTTGCAAAGAAGTCAAAAAAAAATACTTGTTGTTTTATGCTCATTTGACTCAGCATGATCCCTTATAGCAAAAAATTGCATAGTTCTACACCCCTTTCATTTTCCCCATGGACCCTTCATGCCATATTGTTGACACCAATCACATTTTAATAGACTTATTCCATCAACAAAAGTATGACGAACCCAAAGGTATTTTCTTTTCCACTCAACTCGAAAATGTCTAGCTTTTTTACTTTCAGTGTTATTGTCTACCCCCTCTTCCAAAGGATTATACAATGGCACATTTTCAATATTGGATTCATCATTGGTTTGGCCACTCAGAACATCATTTTGTAGACCAATGCCAGTATTTGTACCAACACCTAGTGAAGACCCTGAGATAGAGAGGATACTTCTTTATTGAATCCACTTGTCGAAAATGGATAGCTTTCTCTTTGGAGCCATGAATGGCGCTAGTGAGGTAACAATACAATAAAAAACCTATTAACCACATTAAATAATATCATTAAATTGGGTCTAATGGGTTTTGTATTAGATTGTAAACAATGTTATTTGTAAGCATTAGCATTAAGCATAGTTCTTCTAAGTCTCTCGAGAACTAATAGAGCTAAAAAGTCTAATGCATAAGAACACAACACATAGATCATTGACAAGGGAAGAAATTTCACAAACAAACTTTCAAAATAAAATTTATAGTGAGTTATGGGAGAATGAATAGTTTTTAGTTATGGGAGAATGAATAGTTTTTCCACAACAATACGAGTCTCAAAAAAACAGTTAACCAACTAGTCTTCATTCTATAAAATATATATCTTTGAAACATACCTATCGGCAAGGCCCGTAGTGTTGCAGCTTGACTATGATAATGTTGTCCAATGTTGCTTGCCTCCTTGCAGCTTGAAAATGATAAATGAGGGCTGAAAGGATAGGTCTTATCAAAGTTTAGCTAATACTTTTGTCATTCAACAATAAGTCATGACCGACACAACTCATTGCAACAACAAATTCTACTGAATGGACTTGCAACAATAACAAAGGATAGAGGACAACATACACAAGGTCAAGATCAATGTTAAAACTCCTAAATTGTGGTTTTCCTTAATTTTTGTTTGTGTTAATTTTGTTTGCAAGCAAGCAGCTCAACCTACAGTTGAAAATTTACTAAGCTGCATAAATTTTTTTCCATCTCAAAAACGTTTTTTCATTTCTCTCACTGACAAAGTTTGTAGATAAGTAACTTGAGTTACATATGTTGTGCTTGTATCCACTGTCCAACTTCGTGTTAATTTTTGTGTCTTGGCTGTTGCAGGTTATGCACAAAGAGCTCAGTAAATCAGGTGCCTGCTTAGAATGAAATCCAGGCTTCAGTATTCAGTTGCAGCCTGCCAGCAACACCCACAAACAAGACTATTGCCTGTCGCGCCTGCTCTGAGTGCTGCCCTCGATCCTTCTTAGGAGTGTATGTGGGCTTCAGGCTTCTCCTTTCAAGATCCAGACTCCAGTTACCAGTATCATCATCAGCGATTCAGCATGATAGGGAACATTGTTCCGTAATGCACATTGCAGATGAGATGAATAGATTACAATGTCCATTGTACATGCTCTCAACTTTCAAGTCTCAGCAGAGTCAATAGTGAGCACTGAGCACACTCCACGCTTTCAAACTAATCAAATTGCATCAAAACTTAGCTAGCGCTAAAGCTTGACTCCTAAGTCCTGAGTTTCAGAGTAATCAATAGAAGAACTCGTTGAAAAGAGGTCATGTGATGCACGCAGCAAGACGCTGCCCTGCTGGCAGCTACAATGTACATCATTGAACTTGTGAAGTGTGAACACATCACTCCAACAGCCGTGACGCAGCACGCTGCCAACTACCCTGGCCCCTCAATCAACGCTGCCCAGTTTGCACCAGTTTGCTACATCGCTCATCGTTGCCAAAAATTGGCACTCTACGCTGCCTACTGCCACTGCCAAATTTTGCCATGTCAATGCTAATTGCTAAAACGTAGCCCAGGATAGCAGAGTTCATGGCGCTCTAACGAAGGAAGCAAAAAAAAACTTGAAGGGCTTTGCAACAAAAGGACTTAGAGAACTTGAGACCACTACTCAAGGAGACTAAGCCACAATAAACACTTCAATGATGGAAATGAAGTCTTTACCTCTCCCATCCCACTTCTTTTCTTTCCAAAAAAAAAAAAGCCTTGCTGGGTGGCGGGCCTTATGGTCGTCACCTAGCAAGCATATGGGTCCCAAAAACAAGTGGCATCTCCTTATGGGGTCCACCTACTCTCAAATCACATGGCCACCACCCTCCCTATGCCACCTCACCCAAGGGTCACTTGGGTCATGTCCCCACCGACCTTTTGGGTCACCGCCTTGTCCTCATGGCCTTATGGCCCAAAGATCTAAATCTCCTCTAAGGCTTGTCCTTAGACTAATGAGAAGGTGTTAGTACAACCGTATGTTCATGAGGAGGAGGTGGAGGAAAAAACTTCAAATTTCCTCCCAAAAGTATGATTAAAATTTGAAACGTACTTTTCCAAGTACAAAGGTCCAAAAAAAATTTTAATGACAAAGTTCACAAAATTTAAGAAGTTTGAAATGCAAGTTAGTTTATTTTTTTTCAACTTTTTACAAAGCTCAATAGTTACAAAGTTTATTGTGCTTTGCAGCTTGACATCCCATCAAGCAAAGACAAAGAGTACTTAGTAAAAGTACAAGGTGATATGATGGTATTAATTCTCCTCCCCCAAATGAAAGATCACTTTGGAGACAGCCTGTGGCTGCTGTTAGTGTCAGAAAATTTGTTAGCAGGCTGTACAGACCCACGCGCGCAGACGCGCAGGTGCCCAACAAAAAAATTATTATTTTTATTTTTATTTTTCAATTTTTTTTTTGCATTATACAAAAACTTTGAATGCAAAAAATTTTCGACTTCCTAGTCCCAATATAAGGCCAGAAAACGAAATTGGCTTTTGAAGTTTTTAAAACCGCAATTTTTTTTTTAAAAAAACGACTACTACCACCATAGCTAGCAAAAGTGGTTCGTTTTCAATCAAAACGACCTCGGATTGAGACGAACCAAAAAGCAAAGTTGTTCAAATCGATTCAACAAAATCAACTAAGCCTTCAAAAACCTCAGCTAAAAGCTTAAACCAACCAAAAACGTAAGTTAGGGCGATTGCACCTTATTCACAATGATCAGTGGCTCTGATACCAACTGTTAGAATCCCCATCGTCATGTCGGTCATTGCTAAAGCACAAACAGGTGACGAACGCTACGTTACCACCCAACCATAGAGGTGCTACGACCTCACCCCTGTGCACTGAAGCTACAGACCACCATCAAGCAAGCTCGGATCTCATGTAAGCCATGGTGTCCCATACCACCATGCCTTACTCTCGACCCTCGCCTACCCACATCCTGAGGCCTAATCTGACCACCAGTGGAAGAGCTCTTCATTCTCCAGGAGAGAATAAATGCCAAGCTCATGGAAATCCACCTCTATATACATAGTCCAGGCGGGTCATCTCCCTCCATAGGAGTCACGCATGACCAACGACACATGGCAGTTGTGCACATTGACATGGGTCTATAACAGCGAGTCACCGCGTGCCAATGAGACATTGATACGTGGCACTCAGAATACTTATAGCTCTAGTTCAGTGTTCCGTCCCATTACTTACACCTTCACCTCAAGTTTCAGGTTGCCTACCCTTATGGGTAGGTGACAGATATTACAATGGAGTGTCATCTAATTTTTTACGTGAGGTACTTGGAAAATCATGGTTTTGGAAAGCCTAGGACTATGTTCTTGCAAATGATAGAAATTGAAGAAAGTTCTGCTCAATCAATCTATAACACATGGAAAAGTGTACAAAATCATCTTATGTTGGAAGATAGAAAACTTTGTGGTGTTGGATCTGATACCAAGTGGTGAAGTAGTAAAACATCATCACAAACTTATTGAGGTACCAAATTTGAATAAAATAGAGTAATTGCAGTTCATTTGCAATAAGTGAAAAAGTGAAAGTGTCTTTTGTATTTTTTAAAATATTTTGGTTGTTGTGTGTGTGTTGAATACAAAATATGTTTTTTATGATGGAAAAAAAAAAATCGCTCAAAGGAAGAAATTTTTTTTGAGACAATCTTGCATTTGAAGGACAAGATTTTAAGTATCTTGTCATGGAATATTCTTTTGAAGGAAAAGGTTACCCTTCAATCAGTAGCACTGGTACAATGGTGGATAAGAGAGGACTAGGATCAGCCATGGCATTGATGAGGGATTCCAATATCAAGCACATAGATAGACAAAAACAAGTCCAAGAATAAATAGAAGCTCCGAGAGGTTAAGAGCCTCTTCATGTGTTCCACCCAGTCCCATGATTGACGCAAGCATCGAAATGGGCAAAGGATCTATCTTCCCAGTCCGGGTCATAAATCATCTTTGCATGCTCATCTTGAACCTGGAAAGGATCTTGCTAAATTTGTTCCAATCAGGTGGTATTTGTTGCAACCAAGTGCGCATCAAGTTGGGCTTTGTTGCAGCCAAGTGCTGATGAAGGTGATGATGATGTCAAAATTGGCACGCATTGATGGCAGGCCGACTGGCGAAGCTGAGAGAGCAGGAATAATTCTATCTCATCCAAACATGGGGGCCTCAAATTACCCCTAATTTGGTCTTGTACGATCGTAGGAATCTTATCATTTCCATTTGTACCTTCTTCTCCCATCATTTCAACATCATTTGGAGTTTGGATGAGTGGTTCAGGTTCTTCCAAAACGTCGCAAAAATTGGGTGGTGGTTCGTCATGTGTATTCAACTCAACAATATCTTTTCTTTCAAAAACACGTCGTTTTCTTGCATTAAGTTGGATCACATACCACCATCTTGGGTCCATTCGATCTGGATGGAATATAATCTGCCAAAGAATTTAAAAAAATTAAGTTAGTCTTATAGGATTGATACATAAATAATTGGAATGCGAATATTATGACATTGAAATTTTAAAGTCTCACTTGTTCGCAATGTCGTGGCAATACTAAAGTGTCATGAGAGTCCATCGATATACATTTTGTTGAGTCAATTTGAAAAAACTTTGACTTATCATTTCTAATCGTGGCGTTGCTTTCACAATAGATGACCTTAAACCATTTTACGTCAAAAATAAAGTATTTGTCGTTAGTCTCGTAATCGACTTCATATATATGTTGCAATGTGCCGACATAGTCTAGGTCATCCGAAATGACATTAGGGTCCCTCGCACTAGAACATGAATGTATCAATTTTCTCTTTTAATTGAGGTGAAAGTCTCTTTTTGCACACCATTTCCTTGTGGTACTTCACTCTTAACACATTCATCTTCTTCTTCACACCAAATTTTTGGACTTGCAATGTGAGATTATTTTGGTGATATAAAACAAAGATTCCTGTACAAGCCAATTTTCTACAAGCCTATCTTCTGGCCTTGTCTTTTGTCTCACAGAGCCCTTCAAAACTTTCATAAAGCGCTGAAGGTAGAACATCCATGTCGCGTACACAGGTCCTGCATTTGATACTTCTTCGACCAAATGCACTAGAAGATGAACTTGTATATCCAAAAAGGAAGTTGGAAAATCTCTTTCCAACAAACATACCATTTCAATCATTTGGATTTTCATGGAATCCAATTCACTATTTTTTATTTCTTTTGAGGAAATCCACCTGCAAGATTGATAGTACATTAGGTTGTTTAACAAATAAAAATATTGAAATAACACATATTTATACAAGTGCTTAAAAAAAACTACAAACCTAATCATCGATGACAAATTGTAAAGCGTATTTTGTACGTCATCGTTGAAGAGACCTCAAATAGAAAGTGGAAGTATGAATTGCAACATCTTATGCCAATCATGTGATTTCAATCCACTTAATTTACCATCTTTGGTAAATGATTTGCATAAATAATGTGCATAGTCTGCTGGAGTTCTCATTTGTTTTATAACATGTTTAATGTGAAAATTGTCAACATTTCCTAGCTAGTTTGAGGCCTAAATTGGCTAAAATTGTAAATAGTTTTGGTTCTGGAGTTTTGCACGTGTGAACCAGGCCACAATGTTTTTATTTACTGTATTTTTTCAGTATGATGAAGTGTCAAACTTCATACCCTTCAAAATGAGACTATTTTGATGTATTTTGGTCATATAAGCCATTTTTAGCTATTTTTCCTATATAGGGAATATCTAGGGTCAAGTACCTTCTAGAGAGAGGAGAGAGAGTCATCTTCCTCATCCATAAATAGTAGGGAAGTCGTGGAGAACAGGTTGGAGAAACCTTTTGTATGCTTCATTGAGATCAATAGATCATTGTCATTGTTTCTTCCTCCATTGAGAGCATTGTTGTGTGTATTATCTTCAAGCTATTGTGTATGATCTTAGGTGCTTTCCAAAAGTGATAGGCTGATGTATTATGGACTGTATAATGCTATTTTGGGCCGCACTTGATGTTTATGGAAGTTTCCATTTGTGATAAATGCTTTTTGATCAAGTTCTTTGCATTCTAGGTAGCATAGAATGTGTTGCCAATTCCTAGCTTATGTAGTTTGGAGTGCAAGCATTCAAGCCAATGATCTTGGAGTTTAGATCCACTTAGGATCTGTATTTTTCACATGGTATCAGAGCTGGTTGGCTTCTATTTACAGTAAGTATTCCATTTTTGGTGATATTTGGATGTTTGATCAAGTTCTAGCATGATTTTGCATTGCTTTGTTGATCAAATCTTACTAACCTTTGTTTTGTGAGTTGAACTTGTGGATCAAAAGCATATTTTAGGTCTATTGAAGATCAGAGGCTGAAAAGAAACTATTTTGGATCAGATCATAACACCTAATCATTTGTTATTGTGAGGCTTGTGCATATTCAATACTAACAATGTTCTTTTCAATCCTATTGTTGACAATCTCCATTCTTGGATGAACACTCTCCTTAAGTGGATGAAACTTCTCCTTAAGTGGATGACAAATGCTCTTTTGAGTGAGTTGTAATTCTCCTAAAGGCTGAGCAAAGCTCCCATTTGGATGAAAGATCCCCTTTTTTGGGTGAACATATTGCAAGCTCCATTGTGAAGAGCATATTGTAAAGATTGTCATCAATTTTGGCATAAATTTTGGTGTACTTTGTTGAGCATGTAAGTAACTCTCCTTATGTAATTTGATTGGAGCATTTGCTAGAAGGTGTTAACCATTATGCAAGTGTGTTTTCAGGTTCTTAACAGGTTGAGGAACATTCTCATGTGAAGTGATCTTAGATCTACATCTAAACACCAAGATTTGACAAGATAGTGAAGCTAGTCTTGTGATTCACTAAGTGTGCTCATTCATTCACCTCTAAATCTTGTATTTATCACTTGCTGGAGTTTATAAACTTTTAGTAGTGTGGTTTACATGTGGTTTTACAGGTTGAATCAATATCTTAGTGTGTTGATCATATGTTGATCAAGTTTGTTCATTACTAGGTAATCTTGGCATCCTAGTTTTGGGTATTTTCTAAGAATGCAAGTAACTCTTCACACCATAACTTGATTTGGTCACTTGCTGGAAAGTTTGAGAGCTTAAGCAAGAGTGTGTTCAGGTTGGTTTGATTTTGTAATCCATTCTTAGTGTGTGCAAAGTGTTGCATGTGTTTCAATCTTCCTTTCTATGCTTGGAAACCATCTAGGTTCAAGATAGAAGTGTTTTAGGGTCCTAAATCTTCATAGATCTCTTTATCTATCATTTGTTGAGAGAAAAGTGAGTGCTAAGTGCTTTAGGACAAAACCTAAAAGTTGAAGAAACATTAGAATCATGGCTTCCAATGGTGGGATCATGCTAGAGTCTAGTGAAAGGTTGAGTTCATCAAACTACTCTACTTGGAAAGTGAGGATGGAGTCCTTACTTGAGTTGAATGAACTCATGGACATAGTTGCAGAAATTGAAGAGAGACCTCTCACACTTCAAGAGCAACAAAGGTTTGATAAGAAGGCCAAAAGGGCTCTTCATATCATTAAAATGAATGTTACAAATGAACTTCTCAAGGAAGTTGGAAAGTGTCAAAGTGCAAGTGAGGCATGGAATGCCTTAAAGAAGCTCTTTGAATCAAAGTCCACATCTAGGGTATTGACCCTAAGGAGACAAATATTTTCTAGTAGGCAAAGAGAGGGTGAAAGTGCTCATGCATTTATCTTGAGAGTTAAGTCCCTAAGTGATGATTTAGCATGCATTGATGAGAACATAAAAGATGGTGAAATAGTCCAAGTTATGTTGAATGGTTTGCTAAATGAACATGCTAACCTTGTGCAAAGTTTTGCCATTCAAAGAGTCTTGCCAAGTGTGGTTGACTTGCAAGAAATCTTATTGGCTGAAGAACATAGGTTGCAATCAAAGCTTGATGGTGCATCCTTGCAAGGTGGAGGTGAAGAGGCTTTCTTCACAAAAGGCAAATTCAAGGGCAAAGGTAAAGGCAAAGGGAAATGGTCCAAAGGTGGTAACTTTGATCATGATGATCACTCTTCCTCTTCCTCTTCTACTAAGAACAATAAGTTAAAGTTCAAGTGCTTTTATTGTGGGATAAAAGGTCATTTTGCAAATGAATGTTATAAGAAGAAAAGAGAGCAAGGAGAGAGGCAAGGAAATCTTACAATAGATGAGGAAGAACATAACACATGTGAATCACTTGTTATGACTTCAAGTTTGTTAGCCAACATAGATGATAATGATCCTTGGTGGATTGATAGTGGAGCCTCATCTCACATGACAAGACATAAGGAATACTTTACATCCTTATTGTCTTATGAGAGAGAAGGTAACATCATCTACACTGCAAATGATGGTCAATGTGACATCAAAGGCATAGGCACTATTCCTATTTCCCTTTCAACAAATAGGAAAGCAAATCTTGAAAATGTTTTGTACATTCCTTCAATCACTAAGAATTTGCTTAGTGTAAGTCAAATGATTGACAAAGGACTTGATGTGGAGTTCATTGGAGATGCATGTTTGATAAGTAAATATGGATCCTTGATTGCTCAAGGTAGGAGGCATGGTAAACTTTTCAAGCTTGATGCATGTGTGATCTCTAATCATGAAGGATGTATGGCTAGGGAGCAATTGACAAACCAAGAAGTTTGGCACAAGAGGTTGGGCCATCCCAACTTCAAATCTTTGGAGGTAATGGCAAAGAAAGAGCTTGTTCTTGGTCTCCCTAAAAGTCTTGTTGCAAACAATAGTGTTTGTGAACATTGTGCCTTGTCCAAATCTCATAGACTTGCTTATTCTAGATCTACTTCTAGATCTAAAGAAGCTTTTCAACTTGTGCATTCTGATATTCATTCTTCTAGTACAACTAGCAATGGTGGGGCAAAGATGTATGCAACTTTCATTGATGACTTTAGTAGGTATACTTGGATCTATCTTCTTAAAAGTAAGGATGAAGTGTTTGCTGCATTTGTCAAGTTCAAGAATGAAATGGAAAACCAATTCAATACAAAGATCAAATGCTTAAGATCTGATAATGGAGGGGAATACACCTCAAATAGGTTCAAAGACTTTTGTATAGCACATGGGATTAAGAGGGAGATGTCTAGTCCTAGGACTCCACAACAGAATGGAGTGGCCGAGAGGAAGAATAGAACCCTTTGTGAATGTGCCAAGGCAATGAGACTACATGCTAATCTTGCTAAGTCTTTTTGGGGGGAAGCTTTAGCATGTGCTAACTATCTATGTAATAGATGGACAAGTGCTTCCTTGGATGGTAAAACTCCTCATAAGGTTCTTTATGGTAGAAGGCCGAGTGTCAAGCATTGTAGGATCTTTGGATGTACATGTTTTGTCAATATCACACTTGATGATAGAACTAAAGAAGATCTTTCATCAAAGAAGGGTGTGTTTGTTGGCTATAGTGAAGTAAGCAAGGCTTACAAAGTGTACATTCCTTCTACAAAGAAAGTTGTCATAAGTAGGGATGTCATCTTTCATGAAGAGAATGTTTCCAATGTTGTTGATGTTGATGTTGATGTGCCTACTAATCATCATGATGTGCAAGATGTCTTGGATGAAGATGGAGATGCCACTCCAAAGCAAACTTCAAGGAAGACTCAAAGGCAAAGGGCTAAGCCATCAAGGCTAACCTATGATGAAAAAGGAAAGCAAGTGGTGGACAACTCTAACTTTGCTTTTCTTACCTCTTTTGATGAACCAACTTGTGTAGGTGAAGCAATTCAAAAGAAGGAATGGATCCAAGCCATGGATCATGAGCATCAAGCACTCATCAAAAGCAACACATGGAGGTTGGTAAAGCTTCCAAAGGACAAGAAGGCAATTGGTTGTAAGTGGATCTTCAAGATCAAGACAAATCAAGATGGATCAATCAACAAGTACAAGGCAAGGTTGGTGGCAAAGGGGTATGCTCAAGAATATGGTATTGACTATGATGAGACCTTTGCACCCGTGGCAAAGATGGTAACTATTCGAATCCTAATCTCTCTTGCAACTCTTTATGATTGGGATATGTGGCAAATGGATGTTACTAATGCCTTCTTGAATGGTGATCTTGAAGAAGATATTTACATGGAGCAACCCGAGGGCTATGTTTCACATGATGAGCCTAATCATGTGTGCTATCTCCAAAAGAGTTTGTATGGGCTAAAGCAAGCACCAAGGAGTTGGTATGCTAAGCTCAATTCCTTCTTACTTTCTCAAAACTTTGTTATGAGTGAGTATGATCATTCTCTCTACTTTAGATTGAATGAAAATGATATCACTTTACTTTTGATCTATGTTGATGACATTATCTTAAGTGGTGGTAACAATCTAGATATAGATGAAATCAAGATGGCACTCAAAAGAGAGTTTGAAATTCAAGATCTTGGTAAACTTCATTATATCTTAGGAATAGAGATTATTAGAACTTCTAAATCTACATTCATATGTCAAGAAAAGTATGTTAACTCTATTCTAAAAAGGTTTCATATGGAAGATTGTAAAGTTGTTTCTACTCCTATGGAATCAAATGTAAAGCTAACTACAAGAAGTAATGAAAGATCCTTCAAGGACATTACTCTCTATAGAAAGCTAATAGGATCTCTTATATGGTTAACCATCACAAGACCTGATCTAAGCTTTGTGGTTGGTAAACTAAGTCAATTTATGCAAGATCCTAGTGAGGCTCATTGGAAGCTAGGAAAGAGAGTACTTAGATACATCTCGGGATCTAGAGATTTTGGCATCTTGTATGGAGGTACTACACCTAACCTTTGTGGATTTTCAGATTCAGATTTTGCAGGTGATCAAATGGATAGGAAGTCAACAAGTGCCTTTGCAATCTATCTTGGAGATGGAGTGGTCTCATGGCTATCAAAGAAGCAACCAACTATCTCTCTATCTTCCACCGAAGCCGAGTACAAGGCATTAACAACATGCACCAAGGAGATTCTTTGGATCAAGAGGATGTTATTGGATCTTCACTTGCTGGAACCAGAGAAGACTCCAATCATACTTTGTGATAACCTTTCAGCCCAAAGCTTGGCAAGCAATCCTGTTTTTCATGCAAGGAGCAAGCACATTGAGATTGCTCACCATTTTGTGAGAGATCAAGTCATTGCCAAAGAGGTGGAGCTTCAACATGTCTCTTCAAAGGAGTGTGTGGCTGATATCTTCACCAAACCATTGGGAAAGGACCTATATTTAATGCATAGATCTAATCTTGGAATGTGCTCAAAGACTATGTTGAAACTAGCATCCAATGTTGAAGAGGGAGTGTGAAAATTGTCAACATTTCCTAGCTAGTTTGAGGCCTAAATTGGCTAAAATTGTAAATAGTTTTGGTTCTGGAGTTTTGCACGTGTGAACCAGGCCACAATGTTTTTATTTACTGTATTTTTTCAGTATGATGAAGTGTCAAACTTCATACCCTTCAAAATGAGACCATTTTGATGTATTTTGGTCATATAAGCCATTTTTAGCTATTTTTCCTATATAGGGAATATCTAGGGTCAAGTACCTTCTAGAGAGAGGAGAGAGAGTCATCTTCCTCATCCATAAATAGTAGGGAAGTCGTGGAGAACAGGTTGGAGAAACCTTTTGTATGCTTCATTGAGATCAATAGATCATTGTCATTGTTTCTTCCTCCATTGAGAGCATTGTTGTGTGTATTATCTTCAAGCTATTGTGTATGATCTTAGGTGCTTTCCAAAAGTGATAGGCTGATGTATTATGGACTGTATAATACTATTTTGGGCCGCACTTGATGTTTATGGAAGTTTCCATTTGTGATAAATGCTTTTTGATCAAGTTCTTTGCATTCTAGGTAGCATAGAATGTGTTGCCAATTCCTAGCTTATGTAGTTTGGAGTGCAAGCATTCAAGCCAATGATCTTGGAGTTTAGATCCACTTAGGATCTGCATTTTTCACATTTAACATATGAGAGTTGCTCTTTTGTAAGAATCCAGGGCACGCTAGGTAGAATCTCATCTCCACCTTCAATGTATTGAATCCAATAGGGTCTTTTCACATCGGTCGCTTGTAGATCTTTACGAGCTGCAGAGTTGTCTTTTATGCTAATGATGTGGTTCCATAAGGATTCAGTGACGTTTTTGAATATGTGCATAGGATCCAATAGATGGTTTATCAATAAATTCCTCCAATAGGGTAATTTATGAAAAATAGACAACCGTTTCATACCATCAATGGATTTATTCCATGAAGAATTAACATCGTGATGTTTAAGCCATTCACCATGCCATTTCGCTACTCCCATGCGTGGGGGTGGTGGTGTAGTTAGAGGATTATCTCCTCGCCCTCCAAAAAATCGCCTATTCAACCTTCGAAAAGGATGATCAAGCAGCAAGTATTTGCGATGATTTTCGTACCCCACTTTTTTTAACATATTTGTGCTATGTCGACCCTCCAAAAGTGGTCTACAATATAACATGCGTTGTAACCCGATGTGGTTAAACCTACATAGTTCATAAACCAAATTAAACATAAGCTTAGTTAAATATACTCAAACGTTAAACCATAAAATGGATTAGATTCATTATATAGATACCTGAACATTCGCTTAAACTGGGGTAGTCATGCATCGTCCACATTAGAATTCCACGAACAACAAAGTTCTGTTGTTGTAAAGGTCTCGAGATGTCGTAAGCGTGAATACCATTCCAAAGAATGCACAATTTATTGACCAAAGTGGAAAAAGCTAAAGCAGAAGTACGAAGTGAGGACTGTCGCACCAGTGATGCACCTACAAAATCAGCTACAAAGCTTGCAATGAGATGGCAACGACTTGGATCTGCATGTCGAGAAGATCAAAACGATCTTTGCTCAACTATCAGCATCTAGACAGGAGCACCAGATCCCAGCACCGCAGCAGTTGATGTACTTCATGAAATCTCTACCTTCTTCCTATCAACCTCTGCGGATGCTAATTCTGAGCTTATTATAGATAACATTCAACAGCGCAGTCAATCTTGTTGCAGATGAAAGAATGATGAGAGACGAAGGAGAGACAAACAGCGACCAAGAGAAGGCCCTTTTCACAAAGGGAAAGAAGAAATATAAAAACAAGCCTAGATTCGACAAGGCTCAATCAAAGCCATCGACAGGAGACAACAACAGCAACAAAGATACTTCTGTCTGTGATCACTGTAACAAAGCGGCCCACTTAGCCGACAGATGCTGGTTCAACCCGACAATTCCTTGCATGCATTGCAAGAAGAAAGGTCATTCAACATATGAATGTCGATACAACCCAAAGCGAAAAAACTAAGGAGAAAAAGCAAATGTTGCAGAGTCATCAAAGGATGCAGCAAGGGCAACAATGCATTCACAATCATTGATGAAGCATGAACAAGCTACACTGAGCATGACTATGATATAGTCATCGACTCAGGAGCTACATTGCACATAACCTGCAACGAAAACATCTTGATCAATTTCAAGACACTCGACAATGCAAGAGCAGTGATACTAGGTGATGGAGGTAGACATGATATAGAAGGCATCGAGACTCTACATCTACGTACACTATCTGGATATACAAAACTACAAGGGGCACTTTACATGCCAACACTCAGGAGAGACTTGCTCTCTGTGTCGAGGATTGCTGATTTTAGTGCACGAGTCATGTTTGACGGGAACATAAAATCTTTACCAAGAAAAGATCATCAACAAACATGATAGCATATTAAATGCATCAGAAAATGAAGATCACCTCTGGCATAGAAGAATGTATCATAAGAATATGAGAAGTTTGTACGACATGAGCAGAAAAGAGACTGTCACTGGTCTAAAAATAACAAGACCTGACACCATCTTCTGTAAAGCCTATCAGAAAGGCAAACAACATCGAATTCCATTTGTGCATGAAGGAAGAAGAGCCAAGGACATTCTTGAGCTCATTCACTCAGATGTGTGCGGACCGATGAAAGTCGACTCACTCTCAGGATCGCGATACTTCGTCACTTTCATTGATGATTGTAGCCGGATGACAACAATATATTACATAAAGAAAAAATTAGAAGCGTTTGATGTCTTTAAGAAGTTCGTGGCATTTGTTAGACACACCTCCGAGAAAGTGCAGACTATGAGGTTTGACAATGGAGGTGAATACAAAAGCAAGGAGTTCTCAAACTTCTGTCAAGAACGAGGAATCGAACATCAATTCACACATGCTTATACGCCACAATACAATGGTGTAGCAGAAAGAAGAAACGTGACACTTGTCGAAGGATCCAGATGCATGATGGCACATGCTCAATTGTCGAGCCAATTTTGGACGGAGGCAATTGCTGCAGCTGTACACCTGTAGAACAGATTGACAACGACAACCCTAAAAGACAAAACGTCATATGAAATGTGGACGGATGAAAAGCCTGATCTATCGTATGTATGTGTGTTTGGATGTGCAGCATACACGCACATACCAAAAAAAAAAAGGAGTAAGCTGGACGAAAAGTCTGAGCTGACAATCTTTGGGTCTGCTTCAAATTGCCCTTTGCTTGCGAGAGTTTTCTTCTTCTTTTTTGACTTGCTCTCTAGCCTTCCTCCAGTCAGAAACTGTCTACACATCCATTTGGTGAATCTCCAGATTTTCTATAGTTGCATATGACAATAATAATCTGATAGAAGAAAGTTTGACTACAAGCTTGAAAATTCCCGAGTAGTCAATATCCTTTTGCCACTAATTTGGATTTTCTTCTATCAATGCTACCATCGGATTTATATTTAATTCTGAAAACCCACTTATAATCAATGACATGTTTGCTAGGTGGCAAATCCATGACTCTCCAAGTTTGGTTCTTAATCAAGGGTTGTCCATCTCTGTCTAAATATCTGAATCTGATTGATCCATTGCTTCTTGAAAAGTCTTGAGTGAAGTAACCTGCTAATTCATCTATGAATCTTGTAAGAGAAGTTTTGATTCGTATGAATCTTCTTGGAATGACAAATTTTCGTTGTTGTTGTTATTATTATTGTTTTTTTTCTTCTTCCTCGTATTCATTATCGTTCAAGTAAACTCTTGAAGTCTTTTTATAAATTGAATTCGAAGCTTCTATTGACATGTTGCCTTTACCTTTAAGATTCATCAATTGGTATTCAAGAAATATGACATCCATCTTCCCAAATATATTTCTTATTGTAGGGTTATAAAGCTCATAAGGTTATTAATTGAGAAATAGCAAACAAAGACATATATAATGCTATTCTTCTTGTCTCATTTGGAATCTAATCATAAGAGATGCAACCAAAAACTTTTAAACTCTTGACAAAAACTTTTTGTCAATGTTAATCTCAGGGAGGTCAGGTGGAGTGTGATCTGGCAAAATTGGCATGGGGGTGATAGGTTTAGTAGGAGTAGGGTTAATAAGATTGTATGCCACACGGGGAGAACTAAGTTGTTTTAGAAACTCGTCCTGTCGGGCCTTGTACATCTCGGCAAGTCCTTGATGAGGTCTTAGAAGTCGGCTTAGAAGTCCTTGATGAGGTCTTAGAAGTCGACTTAGAGGGGTTGAGAGGAGGAGGGTGAAGAAATGGAGTAAGTGGGTATGAAGGTGTGAGAGAAATTAAAAGCAGAATAAGAAGGAGGTTTAAAGTTAGGTGGGGGAATAGGAAAAGTTCCAAAAGCAGCCTCGGCCCTCTCGTCGTCCGATCCCGAGCTTCCATCTAACTGTTGGGCTTGCCCGTCGTAGCCATCTGCTCCGTCATCTTCGTCATCGTCCTTGGATTTCTGATCATAGATTCCTATTTGAGCCTTGCACGCCATGTTCCATAACTAGTTCACTTTGTCCAAAACCTGCTGCAGGGCCTTTGTCACTTCTTCTAATTGTTTTTAGGAATCGAGAATGACTTTCGCCTGTTTCGCCGCAACATACTCAAAATTTCTTGTGTCCACCTATGTTTCTTGGATCATCCTTACATATTTCTCCATTCTTATGGTAGAGACTTGTGGAGCTTGGAACTGGATATCCTCAAGCTTTACTCGAGAGGCATCAACTGTCATTGCGCTAGATGCTCTATCTCGAGTTTGGTCAATCTGGATCATTCGTTGCTCGAGTTGTTGCTAGACTTCGCTTAGTTCTGTTGCTTGCTCGGCCATTATGGCTTTCAGCTCCATTATTGAACCTTCTTTTTTCTCAGTCTCCTTTTCTTTTTCTTTTATCTGCTTCTGCTGCTCGGCTATGGTTTGGTCTGGTCTGCTATGGTCTGGTCTTGTTGCTTGACCTTATGGTCTGTCGGCTATGGTCTGTCGGCTTACCAACCAGTGCATATGGTAGCTGGTCTTGGACGGACTTATCATCGAACGCTTGGCTGTCTCTAAAAGCTCTTCAGGGTTAGAAATGCTTGGGTATCTGTCAGGGGTGTGGTGAGGTGCCATTATTCCAAAAAATAGGGGTTGGTGGGGACATGAAGGTGGTAATGACGAGAATGGAGAATGATGTTAGTCATGATGGTGATTGTGAGAATGATGAGTGGAGCGATGGCTTGGGTGGTGGTGGACACGTTAGCTGGTGGGATCTAAATTCCCCGCGACTGATCTGCTTTGTCATCTTCATCATCATCTATCTCCATTAGGTCCGCAACATCAAAATATGTGGATGTGTTTGTGAGGATGTGGACTTGCTAGGCCTGTTTCTGCTGCTGCTGTATCCTTGGAAATCATATTCCCATCTCCCTCCTCTCCCAAAATTTGTGCCTTTGGTGAAGTTGACGACGTTGGTGTTGTAAGTAGAATGGAAAAAGTTGTCACTGAAGCTTGTTGTGTGGCTTGGGAATCTATGCTGATGTCTGCTACTACGGATGTGCTAGCTCCATCAGTCTCGTCGATGACATGTGTGGGTGGGGATTGCTGTTGGAATGTTGAATCTGACGTGGAGCTTGCATTATGGGAATCTTTCAAGCTCGATGATGTTTGATGAGATGATGTGGCTTGTCCCGTGGCTCGTGGCTTTCTTTGGAGCTTCGCACCTTCTGACTCCATGTCAGCGGTCTCCGTGCTATCTGGAGAACACCTCTTTGCCATCAGTTTGGTTCTCGTCCTCTGTTGGCATGTTTTGGGAAGCTTTGCCTTAGAGGTATCAACTGTTTGCTGAGCAGAAGATCCTTCAGTAGTTGGATCTTGTTGGGAGCCTGATTTTGTTGGTTGCTTCTTGATAGTCAACTTCATAATGCTCATATTTGGCCTCTTAGGTGGTGGCCCATGTGGGGATAATGTTCTACCCCAAACGCTTGAACGTTTTAAAAGTAATTGGTACGCCCCAAGCTTTATCAGCCACCTACAATAATTCTCGGAGCTTCGGTTCGTTGTTCACTTGTTGTAGTGTGAGGTCCGTCATTAGGTAACCCAACAAAGTGGAGGGTTCCTTGTTCTTTATGCATTCATGAAGGCAATTCAAAGCAAACTGGGCCCAATCATAGAGATTTTGGCCATGCAATCGTGAATCTGCCATCATGTGGAACAGGGACATCGATGTCCGAAGAATCTTGGTTCTGTAACGTTGTGTGTAATTTGTTAAGGAAGCACAAGCAGCAGCTAGAGCTTGATCGCCTCAAACCTATATCCGTCCTTTTTCTTCCATTTTGCAACAGATGGATCAATAAATTTGATCTATGATGTTGTCTCAATTTTTTGCAATGTTCTTGTAACTGCATTCGGTCCTCGAGGGAAGTCAAAAGTATGGAAGTTGCTCCAGACAGAGAGATGTTATACACATAATTCCAGTTTGGAAGAACATAAACTAACAAGATCTGGTTTGGTGTTGTAGGAAGCATAAGCCATGTGTAGCAGGTAGGGACTTTGGTAGCCAGATAGAGCATAGATCTGAAATTCTATTTGTTGCAAGAACTGATTGGCTTGTTGGTACCATATACTCATCTTTGCAATGTCAAGGTTACCCATGTTGATGTCTATTTTGTCTGCATCAGGGTCACCAGAGCAAGAAGAATGATGTGAAGACATGACTATTCTGGAATTGGTCTCTGGAAAATGAGGCTCGGTCAAGATCTGAAACAGTGGTCTAGTGTGAATCGGCTCGGTCGAGATGTCACTGGTGGATTCGGATTGGTCGAGATGGTAACGGTAAGTCTCAGTCAAGATGGCAACGATAAGGCTCAGTCGAGATGGCAACGATTAGGCTCGGTCGAGATTTGAGCGGTAAGGCTTGGTTCAAAGCTAAGTAAAGGGCTCGGTGGACATGCGAACTATAGAGCTCGGTCTAGATGCAAACTATAGGGCTCGGTCCAGAGTTGAGCAGATGGCTCAGTAGCAGTGTAAGCAATGGTGTGCAACAAAGTGTGGCAAAAAATGGTTGCAGCAAGGAGGTATGGAACAGATGGTATTTGAAGTAGTGAATTTCTTCCACTATAGTAAAACTAGAGCCGTGATTTGTGCTCCAGCTGCACTACCCCTCAGCGTGTCTTTGTGCAAGAAGTTTGAACAGATGTTGTGATTTGTCAAATTAGGCATTTTCAAAAGTTTTGTTTAATGGCGCTCTTCTAGTGTGCGTGAGATAGAGTGATGACATTGGATAAACTAAATGTGTGAGTGAGCATGGATGATTGGATGATAGAGTGCCACAAATGGTGATGGGAGCAGAAATATTGCCAGAAATCGGTCGCCAAAAGTTGCTAAAAGTTTACACGTCGCTGAGGTGCAAATGACTTCGTGCTTGGGTTCTTTATAGTCGTTGATGGTGTCTCGGGTCAGTCAAAAATTTTCTAAGAGACCAGCTCGGTCGAGATTGGACTGGAATGACTCAGTCGAGTTTTTCAAAAATCTTGTTGAAGTGTCAGGACTTGACCCGGTTGAGATCTTATGTAGCAGGCTATGTCGAGGTGTCAACCAGATGACTCAGTCAAGATGCCAACCAGAGGACTCGGTCGAGATTTGATGCAAGTGCTTGTTGAGTACTCTATCTCAATGATGGTGTTGGAGAACTTCATGAAGTAAAATGTGACAGCGTCGAAACATGTGGAGGTTCTCAGTGGAATCAACTATCTCAATTACCATATTTGTGCTATGGATGGAGAATTTAAGATATCAAAATTGCAGAAGTGAACTGGATCAAAAAAGTTATAACATATATCCTTGTGAACTAGACCATCAAATATTGATCTGCAACACTCTCTGTGAATAGATAACCATGAGAAAAACATATGGGAAGAAAGAATGGAGGAAGTACAAACATAGGCAGTCAAAAAACATAAAAATACGAGGACATAAAAAATAAAAACTAAAAAAATCAGTTAAAAAATGTAACATAAATATACACAATAGTGATGTAGTTATATTGGATCAACAAAAAAAAAAACCCTTCGTAGTAGCGTCGTAGACGACCGCCATTTACGACAGTGCTGAGGAGTACTCCGTCAAGTGTATATAATTGGACTACTCCATTAGGGAAGATTTTATTTATAACATATGGCCCTTCGCTTCTGAATTTTAATTTTCCTGGGTACTTCTTAGATGTGTAGAGAAGTACTTGATTACCTAAGTATAGGTCTTTATTGCATAGGTGTCGATCATGCCAGACTTTTTGTCGACGTTTGTTAACTAATTGTGCGCGATACAAGATGAGTCGAGTCTCACACAATCAGGCTAAGGTAAAGAGCCTGTTTTGGACTTCTTGTTCAATTGTTACTTTCTCACATAGATTAGCAGATAAAGTTTTCATGACTCACAAGGAAGGAACTAGGAAATCGACAGACATTACTGCCTCTTGACCATATACGAGATGGAAGGAAGTAACTCATCCAGTGGCCTTTTTGGGAGTTGTGTGGTACGCCCAAATAGCAGAGAACAGATTGGTTTCCCAGTCCGATCGACTAGTTTCAACTATCTTGGTTAGGATCTTACAAATGGTCTTGTTTGTCGATTCTGCCTTGCCATTATTTTTTGGGATAGTACGAAGTACTTTTGCGGTGGATAACTAGATAATGGCGTAAGAGATTATCGATCACTTCATTTAAGAAGTGTGTGCCTCTGTCACTAACAAGCTCGATTGGATAGCCAAAACGCATAATAATGTTTTCATAAAGAAAACGTACTACGGTCTTTGCATTGGTGCCCTTTGTTACGCGTGCTTCTACCCACTTGGTGGCGTAATCAGTTGCGATCAGGATATAGCATGCTTCTAATGGGCCCAACAAAGTCTATACCCCATTTATGGAAGGCTTCGCCTTCTATGATGGGGGTAAGCGGTGTGAAGTATGCTTTTGTAGTCTTTTTGGCTCCCGTTGGCAAACATCACATGTTTTGATGATAGCAAATGTATCCTTCAATAGTGATGGCCACCATAATCCCGCTATGAGTGTGATCATAGCAGTCGCTTCGGCAGAGAAGTGACCGCCACCAATTCTTGAGATATGATAGGTCGTATCTCATATCCATAAGTGCATCTACGTATAATACCGTCAGCGTTCCTTTTATATAATTGTCTGGCAATAAGTTGAAAGGGTGCTGCCTTCAGCAAAAAAAATTCTTTTGGCTACTGTATTTAGGCCTTCTTTGAGTCTGCCTGTGGCGAGGAACTGAGTGATTTCCTTACCCCATAAGGGAGTGGCATCAATTTGGAAAAGGCATGTAATTTCTATCGTCGTTGACTGAGGCATCAGCCTTTTCAGCATTGCAAAAATTGAATTCCTCAAGTATTAAGAGCCATCGAGCTATGTGTCCGATTTTACAGGATTTATTAACAATGTATAACAATGCTTGATGGTATGTGTAGAAAGCAAAGGTTTGGCCTAGTAAATAGTGTCTAAGTTGTTGTATGGCGTAGACCATGGCTAGTGCTTCTCACTCTGTTGTCGTATAGTTTACTTCAACATGCACCAATTGTCTGCTCAAGTATCGAAAAATCTTTTGCATATTCGTCCGGTTGTGCTAGGATACCTCCTATGGATACTTACTTGCGTCAGATTGCACGTGGAATTCCTTCGCGTAATATGCGGAATGCAGTATGGGTGCGGTAGCAAGCGTTGTTTTCAAGTCCTCAAAAGCTTTTATTCGTTCTTCGGTCCATCTAGGATCGACCATAGCTAAATAACGAGCCTTGCCTTACCGGCGTAGTCGATTATGAAGATGCGGCAATAGTTAGTATATGGCCTAGGAAGACGTAAACTTCTTTCACCGTGGTGGGTAAAGGCATCTCAACTATAACCTTGATCTTTGAAGGATCGATAGAAATACCATCCTTTGATATAATATGTCCGAGGACAACCCCATGGGTGACCAAGATTTGACATTTTTCAGGGTTTAGTAATATACCAAACCTATGACAGCAAATAAATATCTTTTCAAGGGCTTCGAGGTCTTTGTCTACAGAAGAATGTACACCCAAATCATCTAGATAAATCTTGACAATTCGATGTAACAAATCTTGGAACGCCATTTGCATGATGTGTTGGAACATGGAAGGGGTGTTGCATAAGCCAAAAGGCATTACATTATAAGCATAAATGCCGATTTTTGTGGCAAAAGTTGTCTTGTGTTTATCCTCAAGGGCTATTTGAACTAGAAAATAGCCACTAAAACCATCTAAGAAGCTGAAAGCTTCAGCTCTTGCCATTTTCTCAAGTATTTGTGTCGTTAAGGGTAATGGAGAGTGGTCTTTTTTAGTAACCGCGTTAAGGCTTTTGAGATTAACGCAGATACGAAACTTGCCGTTTTTCTTGGGAACCACCTATGAAAAATGCAAAAAATATGTTGGGTCAAGGCCAAATCTATGTATATAGGATGATTACACATGTGTGGAGCATGTTCCCACATGTGAAATAGATATACTTTCCATGTAGTACAATCATATAGCTTGTACATATAGTTTAAATCAAGTTCTATTGGCTAAAAAGGCCAAAATCATGTTTAATTCTTGTCAATTTCATCATTTGTCTTGATTTTTCTTGATAGTTTTGAGTTCCTATCATATTGTACTTTGATTTCATGCTGGAGTCCGTACTCTGACAGGTTTCACACGTGTGAAACTAGCAAGTACAATTCCCTTTCATTTATGATTGTTCTTGTTAGATTTTCTCATCTAAATTTGATCTAGATTTATCTAAATCTTGTGTAGATCGATAGATCAATTGTATCTAACATCCAATCACTCTTGTGGATCATTTTAGGATCCATTCTTGGGCCAATTTTGCAGCTTTCCACATGGTATCAGAGCCAGGTACAAGAGGATTTATGAAGATTTGATGGGGTTGATCCAAAGCTAAGCCCAAATTAGCAAGTTTTTGGAAACTAGCTAATTTTAATGAGGCGAGTTGGATAGGATAGGTATACTCAAAATTTATGGACAAAAACTTGTTGTGGGCTTCAGGGGTACTTTTCACACATGCTAGAACGTACAATACCAGTTTTGGAGCCTTATGTTTCAATTTGATGTTAAATCTCCCAAATTAACAAGTTTGAGGTAGAGAGTTTGAATTGATAGCTAATTTTGAGGTAAAGAGTTTGAATTGATAGCTAGATTCAATTTTTTTGTACCAAAACTTGTTGTAGGTTGTAGGTGTACCTTCCAAACGTGTGGGGCCATACAGAACCTGTTTTGGTTGAGAAAATTCAAATTGATGCACAATTTGACTCATACACCCAAATTTAGAGATTTTTAATGCAAATTCAAGCTATTTCTATATAGATTCTATTCCTATGATTTGTTCTTGGATTAGATCATCCAAAAAGTCTAATTTGAAGCTTGATTCAGGTGCATTAAATGTGTTTCTGTATTTTTTTGAGTACATGTCAAAGTTGAGAGAGATATTGCCAAAAATCATAGATGAAGGAGTGATATGCAAGGTGAGAGGTTGAAATCCATTGTACCATCACTCTAGATTTGTTCAAGAGTGATAGGGTCAAGTTTAGAAGCATCAATTTGCTAGAAAACATCTTTGGATCTGTCCTCCAAATGAAACCTTTGAGAGTTTCTAGTGCATATATAACATCTATGCAAATTTTTTGTAGAATTTGACAAAGATTGGCTTCAATTGAGAGTTCTAGAAAAGAGATTGAGATCCAAGTCACATTGTTCAACCCTACTCAATTTGTTTGAGTGATTGTGAGGTTTGAAAAGAGTCATTAAGGTGTCTATGGCAAATGTGTAGAGAGAGATCCAATTTTCTAAGAGTTCCTTCCTTTGTAGAGGGCAAGATCTAGAAGCTCATTTTGTGTTGTTATTGGTGGAGAATTTGTCTTCTCCTAGGTGATCAAATCTTTCTAAGTGGCATTAGCTCTTTGAAGCACAATATCTTAGTGAGAAAGAAGAATCACAACTTTTGATTTTTAATTTCATTCCAACTCTTAAGAGGTAGAGTCTTTGGTGGATTCTAACAGGTGTGAATGAATTCAATTTACTGAGCAAAAATTGACATAGTATGTATGAAACTCAAATTAGTTCTATTCAACTTTCTTTGTGAGAGTGTGAGGGTCAAGTTGTGATCCCATTGGATGTATAGAACAAGGAGGAATCCATATTTGCGTGTTCATGCATGGTTGGGATCTTTGTGAGTCTCTATGTGTCTGATTTTTTAAGCTCGGTGAAAAATTCTTGACATAAGATGTTATCAAACTATTACAAATCCATTCCAAATCTCAAGAGTGATATTCTTTGGGGATTCCAAAAGGGGTGATTGGATCTTAATTTTATGTGTTTGAATCAAATGTACATGTCAAGTTTGAGTGATCTAGTGTAGATCCTATGTTTTGTGAAAATTGGTGGCATAGTTTGTTGTCAAATCAAATCAAATTCATTCTAAATCTCAAGAGTGAGATTATTTGGGTCAAGAGTGAGTCCAAAAGAAGTGATTAAGTTTTATTTTCATGTGTTTTGAAACAAAACCCATCTTTTGTTCAAGAATCTCAAGTGTCGAGAGTACTAGTCAAGTGAAAAGGAAAATATAGGTGTCAAATCTTTTTATATCCATTTCAACTCTCAAAAGAAAGAGTCATTGGTATTTGTTAAATCCAATAGGAGTGTTTGGATCTGATTTGTTTTGTGATTTGATTCAAAGATTGTGTGCTTTTGTCTTAGTGATCAAAGCAAAGTTTCCAAGTGACTAATCATTAGTGTGAAGATTGATTCTTAGGTTTGTGAGCTAGATCTTTTGTAGATCCTGCTAGATTATTGAATATATTCAAATCTAGTCTCTTGAGAGTCACAAATTAAATTTGTAGAATCATATCACAAGTTTTTATTCACATGGCATCAATAGGTGGCATCCTGCCTGTGATTGAAAATTCATATCCAGTTGCAGTGGCAGAGTGTTCTCCACCCAAGCTACTTCCAACTGGAAAAATGGATTTAGAGATCGCAGATAGTTGATACTGATAAAAAGTTGGTCTCACTTGATGTGGATGAGACACGTGTACATAAATTTTTTATAGAAAAATATTTATAGTTTTCTATGGTTGTTCTTAATTTATGGATCTTCAATTTTGATGGATGTTCCAATATTTTTGCATTTTATATGCTCTTCCTGCCTTATTCTTACCTGCATGAGAGAAATTGTTTTAGTTAATATATTTTTTTAAACTAATTCACTTAGAAATAGAAAAAGAGAAATATTTCTATATGGCATAACGTACCTTTACACCATTCAATCGAAATTGATAGTATCGAATTGCAACATTTCTAGTTCTGATCGAATTTGATTGAGACACCAATCTTCCTTGACCTCAACCATTGCAAGAATGTTGTCATTTCTTTTCACTATCATCTGAAGTTGCTCTTGAGGGTTTATACCAAAATATTGATCAAGTGGCTTCCAAACATTTTTGCATTTAATCCATCTTCTATAATACAGCAGCAAAGTGAGCATTTGTTTTTCAATGCAATATCTAAATGTCATTAATGAGTAACATACTCTGCACTCAACTTGCTGATTTTGTTTTGTATCCCAACCATCATCCCCTGCATGAAGTGCATTATCTCCATTGGGGAGACCTTCGGACATTTAAACTGAAAAAAAACATAAACACAGTTAAATGCTATTAATCAAAGATTAGTCATTAGGAATTTGATTATGAAAAAAAAAAAAAAACACAATTAAATGTTATTAATCAAAGATTACCTCTTCTAGATTAGGAAGTTCATCTTGTAGTGCAAGCCAATTGAAAAAGTGTTTGGCATTGCATACCGTATACCAACCAGAGTTGACAGAATCAACCTGCTAGGAGGACTACAATATTCAATATAAACGAAAGTTAGTAACAAAATTTTAACATTATGATATATCGGATCAACGCGCAAGATGTTATAATAAAATCTATAACGGAAACAAGCGCGTGTCGAACCGATATCCAAAAATATTGCAGCGCGCACGATATGAAAAGAAACCAAACAATAACTACAAGGGCGTGTCGAACCGATATTGATAAATTTTCAACTTTGTATATGCTATTGCATGTGGTATTGGAAAGAACAACTCATCATTGTGTGGAAGAATATCAATAAAATTGATATTAATGATAGGTGTGTTTTTTGGATATGGCTCGTGGCAATTGTGTGTGTGTGTGTGTGTGTGTGTGTAATAGAGTTCATCTTTAAACAAACTGGATTACACACACCCTCATCATTGACATATAAGGACAACACATATAAGCTCGAATGATCACTGCAATCAAAAAACAATAAATTTATGAGAATCAATGTGAAATCAAAATTCATATGAAAATTTCAATTTAATAAAATCTGAAAAAAAAATACACTTACTTTGTTATGTATGGGCGCATGAGAATTGGAGTCCTTAGTCCGACGTATTGGAGCATATCATCATGCAGACTTTTGAAATCAGGGAATTGAAATGCAGCCATGAATTGAAGGGGAAACAATGTTACATCTATAAACAATGGGGTCTAGAAAAACTCCATCCAGTACTGAATTGCCCCACCTCCTACATTGTCACCTAGCATTTTATCCCTGCTTATAATTCACCCATATCTAATTTAGAAAGGGGAAGACCAGGATTGGTCTCCGACATCTTAAAACTATATCGAGGACCTAAAGCTTTAAGATATGTGTTTAACAATTGGTCATACTATACATATTGAGGAGTATTTACAAAGGCAAGTGCAGGGGGTGAAGGAAGTAATACAGACAAACCACAAAAAGAATTGTCATTCAAAATTGATTCTACCTTTACATTTACAAAATCATCTAAATCATTTCTTAGAACAGGAGGTGGGGAACTAATATTTGTGGGGGTAGGAGGAGACTGAGTTTTTGAAGGAGGAGGAGATTTATTAGGAGAGGAAGACTTAGCAGGAGAAGATAAAGTTGGAGTTCTGGGAGGAGAAGAAGGAGACTTAGGAGGAGACTTGGGAGGAGATTGCCTAGCATATAGAATCTCATCCAGAGGAAATGGCTTTGAAAAATCTCTCGCTTTATTAGGAGGGTCATGAGACCTCCGCTTCTTTGAAACACTCCCGCCTTGTACTCGAAAAACAAGCCAGGATAGTTGAGATTGCTTTCGTTTTCTCTTCTCTGAATTTTGTTTTGGAGGAGAGGAAGGAGCAGGTCTAAAGTACACTGCAAATTTGTCATATGTGTCCCGTAGCCTGAACACAATGTTGAAATCCTTGGACATGATGGTCACCCTCTTGGCATGGACAGCTACAACAACAGTATCTAAAAAAAATTTAACTTGGAAATCCTCATATGCAGTGTGCAGTGCCTCTATTGTCGTTACAGTCCATCTCACATCTGCAAAGAGACTTCTTGTAACCTGTCTGATGGATCTCTATATGTGAGCTTTCAGAATCAGAAGTTTATTGGTCTTTTGTAGCTTCCGAATATCCTTGAGCCAGGGTGGGTCTCTTCTTCTGCCCCTTAGGAGGAGTGGTGGTAGACGAGGCGGTGGTGGTGCATTTCCCCTTACCCCCTCTTGTGATTGGGATTCCATCAGGGTGCACTCGTGTTGTTTGCTTAGTCCGCGCCATTAGTATCCAATATCGGATTTGTGTGCGAAAAAAGGAGAACTCAGAATCAGAAGTCAGGTCGAGCGCGTCGAACCGGTACCTGAACTTAACCAAACCGATAGCTAGTAGCGGATGGGCGCACGTGAGTAAAAGTGGAATGTAGAAAGGTTGCTTCAAGTGTGCTGAATTGATATTGCATGGAAGTAGAGAACGATAAGAACTTTAAGCAAAAAAAATCAGCATCGTCCATTTGTATATATAGAGAAAATCCGAAATGGCTCGCTCGTTGGCGGAATGACTCTTTGCTCTTTCGTTGTGTTCTGCTCGTTGGCAGACTTTCATGCACAGCTATGGTATTTTTGCTTTTTTATTCCATTCGCTACGTCTCTCTCTGTTTCTTATAGGTCTCTGTACTAACTATTTCTCTTTTTTTTTTTTTTTTTTTTGGTTATGATCCAGAGAGGATCGTTTATACCTCCACTATGTGGAGTTTACAAGATAGCTAAACGTAGAACCACAAGACTAGTTAACGCTAATCAACTAGTTAGTCAGTCTTCATTGTTGCTATTCGTTTCAGCTGGGCATGAAGCCCGTTGAGCTGGTAGTTGGCAGCACGAAGGATGTCTCTTCGTTTGTTTCGTTCTTTTCATTTTGCAGTCCTGGAGGTGTGTTTATGATTCACGATTGATTCGTGAATCGTTCGTGCTTCGAGTCAAACACGCGTTGACTGTCACAAATTGTTCTCGTTCAACCTTCGTGTCTTGTTCGTGCTACGACAAAGTTGCAGGAGTTCACCATTTCTAACACTCCATCTTGAACCTTGCAGCTTTGTTTGTTTAATCCAATTGCCTCTCTTTGCTTGGTAAAGAGTGGCTTGTCAAGCGGTTTCGTGAGGAGATCTGCAATCATATTTTCTGATTTTATAAACTAGACCTGGAGCTCTTCTTTCAAGATCAAATCTCGAATGTGATGGTACTTCAGAGAAATGTGCTTCATCTTTGAATGGAAGACAGGATCCTGGGACACATAGATGGCACTCTAGGAGTCCATCATCATCGTGCTTGGCCCCTCTTGTGGTATCCCGATTGCCTCCAACATCATCCGCAGCCACACTACCTCATTCGCCACTTTCGAGACTGCGACATACTCAGCTTCGCAAGAGAATTGAACTACTAGAGTTTGTTTTTTGCATATCCAGCTGACTGCAGCTCCGCACGCTATTGTACATCCTCCAGTAATGGACTTGTTGTCATCCTTGCAGCTCGTCCAGCTAGCATCCTTGCAGCTCGTATCCTTTCTCCTCATTTCTAGCTCTGTAGATTAATCCAATCTTCTGGGTACCCTTCAAATACTGTAGGATTTGTTTGGCCATTTGCCAATGTGCTAGACCAGGATTGGAACATAATTGGCTCAATGCGTAAACAGAGAAGGCCAGATCCGGTCTGGTACAAATTGTCAAGTACATCAGACTCCCGATTCAGTTCTGGTAGGGTATACCTGTCATTTTTTGTTCTTCTTCTTCTGTTTTTGGGCAATCCTATTTTGTAAGCTTGGCTTCAGCTATCATTGGTGTGGCTTTTTCTTTGCTGTCCATCATGTGGTACTGCTTCAGCACTTTTCTAGCGTATTCTGACTGACTCAAGTGCATTTCGCCATTTGTTCGATCTCTTCTAATCTCCAGTCCTAGGCATTTTGTTGCTTCTCCAATATTTGTGATTTCATAGCTTTCCAAAATCTGACTCTTCGTGTCTTTGATCAACATCAAAAAAATTTTTATCATCAGCGAATCATCCACAAAAAATGGTCAATATCACAAAATCCTTTCCTACTCTTTTGATGTAGACATTACAGTCTGGTTGAGTAGGGTTGAAGTCTAGAGACTTCAGAAGACCATCAAGCTTTTTGTACCAGGCCGGTTATGCATGTTTTAGACCGTAGATGCATCTCGACAATCGACAAACATATTGTCTGTTGTCGGGTTCTTCATAGCCTTCAGGTTGCCTCATGAAGATTTCCTCCTCTAGATCTCCATGGAGAAAGGTTGTTTTCACGTCAATCTAGTAAATTTCCAGATTGTAGTGTGTGGCGTATGCAAGGAGTAGCCTTATGCTTGTCATCTTCACCATGGGCAAATATGTGTCGAAATAGTCGACACCATATCTCAGTTAGAAATAGTAAGCTCGACTGTGATTGTAGTTTACCGTTATGTACTGTTTCAGTTTAGTAGGCTTTAGTTAAGAAGCCAACCTGGGGGCTTTTCCCGGGCCAATAACGGGTGTTTACCTGTATATAGGCTAAAATGCCACGTAGAGGCCAATAGTGAATTTCATGCATTTATTAGGTCTATGCCACGTGGCGTCCCCATGCAAAGGGGACCTTTACTTGTATACGTATCAGTCTCTTTGTAATAAAGATGCTTTTGCCTTCACTTTCCCACGCCATCCCGATATGGAGGACGTTGCTCGTTCCTTCGTAGCCCGCATAGTATAAGGGCTCTTCCGCTGTTATTTCTAATTCCGATGTGGCCCATTCAGCTAGGATGCTCGTGTAGAAAGTAGAGAAAGAGAGAGAGAAAGAGAGTGAGAGGGGAGGTTAGCTCATTTGCTCATTGTGCATGCTAATGGAGAAACATTAACTAATGAGACCAAAAAGATGGAAACTAGAAAGCAAAGACACAAGCACACAAAAGCATTAGCAAGTATTGAATAGCAAATGAAGATGCTTCTCTCCAAAATGGTAGAGTTTCCTCCTTCTCGTTAAGCATAGAAATGGATTACAAATAGTGCCTTTTTATCTTTGGGGTGGCCCCTGCCCCTTGCTTCCTATTGGCTACTTGCAAAAGATCGGACTGTGATCCACACCATCCACAAGAAACACAAATGAATCTATGGTATAGGAAGAAACACACCCCACCTACCACCATTTTACTTTTGACTAATTCCAAAAACTTAGTAACTTAACTTAAGCTTAACTTTGGCCTTCTAATATTATTTTTAATGACATGGCCCAAAGTCAAGTTTATGTCCATACTTATTTATTTACAAGTGCTCATTGGGCCATGGGCTTATGCACGCAGGATGCCATGACCCTCGCAACTATTTTGGCTAAACCCTCGACACTAACTATCTGTTTCTACCTAATCTAAATGTTGTCTAGGTTAACTAGGCTAACTACTCCTGACTGACTAACCGAACTAAGATTCACTAACTAAGTTAATCAAACATGATCTAACTTACATTTTCAGACGGTTGATAACTACCCTGATCTTCGAGACTTGATCTATTATCTGAAAACTAACTAATCTAAACCTACTCTAATAGGTAGAATTTTCTACATCAGATCGGGCTTCCTAGATTTATCCTAGTTATCGAATCGGGGTCATCTAATCGAAACACTATCTTCCTAGGACACTCTAACAGATCTAACCAAACAGAGACTATCTAGGCTAGCTAAACTACCTGCTCAATCTTTCTAAGCATACCTAGTATGCGGCTGATCCAGCTAGCTAAGTGGTATTAATCTGATCTAACTATTTGATCTAGCTATCCGATTTATCTAATTATTCTAGAATTAAACGGAACACTAAGGATCTAATTTCTAAATCTTATGGATCTAGATCTAATCTACTGCTAAGATTTAACTAATATACCCTACCATCTATATAATCGAGAACTATCTAATCCTACAAGCTACTCCTATCTAGGCTATCTAACAAGGTGTTGACGGTTCATCTTGAGCTAAAAAAGATGACATGATGGCGGTTCTGGCACATCCTTGAGTTCAACATCGGTGGAATAGTAGCGACGCAACATGTTGCCATTGATGGACGTGTCTAGCAAATTGCCTTGCAGGTCGGCGAGAATAACTGCGCCATTAGGTCGGACCTCTACTACTTAGTATGGTCCTTCTCCCTGGAACTTAAGCTTGTCTTTGTGTGCCTAGGAGTTGTATAACAGTGCCAATTCTCCCTTGACGAGATTATTGGTTTTTATATTACCATCATGCTAGGTTTTTCATCGTTGCTTTTCTACAACTAGGGCGTGAAGCGCTAGGAAGCGAGTTTTGTGAAGTTGAAGAAGGTTTTCCAATCTCCTCTTAGTAGATTCCTCTGTACTAAGTCGTTCGGCGACGATGACTCTCAGACTTGGAACGACAAATTCAGCAGGCATCACGGCTTCCTGTCCATACACCATATGAAATGGATTTTGTCCAGTACTCACTTTGAGTGTGATTCTGAAAGCTCATAAAGCTGCATGAAGCTTGTGTTCCCAATCCGATTGTGAAGCTTCAACCATCTTCGTGATAATTCCACAGAGGATCTTGTTAGACGATTCTGCTTGTCCATTACAATGTGGATAATAGGGGGTACTCTTCCTATGGACAACCAAATAAGATAATAACAGGTGAGTGATAGTCTTGTTTAGGAAATATGTTCCACGATCACTCACGAGTTCTAGTGGGCACCCAAAACGGACTAAGACGTTCCCATATAGGAATTTGGCAATGGAGTTGGCATCAGCCTTCCTCACCGCCTTGGCTTCTACCCATTTGGTCAAGTAGTCAGTGGCTACAATAATATATCGAGCTTGCGAGCCACGGGTAGCTAGACGAATAGGGCCAACATAGTTGATGCCCCATTTCTCAAACGACATTCTATCCTTTCCCTGAGTTCGGTTGAACCGTTCGCACACGTGACATCTTTTAACCTGATAGTGAACATCTCTGAACATTGTGGCCCACCACAGGTCATGATGTAGCACTTTCCTATTGGTAGCTTCGACAGCGAGATGCCCTCCTCCTATTCCTTTGTGGGCGATGCTCACTACTTGGGACACTTCGTGCGGTAAGACATAGCGGCGTATAATTCCATCGTTACAAATGCGATACAACTGTCCTGCTATCAATGTGAAAGAGACAAATTTAATAATCAACCTGTGTCATTCTACTTTGCTCATCTCAGGGGGAGGAAGTCCCGAGAAAAGATATCCAACTATATTGGCAGCCCACTCAGGGACGACATTGACATGGAATAATATGGCGTCATGAAGTTCGTCATCGACCCCTCTACTCTCAGAAACATTTTGGATCCATGAGAGGTGATCGGCCAAATAGTGTTGTTTTCCCTTGCGAACGACAATTTTAAAGTCGAACTCTTGAAGAACTAGTAGCCATCGGGTGATTCGTCCAGTTGTGCATGGTCTATTTACTAGATACAGCAGGGCTTGGTATGATGGGGCAAGGGAGATAGGAAGAACAAGAACAGAGAAGAGAGCATGAATATTGCGAAACAGCTCTCCCGTTCTAATCAGCTGTAGAAAAAAACAGTCTAATAGACAACTTATGCTAAATGTAATCACGGCTTTAAGTGTTTTAATTGACTAACCAGATCTTAAAAATTAATTCATACTCTCAAAAGGAAAGTACAGTCCACCGAAGAGATTAGAAATGGTTTGTGTGTGTTACTACTGAAATCAAATTCAATGTGAAGTGTGGTTTTGAAATAAATGGAAGAGCACTATGATGTCGCGAGTTCCTTAGGTGTCAAAGACAGCCATCGTTTGAACAGAAACTGAAGAGTTGTAGACATCCGTGTTCTGATCAGAGTGAGTAAACAAGCGCGATCAAACAGCGATAAAGTGCATTTAATCACAACAAGCATTCATTCTACGTTATACACAGATAGAAAGCAAGCTGCTGTTATATTACACTGAAGCACAAATAACAATTACAACAAAAAATTGACGGCGTAACTGAAGAAAAAAAACGTTTCTATTACCAAAGCTTGGCTAGCTTTCAGACCTCTGCATAACGAAAATGTTCACGAACGTGAAAGTCAAAAGGCACGAAACAGAAATGCTTGCGAACACCCTGACAAAAAGACACGAATGAGAAAAATTCGCGAAAGAGAATTTTTCGCGGTACAGGGGGAGAAATTCAGACGATGTGAAACTCAAAAGACATGAAGTGACACAAAAATCGTCGTGACACCCTTTTCTGTCCTGACACTCCAAAGTACCAACAAGATCATGCCCGCTAGTAAGTGAGACATTACTCATGGGAGAACTATATTTCTCTCACGCCAACGCACTGCATGGATTTGCATGCAGTGCTAGAAGAATCAAAAAAATCAATAGATGATTTTGTAGCCATTACGCACATATCACTCCTATCATGTCTGATCTTGAATGCAAATTAGTTTGTTGTTATTCGTGTGTCTAATTCACTTGTTCATTTAGCACCTTGGTTTGATCTTGTTGAATGTTGCATTAATTTGTTAACGTAGTATAGCAGTGTCTGTCTACATTCTGGAGGACTATAGGAATGATACAGCTGGCAGTGACCGGAAATCATATCTGAAATCCATCCGAATTGAATTGCTCTTTGTTTCACGTTTGTTTTCACATCAGTGGTATCAAAGCCTACCTATCTTGTCATAATCTGACATAGCCAAAAATGCTATCAGATCCAGGAGGCCAAGCATTCAAACAAACAACCATCAACAAGAGAATAGACTTCAGAAGCAATGGCTTCAATCAGCAACATACATAGCAAGATTTGTACAGTTCCGGATCGAATGTTCTAGGTGTGGATGCACCATCCTATCAAATGGTTGGACCGATGCAAGGAGCCGCCATATTGTGAATATATTGGTGTTTTCTTGCATGGGAACCATGTTCCTAGGCACTCATGGATGCCTTGCATGTACTTAGTAATTACAAGCTACTAGCTGTTACTTGGTAGTTACCATTATTTGTCTATTCTTTGGACTTTGGACTAAGAACCTTTAGGCTACAATATCTGGATCCATTGGGGTATCAATTGGTTTGCAATCAGACATATGTAACTTTTCCAAAATGCCTTTTAGATATGCCTGCTGGCTAAGATAGATCTTCTTCTAAAGCCTATTTCTAGTAATGTGAATTCCTAGCAAAGAATGGACAACTCCTAAATCAGTCATGTCAAATTCCTTTGACAGATCACTCTTAGTAGTGTCTAGAAGAGAAGTGTCGTTAGACAAAATAAATGCATCATCTACGTAAAGAGCTATTTGAACTGAATTGGTGCCTATATGCTTTGAATAAATACTACAGTCAGCTGAATTGTTTGCAAATCCCAATTGAATGAGATAAGAGTTGATTCTATCGAACCATGCTCTTGCGGCCTGCTTCAGACCGTAGATTGCTTTGTGCTATTGTCGATAACTCTCTTGTGAGTGGGGAAGTCGACCTATGTCCAGATCTGATTCATCAAAAGTGAGTTGTACTTGCTTTCCATAGCTTCTTGCCACTCCACAACATCCTTGGAGTTAATTGCTTTGGCTAGGCTCTCTGTTTCTTTTGTTGAAGTGTAGAATGATTGAGGTGCATACCTCTCAGGAACTGTCCGAGTCCGTGAGGATCTACGGACGTTTGGTTGACTAGAATGCGATAATGCTTCTTCTTGAATTTTTCCAGATCTGCTTGAGCTAGCTTGGTCTGGTCTGATAACAGGTACTGTCGGCTGCTCAGCTTCTGTAGCTGTAGCTGCAGGTTCTGTAGAAGGAACATCAACGTTGGAAGAATCCATGCTACGTAAAATAGGATGAAATGAAATAGCATCATTTATCGATGGTTGTTTGAAATCATAGTATGTATGTTCTTGAAATATTACATCCTTAGAGACAAATACTACATTGGTGGATGGATCATAAACTTTATAAGCTCTATATTTATCAGGATAGCCAATGAAAATACATTTATTTGTCCGAGTATTGTACGTTGCTCAGATGAGAAAGTAACAGTGTAGCCCTCATCAGTTATCTTAGAGACTGATAATATGTTCCTTGATAACTGAGAATAAGGATGTTAGGAACACAAATAGATAGATCGTTGTTGAAGGTGATCTTCACTGTTCCTTTGCCTTCCACGCATATGGTGCTAAAATCTCCGAGGTAGATAAATTGGTCTCTGTTGTAGGTTGTGTACTCCGTAAATCATTCCTTGCGAGAGGTCATGTGTTGGGTAGCGCCGTTGTCCAAGTACCAACTATCACAGTCTTCGCTATTGTTGTAAGCCATTAACAAGTGTGTGTCTTGCTCCTTGAATTTGGTCGCATTGAAGGAGTCTGGCTGTTGTTGTTGTTGCTGCTTCTTTGCCTCATTGTAGCTCCGATACGACACTCTTTGATGTCATGATTGGCTCTCTTGCAATATCTGTAGAAAAGCTTCTTGCGTGATCCACCATGTTCACCTTGAGTGTGAGGCTTCTGCTGTTGTTGCTGCACTTGATTCTTGCCTTGGAATAGTCTTTCTTCTTGGTGTATAGAGCCATGGATTTGTCTTTGATGTACATGCTGCTAGTCTTTCTTCGCACTTCTTCTTGGAGAAGATGATCAATCACCTTTTGAGAGGTGAGGTCCGGTTGTGTGGAGATCATCACTTCAAAGTGCTCATAGGACTTTGGAAGAGAAATAAGCAAGGTTATGACGACATCATCATCTTGAATAGAACATCCTACAACTGATACTGATCTAAAAGGGACTTGAAGCTGTTGATGTGAGAAGTGATGGCAGTAGAATCAGACATGTTAAGAGTAGAGAACTTCCTTCTAAGATGTAATCTCATGGTCACATTGTGAGTCTCATAGAGACTTGATAACAAGTCCAGTGCTTCCTTAGAGATGCACGTGGTAACATGAGATATTTGGGAGTTGGCCAGATTGAATGTGATACATGCTAATGCCTTATGATCTTTGATCTTCCAGGCCTTTGCTTGATCACCATCTTCTGGTTTCAGGTCTGCACCTTCTACTACATCCCAAAGATCTCTATCTATCAACATCATTCTAAGTTTCAGCTTCCAAATGTAGAAGTTAGAACCATTGAACACTCTAGTTTCACTGAGTGATGAAGATGAAGAGCTACCTATATGAGACATGATAACAATATACAAATAGAACAACTTAATCTCTCGGTTTATTTGAACTAAGTTCTGATACCAATCTGATGGGACAAGGAAGATAGGAATAACGAGAGCAGGAATATTGCGGAACAGCTCTCCTGTTCTAATCAGCTGTAGAATGTGAAAACAGTCTAATAGACAGCTTATGCTAAATGTAGGCACAGCTTTAAGTGTTCTAGTTGTCCAACAAGATCTTAAAAATTAATTCATACTCTCAAAAGGAAAGTACAGTCCACCAAAGAGATAATAAATGGTTTGTGTGTGTTACTACTGAAATCAGATTCAATGTGAAGTGTGGTTTTGAAATGAATGGAAGAGCATTATGATGTCGCGAGTTCCTCAGGCGTCAAAGACAGCCATCATCTGATCAGAAACTGAGGAGCTGTACACGTCCGTGTTCTGATTAGAGTGAGTAAACAAGCGCGATCAAAAAATGATAAAGTGCATTTAATCACAACACGCATTTAGTGTACGTTATACACGGATAGAAAGCAAGCTGCTACTATATTACACTGAAGCACAAATAACAATTACAACAAAAAATGGACGGCGTAACTGGGAGGCTAAAAAATACGTCTTATGGACGGAGCGTCTCCTAATTTGTGCTTGGATGATCTATTTATAGATTGCATCCATATATTAACTACAATAAATGATTGTCATCTAATTAGGTAAGTCATTGTACTTGGAAGTATATGGCTTCTGTGACAACTGTACAATGTATACTGTCAACCCATAGGGAATGTTGACGTGCACGAGGGCGTTGCAAATTCTGTCACTTCGCCTTATAAGGGAAGTGGCTTTCTCTCACTTCGCAGATTTGGGAAGTGGCTGGGAATGCTCCTCGTTCAAAGAAGATGACCTTCGACATTTTTTTTCTCTCTTCGGGATTATGAGAAAAAGACGAAGGTGTCTTCAAAACAGTAACTCATAAAAATAGATAACCTTCGAAAATTTTCTCTCCCTTCGCGAACTTTTTACAAACAAAGTCGATGGTGTTAAAAATTATTTGAACTTTTGAACTGTCGCAAAACTTCCGCGAACATTTTGCGATGCTATCTCGAAACTATCTCGAACATAGTTCATTTCTATAGATTGTCTCGAAAGTAATGTATTCCTACAGGCTTGTTCTAAATGCAAGTTTGCGGAAGTCCTTGAAGATGGCAAAGTCTTCAATGACTTCAAGTTATTAAACTTAACATCTGGAACTCTGAAATTATGACAGGATTGGTTACCCTTTGCTGGAGATAAGCTAGAAGTCCGTGGTAGACGTTCTTCAAGTAATTGGCTATCTAAGTTATGATTCACCAAGGAGACATGATAATCTACGAAGAAGACAAAGGGGATGGCTAGCAGGTAATGGCAAAATTTCCACAATATACCATGGCTAGCGCTTCTCGCTCAGTGGTGGTATAGTTTATCCTCGTAGGAATCAGCTACCTACTGGCGAAGTAGATCGGATAATCTTTCTTGTACTCCCCTAGTTGCGTCAGAACACTCCCTATGACATAGTTAGAAGCGTCTGTGTGGACGTGAAACTATATGGTCCAAATGGGAGGTTGAAGGATTGGTGTAGTAACTAAAGTCTTCTTAAGTTTGTGGAAAGCTTCAGAGGCTTCAACTGTCCACTCTCTGGTAGATTAAGCGGGCCAACTTAACAAAATTTAGGACAAACCTTTGATAATAATTGCAATGTCCCATAAAGATATATACCTCACATATAGTTCCTGGCTCAGGCAATGCAAGTCTTGTCAACGTCTGTGGTGATACCATGTCTCAAAACTACATGGCCTAGCACTATGTCATGCGTGACCCAAAATTGGTATTTGGCCGGGTTTAGGGATATGCCGAACAATCGACACTGGATGAACACTTTCTCTAAGCAAGCTAGATGTCGGGCTCTAGAGGAGTGAACACACGTCATCCATAAATATTTCAAAAAAGTTCCAAAGAAAATTTTTGAAGGCATAACTCATCACCCGTTGGAAAGTGTTGGGAGCGTTGCACAATCCAAATGGCATCACCTTGTAGGCATATGTTCCCCACTCAGTGGAGAAGGCAGTTTTGTGCTGATTTTCAGGGGCTATCTGCACTTGGTTATAGCCACTAAACCCATATAGAAAACTATAGGCTTCTGCTCTGGCTATTCTCTCTAACACATTTTCCATGAATGGTAAAGGAAAATGGTCCTTGTTGGTTACAACATTCAGCTTCTTGTAGTCCACACAGATTCTAAGGTTCTCATTTTTCCTAGGTACTACCACGTTAGGTGATACCCAATCAGTGTGTTCCATCTTGTAGATGAATCCTACATCTAGAAGCCTCTTCGATTCTTCTTGGATTAGCTGGGTGTAGTGCGGATTGGACCTATAAGGCCTACTAATTGTGGGTTTTGCACCATCAGCTAGTGGAATGGTGTGAACCACCACATCTGGCGATATGCCCTTCAACTCAGCATAGTTCCAAGCAAGACAGCCACAGTATTTGCAAAGAAGTGCCTTAAGATCCTTGAGTTCCTATGAAAAAAGTGGATCTTGAATGGATCTAAGATCCTAACATCTTTGCACAACAAGCTAGAAAAGCTAGAAATGGCAAAGCATCTTAATGCTACCTTTGATACCCAAGAACTTGCACAAGCATTTATAGAACTTAAGGAGCTACTGTAAAGTATTGATGTCAGCCAAAAATAACAGCAAATAGACTGTACTAAAACATCCTACCACTTTTGAAAAACACGTAAGATCATACACAAGAGCTTAAAGACAATACACCAAGCAATGCTCACAATGGAAGAAGAAACAATGGCAATGATCTATTGATCTCTCTGAAACAATACAATAGTTTCTTCAACTTGTTTCTCCATGAACTTCAGCCTAATATAGGTGAGAGAGATGACTCTCTCTCCTCTCTCTAGAACTTAGGACCCAATTTTAGGACACCACTAGTCTAAAATAGCCAATTTTGGCCTATATGTCCAAATGACATGATTTTGGTGTCATTTCGAAGGTCCTAAAGTTTGACATTTCTTCAATATGACATATATACCAAAATAATAGTATCTAGACCACTTTCACATGTGTGAAAGGTCAGATCCAAAACTATGTACAAAAATTGCCAATTTAGGCCTCAAAGTAGCTAGGAAATGTTGACAATTTTCACACTCCCTCTTCGTTTTACAACACTACTTTGATCTAACTTAAAAATGATTTCCATCTTAAGGATAGATCTCCTGTCAATGATCCTAATATGTACAAAACAATACATTTCATAATTGATATAGATAATAGTGTCCATATTGAATGTTTCACTATTTCTTACATCAATTTTACATTTCAAGATGAAACTAGTACATGAAGAATAACATAGAATGGAAATGGAATGATTTCTCCATGTTTCCACCTTTGAAATCTTTGTAAAACAGCAACAAACATGTAACAAATGAAAGTAATGAATGCTTGCTTGCATGTCTTCTCCATACTTCACTTCTTGTGAAGTGTAAGTGTTGAAATCCACCATGAATGAGCCTCCATTGCCTTATTGCCATGAAGACCATCAAGCCTTGAAAATCCATGAGTAAAAGAGTACAACAATGATGCTAAGCCATCTCCATAAGACTCCTCATTACTAGTAGGTAGCACTAGTCCTTCTTCAAGATCCATTGGATACAAACAGATAATCATAGATTCACCAAATTTTGACAATTTTCACACATTGACATAACATAGCTCAAACATAAAGTTAGACGAGTAAAGTAGGTTTGAACAAGACATCCTTGCTGCTCCTTTTTCTTTACTTGAGTCTTCAATAACCTGCAAAAACAGATCCTTAGTGCCTTGGCCATTTGATTCTTCTTTGATGCTCTTGACTAGCTTCAAATTGCCAATTTCCAATTGGTGTTGATGAAGCACATTAAAATCAATCTCTTGATCTTCCTTTTGAACATCAAAGCCATTGACCAAAACTTGTTTTCCAGAAAAAAAAAATGACATCCATTTCATGAAGACAACCATCCATTTGCATAACATCATCCACACAAGAAGATGTACCAAAACATGTGAGTAAATCATTGCCTTGAGGATCTTTTTGGAACTTGACTTGGATCTCCACCATCATTATCAATAGATCCATCACCATCAAGAAAGTTATCAAGATTGTTAGTTTCATCCACATCAACTTTCTTTGGCACATTGCCTTCTTCAAAGATGACATCTCTAGAAATGAGAACTTTTCTTGTTGAAGGAATGTAGACTTTGTAAGCCTTGCTTACTTCAATATAGCCAACATACACATCCTTCTTTGATGAAGGATCTTCTTTAGTTCTATCATCAAGAGTGATGTTGACAAAACAAGTACAACCAAGGATCCTACAATGCTTGACACTTGGCCTTGTACCATAAAGGACCTCAAAAGGAGTTTTACCATCCAAGGAAGCACTTGTCCACTTGTTACAAAGATAGTTAGCACATGCTAAAGCTTCTCCCAAAAAAGACTTAACAAGATTAGCATGTAGTCTCATTGCTTTGGCACATTCACAAAGGGTTCTATTCTTCCTCTCGACCACTCCATTCTGTTGCGGAGTCCTAGGACTAGAGTACTCCCTCTTAATCCCATGTGCTATGCAAAAATCTTTGAACTTAGTTGAAGTGTATTCCCCTCCATTATCTGATCTTAAGCATTTGATCTTTGTATTGAATTGGTTTTCCATTTTATTCTTGAACTTGACAAATGCAGCAAACACTTCATCCTTGCCTTTAAGAAAGTAGACCCAAGTATACCTACTAAAGTCATCAATGAAAGTTGCATACATCTTGGCCCCACCATTGCTAGTTGTACTAGAAGAATGAATACCAGAATGCACAAGTTAAAAAACTTCTTTAGATATACAAGTAGATCTAGAATAAGCAAGTATATGAGATTTGGATAAGGCACAATGTTCACAAACACTATTGTTTGCAACAAGACTTTTAGGGAGACCAAGAACATGCTCTTTCTTTGCCATTACCTCCAAAGATTTGAAGTTGGGATGGCCTTACCTCTTATGCCAAACTTCTTGGTTTGTCATAAGAAGATGGTCCAACCTGGACTATTTTACCATCTTTTATGCTTTCATCAATGCATGCTAGATCATCACTTAAGGACTTAACCCTCAAGACAAATGCATGAGCACTTTCTCCCTCTCTTTGTCTACAGGAAAATATTTGCCTCCTTAGGGTCAATACCCTAGATGTGGACTTTGATTCAAAGAGCTCTTTCAAGGCATTCCATGCCTCACTTGCACTTTGACACTTACCAACTTCCTTGGTAACATTCATTTTAATGATATGAAGAGCCCTTATAGCCTTCATATCAAACCTTTGTTGCTCTTGAACTGTGGATAGCCTTTCTTCAGTTCCTGCAACTATGTCCATGAGTTCATTCAACTCAAGTAAGGAGAGTACATCCTCACTTTCTAGGTAGAGTAGTTTGATTAACTCAACCTATCATTAGTTTCTAACATGATCCCACCATTGGAAGCCATGAATATAATGATTATTCAACTTTTGGATTTTGTCCTAATGTACCTAGTGTTACGACCATATTCAGCTAAGGACATGGGATAGTCGTAATATGGTAGACCAGCCCTCCAGTGTTCGAGATTATTGGTCACGCCTAGATTAATCTACGTCGAGGCCTGTTGGTGACTAATGACCTTGAGAGGACCCAGACACTCTAATTGAGACATATGGAGTAGTGCATGTACGTGTGTCTGATATAGGCAGAAGGTATGCATGAAGAGCTGTGATCTATTTATAGTTGACCTGCATGGGGATTGCATGGGTTCGTGCACAAGATCCTACTCTCTATATATTGAGGTAGTGAGTTTCTCGTCGACGAATTTAGTCTAGGTTATCAGTTGGGCTCTTCTCCTCTTGCTATCACATGGCATGGCTTGGGGGCTAGATCCAGGAGGATTCTCCAGGAGGGATCTAGGATTGGTTGGGTGGTTTTGCTCCATAGTCTTTCTTGTGTTTTCCTATCCTTATCTTAGGGGTTTTCCCTAGTGGTTCTTACATTGGAATCAGAGCCCGGCTAAGATGCGGTCTTGGATAGGATGAGGCAAGTTCTACATCGGATTGGAAGATGGAAGCACTTGGAATTACATCTCCGTTGTGAGTGCTATTTTCTCAAGGGAGTTTGGTGTTGGATTGACTAGTTTTGGATGGTGCATGCTTGTCAAATATGGTGGTAGAGTGCTCTTCTACACATGCTGTTTTGATTTAAGATGCTGAGATTTATGTGAATTCATTATTAATTCCCTGTTTCATGAGAAATCTTTCCATTGATGTAGAATGATCTGCTATGCTATCGTAGATTCAGCTGCAAGTTTCAATGCTGAATTATGTTGCACTTAAGGATGGGGATATATGCATTTTTATATAATGGTTTGAATCTGGTTCTGACTTTTGTTCAACAAGAAATGATTCCTAGAAAGCATGCTGAGGATTAGAAGTTTTCTTTCTTCTACGTAAATCCTCCTGTGAATCTGCATGTGGAACATCAGTTGAAATTGCAGCTATGGAATGAAAGCTATGACTGTGTGTGCGAGGAAAATCACCTCCCTGAAACTTGTTTGCTCCCTGGTAATAAGAATGATTTTTTATTTTCTACTTCAAAATGAAACCTGTATTTTACGGGCAAGCAGAAATAAAAATTTTGGATTATTTGGAGTAGGCAAACCCCTGAAGCAAAAGCTTTTGGTTGAAAAAACTTGTGAAGTTGGGAAGAGGACTCGTTGATTCATCGGAAGGTAACCCTGTTGTTCAGAGTTGCTGCTTGCTATCCTTCTTAAACTCGTGTCTTTGTCACAAGGTCACAGATGGTTGATTCCGAACTGAATCCTCTGGTGGTCTGTCTATAGGCGTTAGACAATGTTGTAAGACAGGATGATGGAGGTATCCGGAAGTGGCTTTCCAACAGCATAAGGGCGGGCCATCCTCAAGCTGATCCTAGGAGCCTGCAGTTTCAAGACTGACGGCTGAGGTGTGAACAATGTTGTCTGATCCGGAGAGCAAAGAGGTCGCTAACAAACTAAATAATTAGTTTTGAAAGCACTGGCATAACCTCTTCTGGATCTGGCTTGATTCCCTGTAGAAAGAGAATTTGTTACATTCGTCACCTGGCTTGTTGGAGAAGCTCGTTGATGCTTGGTGTAGGCGTGATCTAGAGTTAGCGTTCGGCTGGGACAGCGAGTTCCTTGAATCTGCTGGAAGGCTATGGCAGTCGCGATGTTGAATGATCCCTGAGCCTGCGGTCCTATTTTGATCTCTCTCTCTCTCTCTCTCTCTCTCTCTCTCTCTCTCTCTCGTTTGTGGACGGCCGAGCTGTCTAAAAGGAATGAGGGAGCCGGCCCTACTTTTTATTTTCTTTGTTGAAAATATAATTTTTTTTTGAATGGGGGGGCTTGTTAACCATACATAAAGTTTTTTGAACTGGATGCATGGTGAGTGGAGATCCTAACCCCATTGTTTGCATGCCTCAGTTAGTTTACTGAGTTGTGCATGTCACTAACCATGTGTTGCATTGATTTCATAGTTTTTGTAAAGAAATTTGGTGCATTTCATGAATGCATGGCTATTTGTAATGGATTTTTTTTTACATACCCGAACTTTTTGGTCTTTGCAAAATTTTTGATGTAATTAAAGTAATGGTCGATTCGGTAAGAAGATTTTGGGAATCTATCTAAATCGACAACTGAAAATGGAGTTACCTATTCTCATGTCTTAACCGGGAGAATCTTTGAAGAATAATTTTAATATCCTAACTGCTATGTCTATGTGATTGGATCCATGGATTTAGGATCGGCAATAAAATACTATTCTTCATGGTAATTTTTCTCCAGGCAAGTGCCCTGCAATGGAAATTTGATTTTCTGGTACTATGCTTGTTATCGGTCTGGAATAGAAACATTCCCAGTTAATTGAGTTAAGTGGTGATTTTTGGTTCTTCCTTTTGGACTTGGTGTTGCACCGATAAGCTTATCCTAAATGATTTTGATCTTTAGGATTGGGTAAACTTAAGCTTTTGAGATACTTGTTAAAGTGAATAAATGGAATAATGGTCATAATATTTGGAGGTAGCTCTATATTCAATAAAAAATAAGAGTATCGAATATTGTAAAAGAGTACCCGGATCCAAATTTTATGGATTTCCCATTAGGTTCTGGCAACTTTAACGAAGTAATACTTAAGCTAGTGTAGTCAAAAGGGTAGCAACCTAGCATTTACTTGTGTCAAAGGAGTTTTCGGTGCCTTCGCTGATGATTTTTTGGGTGACCGAAAAATCTAAGGGAGGAAGAAAATGAGACACCTGAGTAGATAAATGTGTAGTGTTGTGTAATTTGGATTGATTAATAATCCCTGTGTGGAAATTGCATAGCACCCGTTTGTTGAATTCATTAAATTCAAATTATTTTGAATATCTATAGGACCATGCGTTGACTCTATTTGTTATTGAAAATTGTGACATGGAGTTGTACTGCAAAGAACCTTATTCCTAAGTGTTGTAACTCTCAGATAGTAGGAGCTCGGGATGGATAGTACCAACCAGATGCGTTGTTTTATGTGACGGAAATACCATGTGCAGATTCTTGTTAAATCACAATTTTGGCAATGGATTATTAACAAATATGGGGGAACTCCAATACTTGGTGGAATAGATTTGGGCATATCTGGTATAACTAATCCAGATGGAGTTTTTTAGATCTCTGGAATATCGGATAATACAGTAATAGATCTTCTTGAAGATTGGATCCTATGTTTGGTTATAGGATGGTCAGATAATCTTTTTTGATTTTCTGTTAATCATATCTAAAAGCAAAGGACTTTCTTGGAGAGAAAACTGATGGTATGGGACATCAGTGATTTCAAAGAGGGGATTCTTGTGCGAGAATGATCTGTAGACCAGTGGGTAGTATTTACATTATTAGTAATGCTAACAGTTGAAACTATTGGTTAAAGTTGTTTAGGGTATTTGGAGAGGTTATGAGATATAGATCCGGATCTCTCTATGGTATTTCATAAATTCCAAATCGAAAACCCTTAAAAAGCTATTTGTCTTTTAATTTTTTAGGAATTTCTTTATACGAGACAATTGGATTGAGATTCATATAATTTTTTTCAATGTAGAACTAGGTTTCAAAGGACTGTTAAAGTTATATGAATTCATACTTCCATTTCAGTTATATGAATTCATACTTCCATTTCAGTTATATGAATATACCTTAGAATCAATTGATGTTTTCAACTGATTAAATGGAATTTAAACTTCATGAGCCCAAATTATTATCTCTATTTCATAGTTGATTATTGAGAGTAATGTTTCTATCACTTGGGATAAGATATTTTATGATTTTCAAGAAAAAAAGTCTGGTTTGTAATAGTATTGGATCTTGTATGTGTGCAATGGTGGAACTATCCAGTGGGAATAGAGGAGATCTCTAGTGATTGTTTTTAATAATATGGAACTAGAAGAGGTTTGGGAGTTTTGAGCTGTGAGATATTCATGAATATGGGAAGTAGTGGTAAAGATTAAATAAGGTTCATTGATTGGCTACCAAGTACCATTTTGTTATGGATTGGATCAGTGGAATAAAGTTTTAATCTTAACTTTATGTCCAAAGATGTCTGTATAAGTTAGCCTAATCTTGGTTTGTACACTAAGATCTGAACTCGGTTGATTGGATGAAGAAATTTTGTAGATAAAAGTATGATGGTTGGAAAGCTTGTGGTGTGGAATTATTCACTTCAGAGATTTTCCACATGTGTTATTTCATGAGAAATATAGTTCTTTTGTAGTCGAGTTACAAGATTCTCAGTGATATATGTGAGTAACATATGTGGATTTTGAAAGAATCTGCCAGATAAGGACATATGTGTTTATGTACTGGGTCATAGTGAGATTATTTTCATATGTGCACAATTAATCTTGTTTGGATCTACTATGTATTCCTGGTTACTAAGGTTATCTGGTGCACTTAACCTAGTCGTTGAACATAGACATATGATCAAGTATTGTGTTTGACAATTACTTGTAGGGTTAACAGATCTGTTCTGATAGATCTATTGGTTAACTTAAAAATGCTTTGGATAAGGATCTTAATGTGGTGTTATACTAGTATAATTGAATTCTTCACCTAGACATTTAAGATTTCTAAATCATAAGCAATTAACTTGAGTAGTTGATTTACTCCCATGAAAGTAAATTGGTAAAACGGACAATGTGAAGAGAATTCACCGAAAACTATTTGTTTTATGTGTATTGCTTGTAAGACACATAATCTATGATTCATTTGGATTCATCAGGGAATTGTGTGCATAGGATATACGGAATTCTTGGGTGAGTACTTCTCAGTTGAGAAATAGACTTGATTCATTAGTGATAGTATCCCTGTGAGCTCAATTGGATACTAGATCCTAATGGTTCCAAGAATGGTAAACTGAATTTTTGGAATTCAGCAGAACTCTCTAGATATTATTCTAGGTGATTGTATAAAGTTTATCTTGTTAAAGGCATGTGTATAAAATGGTTTTTAACTACTTGGTTGATTGTAGAATTTGGAACTCATAATCTGATTAAGAATCGGTTTGGAAGAATATTCTTGAAATCCAGTGATTTTCCTTGTGAAAAAAATTTCAGAATGACTCTTATATTTTCTAAGTTGTATGTTGTGCATATACTCCAATATTTTTCTAATGATTAAGTATGGTTTTGGAATCCTGTAAATTATGATTGACGAATCATAAGATTCTAAATGTTTATGATTGATGGATTATAAATTGATACTTAAAGGTCATTTGAAGATTATAAGGAAATGTGAGGATTATTAAGATAATGAGTAATTCTTGATCACTTGGGTGAGTCAAGGATTTAGATCTGTTGGTTGAACTCTAAATTTCTTGACTCCATCACATACTTGAGATTGTGTGGATCTCATCGGCATTTTCAATAAGTAATTGAAGAATATTCCTACCTTACAGAGAGTAGTCTATAAGTGCTTGTGTGCAAAGTTCAGTCTATATCTCCAGATTTATAGGAGATAGACAAATCTATAAGGATACAGATAGTTGCTGATTTCTTGCATATGATGCTAGAAATGGGGCTGTTAATTCATTAGAGTAACTGCAGTACTCTGGTTTGAGTTATAATTATCTAAGACTTGATGGATCTCCTAGAGATTTTAGATGACTGAATTGTGGTACTTTATAATATTTTGATATTCTAAGAATATTTGTACCAAGAAGCCTTATTTTTTGCAAGAAATTGAAATTGAATTTTTTCAGCATTTGGATTTGATTTCTGAAATAAAGAAAGATCACCCAGTGTTTCATGTTATTGGGATTACATGAAGGTGATGAACTTGTATTTTGGAGTAGATCAATCCATTTGGAAGATTTATAGCTTAGTGTATCTTTTGGGATTTGAATTAGTATTCATGAGTAGAGGTGGAAAGATCAGACTAAGAATAATGATTCATGGGAAAGACTGAAAGCTTAAGTAATAGTTTCATTTTTTTTTTTTTTCGTTTTGAGGACAGAACCTGTTTAAGGGAGGAAGAATGTTATGGCCATATTCAGCTAAGGACATGGAATAGTCCTAATATGGTAGACTGGCCCTCCAGTGTTCGAGATTATTGGTCACGCCTAGATTTAATTCCACGTCAAGGCCTGTTGGTGACCAATGACCTTGAGAGGACCCAGACACTCTAATTGAGACGTTTGGAGTAATGCATGTATGTGTGTCTGATATAGGCAGGAGGTATGCATGAATAGTTGTGATCTATTTATAGTTGACCTACATGGGAATTGCATGGGTTCATGCACATGATCCTACTCTCTATATATTGAGGTAGTGAGTTTCTCATCGATGACTTTGGTCTAGGTTATCAGTTGGGCTCTTATTTTCTTTCTATCACATGGCATGGCTTGGGGTCTAGATCCAAGAGGATTCTCCAGGAGGGATCTAGGATTGGTTGGGTGGTTTTGCTCCATAGTCTTTCTTGTGTTTTCCTATCCTCATCTTAGGGGTTTTCCCTAGTGATAGGTACAAGTCATTATGGTATTTACAAGATTTGATCAAGTTAGCTTTTGCCAATTTTAACACTCCTCCTCAAAACTAACTTGATACATCTATGGTACATCTATTTACAACACTTAAGGCTGATCATTACAGGTTCATAGGTGTGAAGATTAGCCAATGAGTTTGATGAAGATCCGAAATCACCATATCCATGATAGTGCCTCTTTGATGTTGACTTCTTTGATGAACTTGAGAGCTTCGCACCACTTGCTCACTTTTTCCATTGATTTGTTCCATTTTTGAAACATATGGTTGATCAAAAAGCTCCTCCTCCTTAAAAATAGCTGCAACTCCATGAGAAAATAAAGAGTCCTTCTTGACTCACAAGGATCACAAAGATCCAACATCATGCTACCAAGATCTCGAGAATTAGGCTCGTCAACATTGGCAAGACTATGCATGCTATAATAACCATATGTGAGCCATATGAGCTCAACCATGTCTCTTGATATTCTTCTTGGAATCATAACTGGAGAAGGACTCTCCTCCTCTATCCTCGGCACACTTGAACCTTACGATGATTCCTCAAGATCAACTTCTTGGTGCTCCTCCTTGATGGAAATCTGAGACCTCCATGTCTCATAATGATCACAACAAACATGACCATACAATGTGCACTTTCTATGATCAACAATGTTACTTATTCTAGAGCCATAAGTCCCAAAATCACCACAACCTAGCATGATTTTTCTAATATTGAAATCAAAAAGTATTTCCATCTCAATAAGGCTAACTACTTGCTTGTGGATATAAGTGTCCACTTTGGATGCTTCACTTATTCTCATAAGAAGTTTATAACTTGCCTTTAAAATAAAAAATTTACAATTTTCAACATTGCGAATGAACACATCATTCATGATCTTATTGAAACCAAAAGAAAATACATCATGAAGACATTTCCATTTCCTTAACTCTATACTCAATGTAAGTTTATAAGGAAAATATGCTTTGCTATCTATTAAGATATTACACTCAACTACTATTGAATCCACCTTTGAGATACAAAAATCTCTTCAAAGCAAAATAGTTCTTCATAAGATGTCATGAGAGCATAAAAGGAACTATTTTCATTTTGTGATTGCTCCTCCTTAATCTTGCTTGGTTTCTCTTGGATCATAACAATAACTTTGAACTTATCCAAAGTTCCAAACAAAATGCATACCAAGGACATGAAATAAATCCAAGTGACATTAATAAAAGTGACATTTATCTTTGCATCTTGAACCAAAAAATTCACTTCCAAATGAAAAACTTCAAAAGGTTTGAAATGTGTGGTGATGGACTTTTGTAGACAAATCTTGTAAGTCCTTGTGAGACTCCAAGCCTCATGCATATTTCCACAAAGGAAACACCTTTTCTTGGATTTGTCCTTCTTGCCTTTGCACTTTGAACTTGAAGCTCCATCCTTCACCTCAGCCCCTTTGCTTTGGTTCTCCTTGGATGGATTGGTCTTCATTTTGTAGATCTAGAACTCTTAAAACCTAGATTGATAATGCTATCTTTAAGTTTTTCTCTACAATGGCAATGATTTGGTGCTCTTTGACAAAAGTCACCAGGTTAGGTGCACTACCTACCTCCAAACAAATAACTCAATCTAGGATCAACCATTTTGATTGAAATTACTTGCACCTAAATCCTTACTCAAAGAGCTTCCAAACAAGTGCTCACTTACTTGATTTAGTTCTACCTTGAGATCACAACAAATACTCAAAGTGGATGGATCTCACACGTGCCTGATAACATTAGTCCATAATGTATCTGCAATGAACCAAAAAAATAGATTTTGGACAAGTTAGAACAAAAATTTCATTAGAAACTAGTCGAGATCACAAAATCCTCTCAAAACTTGATCTTTCATTCTCACAAACTTGTATGAAGCACAAACTTGAAAATCACTTAGATATTGTGCAAGTACAAGTACAACAGCCTCTCACACGTGTGGGAAGTACACTTGAAACTCACACGCTCATTTGTACTTCAAATCTAGAAGTAATCATTTGGTTAGACTCGCCCTCTCTCAAATTGATTTTAGCACCAATGCTTTTAACAAAATGGAGAGATCTTGATCATCATCTATGCTCTTAGACTTGGATCTGATACCATGTCAAAATTTAGAGAATAGGACTCAATTAGATCTACAAAAGATCAGTAAGCGTGATTGGCAACTTGGAATATTGATCTATCTCCAAACTAGCTTTTACTTGACAATTTCTACACATCCAAGCAAGAACAATAAAAAATAATGATCAAAAGCCTTCACACGTGTGAATTACAGTAGGTGTATGGAGTTCTAATAGCAAAAATGATTACTTATCATTTCCTAAGCATTCATTCACAAAGAACATGCTTAATAGAGTGAAAACACTTAGATTGCTCCCAAATCAATGTCTTTCTTCTTCATACCTCATAGTGGGTCCATCATGAAGTAAATACAAAATCATCATACTCTCTCTCCAAGCCACTTCCAGCACGTGTGAGACAAGTCATAATGCTTATCCATATCCACTTTGGCTAAGATTCCATTAATTTGCCACATCATCATTGGTGGCTAGTGTTGACCTTCTAGATTACTACAAATTAGGAGATAGGTCCTACAATGTACAATCTATGTGATCTATCTAAATGACTTGGGCATAAATTTCACATGTGGGAACAGGCTCCACACATGTCTAATGATGATAGGTACAAGTCATTATGGTATTTACAAGATTTGATCAAGTTAGCTTTTTCCAATTTCTTCTTCCATGGCTTTTATCCAATTGTCTTTGTCTGGATTGTTGATGGCTTCTTCACATCTTTGTGGTTCACCACCGAATCCGCAGAAATACTCTTGAGTTGAAGATGAACTGTCTGGTATATATCTGACGGATTGTCTTCTTTCTCTATTGGATATCCTTAGAAGTGGTACGAGTGCGATGACTCCTTTGCCTTTTTCCCTTTTGTTGGTAGTAGAACTATCGTGAGTCGTGGGTGTTGTGGGAACAAATTGCATATTGGGTTGTTCGTCATTTGAGCTGTCACTCGATTTGTCTGTAATTCGAGCACCTTCATCCTGATGCTCAGAATTTGCTCCCTCCGTCGATGTTGGCAGGTTGTAGTATCGCTTACCAAGGATTTCATAGCTAACTAGATCTTCGTTGGCCATGGTTCTTGCTTCATCGAATTTGACGTCTCTGACAGTTTTGATTTTATTAGTCTCCGACAGATAGATGTTGTAGTATGATGAATGTGTCATATCCTACAAGTATCCCTGCTCGACTTTTTCATCCAGCTTCTTGCGGATTTTGTCAGGAATGTACGATTATGCTATACATCCAAAGATACTTACATGACTAGATTTGGTTTGTTACCCCACCACAGTTCATGTGGAGTTGTGTGAAGGCCTAATTCGCCCATCTTGTTCTGAAGGTAGGTGGTTGTGGCTACTGCTTCAGCCCATACTGACTTTGATACCTTGGAGTAGGCCATCACGCACCTCGCTGCTTCCATGAGAGCTCTATTCTTTTTCTCTGCCACACCATTATGTTGTGGTGTGTAGGCTGTGGTCTTCCTGTGAAGGATACCTCGACTACTGCAAAAATCATCAAAGCGGTTGGAGATATATTATCCACCTCCGTTAGTTACAAATCTGCTTGACTTTCCTTTCTGTCCACTTCTCAGTCCAATTCATGTACTCTATAAACTTATCAAGATCTTCGGACTTGTTGTGGATAAAGTAGACGACAACAAACTTATTAAAATCATCAATGAAGGTAATGTAGCGTCATGAGCCTCCCACAAAGAGCACATCAAATGGTCCACAGATGTCAGAGTGTATCAATTCCAAGAGTTGTGTCGCTTTGAAGGAATCCCTAGAGAAGGGTGTTCGTGACATCTTGCCTTTGTTACATGCATCGCATAATGTGAAAACTACATCTTTGATGCTTACTTCTATGAATGCACCATGTTGGCTTGCTTTGTGCATCGCCATTGGGTTCATGTGACATAGTCTCCTATGCCACAGAAGGCCCATCGATTCATGAGTTTGATGAGCCTGCTCTGTTTAGTAGGTGTACCTTCAGGTGGTATAGGTTGCCTATACGTTTGCCTTGTGTGATGAGGGCACTGGTGCTGCTATCAATCACATTGCATGTTTTTTTTGTGAAGATCACATGCATGTCTGCGACTGCTATTCTTGCTACAGACAGAAGATCCTTCTGTAAAGTGGGCCCGTATAGGACATCATCGAGTCTTCTGTCTCTGTCGTTGGTTCTTAGCCATACTGCGCCAGTTCCGCTCACTTGATGTTGTGATCCATCTCCCAACATGATATACCTAGATGAATCTGTTTGTTGAAAGTTAGCTATCATGTGTCTTGTTGTCACAAAATGTGACGTAGCTCCCGAATCAAGAACGACTTATTGTATATTGGCTTGTGAGGTAGCACATACATCTGTGCATAAATAAGTGGATGGATTGTTTCTTGTTCTCTCCTCAACCATCTTCTAGGACTCTGGTTCCTCTACATACGACGAGCTGTTGGAGGGTTCATTCCTGCTTAATGTCTTCTTACTTCTTGGGTTCTGATAGTAGTCTACTACTGCATGACCCTTCTTGTGACAGTGTACGAATTGAATGTTTGGATTTAACCACATGTGTCAATGGTATGTTCGTCGCGTCTACATCTACTAACGCAAAATTTCTTGTCACCACCTTGCGATATGTGTTGAGTAGGTGCCTTCGATCTTCCTTCTTTGTCAGCTTCTCTCTATTGACTGCAGTTTGGTCTTCGAGATGACTCCCTCTTAGTTTGAGACTTCTTACATTGATCATTATCGCTGTATAGAGCTTGGTCAGATTATTGTCTGTCATTGTCGTGCTCTCTTGCTTCTACTTCTTCTTTGACCTCGCTTATTGCTTTTTCAAGAGCAGTTGCAGGATCTTTTGCCAGAAGAGTGTGCATTGTTTGGAATGATCTTGGTAGCACTCACAATAGGTACTTCTCCTCTGAGACTGCATGCTCTGTCCCGGTGTTATGCAAAGAGAGGAATATGTTTTTCATGTTTTTGATGAATGTTGTGAGGTCTTTGCCATTCCAGCATAGGTATGTGATTTGATCTTCCAAATGCATGATTTGGCTGTGTGATTTGGTTTCAAACCTTGACTTCAACGCATCCCATAGTTCTCGTGCGTTTGATATTGACAAGAGATCGATGGTAATGTTGTCTTCAATGGAGGAGGATATGACAGCTACTGCTTTGTCATTTTTCTTCTTCCATTCGTGAGGCATTGGCTGGCATTTCTTCGGTCCCGTCTACCCAAGGCCATAGCGCTTTTTCTCTTAGGGTAAGTGATGTCTTCACTTTCCAGGCCAAGTAGTTTGACCCATCTTCTTGGAGAATGGTGTATATCTTCGATTGAATGCTGCTTACAAATGACATTGTATTTTACAATGTTCCAGGTAGAATAAGGCTCTTTGGTTGTTATCGATCTTGTCTTTGAACCTTATGGGCTCTGACTTGTCAGACTACCATGCTTTAATACCACTATTGGAATCGTGGGAGGTTTGATTCGGATGTATGTGCTACTCACAAGTCGATATACAAGAAGTTGTTCTTGATTTGGGAGCTACGACACATTTTGTGACAACAAGACACATGATAGCTAGCTTTCAACAAGTAGATTCATCCAAATATATCATGCTGGGAGATGGATCACAACATCAAGTGAGTAGAACTGACGCACTATGGCTTAGCACCAATGATAGAGACAAAAGACTCAATGATGTCCTATACGTGCCCACTTTCCAGAAGGATCTTCTGTCTGTAGCAAGAATAGCAGATGCAGACATGCATGTGACCTTCACAGACAAAACATGCAATGTGGTTGATGGCACCACCAGTGCCTTCATCACACAAGGCAGACGTAGATTGTACTACCTGAAGGTATGCCTACCAACAGAGCAGGCTCATCAAACTCATGAATCGATGGGCCTTCTGTGGCATAGGAGACCATGTCACATGAACCTAATGGCGCTGCACAAAGCAAGCCAACATGACGCATTCATAGGAGTAAGCATCAAAGATGTAGTTCTCACATCCTGCAACGCATGTAGCAAAGGCAAGATGTCACGAACACCTTCGACCAGAGATTCCTTCAAAGTGACACAACTCTTGGAATTGATACACTCTGACATCTGCGGAACATTTGATGTGCTCTTTGTGGGAGGCTCACGATACTACATTACCTTCATCGATGATTTTAGTAAGTTTGTTGTCGTCTACTTTATCCACAACAACTCCGAAGCTCTTAATAAGTTTATAGAGTACGTGAATTGGGTTGAGAAGTGGACATAAATAAAAGTCAAGCAGATTCGAACTGACAGAGGTGGAGAATATATTTCCAACCACTTTGTTGATTTCTGCAGCAGTCGAGGTATCCTTCACAAGAAGACCGCAACCTACACACCACAACATAATGGTGTGGCAGAGAGAAAGAATAGAACTCTCATGGAAGCAGTGAGGCACGTGATGGCCTACTCCAAGGTATCAAGGTCAGTATGGGCTGAAGCAGTAGCCACATCCACCTACCTTCAGAACATGATCATAGATGATGAGGTTATTATCATCAGTGTCTATGTTGATGACACCTTGACTCTGTCAAGAAGTGACACATTGATAGCACAAGTAAAGGAAGATATTTCAAGGCACTTTGAGATATCAGATCTAGGAGAAGCAAAATGCTACCTAGGCTTGCAGATCGACAGAGATCTTGAAGGTGAGAAATTATATCTGCCCCAGTCAAGATACATTCAGAAGATCATTGATGACTTTGGTATGACAGATTGCAAGGGAGTGAATACTCCGATGATTCCTGGCATAGTGCTGACAAATGCAGACTGTCCCAGAGAGAACCTAGAGCGGGAAGCTATGCTACAAAGGCCTTATAGAAGGCTTATTGGTTCATTAATGTACTTGGCAGACAACACACGCCCAGATGTTGCTTATGTAGTATTCAGAATGAGCCAATTTAACATTAATCCAGGACCTACACATTGGAAGACTACTAAGAGAACCTTGCCATACCTAAAACAGACAAAGGACTATGGTCTCTACTTTTTTCAAGATGCAAGATTCCAATTGAAGTCCTACAACGATGTAAGCTGGGCATCTATGATGGACGAATCAAAGAGTATTTCAGGAGGCTGCACCATAGCGGCCAACGCAGCCGTTCTTTGGATCAGTAGGAAACAAACGATTACCGCACAATCATCCTACGAAGCATAATACGTTGCAGCAGCCAAGATGGCCAACGAGCTTACATGGCTCAGACAATTCCTTGATGGAGTAGGAGAGAACACTAACGAGCCACTGATCATGTATATGGATAACACATCTGCCATACACCCAATGAAGGATTCCAAGACAAAACACATCGCTATCAAGTATCATCTGATAAGGGATATAGTCGAGAAAGAGATTTTCAAGACCAAATTTGTGCCAACAAAGCAAATGGTGGCTGATATATTTACCAAGCCTCTTGACAAGGCAATGTTTAAGAAGCAGCATGCGAGCTTAGGAATCACAAAACTACCATGCTTTGAGAGGGAGCTGAAGTGACTTGAGGTCTCCACCCACAAAGCATTGCCAGGTTTTGAACCGCAAACCGCAAACCACTACTACCGCAACCGCATCGCTACGCACACCAACAACGAAGGTAATGAAAGCCACAACAAACCGCAAGCTGCAACAAACCGCAAACTGCAAGGTGCGAATGATGAACGAAGACAACCAAAGAAAACTGTGAGTCAACACTTGCAGTCTACAAGCGAAGACCGAAGCTCAACCAATGATAGCTTGGTCTACGGTTGCAAAGGCGGCTACGAAACCGGCGTGTTTTCATGACTCAAGTTCAATGGAGTACCACTAGGACGGAAGAACTTCACAGATGGAGACAACAAAGTAAAAGCTATTGGTAGTGGGTTAAGCAGTTCTTGTAATCATTAAGCAAATTAAGACCACTTCCTTTCTTCGCTTCTATATATAGAAGATGAACATGAGAAGGATGGTTAGACAGGTTGAATGATCGATTGATGAATGTGAGGATGAAAAGTTGTCTGCCAATAAGCAAGACGAGTTGAACTGATCAGTCCAATAAGGACACATATAGAGAGATAGATAGAGGTGTGCGCTGGTAATCGACAATAACCCTTTTGATCGTAAGAGGCAAAGTATCTCTTGCGGTAACATGTTGTGCGGTATGCCAAACAACGCTCAGAGGAATCATTGTAATCGAACAGAATTTTTTTATCTCATGTCTACTGTGTATGATCTTTAATTGTGTTATGCTTGTCAAACGTTTGTTACGAAACCAGCTATCATTTGTTTTTTCGCACAAAGGCTCATCATAATTAAATCAATCGTAGATCAATAGTGTTTGACTATACTTTAGAAGATGATAGATTTTAATCAACAACGATAGCTACAGTTAAGAGTTCGACTCTATCTAGGTATATCAGGAATCTAACAGAGGACCATGTATTCCAAATAGCGAGATTACAGAAAGACCAAAAGGCTTACTGATTGATCACAACACCAGAAGAAACTTGGAATATATACGTCTCTCTCTCTCTATATCGCTAGATTCATATAGCAGGTGCATAAATAAGCGGATGGATTGTTGCTTGTTCTCCTCAGCCATCTTCAAGGACTCTGGTTCTTCTACATACGACGAGCTGTTGGAGGGTTCCTTCCTGCTTAGGGTCTTCTTACTTCTTGGATTATAATAGCAGTCTATTACTACGTGACGTTTTGTGACAATGTACGCATTGAATGTCTGGATTTAACCAACATGTGTCAATGGTATGTCCATCACATCTGCATCTACTAACACAGAATTTCTTGTCACCACCTTGTGGTTTGTGTTGAGTAGGTGCCTTCGATCTTCTTTCTTTGTCACCTTCTCTCTGTTGACTGTGGTCTGGTCTTCGAGATGGCTCCCTCTTAGGACGACTTCTTCTTACGTTGATCTAATTTACCACTATATAGAGCTTGGTTAGATCTTTGTCTATCATCGTAGTGCTCTCTTGCTTCTACTTCTTCTTTGACCTTGCTTATTGCTTTTTCAAGAGTCATTGCAGGATCTTTTGCCACAAGAGTGTGCGTTGTTTGAAATGATCTGTAGCGCTCGCAATAGGTACGTTAGCTGCTTCTCCTGTGAGACTGCATGCTCTGTCCCAGTGTTATGCGAAGAGAGGAATAGGTTTTTCATGTTTTTGATGAATGTTGTGAGGTCTTTGCCATTCCAGTGTAGGTATGTGAGTTGATCTTCCAAATGCATGATTTGGCTGCGTGATTTGGTTTCAAACCTTGATGAGAGATCGATAGTAATGTTGTCTTGATGGAGGAGGATATGACAGCTACTACTTTGTCATTTTTTTTCCTTCCATTCGTGAAGCTCCTTTCCAGCATTGGCTGACATTTCTTCGGTCCCATCCACCCAGGGCCATAACGCCTGTCCTCTTAGGATAAGCGATGTCCTCACTTTCCAGGCCAAGTAGTTTGACCCATCTGCCTGGAGAATGGTGTATATCTTCGATTGAATGCTGCTTACAAATGACATTGTATTTTACAATGTTCCAGGTAGAATAAGGCTCTTTGGTCGTTATCGATATGGTCTTTGAATCTTATGGGCTCAGACTTGTCAGACTACCATGTTCTAATACCACTGTTGGAATTGTGAGAGGTTTGATTCGCCAATTCTGCTGTAGGAATCTGGCGATAGAGATAGAGATATATATAATCTATGTCTCTTCTGGTGCCGTAATCAATCAGCAAGCAATGGTCTTTGTGTAATCTCGCTATTTGGAATACATGGTCCTCTGTTAGATTCCTGATATACATAGATAGAGTCGCACTCTTAATTGTAGCTACTGCTGCTGATTAGGATATATTCTCTTCTAAGGTGTAGTTAGACACTACTGATCTACGATTGATTTAATTATGACGAGCGTTTATGTTGAAAAACAAATGATAGCTGGTTTTTTAACAAATGTTTGACAAGCATAACACAATTAAAGATCATACACAGTAGACAGGAGATAAAAAATATGTTCGATTACAATGATTTCTTTGAGCATTGTTTGGCATATCGCACAACGCATTACCGCAAGAGATACTTTGTCTCTTACGATCAAAAGGGTTAGTGTCGCTTACTAGCGTATACCTCTATCTATCTCTCTATATGTGTCCTTATTGGACTGATCTACTCAACTCGTCTTGCTTACTGGCAGACAACTTTTCATCCTCACATCCATCAATCGATCATTTAACCTATCTACCCATCCTTCTCCCGTTCATTTTCTATATCTAGAAGTGAAGGAAGGAAGTGGTTTTAATTTGCTTAATGATTACAAGAACTGCTTAACCCACTACCCATAGCTTTCAACTTGTTGTCTCTTTCATCAGTGAAGTTCTTTCGTCCTAGTGATACTCCATTGATCTTGAGTCGTGAAGACGCGTCGGTTTCGTAGTCGCCTTTGCAGCCGTAGACCAAGTTGTCATTGGTTGAGCTTCAATCTTCACTTGTAGACCGCAAGTGGTGACTCGCGGTTTTCTTTGGTTGTCTTCGTTCGTCATTCGCACCTTGCAGTTTGCGGTTTGTTGTGGCTTTCGTTATCTTCGCTGTTGGTGTGCGTAGCGATGCAGTTTGCGGTTAAGCTGGCAATGCTTTGTGGGTGGAGACCTCAAGTCTCTTCATATAGTGTTGAAATTCAATGGAAGTTTGATTACCTTTTCCTGCCTCAACTTCTTGGTTATACCAAGGAGCATTGGGTATGTCCTTGGACTTACTCAAATTTCTTTCGCCTTTGGGCTAAACTAACAATTCACCGACGAGGGATATTAGCCCTAGAAATTGTCCAAAACCAATTTAATGTTCGTGTAGAATTTGTACATATAGTAACAGGATGCTTATCCATGTACATCCTAGAATATATTAGAAAAATCGAAAACAATATTATACCTGCTCTGAATGAGCACATGACCAAAATAGAGACTATGAATCTCTTTAACACATATGAAATTAAACTAGAGTTTTATCCCTCTTTTATTGAAGCACTTACTTACCCATATCTATGGACATTATACACAGATTGGGAAATAAATTATTCCCAAAATTCAGCAAATGGAAAAACCAGAATCTCCTTCGGAAATTCCTTTCACTAAACCTTACTATACATATACACATGTAAATATTGCTTCTCTTATTTCAGTTGCCCTTTTTTTCACCAGACATTTGTACATAAAAAACACATTTTCCCAATAAGGCTCTCATAAGAGTCATGAGGTACATTTGAGCTACTACGGATCGGTGCATCTGCTATAGAACAGTCGACAACAACAATCTTCATCGGCTCAGTGGATATTTCGATGCAAGCTAGGGAGGAAATGTAGATATTCGTAAATCCACATCTATATTTCACTGTCTTTTATTGCGTTCATAGTTATTTTCTGGAATGTATGCTTTGCTACTACGTCTTCTTGTCTAACATTCTTATTGTTTTGTCTAATTGTCTGCTCTTCCGCTTCCACAACCAACGGTGCAATTAAGCTCTACTTTAATCTTGTGTTCGCCTACTGTAGTAGTAGTGCACGCATCGAGGGAACTAGTCGACCACTGCCTTCATAGGATCGTTCCCATCAAATTGTTCGATCTAGTCTGATTTTTTGTCGGACCTTATCACATCATGTTCCAGCATTAAGCAATGTACGAAATCTACAGAGTAACTTTTAACAAATGTATGAAGCTATTGTTTTTTTGTTTTTCCAAAAACGTACAACAAGGTACGATCTAGGTATAGAGTTAGGTGCGAGGGCAGATCCGTGCCTCCATGAAGCTTTATTAGAGTTCAAACGAGGCTTGGGAAAATCCATGCCATTAAACCTTCCAAGAACCAAAACCTATTCACAAGTCTAGCATACTAAATGCTACCGAATTTTGCTTACCTAGCATTTCCACCATTTGTAATTGCATCGTTCTAAGTTTACGCCATCCTAGAACTTTATTTTTCATCCATTATAATGTTTAGTGGACGGTACCATAAAATCCAAACAATACATCTTAAAACATTGCATTTGCGTAAGGAGAGCAATATCATCTCATATAATTGTGTGTACTATTAGTAGCAAATTCTATAAAGAATCCTAAATACATGTTTATATAATAAAACTTTAATTTCCACATATGGTGTCCAATATGAAGTTTCGTATTGCTTCGTACATGTATGTGTGGTGACAACATCTCCTGAGAAATACCCATACTCCAACATGTAGGCAGCACACCTTCCTTATATACTAATAATTCAATGCAAAAGTCATAGGTCAAAAATGCATATTTATTGTTTACAAATGTCTTTTAGCAAGAGGTATGATAAACCCTAATTCCATAGTAAGATGGCATTCCTACAAAAGCATTCTACTCGTCACAAGTATCATAGCATTGGCTAGTTCATAAAGCAAGTCTTTCCCTATCACATAAACCATCTAAGAAATGTCTTTCAACAAACTCTAATAGTATGTTTTCATAAATATCATCTTCATCTCTAGAACAGCTTTTGATTCAAGTAAAATTTTAGACAACATGTGTAACATGCTCACAAATTCATCCATTTAGCATATGAAAACAACAGACAAAAGGGCGGCCCACTACCTTTTAGGTAGTGCACTCTCACACAAATATTTAGAACTAGCAGATGGAAGGGCGACCAGCTACCATTAAGGTAGTGTGCCATAATATACATGTTTATAAGCCAATTCATAGTGAAAGATAGCTGATGGAAGGGTTCCCAACTACGTTTTTGGTAGTGTGCCAATCTATTAGTATTTATGATAACAAGAATCATGCAAAACCACATATGGAAGGACAACCAACTACCTTTTAATGGTAGTGCACTATCATACAATCAAATTTTGCTTGAAAAAGCAATGCAATATTACGATTTCCTTCAAGGATCAACAAAGATTGTCTACAGTCTATAAAGAAGTAGTTTGAAGTATGGAACATACTTCCATTGAGCACTACATTGTTGGGCCAGCGCCCTCCTATGGCCACAACCAAATTTGCTTATGAAGAAGCCTTGAATGGTTGTCTATCACAAATCATGATTACTTTTGTTAGCCTACCAATCCAAACTGCAAAAAATAATCTTATTCTTTGTAATGGTGTGCCATAGAAGAACAAAAAGTAGTAGCTTGTTGTCCAACAACCATACCAATACCTGTTATGGCTCCAAACTCCTTTGTCAATGTGTTACACTTCCACAAGCCTTCATAAGTTCAAAAGATGCTAAACCCTACCTACAATTTAAAAAGTCCCCTCTAAATGTATAAGGTATAAGAGAGTTTAAGACCATATATAAATCGGCGAAGCAAAAAGTGGCGTAATTTCATGGGTCTTACTGTTTATTATGTACCGAACTATAATAAAGAGAAATATGCATCAAGTAGAGTCCATGTGTGAGAGAGAGAGAGAGAGAGAGAGAGAGAGAGAGAGAGAGAGAGAGAGAGAGAGAGAGAGAGAGAGAGAGAGAGAGAGAGAGAGAGAGAGAGAGAGAGAGAGAGAGAGAGAGAGAGAGAGAGAGAGAGAGAGAGAGAGAGAGAGAGAGAGAGAGAGATGCAAATATTGCACGTAGTAGTGATATTGATCGGAATGAGACAAAAAAAAAAATTCAACAATATGGTTTTTATACATTTTCATTCACATTTGTGAGCCCTCATTCGTTTTGGACATGTGGTACGTTTTGTTTTATGCGTACATTTGGCACGCATGATTCCAAGCCATGTGTCATCTTCAGATTGGGTCAACGGTTGGTGGATGTCTAAAGTAAAAATATGTGAACTTCTAATTTCCAAACCACCATTCATAAGAATGGTGCTACAAATTACAAGAGCGAATTTGGGTCTCTTCATTAGGGTAACACCTGACTTTCTACAATGCCTCCAAGACGCTAATGAGGACTATTAGAAACTTATTTTTGGGGATTTCTTTTTGTTGGCTATTCATTTTACGTGTGTAACAACTATGGCCAAGACTTTGTAGCTGCTATGTAGATTGATAAACAACTATTGTAGACTTCATAGAGGTGACCCTCTACTAGGAGATGTTTTCATTTATATAACTGATCTTCATCAATGAGGACTAGAAAGCAAAAGGCCCTCCTCAAGAGTAGCACACAGTCAATGGGCAAAGCTCCAAAAGAAATTCATCGAATGCAGCTTCATTAGTCCTCCCCATCAGCTATGGATGAGACCACTATAGTTACGGTTGTATATATAGAAATCCAAATTTTTGATAACCCTATAAATACTGTAATCGATAACTCTCACTTTGTAATAAATATAGTTACAATAAGGCCATTTATAGATTCAGACCAATACCATAAATTTGAGAAAGATACTTATGATGCCATAATATCCATTGACCCTAATTCTCCATGATCAAGATTACTTTTCTTTTTCTCTCTCTTTTCTCACAAAGATAGCAACAACATTCAAATACAACAATTAACAAATCCAACAAATAGAAACATAGCAAAAACATGAGAGAGATGGATGAACATGAGAAGTAAGCACATCTAATTGCCAAAATGGTAGAGGTTCCACCTTCTTTGATTGAACATGACGGGAGAGCTATTCTACAATATTCATGCTCTCTTCTCCGTTCGTAATTCTATCTCCCTTGCCCCATCATCATTCACATTGAGAGGACACTTGATAAAAAAAACTAAGTGTGAAAACCTGTTGCTCCTAGGTAGAGAGAGAAAGTACAAGGCTTGCTCTCCATTAGAGAGAGAATGTAGAAAACATTCTAAGTGTTGGAGCTACTCTCACACTCTCTTTAAAAAATCAATTATGCAAGCTCTCACTCTCATAGAGTGGCTCGAGATCCAAGATGGATGGAAACATAGCTCAATGATTGGACCACTCTCAAAACACCTCTTACAATGATTGGACCATTCTCAAAAAAATGAAATTATGAGGTGCAGAAATCTCTCTCTACCATCATGACAAGTGTAAGCAACCAACACTAATTCGAGCTAATCTAAATCATAATTTGTTCAAATCACATATTTACAAGTGTACATGGAGTGAATGTGGCCTAGCACCCCCAAAACTCAAGATAGATAACTTTTACATTTTTTTCACACTCCTTAAAAGATATCTATATATTTTAACATAGATTTTGAAATCAAGCCAAGATTAGAACTAAACTTGACAAAAGCATTCTTGAGGAATGGTTTTGTGAGAAGATTTGCAACACATGATGATGATCCAATATGCTCCAAGATGATCTCTCTCCCAATGACTTTCTCCCTTACAAAATGGTGTGCTATCTCGATGTGCTTGCTTCTTGCATGAAAAAATGGATTATTTGCAAGAGCTTGAGCCAAGATATTGTCACACTTGACAATAGGTAGATCTTCATCCTTGATGCACCATTAGAAGAGTTACAAACTCTGAAAGGGCCATCTAATGAATGCCACGTAGGATTAAAAAACTCTCCAAATTTTGTAAATCTGATGGACTTTCAGGTCCAGTTTAGCTTAACCTTACCAATATAATGTGTAGCTAACAAGAGACTATTATGACGCATACAACAACGACTTCAAGAACTTGTGACGCTCATTAACTAACTTTTCAAATTTGAAAATGAGATTGTGTCCCTCGTTTTAACTAGCGAGAGAAGAAATATAGTATCTTGGTATGCCAAGGAGGAATAAGAGTATCTTATAACTTACATACCTGATTTAGCTGATTTTTTCTAATCTGTGTGCTGATATTTGTGAAGATGTCTAAGTTTCATCTACATATCGTTCTCCCTGCCGAGAATGCTCCAATATCCAAAAGAGGAGCAGTGAAAGGATCCACAATTTCTCCACTTGATATTATGGCTCACAGAATCAACCCAAAAAAAAACTATGATTTGTGGGTTGACAGAAGTTTGTATCCATTGGATCCAAGCTCGATGCAATATCTTCAATCCAGCACACAACTCATAACGTTTTTGTGTGAAGGAAAAAAAACGGTTTACTGGGTTATTGTGAAAGATTCAAGACTTGCAAACTCGGTTCAAAAAATCCAAAGCTTAGAGTGTATGTTGAATGGTTTGATAGCTAACTATAGAGAAAAAGATCATATTATTACAAACAAAAGAAGATAATGCATGTTTGCATAATGTTATGTTAAAATTAAACGAAAGGAATGATCAACTACAAGAAGTTTTTCAAACATTACATAGATCATATGATCCATTAAAAGAAGAAGCTCACATACAAGATAAGTATTAAAAAAAAAAAAGTGAATAATAATGTTGAAGGACATTGATAAGCTCTCACGAAATGGAGGCCAAGACATAAAAAGGATTCAAGCTTTCAAGTAAGCATTTGTTTTGAATCGTTTTCGTTTTGTTTTGTATTTGGAGTAGCATGACATTTATTATGTAAATTTTTGGGTTTGTTAATTTTTCATCATCCTTTGTAGATCAACATTGGTTGACTTAGATAGCCATTTACTTGAAGAACGTCTACAACGGACTTCCGGCTGATCGCCAGCAAAGGGTAACCAATCCCATTATAATTTTAAGTTCAAATGTTAAGTTTAATAACTTGAAGTCATTGAAGACTTGGCCATCTTAAAGGACTTCCACAAAACTTGCATTTAGAACAAGTCTGCAGATTTATATTGTTTTTGAGACATTCTGGAGAAATGAACTATGTTCGAGACAGCTTCGCAATAGTCCAAAAGTTCAACTATTTTGAACACCCTCGACTTTTTCGCGATATGTTCGCGACAATTCAAAAGTTCAAATTTTTTAACACCTTCAACTTTGTTCGCAAAAAGTTCGCGAAGAGAGAGAAAATTCTCGAAGGTCGTCCATTTTTCATGTTGAACTGTTTTAAAGACACATTTGCCTTTTTAAGGGCACATTCGTCTTTTTCGCAAAATCCTGAAGAGAGAGAAAAATGCCGAAGGTCATTTACTTTGAACGAGGAACGTTCCCAGCCACTTCCCAAACTTGCAAAGTGAGAGAAAGCCACTTCCCTTATAAAGCGAAGTGAGAGAATTTGCAATGCCCTCGTCCATGTCAACATTCCCTATGGATTGACAGTATACACTATGTACAGTTGTCACAGAAGCCATATACTTCCAAGTACAACGGCTTACCTAATTAGGTGACAATCATTTATTGTAGTTTATACACAGATGAAATCTATAAATAGATCATCCAAGCACAGATTGTTGGTTGCTCCATCCATGAGACGCATTATTTGAGCTTCTCAATTACGGCATCAATTTTGCTTGTAATTGCTATTGTATTGTGCTTCAGTGTAATATAATAGCAGCACATTTTTATCTGTGTACATCGTAGATGAATGCTTGTTGTGATTGAATGCACTTTCATTGTTGTTTGATCGCGCTTGTATACTCAGAACACGGACGTCTATGACTCCTCATTGATATTGATGATAGGTGTATCAAGATCAGGTAATTGGTCGTGATCGATCGGGAGTGGAGAGGTACAATCATCTCGATGATTGGTGATGATCCCACGACACCGGTGGACATCGTTTTATTGTGGACTCTTGTTGGCTTCAAATATCTACTTTATCATATATAAGGTAACCTTCTTCATGAACATGAGGTGTTCAAAATTTTGGTGCCTTGAATGTGGTATGAAGCAATTGTGAGTCCCTTCAGTCCATTGTGATGTTGTCCAAGTGACGAACTTGTTCTCTATAATTTTTTGATCATCGACGTGAGATAGTACAGCCTTGCCAAAGGTAATTTATCTTGCACATGCCAGAACGCTAATGACAGATTCGAGTCAAATGCCAAATTAGACAAGAAGTCGTCCCATTTGGTCTTTATTGTTGCCAAAAATGTCAAAGTTCTATGCATACATCGCTGACTGCCTCATGGTAGGATCTTGTGACGTTAAATACTCTCATGCATAATTTTGGAGCGCGCGGTGGAAATCCACGACAATGGCCCAATTATATGTTTGATAAATAATTGGCCTGTTGCGAGTGTGCATTGTGATTTTGTTTAATGAAGTGCCACACTCTGCCCACTTCTTCCGTCTTGGCATCGAAACATAATGCGGATCCACTATGAGTTAATGTGGACTAGCCGCATAACTTCAGATTGCCTCTAGAGTCTTATCAAAAATTGATAAGTGCCAATTGGATTGTTCACCAAGTGTAGGTATCTACTCAAGTTCCTTGCCTTGACATCTTGAACTTAGAACCCAGCCACCACGAGAGGATTCATAAGGATGTTGTAATAAAAATTCCTGACTCCTCCTTGTCGATGGTCACTGGTTGCTTGAACGCCCTTGAAGTTGAGATCTTCCTTTGCGATGGTCCTGCTTTTGTAACATGCTCTCTTCCCATGGCCCTGATCTTGCATTGCATCTCCACCATCACCACCTTGATCTATTTCAATTCTTTGTGGTGAAAATTGTGGCATAATGAGAAATTGAACCAGAAAAATGTTTTGCACAGCCTCAGCAGTTTCTTGCTTGTATTTCCTGGTTATCACCCTGTCCCTTGCCAATTCCTAAGTAGCCATCAACTTATACTTGTCAAACGTATTATGAAACCCCACCAAAGCTACTTTGTAAGTATCAAGTTTGTGGACCAGGTAAACAATTTCATACTGAGAAGTAGGCATCCAGGCAACAAGGGTGTCCAGGACATTGTCTCACTCAACTGCCACATCTTATGAATTTGTTCCTTCTCTAGTTTCGCTAATTCCAACTATCTTTGAAGGAGGGGAACTTGCTATTTGGCCTCTTTCATGGACTTATTGACTTGCTCCTGCGCATTTGTCAAACTTTCTTGCAACTGAGCAACATAGGCTTGCATGGATTCTTTGTGCTTTTGTGTGGCCTTAAGCTCAATTGTTGCGTTTTGTTCCTGTTGTTTAGAGACTAACAACTCTTTATTTATCTGGATTAGCTTTTGTGCCATTAGTGTATTTTCCTAACCTTACTTTGTTATTTGTTTGTCCACAAGCACTATCCTCCATCATCTTCTGAATCATCTGCTCTAGCTATTGACGAATGCTTAGGACATATTGCAAATAAGAAGGTACAGATGTTGAGGTCGATGCTTGACCAGTTTGAACAGGTGCCCGTTGAATATTGAACTATGGATCTTCTTCTTCAAAACTATTAGACTGTTCAAACCCTTTATGGAACAATTGCTTTATAAATTTTTGGTGATTGTGCTCCGGATGGCATTTGAAGTGTGTCTGGTGCTTAACTAGCTAGTTGAGGTGCCAATGTCTCTTTGTTCTTACTTGCTGCCCATACTTCAGAAACTGATCGAATCCTTCTCCAAGAGAGGTGGCTTGGAAAGGAGTAGGGCCATGAGGCATATTAAATTGGAGATTTGCCTCAAGGGGATTTAAGTCATTGATCAAATTCATAAAAAAAATTGGTAGTTGGTGAAACTGCAGCAGGTTGTATAATGGGGGTTCCAGGAGCTGAAACAATTTACACTTATGCCCACAATTGTGGACCCGATGGTAATAGATGGTATGGAGGTGGAAGGAGTGGCAATAGGATCAGAAGATGTCTATTCCATAGAAACTGTAAAAGATAAAGGGAGGGATGGTCCAATGCTAATTGCAGCAGGATTAGTACCATTGACTTCTATGTTATCAGCTATGAAAATTATTAATTCATTTTACTAAAACCGATAACATCTACACTTTCCATGGTTGTCTACGACACCTCAAGAAGGTAGTAGAAAGGATGTCATTGACTCCCAAGTTATGACTATCATGTTGGGGAAGATGGGATGGTGTTGACGACTCAGACTGGTCAAACAATTGGATTGGAATGGTCCTACTATTATTGCGCGAAGGTAGTGGTCGACTAATTCCCTCGATGAGTGTGTTACAACAACAGTAGGTGAACACAAAAGTAAAGTAGAGCTTAATTGCACGGTTGTTTGCGAAAGCAGAAGAGCAGACAATCAGACAAAGCAGTGAGACAATCAAACAGGAAGACAAAGTAGCTTAAACACACAATTTTGACAAGAACTCTGAATAAAATAAAAGAAAGTGATTGATTCAGATTAATGTATGGAAATACAAGTTAGATTGATACTATGAGCACAAGAAGACAATAGCAGACGAAACCGTGTGCTCAGGAAGCTAGCTCCGCTTTGTAAAGGCTATGACCTTATTACTGACAATCAGTCTGAAGAAAGAATTGATGCATGAAAGCATCTACAGTGTCTGTCTCTCTATAAATCATTATATTTGATCCACTTACTTTTTTAATATCTTAATTAGATTACAATGGTCATCTATATACAATTTACATTTGTGTAGATGAGTGTACAAAGAAGATGGCATGGAGCTGTTGTGCCGTTTGGAGGAGATCGTGGCTGTTGTTGTCATTGTCCAAGTCGTTGCACAGTACATGAAGTGAGCGTGAGAAGGCTTTGACTATTCGGAGTCGAGCTAGTCACTACCGTGGCTAGTTAAGTTGGAGTAGTCGACAAGTTGATATGTTGGACAAGTCGGGTTTTCTCGATATGTTGGTTGAGTCGACAAGTCGGACTCCCTGATAAGTCAACCTTCCCTGATAAGTCGGCCAACTCTGACAAGTTGGGTGCCATTTTCTTGCTTGTCTTCAGTAATAGAAATTCTGTAGACTGTGTGACAATAAAACTGCAGCGATATGAATGGAACTATATTAACATGGGATTTAGGAGGGGCTTGGCATTCTACGAGTAAATTTTGCGAGTTTGCGAGTTTCTTTCTTGCCATGAGTCAATAAAAAGATAGCACATGGTGTGCTATATTTTTTATGCCACTACTTGAATGTTTATTAATGCGGTTTGGCACATAGTTATAAATTTTGTCTGAATCACGGTGTTCCTTTTTTTTTCTTTGCAGCCCACCACCATAGCACGACACACCAACATGCTATGGTGGTGGGCTACCAGGGAATTCTTTTTTTTTTTTTTGGGTGTGTGCAGCCCAGCACCATAGCACGCCGGCGTGCTATGGTGGTGGGCTGCAAAAAAAAAAGACATTTTGAATCACTTGGCACGCTGACGTGTGCGTGCCAAGTGATTCCGTCAAAATTTTTCACTATGTGCCCAACCACAATTCCTATAAATAAACATTCAAGTAGTGGTATAAAAAAGATAGCACACCATGTGTTATTTTTTTATTGACTCATGGCAAGAAAGAACTCGCAAACTCGCAAAAAATTAACTCGCAGAATGTCAAAACCCGATTTAGGAGAGTAGAGGAGATAAATCTAACATATCAAAAGTATTAAATCATTTTACATCTAAAAGTTACAATATTCTAGCTCATAGTAGATCTTAGGTACGTTGAAGGATCTCGTTGTTCTGACTTCAATTCCACTATGTCAGTTCATTTTGTTTGACTACATAATTGCACAACCCACAACACTATAGTTAGTATTTCTAAATCTAAGTACATGAAACTAAAAAGATTCCATTCTAAGATTGAACTTATTCAAGAGATATAAGAACATCTAGTTTATATCATCTCATTTCATCAACGGTATCAGTGCTCCCATCTAGTAGTGGTATCTGAGCACCTCCGCTGAATCAACCATTTTCCAACATTGTTATCAGAACCATACGTTTCTTGATTAAACTTTTCATCTGTAACTTCAGTTTGAAGAACATTCAACTAATGGAGTCATCCTCCGAAAATAGAATAATTGAGAAATTCAATGGTGAAAACTTCTATATGTGAAAGTTCAAAATCAAAATGATCCTGATAAAAAAGGATCTTTGGGAGTCGGTGGATGGAACCTTTTCCAAACCAATGGATCATGATCTCCGCACAATGGAAGATCAAAGATTGCAAAGCACTTTCCACAATCACCTTGAATCTAAGAGACTCTCTCATCTCTCATGTAACTTCAAGTAAGACCTCTCATGAAGCCTAGGAGATTCTTACCTTTTTGTATGAAACACAAGATGTTTCAGCAAAGCTCTTTCTTAGAAAGAGATTCTTCTCATTCAAGATGACTGAATCTGTGATCACATTAAAAATCTCAAAGCTTTAATGGATCGACTGTCCAATCTCAGACAACGTTGCAGTCATGATTTCATTTTCAAGACTTCCAACATCTTATGAGAATTTTATCATGTTTATCGGTACACAATCTGGTCTGACCCTTCAAAAGTTCACTTCTATTCTCATTCAAGTAGAGATTAGAAGGAAAATGTTTATCGGTACACAATTTGGTCTGACCCTTCAAAAGCTCACTTCTATTCTCATTCAAGTAGAGATTAGAAGGAAAATGTCCGACCTGTCTACTAAAGACAAAGGTTTAGCATTGCTCACCAAGAAAACTTCTAAGAAGAAATTTCATTCCAAGGCCAAGCCTACTTCTGATTCACAATCTTCATAGTCTTCTTATTCAAGTTATAGTAAACCTAAAATCAAATTATTCTACAAATATTTCAAAAGGACAAATCATGACATAAAAGATTGTAGGATTTGAATGCACAATGAAGCGAAGAAGAAGCAGTCACAGAAGTCTGCAAAAAATCAGCAAGCATTGGAGGCGAAAGAAGAAGAGCAAAGACTCTTCAGTCAATGTACCCGAGAGTTGGTGGATGAAGAGCACATGCAATAGTCAGGATGTATCTCTAGGCCAAGAGATGTGTGCTAAGGAGAGTCAAGGGCGATGGCTGGTGGTATGGGATGCCAGTTATCGCAAGAGGCTTGATCATGCATGTGGATGTCGATAGCTCCAGTGCGTTTGGGGGGGGGGGGGGGGGGGGGTGGGTGTGGGTCGGTAGTGACCCTATGGATGGGCGGAGTGAACTTGGAATCACGATCACAGCAATATCATTCGGTAAACCATACAATCTAAACAACTTTTCAAAGAAGAGTTGAGCAAGTTTCGAAACTTTGACAATATTTTTTGTTGGAATAATTTGCGCCATTTTGGTAAGCTTGTCAACTGTTACCCAAATGGCATCGTGATCCTTCCCGATCTTGGGAAGTCCGACCACAAAATCCATGGACATATTTTTCCACTTCTTGCTGGGAATTTCCAATGGATGTAACAGACCAGCTGCTTTGAGTCTTTCCGCTTTGTTCACTTGGCATTGTTCACACTTTTGAACATATGCCTCGACATCACCTTTCATTGTTAGCCAATAAAACTCTCTTCTAACAAGGTCAAGTGTCCAAGGGTGTCCCACACCGAGGCTATCGTGGCACTCATGCAGGATTTGGGCCCTTATGTCCATGATATCTGGCACACAAACTTTTTCTCTACGAAAAAGTAAACCATTCTTAATGGTAAATTCATCAAGTATCTTCTCTTCACGAGACTTCTTGGAATCCTGCTTTCCAAGATTATTTCTCACAATAGAACTTCCTACCATGACTTCTTGCCAAATACGACCGAAAAACTCATCGGTCCAACAAAGGTCTCGAAGAGAAAGATACAACTCGGATTGGAACTCAGCAAAGCATAACTGATTAACCTCTCCAATCCAGCTGAAAGCATTAGTGACACAATTTGACATACCTCGATGGTACTTAATGTTGAATTCGAACTCCTAAATGAGTTCCAACCAACGGGCCTTACGACCCCTAAGGTCTGAGGCATCACAGATAAACTTAAATTCGTCAGTCTCCGTCCGTTCATGCTTAGAGCGCATGTTGATAATCTATTGTTGTAACAAATTTATCGCACGCGCCATTTTCTCCATATCGCAGTTTCCATGGCAAGGCTAAAGTATAGGAAAAGACTAGAGGAAAAACGAAGAGCAATGGCGTCCAAACCGTTAAGAGCTAACAACTATAGCACAAAGGCCCAAGAAAATAAGCTAACTTGAGCTTATAGAGCACTAACAAGCAGCTTCGGAAAATGGGATGAAGAAATGTGAACGTACACTCATTTACCCCCACCCCAAAGCTTCTCCTCTTCCTCCATGCAAAAAGGAGAAGTGGGGCCCAAAAAAGGCCCCATTTGTACCTCCATGTGAGACCACCTATAGGTGCCACTTGGCCCATGGACCTCAAATATTATGAAGTCCACTTTCGGCCCCTCTCTTGCCCTCTAAGTACCTCAAACTATTCTCCAAGACTTTGGAGTTATGCAGGTACAAGGGGAGAAGGTATGACCATCAAAGGATATCCACCAAGGATGTTCAATCATCATTCTTTTAGACTCAAAATTTAGATTACAACTTAGAGTTTTGTAACTTAAAAACTTTGTTTAAGTTCGTATAACTTTAAACTTTAAAAGTTATCTCTTAAGTTTTGTTACTTTGGTAAAAACTTACAAGGTATGGAAAAAGGCTTGATTACAAGGGGAGAGGAAAGTACAATTCCCTCCCCTCTAGGTCGGCTTTCATACAGTCATTTGTATGGAGAGAGCGTTGGGAGCCAGCCCGAGATTGTACGCTGGCCTGCGGATCCGAACCTACTCCCATTGTTTTTTTTTTAAGTTTTCTTTCATAAAAAAAATATAAAGGAGGGGCATGATTCCCAAAAAATATTAGACTTTAGGAAATACATACAAGCTTCTTTTAAACATAAGGTTTTAAAGAAACGTAAAATAGCCATACCTTCTTTACAAACAAATTAAGAAGACTTAATATCATTTAAGCTTTGAAGGTTGAAAAGGAAAGAAAAACCATTGTCAAGAAAATAACTAGATACTAAACAACCAGCTCTTTCCTCAACAAACAAGCTCCCTTTTCAAGAACCAAGGTTATAAAATACCAACAACCACATTCCTTATAAAATAATACCAAACCACAAAAGAAAGGAAACGTGCGCACATAAAAAAGAAAATTGGTGGCTCTAATACCAAATATTACAACTCCCTTAGATCTCCGATTGCCTTGAAGGTTGACGCACACCCAGAAACCGATGGTTAGACCGAACGTGTCAACCAGTCGATGGAAGATATGCTTCACACATATGTTTCCAGGCGACCATCAGATTGGGAAAAGTACCTCCCAATGGTTGAGTTTGCAAACAATAGTATGAAGCATTATGCCACTGGTTTTAGTTCTTTGATGCCATGTGTCGTCGGCAGGGTAAGCTATAGCCCTCAACCTAAAAGTTGGACCTTGAAGGTTATCAAAATGCAACCTGTAAAATGCAACCTCTAAATGATTGTCCCAATACAAAGTTTTTTCAATGTTTGCACTCCCTATTGTGGATGTTTCTAATGTGTATCTAAATAGTTGTGAATTTTTAGCAATTCTAAACTCAATAAATTTAGGTCATAAACAAGCAATGAAAAATTAGATCATAAGTAAATTTGAAGATGTATTTCTAGTAGAGTTATCTCCTGGTTTAGTATCGTCTGGGTTAGTAGATCACAAGATAGAGTTAATTTTCCACGTATCGTTAAACATGGAAAATGAGTACAAGAGGTGTTTAATTCTTGGAGAAGTCCATGCCCCTATTTTAGTTGGCCATTTCAAATTATCTAGTGGTTTTAAATTAGCTAAGTGAGTTCTCACATGATTCATGTGATTCTCCTTTGGAGTGTCAAAAGCTTTCAAATGATTCATTTGATTCCGTTCCAACTTGCCAACTTAGATTTTTAGCTAAACCTGACTTCAGGTCTCTATTTTATTTTTATTTTATTCTAATACCCAGTTCACTTATTTCTAAACTACAACTTGTAATACCTTACTCGTGCTGCTCACTGGGTTGGGCTCATACCCATACCATGCTAGTGCCCTCATAACTTATTAACCTTTAAGCAGCTTGCAAAAATAAAAATAGAAAGAAAGATCAAGGCACTACATATAGATGATGGAAAGGAGTACAAATTTTTACAAAGGAAATGGTGGTGCCTCACAGAATGTAATTTGTGGGGCAAATTTTTTTATGGAATTTTTTTATACAGGCACCTTCCGACGTCCAAAAGGTGCATGTAAAAAATTTACTTTTTTTTACACGCACCTTCCGCCCAAAAGGTGCATGTAAAAAAAATTTACCTCAAAGAAAAAAAAAATGTGAAAAATGAATTCATGCGGAAGAAGGGCCGGCTCCTCGGCCCTTCCACCCGGGTGAAAACATACAAGTATCCACTCTCGGGCGCATCACCTTCTAGGGTGGAAGGGCATTGGAGCCGGCCCTTCCCTCCCCCCGTGAAAATATACAAGTATCCTTAAGTTTTGAAAAAAAAAAAGAATGCAACCTATAAAATGCAACCCTATAGAAATGCATATTACAATGCACCTTTCAAAACTTTCAAAATGACTTTCATGGGAAAATGAGGAATGGTGCATTTAATTTTGACTTTTCTTGTGATAGTTTAGTATGTTATCCTTTTTTTTTTTTTTTTTGGGCAGTATGCTCTAGAAATCTTTTTAAAGTTATCCTTAAAAAAAAATCTGCATTTTATAGACCTTCTCAGTTTTTTAAAATTTTTACTTGTAAAAAGGCATGTATGCTTGTATTAAAAAAATATTAAAACATTTTATGATGTCCATTTTTGAGAAATGTTGCCAGTTCCATTCCTGTAGCTTGCAGATTTTCTGAGGACCGCTGAAATTACATTAGCCTGTGAAGGGCACGCAAAACGCAGGCCTGAAGAGGATGGCCAAGCACAATAGAAAGAAGCCAATTCATTGCACTTCAACCAACAGGAGGCGACGTCCTTGCTGGCTTGCTTCAAGGTAGTACAGGCCCCAGGGGGAAGGAAGAAAACGAAGATATGTTCTTCAATCACGAGGTGCTTATCAAGGTGATCGATCAAGTCCACAATAGGCAAAACCTACTTACACTTACCATACTAATCTCCACTTTTGGTTTGGCCAACACTATTTTTTGTTTACAAGAAGCGCTTTGATTTATCTTAAATGTAGATGGTCATTCATTGCGGTGTTGTGATATTTATATTGCAGTTTGAACTGACCTAGAATACGAATTTTTTGAGGAGTATGTGCTTAAAACTGGAAAATGATCATGAGCTGTAGTTGCTTCGTTATTCTGGTGCCCTTCAGTTTAGGTTGATCATCAGATTTTAAGGCGCAATGCGAGAGATGAAGCCAAGGTAGCCAGTGAGTGGCGCTGATTGTTTGAAAAAAAAACACCTGCTCGAAGGTCGTGAAGTAAGGTAGAGTTTCGCTTGGATGCTTGTTTGCGCTTCCAATAATTTGCATTTACTTCCATTTAGATTGAAACGGGGTTCTGCTGGCAGTTTCTTGAGTATTCTATTGTAGGGGATGTTCGAAGCTATCCCAAGCTGCGTGTTACAAGGTTGATGTTAAAACAAAATGATCGCTATTGAGCCGGTGATGGAAAATCAATGTTTTTTTTTAAATTTACTATGAGTTGTATCTTTGCATCAAAGCTACTCCAGCAGATGCCTTCGTGTTGAGGTTGCCAACTCCCGTTCAGTTTAAAGCACTACAATCTTCAAGGTATCCATTTCCAGATTGGAGATTTTATAAGATAGGCTGATTTTATATTATCCAGAATTTGCCAGTGAACTTTGGATCTCGATCATTAACAATGTCATTCGGCAAACCAAACAACCTGAACAACTTTTCAACGAAAAGCTGAGCAAGTCCAGAAAGTTTGACAGTTTGCTTGCTTGGTATGAACTGCACCGTTTTAGTTAACCTGTCAACTATTACCCAAATGGCATCATTTTGCTTCCCCGTCCGAGGTAGCCCAACCACAAAGTCCATGGAAATGCTTTCCCACTTTCTTTCGGGAATTTCCAAGTGTCACGAATTGTGTCGCGAATTGATCGTTTCGCGAATCTGTCGCGAACTGATTGATGTCGCGAATATGTTGCGAACTGATTGATGTCGCGAATCTGTCGCGAACTGATTGATGTCGCAAACGAATCTGTTGCGAACTGATTCTTTTCGTTTAGTTTCTTTTGCGGAAGCTTTCAAGATCCTAGGCATGTGACTACACATCACAGAACATAAATCATTCGAGCAATCAAGACAACGAAAAACAGTGAGATGGAGAAGAGAGCAATTGTATTATCAGTTTTGGAGTGAGATGATCAGTGTCTCGCTCGTTGGCGGCTTGACACTCAGCTCAATCGCTGTGTTTTGCTCGTTGGCAGACTTTCATGCACAGCTGTTTTCGTCTCTCTATCTTTTTCTATTCTGCTCTTTTTCTGCTCTTTATCGTGTTGATCCAAAATTGTGTACATATCTCCACTGTGTGGAGTTTACAAGACAGCTAAACAGAGAATTACAAGATAAGTCAACGCTAATCAACTAGTTAGTTATTCTCTGTTATGGCTAACTCTTTCAGCTGAGCGTGGAGTTCAATACGCCATGCTCGTCGAGCTGCCAGGTGGCAGCGCGAATTGTTTTTCTTCGTGTTGTTTCGTTTCGTTTCGTTTCGTGCTTTAGGGTTTTCGAGGTATGTTCGCCATTCGCTTCGCTTTGCTTCGCTTCGCTTCATGACAAAGTTGCAGGAGTTCACAATTTCTGACACTCCCTCTCGAACCTTGCAACTTTGTATGTTTAATCCAATTGCCTTTCTTTGCTTTGCGAAGAGTGGTTTGTCGAGCGGCTTCGTGAGTAGATCTGCAATCATGTCTTTAGACTTTATGTACTGGACCTTGAGCTCTCCTTTCGAGATCAAATCTCGAACATGATGGTATTTCAGAGGTATATGCTTTGTCTTTGAATGGAAGACAAGATCCTGAGACAGATATATGGCACTTTGAGAATCCATCATTAATGTGCATGGTTCTCCTTGTGGTATGCCAATTGCCTCCAACATCATCTGCAACCAAATTACCTCGTTCGCCATCTTTGAAGCTGCGACATATTCAGCTTCGCATGAGGATTGAGCCACCAAGGTTTGCTTTTTGCATATCCAGCTGATTGCTGCTCCGCACGCAATTGAACATCCTCCTGTCACGGACTTGCTGTCATCTTTGCAGCTTGCCCAGCTTGCATCACTGTAGTGGTGCAACTCGAATCCTTTTCCTTCGTTGTCTGCTTTGTAGATTAATCCCATATTTTGGGTACCGTTCAGATATTGTAAGATTCGTTTTGCCATTTGCCAATGCGCCATGCCAGGATTGGAAGAGAATTAGCTTAAAGCATAGACAGAGAAAGCCAAATTGGGTCTAGTACAAATTGTAAAGTACATCAGACTACCGATCAAGTTTTGGTAGGGTTGGTATACCTTCCATCTTCTGTCTTTCCTCCTTTGTTTTCAGGCAATCCTGCTTCGTTAATCTGGCTCCAACTATCATTGGTGTGGCTTTTTCCTTGCAGTCCATCATTCGATATTGCTTCAGTACTTTTTTGGCGTATTCTGACTGACTCAAATGCATTTATCCTTTTATTCGATCTCTTCTGATCTCCAGCCCAAGACATTTTGTTGCTTCTCCCAGATTTGTGATTTCATAATTTTCAGAAATCTGACTCTTCGTTTCCTTGATTAGCATCAAGGAGTTTCCTATCATAAGAGAATCATCCACGAAAATAGTCAGAATCACAAAATTTCTTCCTACTCTCTTTATGTAGACATTGCAATCTGGTTGTGTAGGAGTGAAGTCTAGAGACTTTAGAAGACTGTCGAGCTTCTTGTACCAAGCTCGTGATGCCTGCTTCAGACCATAAATGCATCTCTGCAATCGACCGACATATTGTCGATTGTCGGGGTCTTCGTATCCTTGAGGCTGCTTCATGAAGATTTCTTCCTGTAGATCTCCGTGGAGAAAGGCTGTCTTTACATCAATCTGGTGAATTTCCCGATTGTGTTGTGTAGCATATGCAAGGAGCAGTCGAATGCTTGTCATCTTCACCATTGGTGAATACGTGTCGAAATAATCGACTCCGTACCTTTGTGTGTAGCCCTTTGCGACACACCTTGCTTTGTAGCGTCCAACAATGCCATCTGATTTCGTTTTCCTTTTGTATACCCACTTGCAGTCGACGATCTTTTTATCTTTGGGCAGTGGCTCTAGTGTCCATGCCTCGTTTCGCCTCATTGATTCGATCTCCTCTGACATTGTCTGCTTCCAGAATTTTCCCTCTGGACTCTGGACAGCTTCTAGATATGTAGTTGGCTCTTCAGTGAAGCTGCAGTACTCGAATTTTGTGTCTTCGCTCCACTGAAGATTGTCAGTGTATCGATCTGGAGGTCTTCTTTGTCTTGTTGACCTTCTGGGTTCGATTCGTCGCTGCTCGAATGTTTCTGGTTCGTGGGGTTGATCTTCGGCTTCTTGCTGCTCTGGAGTTTGGGGATCATCATTCTGATTCCTCGATCTCCCTCTTGAATTGGCAGCAGTGTGAAGATCTCATGGCCTTTTTCATCCTTCAGTTCAGGGAATGTGGACTCGTCGAACTTCACATCGCTACTCGAAACGACCTTCTTCGTGGTTGGATTGTAGAGTCTGTACACTTGTGATCCGTTCGAGTATCCGACCATGATTGTCTGCTTTGATTTTCATCAAGCTTGCTTCTTTTTTCTTTTGGAATGTGCTTGTATGCTGCACATCCGAATACACGCACACGTATGACAGATCAGGCTTTTTACCTGTCCACATTTTGTACGGTGTCTTGCTTTTCAAGGCTGTCGTTGTTGATCTGTTCTGCAGATGTACTGCTGCAGCTATTGCCTCAGCCCAAAATTGACTTGGCAATCGAGCCTGTGCCATCATGCATCTGGCTCCTTCGACTAGCGTCCTGTTTCTCCTTTCTGCGACACCATTATATTCGGGTGTGTACACAAAAGTGAATTGATGCTCTATCCCCTGTTCTTGGCAGAATCTGATGCTCTTGTACTCACGTGACTCCATTATCAAATCTGATGATCTGAATCTTCTTTGAGGTGTGTCTCTCTGCAAATGCCACGAACTTCTTGAAAGAGTCAAATACTTCAGATTTTTTCTTTAAGTAGTAGATCGTTGTCATCTGGCTGTAGTCATCAATGAACGTCAGGAAATACCTTGATCCTGAGAGCGAATCCACTTTCATCGGTCCACAGACATCTGAGTGGACTAGCTCAAGAACTTCTTTAGCTCTTCTTCCCTCATGTGTGAATGGATTCCGATGGTGTTTGCCTTTCTGACAGGCTTCGCAGAACTCAATATCGGGTCTGGATATCTTCAGACCTGTGACTATGTCTTTCTTGCTCATGTCATACAGGCTCCTCATGTTCAAATGATACATTCTCCTGTGCCAGAGTTGATCTTTATTTTCTGATGCACTTAGTATGCTATCAAAATTGCTGATTATCTTGGCTTGGTAGAGATTTCCTTCTCTGCATCCAACTGTTAGCAAGTTGTTTGTTGTTTTCTCGATCATTTGGCATGTATTGCCATCGAACAGAACTTGAATTCCAAGATCTGCCATCTTGGAGACTGATAGCAGGTCTTTTCTTAATGAAGGTACGTAGAGTGCTCCTGGCAGCTCTGCTTGACCTAACAGTGTTCGCAGCTGTAGAGTCCCGATGCCCTTGACATCGTGTCGGCTCCCATCACCTAGAATCACTGCTCTGTTATTTTCGAGTTCTCTGAAGTCGATCAAGATTCTTTTGTTGCAGGTGATGTGTGAGGTTGCTCTTGAATCAATGACTACATCGTAGTCTTGTTCAGTGTAGCTTGTTGAAGCTTCATCAAATATTGTTGTGAAGATGCATCGCTGAAGCGGCAGTCCTCACTTCGTACTTCTGCTTTAGTCTTTCCCATGCTGCATGGCTGCTTTCACAATCTTCAATCTGCATGAGTAATTCTTCGTTGATGGATGAAACGATGATCGCCATTGCACGCATTCAGCTCTCTTTGGGTCTCCCTCTGGAGGCTGCACCTCTGTGAGTTCAGTCACCAACCAGATGCCTTCACCCTTCAGAAGCGTTTTGATTTTGAATTTCCATACTATGTAGTTTTCGCCATCAAGACTGATTGCTATTCTCGTCTGGATCGTTGTAGCCATATTGTGTTGCCTAGAGAATCACTGTTCAGATATCAGTAGTGATAACCTGAGAGCTCTGATACCATGTCGCGAATTGTGTCACGAATTGATTGTTTTCGCGAATTGATTCTTTTCACGAATCTGTCGCGAACTGATTCTTATCATTTAGTTTTCTTTTGAGGAAGCTTTCAAGATCCTAGGCATGCGACTACACATCACAGAACATAAATCATTCGAGCAATCAAGACAACAAAAAACAGTGAGATGGAGAATAGAGCAATTGTATTATCAGTTTTTGAGTTTTGGAGTGAGATGATCAGTGTCTCGCTCGTTGGCGGCCTGACACTCAGCTCAATCGCTGTGTTCTGCTCGTTGGCAGACTTTAATGCACAGTTGTTTTCGTCTCTCTATCTTTTTCTATTCTGCTCTTTATCTTGTTGATTCAAAATTGTGTACGTATTTGTTTCGTTCGTGCTTTAAGGTTTCCGAGGTATGTTCGCCATTCGCTTCGCTTCATGACAAAGTTGCAGGAGTTCACAATTTCTGACACTCCCTCTTGAACCTTGCAACTTTGTATGTTTAATCCAATTGTCTTTCTTTGCTTTGTGAAGAGTGGTTTGTCGAGCGGTTTCGTGAGTAGATCTGCAATCATGTCTTCAGACTTTATGTACTGGACCTTGAGCTCTCCTTTCGAGATCAAATCTCGAATATGATGGTACTTCAGAGGTATATGCTTTGTCTTTGAATGGAAGACAGGATCCTGGGACAGATATATGGCACTTTGAGAATCCATCATTAATGTGCATGGTTCTCCTTGTGGTATGCCAATTGCCTCCAATATCATCTGCAACCAAACTATCTCGTTCGCCATCTTTGAAGCTGCGACATATTCAGCTTCGCATGAGGATTGAGCCACCAAGGTTTGCTTTTTGCATATGCTGCTCCGCACGCAATTGCACGATTCATCCGAGGACAACAAGATCAATCTCGTTGTCATGTACGTGCGAGGTAAAGCATTTACCTAGTGGCAAGATGTTAGGGGTAGAATTGGGAAGATTTTTGTAAGGCCTTTAAGGCGGCCTTCCTTCCTATTCTTGATGATTTTGAATTTTACCATCAATATGCAATGATCCATATGGGAAACCGGCCCTTGGATCAGTATATTTACAAGAGTTTCAGGAAGTCTATTCTCATGTTGCAACTAGAATAGATCCTTTACTAGTAAAGTTGCATTTTATACTTGGGTTGCCAAGAGACTATCAGCTAGAGGTCAGGAGGAACCAGCCCCTTGCCCTCGAGGATGATGTTCGCTTCGCCAGAATATACGATGATACTCGTATGATGGCTTAGCCTGAGACTGGTGTCTTGCCCGATGTAAAGGGTAAGAAGCCTTTCTTTCCAAAGAAATCGAAAGATAAGGCGAAAGATGGGTCTTCAGGTTCGGGTAAGTCGAAGAAAAGATCTACCTTGGACCAGAAAACCTTTATGAAAGCCAGAAGCGACAATCTGTGCTTTAATTGCATGGAACCAGGTCATGTCGCGAAGGAATGTCCAAAGAAACGGAAAGCTAAGGGGGCATATTTTAAGACGCCAGGTAACTCTAGCATATCTAGTGTAGATCTTTCCTTTGCTGGTAATTCTGTGTGTGAGCATTGTTGTTTTAACATGGCTGTTTTTGGCCCTCATGACCTCATTCGGATGAAGGGGGTTGTGGGTGGCCAAGCCGTAACAATTTTATTTGACGATGGTTCCACACATAATTTTATTAACGCTAATTTGTTGCAGAAGCTAAGGGTGGAAACAAGGCAAAGTGACCACCGATATGCAGTGAAGCTGGCAACGGGAGTGAAAAGCCAACTATGGGACCGGATAGTCCCACGTCTACCAATTGAGATTCAAGCCTATAAAGACAAATTAGACTTTCATATTATGAATCTAGATAGGGTATATGTAATACTTGGAAAGGAGTGGTTCTATGAGAGGACCGAGACTATGAAGAAAAACTATGTAACTCACAGTTTTGTCGTTCTTGCATAATGGCTCACTCAAAGAGTTAAATGGAAATGTTGATATTTCTACTCCGTATATGCTTTCTGCTTTGGAAACAGTTAAATGTATGGATGTTGTCGATTGCAGTTCTTACTTATGCTGGTTGAAAGATTTTACTTACCATGAAGAACGTGCAATTTCACAATCTCCAAATGGAATTAATGTCTAATAACCTAAAACAAAAAAATTCTCTAGAAGGTGAAATCTTTAAGAAACTTAGGCAAGAATTTAACTATGTGTTTCCTGAGCATCTTCCTGAGGGTCTTCCCCCCTCTAGGGGTGTTGACCATGGTATTAAACTGATTCTTGGTAGTTCTCCTATATCGTTGTATCCATATAGGATGAGTACTACTGAAGAGGATGAGGTTTATAGGCAACTGCAACATTACCTTAAGATGGGCCATGTTAGGCCTAGTATATCTCCCTGGGGGGCACCTGTGTGTAGGAAAGCAAGAGTCAACTCACCAAGATCTAGTTATCAATCAATCTCCAGAGAAAACAAGAGAGAAGAGGCTGGGCGCCCAACTCTAAGAGAGAGAGAGAGAAAACAACAACAAGAGCAATGGAGAGCAATGCTTAGCCAAACTGTTAAAAATGGAATACACAATGAGCATCTAAGTACTCTACCTGGATGTGACCAAATGCCACCAAACCCTAAGGCTAACCACTTACTAAATGTAGGGCACCCCCAAAAGTCAAGATAGGGCCCCTAAAGAAAATTAGACCCCTAAGGACCCACAAGTCAGTACATGACCAAAATTGGGTCCAACTGAACTTAAGACAAACTTAAGATGGCCTAAATAACTAGGTTACACAAATCTCGACCTTTTGGGTCAAAGTAACCTATGGATTAACTTTAGCATAGTCATTTATTTCTAACACCCTCCTTAAATGACAATGCAAAAATTGAAATCTTCACTAAGTAACAAAACCAACACGTGGTATCAAATTTAAAGCTTTGCATAAAGCTTCAAATCTGACTCTAGGCAACGCCTTAGTGAAGAGGTCCGCAATATTATCCTCCGCAGGACAATATTCAAGTAAAATGTCGCCATTATGAAGTCTCTCCCGAACAAAGTGATAATGGATCTCGATGTGTTTCGTCCTCGCATGAAAAACAGGATTCCGTGCAATGGCAATAGCACTTTGACTATCACTCAAGATAAGAGTGGCTGAGGGCTCGCCAAACTTCATGTCAACAAGTAGTCTTCTCAGCCATAAACACTCTGTTGTGGCTGAAAATATCGCTCTATATTCTGCCTCACTAGAAGAAGTAGCAACAGTGGGCTGCTTTTTACTTGACCACGAAATTGTAGAATTTCCATAGAAAAAGCAATGTCCACTTGTAGAGCGTCTAGTGTCTTGATCTCCACCCCAATCCGAGTCACTAAAACCAACCAAACATGCATCATCACAGCCTGCTCATAGAAAACAGGTTCTTCTGCAACATCTAAGAGCAAAATCTGAAACATCAGCATAGTCTACTGATTTTGTAGAGGCACGTGTCTTTCCATCATAAAATGAACTTACTTTGTTGTCCCGCAAAGTCGACAACAGCCACTGTGGGACTGTTTTGGGCTGTCCAACAGCCATGTCTCTTCTTACAATTTGCTGTCCAAGATCCTCCGACACCGCACTTGGCTGTCCAAGATCTTCCAAAACTGGTCCTTGCTGTCCAACAGTTCCTGCAGGCTGATTTTGAGCAACAATGGGCGGTTCTTGATGAACATTAGGCTCTAAACTTGATGAGGTGTTGGGCATGTCGAAACTGGTTGATTTCTGCCCCTTATCTCCAACAATAGAAGATGGTACCAAATCTGGAAAAACTTCAACATTCACACTATGTGGGCTGTCCCCCTTCAAGATATGAGTTGGGGCCACATCCAATGAATTCTTTTCATCAAAATGCACATCACGACTAACAATAATCTTGTTAGTGCTCAAATTGAACAGCCTATAGCCTTTGCTTTCACTACTATAGCCAACGAAAATGCATTTAACTCCTTTATCCTCAAGCTTTGTACGAAGTTTATTTGGAACAAAAGCATAAGCCGTACAACAAAAAATGCGAAAGTGAGAGATTGTAGGCTTCTTTCCATACCAAACTTCATAAGGAGGTATTACTTTCAATGCTTTAGTAGGACAACGATTGCTTATGTATGCTGCCGTTATAACCGCTTCAGCCCAAAACTTGTGAGGCAGCCCCTTTGCTTTGAGCATGCAATGGGCCATCTCCATAAGTGTGCGATTCTTTCGCTCGGCAACACCATTTTGTTGAGGCGTATAGGGAGTTGTCATTTGATGTAGAATTCCCTTTTCTCGAAGAAATGCACCGAACGTATTCTTAATGTATTCCCCTCGATCGGTGCATAGGGTCTTCAAGTTTGGGCATTCTTTGAAGACCCTACGCACCGATCGAGGAGGGGAATACATTAAGAATACGTTCGGTGCATTTCTTCGAGAAAAGGAAATTCTACATCAAATGACAACTCCCTATACGCCTCAACAAAATGTGTTGCCGAGCGAAAGAATCACACACTTATGGAGATGGCCCGTTGCATGCTCAAAGACTGTAATAAATGGAATACAAGATAATCAAAGATAATCACATGACTGTAAAAATGGAATACACAATGAGCATCTAAGTACTCTACCTGGATGTGACCAAATGCCACCAAACCCTAAGGTTAACCACTTACTAAATGTAGGGCACTCCCAAAAGTCAAGATAGGGCCCCTAAACAAAATTAGACCCCTAAGGACCCACGAGTCAGTACATGACCAAAATTGGGTCCAACTGAACTTAAGACAAACTTAAGATGGCCTAAATAACTAAATACCCATGGTTATACAAATCTCGACCTTTTGGGTCAAAGTAACCTATGGATTTACTTTAGCATAGTCATTTATTTCTAACACTGTGCTCCTTGTTGATAAAAAAGACAGAGGTACTCGTCTTTGTGTGGACTTTAAAAGGTTAAATAAATTAACGATTAAAAACCGTTATCCTTTGCCGCGAATGGATGAACTGGTTGATCGATTGCATGGGGCAAAGTACTTCACCAAAATCGATTTGAGATCAGGGTATCATGATTCATCAGATTCACATAAAGATTGAGGATGTTGAAAAATCGGATTTAGAACTAGGTACGGCCATTATGAGTTTCTAGTTTTACCATTTGGCTTGACAAATGCTCCAGCGACTTTCCAGCAGATGATGAACGATCTTCTTCATCCATATCTGGAAAAGTTCGTGATTGTGTACTTGGATGATATTCTCATCTATAGTAAGACCTTGGAGGAGCATGAGGAGCATCTCAGGACTACCTTAAAGTTACTTAGACAGGAGAAGCTTTTTGCCAAGGAGTCCAAATGTGTTTTCTTCCAGAAAAGGTTGTTATACCTTGGTCACATTATTTCGAACCATGGGTTGGAAATTGACCCAAATAAAGTCCAACAAGTACATGAATGGCCTATCCCTCCAACTGCGAACACTGTCAGGTCAAGCAGAGCTGCCAAGAGCACTCTATGTACCTTCATTAAGAAAAGACCTGCTATTAGTCTCCAAGATGGCAGATCTTGGAATTCGAGTTCTGTTCGATGGCAATACATGCCGAATGATCGAGAAAACAACAAACAAGTTGCTGACAGTTGGATGCAGAGAAGGAAATCTCTACCAAGCCAAGATAATCAGCAATTCTGATAGCATACTAAGTGCATCAGAAAATGAAGATCAACTCTGGCATAGGAGAATGTATCATCTGAACATGAGGAGCCTGTATGACATGAGCAAGAAAGACAGTCACAGGTCTGAAGATATCCAGACCCGATATTGAGTTCTACGAAGCCTGTCAGAAAGGCAAACACCATCGGAATCCATTCACACATGAGGGAAGAAGAGCTAAAGAAGTTTTTGAGCTCGTCCACTCCGATGTCTGTGGACCAATGAAAGTGGATTCGCTCTCAGGATCAAGGTATTTCTTGACGTTCATTGATGACTACAGCCAGATGACAACGATCTACTACTTAAAGAAAAAATCTGAAGTATTTGACTCTTTCAAGAAGTTCGTGGCATTTGCAGAGAGACACACCTCAAAGAAGATTCAGATCATCAGATCTGATAATGGAGGTGAGTACAAGAGCATAGAATTTTCCAGATTCTGCCAAGAACAGGGGATAGAGCATCAATTCACTCCTGCGTACACACCCGAATATAATGGTGTCGCAGAAAGGAGAAACAAGACGCTAGTCGAAGGAGCCAGATGCATGATGGCACAGGCTCGATTGCCAAGTCAATTTTGGGCTGAGGCAATAGTTGCAGCAGTACATTTGCAGAACAGATCAACAACGACAGCCTTGGAAAGCAAGACACCGTACGAAATGTGGACAGGTAGAAAGCCTGATCTGTCATATGTGCGTGTATTCAGATGTGCAGCATACAAACACATTCCAAAAAAAAAAGAAGCAAGCTCGATGAAAAATTAGAGCAGACAATCATGGTCAGATACTCGAACGGATCACAAGTGTACAGACTCTACAATCCAACCACGAAGAAGGTCGTTTCGAGTAGAGATGTGAAGTTCGACGAGTCCACATTCCCTGGATTGAAGGATGAAAAAGGCCATGAGATCTTCACACTGCTGCCAATTCAAGAGGGAGATCGAGGACAAACATCAAATCAGAATGGTGATCCCCAGACTCCAGAACAGCAAGAAGCCGAAGATCAACCCCATGAACCAGAAACATTCGAGCAGCGACGAATCGAACCCAGAAGGTCAACAAGACAAAGAAGACCTCCAGATCGATACACTGACAATCTTCAGTGGAGCGAAGACACAAAATTCGAGTACTGCAGCTTCACTGAAGAGCCAACTACACATCTAGAAGCTGTCCAGAGTCCAGAGGGAGAATTTTGGAAGCAGACAATGTAAGAGGAGATCAAATCAATGAGGCGAAACAAGGCATGGACACTAGAGCCACTGCCCGAAGATAAAAACATCGTCGACTGCAAGTGGGTATACAAAAGGAAAACGAAATCAGATGGCATTGTTGGATGCTACAAAGCAAGGCGTGTCGCAAAGGGCTACACACAAAGGTATGGAGTCGATTATTTCGACACATTCACCAATGGTGAAGATGACAAGCATTCGACTGCTCCTTGCATATGCTACACAACACAATCGGGAAATTCACCAGATTGATGTAAAGACAGCCTTTCTCCACGGAGATCTAGAGGAAGAAATCTTCATGAAGCAGCCTGGAGAGGTATACCAACCCTACCAAAACCTGATCGGTAGTCTGATGTACCTTACAATTTGTACCAGACCCAATTTGGCTTTCTCTGTCTGTGCTTTAAGCCAATTCTCTTCCAATCCTGGCATGGCGCATTGGCAAATGGCAAAACAAATCCTACAATATCTGAACGTTACCCAAAATATGGGATTAACCTACAAAGCAGACAACGAAGGAAAAGGATTCGAGTTGCACCACTACAGTGCTCATCAATTTAAGGGTTGCAGGGCTGTAGATTGTTAATTGCAAGTAACAAGGCATCAAGATCTAAGGTAGAGGTAGATACAGTAACCTCCTTAGTAGGGGACATAGGCTGTGTGGTAGGATTAGGATCCATTTCACAAGAAGGAGAGAGGTGAATTAAGAAAGAGATGATAGAAGAGAATCAAAAGCTACTCAAGGAAGGTAGATACAAAGCTAATCTTGCTGTCTCTTCCACAAACCAAATGGTATTGTCCATGGCTGCCAAAAGGAATAAGAGAGAGCAAGGAGAAGGGTGCACCACCACCACCACCACCACCTCCACCTCTTTTCTCAAAAAAAACTAGCATAGGAGAGGTATGCCTCCCTCTCCATGCTTGTGGCTTTGCCTTGCCACATAGGCTTCCACCTACAGAGTAATCACGGGCAAAAATGTATTTTCTCCTCAGAGGGGGTCACGGTTTTGCCAACCAACAACCAGATGGGAATTGGAATTCAGAAGTGCTGCCCCTGCCACCTGTTCGGGTCTGGACGGTACCATGTGGCAGTTTTTCAAGGTACCTTTTGAAGACCAACGCTGGTCAGGCAGCGAGCAACTTTTTCCAAATTTTCATCGCTGAGGAGGGCCCACAGAAACAGATCGCAACTTGAAATTGAGCGGAACTGCTCCTTAAATGTTTGCCACCTGTCCCTTCTTGGTCAGTGCCACGTGGCAGTTCTTTGCTGGGTCCCTAAACTATTTTTTTTTTAACTTTATCACTTCAAAATTTAACAAAAAACAGCGGAAGGAAAACACGAAAAAGTGCATAAAAAATGCATTTCAAGCCCGTTTTGAATTCCGTCAAAAGCACCAAAACTTACAAGAGAACTACTACGGATCAACGCACCTGCTTTCAACATGCAGTGGCTCTGATACCATATGTTACAATCTACTTCTTACTGCAAACCTCCAGGTGCCGGTTAACTCCAAGAGACCGAACGATTCATGTTCCACCCCGCCGTAGGATCTAATTTGGGTCCACCCTCCGTGCCCTGGCCTGTGACCGTATCAAGCGGGATCCGACTTCCATCCTAGACGGTGTCCCATACCACCGCCCAGGCTCTCAGCCATCTCCTGCTGCCCCAAGCTAGCATACATCCTGGCCGTGCACACGCTCTCCATCCACCTCCTCCTAGGTAGATAGAATGGATGGCGAATGAGTCCTCCTCCCCTTGTATACCTCCAAGGAGAGAGACTCCAAGCCATGTGCACACCTGGATCATGACACGTGGCAACCATGCAGATTCACGAGTCACTGGTCAAGTCTACAAGCCCAATCATCGTCCGGTCTCAAGTCTGGGTTTGGGACCCAAGGGAGTTGGGTCCCTAACAAGTATCCTATGCCTTTTGGCACGTGTGACATCCCACAAACATGGCCACATTACAATTTACAAGTGGCAAAACCAAACTAGCTTGTGTAAATTTAACACTCCTCCTCACAACTAGTTTGTATATAACATAGTCTTGCTTATCAACCCAAGGGCTGATCTTAACTCCACAAATGCAGCTCTTTAAAGTGGTTTAGTGAGGATATCAGCAACACATTCACTAGTTGCCACATACTCCAAAGATATCTCCTTAGATTGCACCTTTTCTCTCACAAAATGATGAGAGATCTCAATATGCTTTGACCTTGCATGGAAGATTGGGTTTGTTGCAAGGTGTTGGGCTGAAATGTTTTCATTGTAAATGATTGGAGCAACATCTAAATTCATGACCTTTAGCTCCATTAGTAGCCTTTTGATCCAAAAAAGCTCCTTTGTAGTTGTTGTGAGAGCTTTATACTCGACCTCGGTAGAAGAAAGTGAGATGGTTTCTTGTTTCTTTGACAACCAAGAAACAACCCCTCCACCAATAAATGTTGCATAGGCACTGTGGACTTTCTCTCCCTCTTATCACCTGCAAAATCCGAGTCATGCAAATCCATGATCTTGAGTGCCTGAGAGGCATCTCAAGATCCTTTTTGCACTTTTCCAATGTATGACCAATGGATCTTGCATGTATTAACTTAGCCTACACACACTAAAGCATAAATAAGGTCTAGTAATGGTAATCCACATCAATGAGCCTATAAGTTGGCTATAAAGAGTGATGTCCATGAAGGATACTTCATCACCTTTATTGAGCACTTTTAAATCTTGCTCCATTGGTGTTTTTACATGCTTGCAATCTTGCATCTTAAATCTATTGAGCAAACTTTGAGCATACTTAGATGGACTAATGAAGATGAAATCTGAACCTCTGAGTACTTCTATGCCCAATATGAAGTGAAGTTGACCAAGATCTACCATCTTAAAATCATCTCCGTCCATGACACCACACCCCATTTATGCATTTTGTTGAATACTGGACATGCATGCTCTATGCCATCAATGTTATCACCACTAAGTATGATGTCATCTACATAAATCAACAAAGGTACAATGCCATTTACATCAAACCTTATGTACAAACTTGGATCATACTCACTTTGAGTGAATCCAATAGAAACTAGAAAATCATTAAGTCTTGAATTCCAAGACCTTGATGCTTGCTTCAAGCCATACAAGCTCCTTTGAAGATGACACACTTTACCTTCCATCCCGATCTTGATGAAGCCTCGGGGCTGCTCCATGAAGATGTCCTCCTCCAAATAGCCATTAAGGAATGCATTAGAAACATCCATTTGGAAAAGTATCCAACCAAAATGTGAAGCACCATAATGTGAAGCAAGTCCTAGGATTAACCTTATGGTGACCATCTTGGCCACGGGTGCAAATGTTTATGTGAGCCTCATTGGCTCCATTCTTGCCGGTGATGAACTTCTTAGTGATGCTAGGAATGTAAAGTACACCATCTATCTTAAATCCTACTCCCTCTACCTTACAAGCACAATCATTTGCTGTAAAAATTGACTTGATAGGACCATCATAAGTTGAGAAAGCCGAGAAATACTTCCTCTCGCTTGTCATGTGGGACCTAGCCCCACTATCTATCCACCAAGGGTCTTCTCCCTTCATGCTTGAAGATGAAAAACTTGACATCATGAGAGAGTTTTCATGTGAACTCTCCTCTTCTTCTTTTTGTAGGCTGCTTGACTTTGGGCTTGCTTCCTTTTGAAGCACTCGGAGGCATAATGCCCCATCTTGCCACAAAAGTAGCACTTGATCTTTGACTTATCCTTCTTGGGCTCGCTTGAGCTTGGAGTTGAAGATCCATCTTGATCTTCACCTTTGACTTGGTTCTTCTTGAATGCACCTCCTTTGTCTTTGGATTTGCTTTCTAGCTTATCTTGGCTTGAACTCCACTTTATGGCTCCAAAATCATGCAAAATGCTTCACACGTGTGGATGTACGGTCTGCTGCAGCCTGTGTATTGTACCAGTACCCTCCAATCCTTCTAATCATTACAAAAAACCAAATGCCATCATTCATCAAGCAAATTGTAGAGCAAAACTAGTCATGAAGGAAGATCTCAAATTTATTCATAATTGGATGGCAAATCCATCACATATTTATACATAAGTGCCTCGAATTTGAGCATTTAGGGCTACCTCTGATCCATCCATGACCTGACCCTAGTGTCTAACCTAATAGGTCATAAGATCCACCCTAAATGGGGGTCGGGATCTTGAGATCCAAAAACAATGTAAAATTTGCTACTTTTAGCTCCTAGAAAATCTCTAGCCTATCTATGCACATTTTGGCCTCATTCCAAAGGTGCCATTCCAAAGCTAGGTTAGGAATAAGACTTATGAAAAGTATCCGATGCTTTTTGGCACGTGTGACATCCCACAACATGGCCACATTACAATTTACAAGTGGTAAAACCAAACTAAATTTAACACAAAATAATGAAAAAACCATAAAAAAAACCATGTTTTTTTGACTAATTTTCGACTTTTTCGACATGTTTTGATGGATCAAATCCACATGCAAGTGCAATCAGACCTTACTTATTGAAATTCACTTACGTGCAAGCACCAAAGGTTCTGATTTGGATTAATATCGGTTCTCATAGTCAATTTCTTGTCCAAAATTGTCAAATTTTGACTAAAAACACTATCTAGATCTGATCTTGATCATATCACCGACATGCAATCATTGGAACTTGTCCTAATGTTATGTACTTATATTATTGCCTTAGTGTGAACACATCAGACTTGTAAGTTGTAAATTGTAAATATTAAAATGGCTTACACTGTCTTGTGGTGTTTTGTAAGAATATGTAAATAGCATGTCTTTGGTAACTTGTTGACTTGCTTATATTTGGTATAGGCTACTACGTCTTAATTTAGAGGCTGCTGAACTGACCTCCTAAAAAGTAAAGGAGTTGACCGGTCAACGGGACACGTGTTATATGCTCATTGGGACACTTGGTCCAGTGCATTAGTGACACGGGTCGGAGGGTCCTACTCGCTTGCCAATGTGTCAGGGTACTGCCAAGTGGCAAGTGTCGATTGTGCATGGGGCACACCATGTGTCGACGTTAGAAAGGGTTAGGGTTAAGTGGGTGTTTGAGGATTATGTATAAGTGAACCTAGAGAGAGGCATTCCTCATTATAGCCTATGCAGTAGGTGGCTGGGAGGAGACTTAGCAGCAGTGCTCATGTTTACGTTCATGTACTTTCAAGAGAAATCAATAAAGTGGATATTTGATACCTACTTTGGTGTGCTTTGGGTTGAATTCAGATCATTGTTGCACTGTGTTTCTGAAACGCGTTTCAGAAACGTGTTCAGAAATGCGTTTCGGAAATATGGAATTTTTTTTTAGAAACATTTTTTTTAATTTCTTTTTTTTTTTTGGTTTTTTTTTGTGCAATATGGGTATCAGGTGAAAGCTCTAATCAAGAGCATAATTACTGTGTAATTTACCGACTGTTTTGGGTGCAAGATGGTCCAGTTCAAGTGCAATAATCCATGTTGGGTTCTGTCAAGGATAAAAATTCAAAACTAACCTCTAGCCTGTCTGTTACGATCACAGATGGTCCCAGTAAGTGTGTTTTCGCTCAGGGAGTTGGAAGGCCAAGTCATGAAGAGCCCTTACCGTTGCCCCCAAAACCCCCCACCGGGGGGCTACCGCCCCCCGGACCCCCCGTTCTCGGGGGGCTATTGCCCCTCGAACCCCCTGAGCAATTATTGAAAACCAGAGCAAATAGCAACCAAATAGCTATTGAAAATAAGATCTGTTTGTGACCCATCTACTGCACTTCCGAGAGGCAAAACGCTCGTTTGACCATTGATCCCTTAAAAAAATAAGCTATTTTCCAATTTTTTTTTTTTTTTTTTTGCGATTCTGGGAGGAGAAACGCGGTTTCCGAAACGTCTCCTCCCAGAAACGCGATTGTGTGCAACTATGATTCAGATAGCTTTGTGATACCTAATGACTATAAAACAACAAGTACATTCTTGAAAAGCCTTTATATATAGTAGATTCGATGAATTTCAAGCTAAAACAGTGAATACTAGTCAAAAAACCGTAAAAAACCATAAAAAATCGAACGATTTCCAGCTTTTTCTATGGAGAAAATCCATATTACTAACCATTAGGCTGAAAGCAATCAAGAATCAGAGAAGCCACTTACTTGGAGGTCAATTCCACCATCAGGAAGTAAAAAGCAACGAGGTAATACCAAAAAGCTATGTAAAAGCAAAAAGCAACTCCACCTTCTGATTGATGCAAAGCCAAGCTATGAAACCAAATAATTATCTCTATTTGATAGTTAATTATTGAGAGTAATATTTCCGTCACTCAAGATAAGATATTTTATGATCTGGGAAAAAGTCTCGTTTGTGATAGTGTTGGATGCTCATTAATGACTTTTTTATGATCTTTTAATATTTATACATCTTTTCCTAGGGAGCTTTTTTAATGAAATTATGGAATTTCTTTCAAAGGGGGAGATGAGGTGATAGGAATAAGACTTTCAAGGGATCAACCGGTTGCATAGTTTTCTTAGAGGAATATTGTGCGAAGGCTGAACTATCCAAGTGAAATAGAGGAACTCTCTAGGGATTGTTGAGAATAATTTGAAACTAGAGGAGCTGTGGGAATTGAACTATGACTTATTCATGATTATGGATAGTAGAGGTAAAGATCAAATTGAGGTTCCACTGATCGGTTTTACCAAGTACCATTTTGTCATGGATTGGATCAGTGGGTACGTTTCGCAACCAACCTTGCTTTGTATCTGATGTTATCTCCATCAGGACCTGTTTTGATCTTGTAGATCCGCTTGCATTTAACTGGTCTTCTTCCATTAGGTACAGGTGCAAGTGTCCGTACATTGTTCTTATACATTGATGACATTTTGTCCTCCATTGCTTGAATCCAATGATCTTTATTTGGTCCATCAATAGCTTCCTCAAATGTTAGAGGTTTGTCTGTGAAACCACAAAATTTGATGGCTATATTTGTTGAAACATCCTGACCAAACCTTACTGGTGGTTTTCTTTGTCTATCAGATCTTCTCACAGTTTGTATAGGTCTCGAATTCAATTCTGCATTTTCGGTTTCGACCTGTTCTACTTGAATTCGAACTGGTGATTCGAGTCTTTCAGGTTCTCGAATTTGAACTCCCTCTGAATCACTACTATGTCCAGATGGTAATTCTTGTTCATCATTTGCTTGCTTTACTTCTGTTGTTGGTAACTCATAATAAGTTTTAAGAATTTCATAGCCGATTAAATCATTGTCTGTTGTGTACTTTAACTCATCGAATTTGACATCTCGAACTACTTTTATTCTTCCAGTTTCGGGTATGTAAACTCGATAATATGAAGAATGTAACTTGAATTCTACCAGAAAACCTTGTTCTATCTTTTCATTCAGTTTCTTTCTCAATTTGTCTGGTATGTGCATATAAATTGCACATCCAAATGTCCGAACATGAGCCAGATTTGGCTTCGACTTTCACCATATTTCGTGAGGAGTTTTATCCGGTATTCTAGATTTTAGAATTCGATTTTGAAGATAGTTCGACATAGCCACTGCTTCCGCCCACAACTGCTTTGGTGCTTTCGCATGAGCCATCATACACTTGGCAGCTTCCATTAGTGTACAATTTCGTCGTTCCGCAATTCCATTGTGATCAGTGTCTTCAATCGTGTCTGATTCTGATCTATGACTAATAGAGCAGTTTCTACTTTGATTTAATAAAGCATGCGGATTTAGGAGATATATGTGTGAGTGTGATAGACAATTTTAGATAATCAGAACAACTAAGAAAAATCATCTGTTGCAAACTTTGATCAATTGAATTTTTATATTTCTGATTCTGATTCTTTTGTATACATCTCTTGCTGTCTTTTTTGCATACAATGAGTAAGTGTACATGTATTTATATTGTCACAGGATAGGTCTTCTGGCCTTCTTCCTTCTGTAATAGTCGATTTAACCGTTAAGACGGTTGATATAAAATAACTTTTTGTTTCCGGAGTTCAGCTTTTTTTTTTTTTTGAATTCGAGTTCGAGTTCGAGTTCGAAAAAGAATAAAAATGTTTTGAGTTTGGTTTCTCAGCCTTTGTCAATTAGACTGTGCACTTTGTTGGTAGAACCGAGATTTGTCTGTTGAGGTATTCTACAGTTCAAACGCGTTTCTTTGTTCGAAACGCGTTTCGATGAAACATTGACCTTGACCCTTCCTATCGTCGACACATGGGCCATTCCATGCACAATAGACGCTCGCCTCTCGGTAGTACTCTGACACATAGGCAAGCACGTAGGTCGACATGCGTCACTCATTCATTGGACCAAGTGTCCCAATGAGCATATGACACGTGTCCTGTTTGACCGTTCAACCCTGACATGCGTCACTCAGTAAGATCAACTCATAGGTCCTATCCACACTAGGATGACCTGCACTAGGGATATCATGACATAAATGGACAATCTTCCTACATAGCTCCTCACAAGCTGGAATGAGAAGTTTGCCATTTCTCTTAATCATACATCTTGTATGGTATATTTAAGGTAAGTGTGAGCAAAGAGACCAGAATTCTCATCCTGAGATTCTACTTGTGCAAGATTTGCCTCTCTCACAATTTCCTGACAATGAGGACCCCCTTGCTGAGCCTGTCTAATCTCAGCAATCAGGTCATTTTCAATGACCACAAAAGACATCTGATACAATATAATAATGCATCAGCCACACGATTTTCGGCACCCTTCTTGTACCGAATTTCCATGTGAAATTCCTGCATCAACTCAGCCCACCTGGCTTGCCGCCCTCTGAGGTCCGGTTGGTTGCAGAAATATCTCAAAGTGTTATGGTCGGTGTACACATAGAATTCTGCACCATACAAATATTGCCTCCATGCCTTCAAAGCGTGGATAATGGCATACAACTCCTTCTCATGAGTTGGATAGTTCTTTTGTGCAGGGTTGAGCTTCTTGCTCTCAAAGGCCACAGGCCTACCCTCTTGCATCAGAGCTGCCCCAATATATTTCGGTGGCTTAAGATCCTTGATTGTAGGTAATTTTCGCGCTCTCGATGGAAGTTCGACTTCTTTTTCAACTATCACAGGTTCAACTGCTACCATAGCCGTTCCACTGACCCTCTTCGGTTCCTGTGGGGATTTTGTTGACTTCAATTGTTCAAGAATTTGCTGCATCACTATGTCCATGGCATCGACCTTGGCTGCCACTTCCTCAATCCTATCTCAGTGCTAGAACCTTCCAACGGATCCATATTTACAACAAAATAGGTGGTCAGTCCAGCCACTCCTAATTAATGACCAAGTACCCTATACCAAAGCTCAGCATGCGACTTAGAGGCACAATAACACAAATAACCATTTTATTTACATTTCTTTTACAAGTGTCACCACAGGCCATTTATATTCCTCCCTCTATTCATATATCTTTATTAACTCTTGAAGATGAGAGTCATTCATTAGTGTTGTTGCACTCTTAGGTGGTACGAGCTATTTGTCAATAGGGTTAGTTTTAATCTCCGAAGCTTCTTGTTTGCCCTCTGAAAATTGGAAAATAGTAGTAGTGCCCATGTGAAAATCTTTAATGAGCCTATGAAGCAGAATTCGGCTCATCAACAGACCAAACAAAATTCAGGTGCTCGTAATTTTTTAACAATCTTAAGTGGCAAACTTGTCGTTGAAGTGTTAACGTGGCACTTGCTAATTTGGCAAGGTGCCCAAAATCCACGATGACTATGGAATTTTCTTTCTTTTTTGGTACTTGGTGAGGCGATTCAACATGTATGCAAATGGTGAATTTCCAAATGGGCAGATTGACAAATATCAATCATGAAATTTTTAAGTATGATGAATATTAATTTGGTGAGTAGTTGATAACGAGGTGGCGAGGTGAATGACATCATCAAAATAAAAATTTCGTGAGGCGGGAGATAAGCTGGAGGTAGGGAAAGAAATGGTAGTATGGCAAGTTGGATGAGTGGCTCGCAGTCAGGCAACTCACGAGTTGACGTGGCAGCGTTTTTTAGAATAATCAATATTTTCTTAAACACATGCACAAAGATACACACAATTGGATAAGTTTTCAACTTCAGAATGAAATTACATTTGTTTTTTTGAAGGCTAGAGTAGAACTGTAACTTCAAAGTTGAAATGCAGTTATCAGCTTTCCCAAATGAAAATTTTCTCAAACTTCAACAACAAAGAAAAACGTCTAAAATGAAAATTGAAAGCCACTTCATCTCTCTCACTTGGAATCTGATTTCTTTGATCACAAGATTGATCATAACGTCCTTACAACCTAACCAAATGTAACGAAGATAGGCTTAGATTAACGCTAAGATCAATCTCTACAAAGTTCGATTCATAGAAATCGATGAAAATTTGGCTAAAAAAGCCAAAAAATAGGTCCCAAAAGATTATTGGTTGGAAGATGATGTAAGATCTACAACTTTAGCCATAACTTTTGCAAATCATGCCAAAATCTCTCAATTTGATTCAAATCAAATCTAGAGATGAGGCCTACCCCATGGGGAACATAAATCAAACATAACATAATTAATATAAGAGACCATTGAGGACCTTTAGATTGAACCACAAGAGAAGAATAAGGATCTAATAGTGGACATAACCAACCCCACCAAGCCTAGTTCGATCGGATTTAGTCCTCGAGCTATGAACAATTAGCAATATCTAAATGAGTGAGAATGCACTCCATCAACATTTAGTTACCAAGCTCATAATACGATCCCCCTTGTGAGAGGGCTGTAGACATACTTATACACACACAAGCTCCTCCCTAACTAGGATTGTGCGGGGACACCTCAATGGGACACATATGCAGCCTAACTGGGCCACATCTGCCACTACCTGATGAGTCACTGCTAGTGCCATGCAAAATCCACCATCATAGGTTTTAGGCCTCACCAAGTGAATAATATTACACTATGGGGCCTCCAATCCTCACATCATCACAACTAATGTATGGGTTGATCTGGGCCCTCGACCACTTACAAAATTGACTCCATGGTTAGGTATAATTAATTGTAGTTAGTTAAGGGCATGACATACTTTCCCCTTAAAAAAATTCTGTTTGTTAGAATTTAGAATTAGCTACCACATGAAGAAAGCAAAAGATTCAAATAACATTGCATTACCACAAACCATACATAAAAATAAAGACCCAAATCAATGCAATCACATTAGGATTACGTAAATTCATGTGATAGGGCACATGAGACCTCAAAGAGCAATGGACAAGCTCCAAATCCTTCTTTGCCAAGAAGAGGTAAGCTAATAGCTAGATTGTCAAAAGATCCACAGTTCCTGAAAATGATGGAATTAGGCTACTAATAGACAAAGCCTAAACTTAACTATCTTGTAAATGTCACTAACTACTAGTTAGCGATTTATTAGCCTATAGAGGCCTATAGAGGGGTCCACCTTTGTTTCTTAAGGTAATGGAGCCTTTTGGGCCTTGTTAAGCTTTACAAGGCCTTATTTGTATACCATTTTACATGTTGATCTATAGTTTCAAACACGAATTGGGACAAAGAATTTTTTTTTCATTCAACATATCACCATTTTATAAGTTTTTGTTTGAAATGTCATGCGCAATGGCTCTACGCACTTGTGTAGGGCCAACGATAGGACCAAATGTAACAATCTAACCACAAATTATCATATAATACCATAATTTTTTATTTTTGGCTAATTATACATCGATTGGATGCACCTTGCATCCCAAGGGTAGTTGTAGCTTATAGGCTATCTAGCTAGTCTTCTTAATGATTAGCCATGGTCCACAATACCTAGGAGATATCTTGGAACACTTTCCTGTGTGTACTTTTACTTGGAAGGGACTAGTAAATATACCCAATCTCCTTCTTCAAATTCTTGGTAGGTACAGTACTCATGATTGTAACTTTTGCCCTAGCCCCTTCCTTAGACATATTAGCTAATGTCATCTCTAGCTTTTGTTGAATTTGGGTTATAAACTCCGCGGTGCTAGGCACCTTACGTGGGATTCCTATGGTTGTTGGGCTACTTGGCCTATAACCATAGTTGAGCTAAAAAAGTCTCATCTTGTGGATGCCTGTCTTTTATTAGTGTATGCAAACTCTACTAAGGGTACATGCTTAACCTAGTTTGTCTGCCTACCACTAACATAAGCACGAAGCTTGCGTTTCAAGATCTGCTTGACCCTTTGTCTGGCCACTTGTTTGAGGATGCTTAGTATTGGTCATCCGCAATTGTGTTCCTAGCTTAGCAAACACCTCTGTCCAGACTTTCTACATCCCATCATATCACAATGTTATTATTCTGTAACTGGTCCGTTAGAGGAGCAACTTTCCAAGAGTAGTTTTTAACGAACCTCCCATAGAACTTACAAAAGCCCAAAACAAATTGTGCATGGCATTGGTAGGCCGCCTCGGTCACTTCGGAATCACAACCGCCTTGGTTGGTAAAATACCCTTGATCACCCTCAATCACCCTTAATCATCACTATGTGACCCAAATACGCAACATGAGTCTTACACAATTGACTCTTATGAGCGTTGGCATACAAGATAGAAGGTGCCAAATATGGTCTAATGATAAATCTCATGCTCCATTGCTGCCTTTTTCTTACTATAGACAAATATATCATCATTGAAATTGACGACAAACTAGGCCATATAGTCACGCAAGACATCGTTCATGAGCATCATGAATGTGGCTGGTGCATTGATTAGCCCAAACGACATAACCAACAAGCGAAAATCTATAATGCCCACACTTCGCTTGTTGGTTTTTAGGCTCTACTTACACTACCGCTGTCTTCTTTGGAGGCTATTTTGCTGGTCTTTTGGGGCAGCAATCAGTTGGTACCTATCTTTTTCTATATTTCCCTTATTTGGCAGCACACTTGTCATTTCATTTGCTTGAATTTTTTTGTCCCACTTGGGCAGCTTACTCCCTTGGTGCTCTATTTGGTGGACATTTTGGCAGTTTCTTCACCACCTATCACTTGCTATCGTGGTTTTTGGTGACTACTTGTGTCCTCCCTCTCAAGGTTTGTGCTTTTTCACATACTTTCTTGTTCTTGAATCATTTATATTCGTTTGGTTTACATTTGGTTTTTCATTTTATGTCAACTGGTTATTACAAAACAAAAAAAAGAATTATGGTCGTTTTAGTATGGTTTTTGCTTACTTTCTATTTCTATTGTTCATTTTCCATTGCTTTGATCTAATTCGATAGATCCCATTTATTGTTTCATTTTGTGTGTTTTTGTCATCATTCCTTTAAAAACAGAAAAGAAAAACAAATAGGTAGAAGAAGAAAGAGAGAAGTTGGGTTTACATATTGTGTGTGCTTGTGTGTTTTGCATATCATGTGTGCTTGTTAAAATTTCTTGTTGTGCCTATCTCCCTCTTTTATCACGTCACCAAGTGTTTCCCCCTTATCTTTCCTCTCTGTTTATTGTGTTGATACAACTTCTGTGTGCGTGTTTGAGACGTGGTTGGCACGTCTTCTGTATTAATTTGACCCTTATCGCCCTAATTGTACTATTTCTGGAAAGATTGCTAATGCAATTTTCCTCTTAGATGGTCTTGCTTATTCTAAGTGGCTGGCGTACATATTTTTGTTCTCATCCATCTATCTTTGTGTGGCATGTCATTTTACATGTGCTTCACTCACTTGCGTCTGCTTTTGAGAGTCCTTATGTACATGAGAGTAGTGGCATAGATATTGAGAGCGATGCTAGTGAGCACCATTTCGAGTCTATATTTGAGTCACCTTGTGAGCTTCTTTTTGCGAGCAAGGTTGAGACTTATTGTGAGGATGAGAGAGTGATAGCACAGTGTGAGAAGTTGCTTGAGACGATGATAGTATCACACAGTGAGAGAGATCCGCATGAGATAGTCACACGTTATAGTATCACATACTGAGAGAGATTCACAAGAGATGGTGACATTGTCACACACTGCGTTGGAGTCACATGTACAGGTTGATGATGATATTGCATGGTATGAGCTAGATTCACATATATAGATACAAGTTAATTGCTATTGTTGCATGCTTTGATGCTGAGTGCCTTGGTGCCGATCCTAAATGCCTTGATGTTAATGTTGTAGACTATCCCCTTGTTTTGATTTTGATATAATACATGTGTTTGCGCATCTACTCTCTAAGGATTCTTCAGCCTTTTGCATCCATTGTTAGCAAATGTCTTTCCGATGGTCATTCTTCTAGATAAGTCTATAACTACATGCCTCCATTGCGAATTTAGATCGACATCTGATTAGGTTTTTATATACGATTACTGTGTCTGTACATGCAATACCGAGTTAATGTTTATCTAATTCACAAAATAATTATCAAGGGGAGGTATTGAAGTCCCTTGTCACGTAGGAACCTTGTTTGGATTTTCTTACTTGAGCACAGGGATAGTCTTTACTCAAAAATATTTTGTTTGTTACTTCCCATTTTGTACAATAGTGGGATAGTTTGATATGAAGAGGCTTGAACTGTTATGTCCTCATTCTTGGTTCTTATGCATGGTTGTTAAGTATTTATAGGATGGTGGAACGTCAAATAAGAGTACAGCAAAAAGGTCAAAAAATGCCTGTCTTTTCTTTTATGCATGTCCATAATAATCTAGAAATTTCTAGTAAGGTCTACGCTGCAAAAACTCTTCACTGACCTGTGAAAATGTGTAGACCTGATAACATGACCATTGTCAGTTTTAGCTTGACACTAAATTAAAGATAGATCAGATTTGCATACTATATGTGATACCAAAAAAATTGTTAGTGGTGCCAATTAAAACCGACTCAAGTTTTTCCTGCTTTGATCACATGTTTTTGTCCTAAATTTCAGATATGCAGGGTATGCAGAAGGTCAACAAGTGGTTTTTGTCATTCCAGACCAGGCAATACATTAGTCTATAGGTTCAATACTTCAACAAAAGCCATATCAGTCCAAACTTCTAGAACTCTATACATCAGAGCAATGGAAGTAGAGCCTGGTAAAACACGTGTTGGATGGATTGGAACTGGTGTCATGGGCCAGGCTATGTGTGGTCATATTCTTGATGCTGGGTATCAAGTAACTGTTTTCAATCGTACGAAAAGTAAAGCTGTTTCACTTTGTAAGAAAGGAGCCATTCTGGTTGATTCTCCAAAGACAGTTGCAGAAAGAAGTGATGTTGTTTTCACAATAGTGGGTTACCCTTCAGATGTTCGAGAGGTAATTCTAGGCCAGTTTGGAATACTTCAGGCTTTGGTACCTGGGGGTGTTGTAGTGGACATGACAACCAGTGAACCGTCTCTTGCCTGTGAGATTTTTGCTACTGCCAAAAAGAGGGGTTGCCAGGCAATAGATGCACCTGTTTCTGGAGGTGACCGGGGGGCAAAAGCTGGGACTCTGGCAATAATGGCAGGAGGAGATGAAGAAATTGTATGTAATCTGGGTCCTCTTTTCAAGTGTATGGGAATAGTTACCTATTTAGGTTCAGCAGGCTCGGGTCAGAGCTGCAAACTTGGTAATCAAATAACAATCGCGTCAACCATGATAGGCTTGGTTGAAGGTATGCTTTACGCACATAAGGCAGGCCTTGATGTCACTACATACCTGAAAGCAATTTCTGGTGGTGCAGCAGGCTCAAAGTCCTTGGATTTGTATGCTGCTCGCATCCAAAAACGTGACTTTACACCTGGTTTTTTTGTCAATCATTTCGTCAAGGATTTGGGCATCGCACTGGAGGAGTGCCGTCAAATGGGTCTTGCTTTACCTGGTCTTGCAGTTGCGCAGCAGCTATATGTCTCACTGAAGGCCCATGATCAAGGGAATTTAGGGACACAAGCACTAGTTCTGGCTCTAGAGCGTCTCAACAATATAGAGCTCCCAAAGTCAGAGTCCTGAATTTCATATTTCCTGTAGACCTGTCTACCCACCTTTATTCTTTGAATTAGTCAATGCTACATATTTATGGTTCGGTTTTTCAAACTAGAAATGCTGGACCGATATATTCTACCTCTTCTTATTATCCAAATGGACATGAAGACTGATAGTTTTTGCTGAAACAATACAACAAATTTCTTTAAGTCCTTTCAAATTGCAAAGAACAGTCAATAATGCATGTGCAAAAGCGTCTTGCCAGCAAGACAGTTCTACCAGATGCCTAATAAAATGGAAACTACAATGATTCTTGACTATGATTGCCTTTTGTTATTCTACTTTGAGTCTAAGTTCTGAGTTTATAGGTAAGAGGCAGGGGTGGCAAGGCAATCTTTGATTGAAACGGTTTGTGAGTGTATTAATGTGCTATTTTTGTGTTCATGTTCACACTCCATAAATATCTCTCTCTCTCTCTCTCTCTCTCTCTCTCTCTCTCTCTCTCTCTCTCTCTCTCTCTCTCTCTCTCTCATCTTGAATTCTTTTGGCAATAATTGTGTCATAAGGGATTTGTTAATCACATATAGGCCAAAATGCAATTCAATTTCCCGTCTCGACTACGTCCTTGCAGCTCTCTCTCTTAAACCTATGCCTCCTCCCTTCCAACTTGAATGGCATAACAGGAGCTGTTTGCGAAATTGCACACTTCTCGGCCTTTATCTTATCTCTGGTTATCAATGTCTCTCTGCTTCTAGCATGTGCGTATGTTATAGGCCATTAAAAGATGATGCAACTGTTAAGGAGAGAAGTTAGCGTGTCGAATCAACCTGAGGTTACTTTGAGGTTCTTGGAGAATTCAAGTCCTAAAATGAGAGCACTACATATTTTTCTTGCTGTTGTAAGAGCCATCAGGGCACAAGTGGATCACATCATCTTGGAAGCTAGAGCTTTTATAAGCCATTAGAAATTTTTTGGCCTTAAAAAGAATCATTTTTTACTACACTTCTTTCAATCAAGATCAATTAAATATCAAATTAGTCATATATGGCACTGCACCTTGAAAAACAAAGCTGTATGTCCGTAGCTTTAGTCAATCGCCATTTTTCTTTCTACTTAAAAAACTAAGCAATCTGAAGTCTAAAAACTTTAAACTTCATTGGGTAAATCTGGTGTGGAGCACTAGCCATGCCATTCATTGGGTAAAGCTGGTGAGAACCACAAGATGTGGCCATGCCACATTATTTTTGTTCTTTTATATTCATTCATTTCACTCAAAAAACTAAGCATTTCAAAATTTAATAAAACTTCAAATAAATTGAATGTCATTCATTGAACCATCGTAGCAAATGAGCATTTTCAAATCCACTAATACTCGCTCCGTAGGCCCAAATTTGATGATCCATCTTGTCGCTTGAACTAGGCACTTTAGCCAGGAGGAATCATGGATAAAATCTTTTCCAAAATGTTGTTCACCATGCTTTCCTTTGTGGTTGAGCATTTCAAAATCATTTTGTCATTGTTTGACAAGAAAATTGGGCATTTTCGTTTTGAAACTCAAAGCATTTTTTCCAAGTAAAACTGTTTTCAAACTTGGCATGTATAATTTCACGCACTCATATATATATATATATATATATGTCTATAGGAATGCTTCTTGGTTTCCAAGAGGAGGCTTGAACCTGGGACCAAAGAAACTTTGGATGCCAAGCTAACTAGCTGAGCCAACCCTGTTGTTATGATACAAGTTGAAACTCGAGCATGTTGTTATGACATGTTTACGTACATAACACTATAGATGTTTTAAGAATGCATGTTGTGTGTATAGGTGTATAGAAGCTCAAGATTTGACTTTTTCGTGTAATTTTGATAGTAACAAGTTAGTTACTCCATTGCAACTACTCTATTAGCAGTTGTTTGATTGCAATTATCACACAACCCCATTAACTTACATTGATGAGTACTAAGCGAATCATTTCGCCAACGCAAGTCTCTATTTATCCAATAGCTTTTTAAATGGACATGTTCAAATCCTATAGTTTCTTTCTTAGTCGTGGATGACTTCCATCTTGGATATGAGATCTCGACAATAGTTTTCTTAGCACGAAATGCAATTTGCACTGAAACACTAATTTTTGTCCTTTAATAGATAGGACAGTGTGCGGAAGCAAAAGAGCATACAATCAAACAAAGCAATAAGAATGTCAAACAAGAAGACGTAGTAGCAAAGCACACAATCCTGACAAGAACTCTGAATGCAATAAAAGACAATGATTGATTCATATTAGTGTATAGAAATACACGTAAGTTTTGATGCTATGAGCACACTAAACTTCTGATTTCTGTCTGAATACAGAGCTTGAGGATGCCTGAGGAGGATGCAATTCTTCTGACAATAACGGGCGAAACCGCGTGCTCAAGAAGCTAACTCCGCTCTGTAAAAGCTATGAGCTTATTACTGACAATCATTCTAAAGAAAGAATCGATGCATGAAAGCATCTACAATGTCTGTCTCTAATACACTTTCTTGCATTGCTTGATAAATTGATTACAATGATCAACTATATACAATTTACATTTGTGTAGATGTATGTACAAAGAAGATTCATGGAGCCGATGTGCCGTTTGTAGGAGATCGTGGCTGCTACTGTCATTGTCCAAGTCGTTTGCTCAGTACATGAAGTGAGCGTGAGGAGGCATCGGCTATTCGAAAGTTGAGCGAGTCGCTGTCGTGGCCAGTTAGGATGGGTAGTCGATAAGTCGACATGTCGGACAAGCCGGGTTTTCCCGACTTGTCAGTTGAGTTAGAAGCACATTGCTAGTTGATCCAAGTGAATAAAATGATTGGCCAAGAGAGTTGAATTAAGAATCACAATACTTCTCTCTTGCTATAAGGGGGAGATATTTTTGTGTGAAAAACATTTTTATTGTTAATATGCAAAAATCATAATAGAAGGATCCTCCATTGTCTCCAATTTTTTGTGCTCTTTTTGCTTTTCCACTGGAAGCTGTGTAATGAAGGATTGATGTCATGTGAGACTTGCTTTAAAAGTGTGTTAAGTATTTGTTGTTAAGGTAACTTGACCAACAACCTTTTCAAAGCATCAAATTGATTTGTTGAATGTTGTGCTCCAACTTGGACTATCTTCTCATCTTCACTTGGTTCAGCTAGATTCATAGGTTGCATAGACTTCTTGCATTTCTAGAACTTCTTCTTCATGTGCTTAGTGAGCTTTTGGCAGCATAATGACCACATCATCCAAAGTATATATCTTGAAGTGCTCCAGCAGATCATGTTGTACTACACCGACTTTCTTTTGTTCAAAGGGATTAACCTTTGCTTTGCTTGTGGATTTCTTAGCCAATGGTGATTGTGACTTATAAGAGATCTGACTTGAAGCATCAAGATCAAGATCGATCTTTCTTTTACCTTTGTCCAAAGGTGGCACAACAACATGCTCATGGATCTTTGGATCAACTGTCATAATTGTCTCATTTAGTGGATTTTTCCCATTTCAGAATCTTACTATGGTGCTGCTTTGCTTGCTTTATTATTCATAGTTCTTGTTGGCTTCCAATCCTTCAATATGACTACTTTTGGTGATTTCGTCGGCGGTTCATCTGGAATGTTCCGAACACCAAATCTAGTAGGATCCATATGTCGTAAGATTTGTTCGTCAGTAAGTTCTGCATTCTCATTATAGGATAAAGCATGGCTGACTGGAATCAGTTCATCTTCAATTGGATCTAGAATTGAAATAGCTGAAATCCAAGCTACGTTCATCATATTGATAGATAATGTAATGGTAGTATTAAGAGTACAGTCATTCATTAGAATGATGCTTATTTCTGATCTATCATCATGTCGACACATATAACCAGCTGTACAATCAATAGTTGTTAATGCTTGGTTCCAGTTGATATTATCAGTTTGAGAATCATAATGGATATCCAATGCCTTCTTTGCTAGATCAATAATATGATCCGTTCTGGATAAATCACCATCTCCTTTTTGAATGGTTGGCTTGATCATCCAAGTGAGTGGATCAACTTTGACGGCTTGTTCGCAATTCTTGAAAGTAATTTTGCTCATGCCTCAGTTATGAATTACTTGCGCAACTCATAACCAAGGATGTCTCAATAAAACACAGTAGGCAAATGGTGTTTTTGGTAAGTCCATTACTACAAAAGTAATGACAAATTGCACACCAGTAATGTTGACGGGTATATCTTCCACCATTCCTTTATGCTTGACAATTGATTGATCTACCAACTTAATTGCAAAAGTTGCAGGCTTCAATTTCATAATACCCCACTTGGTGCACAATTTGGTAGAAATCAAATTGACTCCAGACCTGCCATATGTCATAACTGTCTCTTGATCAAAATGCTTATAATGTATTGGCAGAGTGATATTTCGTTGTTCACTTTCTCATGCGGCCCCTATGTTAAGTATTGCATTTGACTTTTTTGAATCATGCATAAGAACTCTCCTAGAGTGATATCCATCTTACTAAAAAAAATGTTCACAATCAACTCAGTTTGTGAAACCTCTGGTTATATCATCTTAAATGGTTCTTTGCAGTGATGTAATTGAGTATTAATATCTGTTCATTGATGAGTTCTTTGCATAGGATTAGGGAATTCCGTTGGTACAAGCAAAGGAAGATTCTCAGCAACTACTCAAACATTCTCATTGCTTCTTCCTCTTGAGGTCCTTGATCCACTGATACATGTTATGATATTTATTTTTCTCAGTGTAGATTTGGATATACTCCCAATATGGAAGATTGATCATTAATTGATGAAAAGGTTGTGGATCAGGAGCAACTTCTTTTTACTTTTAAGCTTTTGTAACAACCATAACCAGAGTAGCTAGCTCATTGGCTTTGTGGGACTGGCTGAACTGTTGGTCTTGGTTTGATGGCAATCATATTCAATGGAGTAGTTACAGTCCTCATAGCAATGTTCATATCTGAATTCACGACAAAAAGGCATGAATTTGTCCTTGTTTTGTTGTAGTTCAGTGGGATAGCAACGAAAGTAGAACAACGAACGGTTGTAGATCGGAAGTGCAACAGCTACCAGCAAGGCCATCTGTCTCTTGGCACTTTCGATGTGTGTCCAATTCTTTCTCTCAGATATGCCATGAGACTGAGGTGAGTAGCTGGCTGTGGTATTGCTGATGTATTCCATTGACCTTACAGAAGTCCTTGAATTCGGTGGAGATGAATTCTCCTCTTCCATCAGTACGTAGAGCCTTGATTTTTCTCTAGGTCTGATTTTCAGCAAACGCCTTGAACTGCTTGAAGAACTTGAAAGCTTTAAATTTGTTCTTCAGACAATAAGTAGCAGTCCTTCGAGAGAAGTCGTCAATGAATGTTAGGAAATAGAGGGCTCCCCATGTGGAAGCAGTCTGCATAAAGCCACAAATGTCGCTATGTACAAGATCAAGCAAACCTTTGGAAGTATGAACTAAATAAAAAATAAAAGGACTTCTAGCATGCTTGCTGATAATATAGCTTTTACATGGAGAAGTTGGCTTGTTGACAGAAGGAAGATCTTGCACTAGATTCTAAGTCGACATTTGCTGAGTACTGGTGAAGTTTAGATGGCCTAATCTGAAAGAAATGCCAAAGCATATCAGTCGATTCAGAAGTGGACGTATGAAGAGCTTGGCTATTTGTCAAAACGCAGTGACTAAGCTTGTAAAGATAGCCACATCATCTACCGAAAGCTAAAACTTTTCTAGACTTATCGAGTATGGTGCCCTCTGTATCGAATTCAACCCTTTGACCAGAATCAATGATTTTGCTTATCGAAAGCAGGTTCTTGGTAAGGTTAGGAACATGAAGAATGTTGGACAACAACTTTACATCACCTATCTGGAACTAAACTTTGACTGTTCCTTCGCCTTCGATAGAATGAGATGAGTTGTCTCCAAGTTGCACAAGTCTTGAATGGGTGAATGGCTTGTAGCATTGGAACCAGTCTCGATGGTGAGTCATTTGTTGAGTTGCTCCAGAGTCCAAGTACCAGGAGTCAATATCCTGATGTTCTCCAACCTTGGTCATAAAGGAAACTTCATCTTCCTCTTGTTGCTGGATCGAGTGACTGTTTGTAACAGTATTGGCTTGTTGTTGGAACTGCTTCTTCTTCTCAATTTTTGTACTTTAAAGTTCGGTATTCATTGATGAGATGATCTGTCCTTTCGTGTCTTTTCGTTTTGCGTCGCTTTGTGGTTTTTGTGGTCCTAGAGGCACGTTTACGATCCACGAATGATTCACAAATCGTTCGTGCTTTGAGTCAAGGCACGTTGACTTTTGCGAATTGTTCTCCGTTCAACCTTCGCTCATGTTCGTGTTGCGGCAAAGTTGCAGGAGTTCACCATTTCTGACACTCCCTCTTGAACCTTGCAACTTTGCACGTTTAATCCAATTGTCTTTCTTTGCTTGGCAAAGAGTGGCTTGTCGAGCAGCTTCGTGAGCAGATCTGCAATCATGTCTTCTAATTTTATGTATTGGATCTAGAGCTCTCCTTTTGAGATTAAATTCGAATGTGATGGTACTTCAGAGGTATGTGTTTTGTCTTTGAATGGAAGACAGGATCTTGGAACAAATAAATGGCACTCTGAGAGTCCATCATCATCGTGCATGGCCCTTCTTGTGGTATCCCGATTGCTTCCAGCATCATCTGCAGCCACACTACCTCGTTCGCCACCTTTGAAGCTGTGATGTATTCAGCTTCGCAAGAAGATTGAGCTACCAAGGTTTGCTTTTTGCATATCCAGCTGATTGCACCTCCACACGCTATGGTACATCCTCCAGTTATGGACTTGTTGTCATCTTTGCAGCTCGCCCAGCTTGCATCATTGTAGTGGTGCAGCTCGAATCCTTTTCCTTCGTTTTCAGCTCTGTAGGTTAATCCCATATTCTGGGTACCCTTCAAATATTGTAGGATTTGTTTTGCCATTTGTCAATGTGCCATGCCAGGATTGGAAGAGAATTGGCTCAAGCCGTAAACAGAGAAAGCTAGATCGGGTCTGGTACAAATTGTGAGGTACATCAGACTACCGATTAAGTTTTGGTAGGATATACTTGCTATCTTCTGTTCATCCTCTTCCATTTTTGGGCAATCCTGCTTCGTGAGCTTGGTTCCATCTATCATTGGTGTGGACTTTTCTTTGTAGTCCATCATGTGATACTGCTTGAGCACCTTTCTGGCATATTTTGACTATGAAAATTCTGAGCTTTTGTATTCACGTCCATTGTCAGATCTAAGGATCTGTATCTTCTTTGAGGTGTGTCGCTCTGCAAATGCCACGAACTTCTTGAAGGAATCAAACACTTCATATTTCTTCTTTAGGTAGTAGATCGTGGTCAACCAACTGTAATCATCTATGAACGTCAGAAAATACCTCGAACCTGAGAGCGAATCCATCTTCATCGGTCCACATACATCAGAGTGGACGAGCTCAAGAACTTCCTTGGCTCTTTTTCCCTCATGTGTGAATGGATTCCGATGTTGTTTGTCTTTTTGACAGGCTTCGCAAAACTCAGTTTCGGGCCTTGATATTTTGAGACCCGTAACTATGTCTTTCTTGCACATGTCATACAAGCTCCGCATGTTCAGATGATACATTCTCCTATGTCAGAGCTCATCTTCATTTTCTGATGCATTTAATATGCTATTAGAGTTGCTGATTATCTTGGCCTGGTAGAGGTTTCCTTCTCTGCATCCAATCGTTAGCAACTTGTTTGTCGTTTTCTCGATCATGTGGCATGTGTTGCCATCGAACAAAACTCGAATACCAAGGTCTGCCATGTTGGAAACTGATAGCAGATCTTTTCTGAGTGAAGGCACATAGAGTGCTCCTGGCAGCTCTGCTTGCCCTGACAGTGTTCACAGTTGTAGAGTGCCAATGCCTTTGACATCGTGTCTGCTCCCTTCACCTAGAATCACTGCTCTGTTATTTTTGAGCTCTCTGAAGTCGATCAAGATCTTCTTGTTGTAGGTGATGTGTGATGTTGCTCCTGAATTAATGACTACATCGTCTTGTTCAGTGTAGCTCGTTGAAGCTTCATCAAGTATCGTGAAGGCTTCATCGCCTCTGTCTGCATCCTTGGATGACTATGCAACATTAGCTTTCTCAGCTTTGTTCTTTCTTTTTGGGTTGAATCTACAGTCGTATGCAGAGTGTCCCTTCTTCTTGAAGTGCATGCAAGGTATTGCTGGATTGAACCAACATTTGTTGCCTGTATGGCCTGGTTTGTGGTGATCACAAGAAGAAGATTGTTGATTCGAGGACTTCGTCTTCTCAAATTTTGGCTTGTTATTGTTTTTCTTCTTTCCTTTCGTGAAGAGGGCCTTCTCTTGATCACTGCTTCCCTCTCCTTCGTCCCTAATTAGTCTCTCAGCAGCGACAAGACTGACTGCTTTGTCGAATGTCATATCTGGTAGACTCAGTATGAGCATTCTCAAAGGTTGATAGGGCGTCGGTAGAGATTTCATGAAGTACATCAGCTACTATGGTGCTGGGACCTGGTGCTCCTATCCTGATGCAGCGAGTTGAGCGAAGATCGTTCTGATCTTCTCAACGTGCTGATCTAACTGGTTGCCATCCCATCGTATGGATTGCAACTGATTGTGAAGGTGCATGACTGAAGCTGCAGTCCTCACTTCATACTTGTGTTTTAATCTCTTCCATGCTGCATGACTGCTTTCGCAGTCTTCAATCAGCATGAGTAGATATTCGTTTATGGATGAAACGATGATAGCCATTGCACGCTCATCCTTTCTAATCCATTCAGATCTCTTTGGGTCTCCCTCTAGAGGCTGCACCTTAGAGAGTTCGGTCACCGACCAGATGCCTTTGCCCTTCAGAAGTATTTTGATCTTGAATTTCCAAATTCTGTAATTTGTGCCATCAAGACTGATTGCTACTCTTGTCTGGATTGTTGTAGCCATATTGTGTTGTCTAGAAAAATCATTGCTTAGATATCAGTAGTGATAACCTGTGAACTCTGATACCATGTCGCGAAACTGTTTCGTTTCGTTGTCGCGAACAATTTTGTTTCTTTTGAATTTTTTTTTTGTGTGGAAGCTTCACAAGAACCTAGACACGCGACTACACATCACAGAACAAATTCCATTCTAGCAATCAAGACATCTGATGACAAGGAGATGCACGAAAATAGAGCAACTATATTATCAGTTTAATTTTTAGAGCGAGATGGTCAGTGTCTCGCTCGTTGGCGGCCTGACGCTATGCTCTTTCGTTGTGTTTTGGTCGTTGGCAGACTTTCATGCACAACTCTTTCGTTTTATTTCTTTTTCGTTTTCTGCTCTATTCTCTATATCTCACTATGTTTTGGTCTAGAAATGTAGTTTATATCTCCACTGTGTGGAGTTTACAAGATAGCTAAACATAGAATTACAAGAGTACTTAACGCTAATCAACTAATCAGTTACTCTTCGTCGTTGCTACCTGTTTCAGCTGGGCGTGAAGTCTACGACTCCAAGCTCGTTGAGTTACCAGTTGGCAGCGCGAAAGATTCCCCTTCGTTTCTTTCGTTTCTTTTTGTGTCTTTTCGTTTTGCGTCACTTTGCGGTTTTTGCGGTCTTGGAGGCATGTTTACGATCCGCGAATGATTCGTGAATCATTCGTGCTTCGAGTCAAGGCACGTTAACTTTCACGAATTGTTTTATGTTTGACCTTCGCTTTGTGTTCGTGTTGCAACAAAGTTGCAGGAGTTCACCATTTCTGACAAGTAGGTGGGCGAAGGTTGGAAGAGAGATACTAATATTTTTGTTGAAAAACTGCAGTTTTTCTTCAAAAAGGTCATAAGCTCAAAAAGCCTTCACTAACTCTTGTCTGATTCACTAATGACTAAAAATAATATAAAGAAATAATTATTAAAGTTGGCGAAGGTTCAAGCGAAGGTTCTTTTTCGAGATCTGATATTTTTGGAGAAAAGTTGAATCGTAGGCTAGTTGTATCGGAGATGATCTAATGATATTCTGTGACGATGTATATTGTCGCATGAAGTACCCGATTTAATCATGTTACCACATGATGGAATGGGAGGAGGACTTTTTGTAGATGACATTATAGTTCACAAGATATTGAAATCATGTTGTTGGTGGCCTTTAATTCATAAGGATACTGAAAAGTTTATTCAATCTTGTGATGTTTGTTAACATGATCGTTGACGTACTAAACAACATTATGAACCATTACATCCAATTTTAGCACAAGTACCATTTGAGAAGTGGGGACTTGACTATGTTGGTCCTATACATCCCGCAACACATGGTACTCAGGCACGATATATTATCGTGGCAATAGACTATATGAACAAATCTTCGTCATGAGGTGTTGCAAAAGTTTTGTGAGACCAAATTGATGGCAGTTTACACACTAGTAGCAAAGAAGGGTTGTCGCAAAGCGTGACATGATTTCCAATTGCATAAGAAGATCTGAAAGAGAGAGATATGGCCTTGTCAGATCAAGCATGGATGAAGCTGATTACCAGTTTACAAAAGTTAAAAATCAAAACATCTTGAGATCTCATCTAAAAACACTCTGAAAGAGAACTTTTTTAATGATTTTTTGAGATCCCCTGGGAGATAGCTCTTGAAACTTGGATAGTCACCAGATCTGACTCAGATGCATCCATGAAAATCTCTGCGAGAGTTTTTTATGGAGGAATCATCATTTTAGTGTATGCGAGAGTTACCAGAAGTTGAATTTTCGGAACCCTCGTATAGCCTCAAGATCAGCTTACCAACCCTCACAACGTGCCTAAATGGAATCAGAGCAGTGACATTAGCCTGCCTACATGGTCTGATCTTGAAAATCCAATCACAGGAACAAGTTGTGCGAGAGATCACTTCCTACGAGAGTTGAACCCTCGCAGAACCTTCGCATAGCAGTCAAATCACCTCCTGAACTCTTGCAGACTTCCCTGTGGTCTTCGAATTTTGTGAAGAAGGTGTCTGCCAAAATTTGGGTGGAACTGAACAAGGGAAAGTGGATTTCACCTAATACGCACTCTAAATTCCGCTATATAAGGGCTAAATTTGAGTCATTTTCACCTTTGCTAGCGAAGCTCTGCCGAAATTTACACTGAAATTACCAAGTTCTTCGTTTGCGACCAAACTTTCAACCAGCTATCATCTGATCATACTGAACACCGATCTGCGCTCTGAACTACACTTCTTGTCATCCAACACTCGTTATACATAGTTTTCTATCGCTTTCACACTCACCCCTGTTTCCACAGTTGCTTCTCAAACCCCACTCGCTTTGCCAACAAAGGTTGCCGAGGGCAACCAACCATTGCCTGATGACGCATTTGTCCAAACAGTGTTTGTACCATCGTCAGATTGGGCTGATCCTACCGCCCCAGATGGCATCAGGTCCATTGAGAACCTAATAGAAGACAATGACGACGGTACTCCACAAGTCGTCAGGGCCGATACAACACAAGCCCCTGCCAGTGCTAGTGTATCGGCTGCTCTCACAGATCTAACGACGACGTACCAAACTCTGGGGAAATACATCCTGGATGCGGTAGCGACGAAAGCCAGTCTGGAAAGCAGGGTACTACATATGGCGACGAGTAACACACAGTTGCGAGTAGACCTCACCAAGCTATAGCAAGAGCTGATTTTGGCTCAACAACACGAACAAGCAGGGCACCAGGAGCTTGCCAAGCTGCAGCAGAAGGAGGAGGGCTTCAACAACTATATCCAAAGACTCTCCAAAGCGCTGACTGAGGCATCCACGAAGGTGTGGGAGCTTCAATCTGAAGCAGCCCAACGACTTGATCCCATCCAGACGCAACTAAACCTTTTCGAAGCAGAGAATACGCGCCTGGGGATGGAGGTCAAAGCCCTACAAGAAGAAAAGCTCGTCTGGTTAGCTCAACCTGCATCGGACTCAAGGCAGCTTTCTCAATCAAAAATGAATCTTCTACGGTGTCAGGTGCAGGTTTATAGCCAAACCTTAAACAGCTACCAGGTAGAGTTCAACAAATATCGGACAAGCGCAACGCATGAGCTCGCCCAGGCCAAGAAGCCCTCAAGGCCTGCCAAAAATTCATGGAAATGAAGGCCCAGCCACCTCCGTGGTAATTCCACCGCCACCTACTTTTGATGCTGCACATGCCAGTACAAGCCAAGCCCAGAGCCAACAGGCAGCAGGGGGATTTCAACAAGATCAAGAGTCCGAAGGCCAGGACCAAGGGTAGACGGATATGGCTGCTGAGATGCAAGACCAGGGCCAAGGCGCAACTACCAGCCAAAGCCAAGCCACATCATCCAGAGGTTCGCGCACGATATCTACCAGCTGGGCCTTTCGAAGACCAAAGTCCGTGGAGGAGAAAATCAACGAATTTCTATCAAAGTATCCCCACGAGTCATCAAGAGGCAGCTGGCAAATATCAGTTTATGCTCAGACAATCAAGGGCGACGAACTGCAAATATTACCCACCCTCCAAGCACAACCTACCAATCAAAGATTCTTCTCTTCGCATCAAGAAAAAGAGTGCCAACAAGACTGAGACTGCGCCTGAGAAAAGAACTGCCGAAACACCCATAAGCTGAATGGAGGATACAGACCTCCCAGAAGTTAGAATCTGCCAAGTGACAGATGCAAAAAAAAAAAAAAAAGTAGACATGAGGAATGCACTCATGCAAGTTTGTCAAGCTGCTGGGAGCTCTCCAATTTTGAAGATAGCAACTATTTGCAGAAATAAGACATTTTGATTAAATTGCGGCAATTTTTCGACGACAATAAGCACTTGGTTTTATGGAAGCGAACGAGGATCTACGCTTTTCTAAGTAACAATCGAAAATGCCAACAACAGAGCAATATTATCCAATATGGGCTGTAGTGGGTCCTGCATCGCATTAGGGTTGGGATGATGTTGGTTGATTCTGACGAATCTCCAAGATACTCGACTAGAGCTAACCAGAGCTAACCAAGAGTACCTCTCATCTTAGACCGAGGAGGTCTCTGAGAAGATGAGATGAACGAAGACTGAGAGCCGAGGAATACTAGTTAATACTATCAAGTAGAAACTGTATAAGCCTCATGATGAATCCCGAAAGATGGAATGACCATGTAGGAACTAGTATTTCTAGGCTAATGTGATAAATGCAAGTATAACCCTCTTAAAGAAACTAGAGTGAGCCACCTTTTGATGGTGACCTCTAGTGGAGAGCATAATTTCACTTGTAATTTGTGTAAATGTGGAAATGCCACTAGGATGCCACCTAAGGAGCTCTCTTGCTTATTTAAGAGACTCTCTTTGTAGAAGAGGAGCTTTTGTAAATGTATCTACTCCATGCTGAAATGAGAATATCCTCCATGACTTTTGATGCATCCTTGAGCTCCTTGATCATTCTTGTTTCTTGAGTGATGCTTTAATGACCTTGCCCCTCCATCTTCTTTGTGTGTGCTTGTGGATCTAGGGAGGACTAGTTTTCTTGTTTTCTTTTATTATGTTTGTGGATTAATTTAGGATTCAGAATTGAGGTAGTTTGTCTTGGCTAGATTGTGGTGTAGATCTTGCAAATACTAAGACAGCCTATGTCATTGACGTTCTTGGTTGTCCAAGAATCAAGAAATGTGTGCTTCCCGATTCTTGGGCTCTCCAAAATGCTAGCTAGAGTAGTTCTTGCTTCTTGTTTGTAGAATAATGCAAGTGTAGTATAGTTTAGGATTTGATTCAGTTCATTTGCAGTATTAGAGTAGGATCTTCATGCTCGTTCAACTAACTTATATGCCGATTTCTTGGTTGAACACCATGGTGTGCATGATTGGCTGTTTGTTGTTGTGAATTTTACATTCAATTTTTACTTGTCTACTCTTAGAAATCCTATATGATTATAGAAACATGCCTATTAAAAATAATTTAAATTTGGAGATCTATAGAAATAGATACATGCATTCAAAGTTACCCTTTTAAGTACTAATAAAGATCACCAAAACTGGAAATATCACATATGAGTGCATGAGACCATGATTTTAACAATTTTGTTTTGGTTTGTGTACTTTAAAAAGTATTATGGCCATAGAAACATGTCTCTCAAATTTTTTTCAATTTGGAGACTGCATAGATTCATAGAAGAAGATTCCACAATCAACAAGGTCCTTAGCAATTCTACCTCTATATTGCAACAGTCCAATATCAGTGTGCACTACATACATCTAATACACTTGCAAGAGATCCAGTTGGCTCCTATTCATTTACATTGAATGGATAGAAATCTGCATAAGAAGAATGATCAGATTGGCAAGTTTAATAATATATGATTATGAATGAGAAAAATCAAAGTATGGTAATATATCAATACTCACAGTTGCTCTTTTTGTGATCCTGACGGTTGAATCCTTGCACATTTATCTTTGAATGCATGTTCTAAAATAAAAAATGCTGGCCCTCCAATAATAAGTTCGAAATGGTAGTTTTGTCTTTTTGTTTTTTTCGAAATGTTCCTTTTGATGATGGATGCATTATGAAAGATTTCAACTAGTTTTGCTATTTTGGTCATATTTGTATATTTGGCAATTGAAGCCAATTTTATATTAGACTAAGAGTTTGACTTTTCAAAGTTATTTTAATCTAAAAGCATTTGAATAAACACTTTTGGAAAGTGTGGAAAACTATAGAACACAAGTTTTAGAGTCTCTCTCTCTCTCTCTCTCTCTCTCTCTCTCTCTCTCTCTCTCTCTCTCTCTCTCTCTCTCTCTCTCTCTCTCTCTCTCTCTCTCTCTCTCTCTCTCTCTCTCTCTCTCTCTCTCTCTCTCTCTCTCTCTCTCTCTCTCTCTCGGCCGCTCCTAGCGACGATCCCGTACTACGAACGACACACTACAGGGGGTCAACATCATCATGGCATAAATTTTCATGTTGGGAAGCATCATTCTATAATGTGCACATGACTAAACTAGACTCCAAACAGTTCAGTATTCACAACAAAACGTGCGTCCAAACCAGATACACTTGATTTCTTAGCATGAGGATTCTTGAAGTATTATTGGATTCATAGATGCTCTTTAATGAATCCCAAGCCTCTTTGGATGAGGCACAAGAAGACACCTCCTTCAAGAGGTCATTGCATACATTCAACTTTATGCAATGTAGATGCTTAATTGGAGCAATGGACTGTTGGAAGCTAGGTTCATAGTTAATTGGAGCACCAGTTAGCTTAAAGAACCTGTTTCACAACATTTAGTGAGGTGGACAAAATGAACTAGCCCAAGGTAGAGCTAACTGAATCCGTTAGCTACCTTGGCTAGCATGACTGGCAGCAGCTCCAGGGTACTGTCCCAAACCTGCATAGAAGCTTGCGAGAGTTAGCTCCAAGCAGATTGCAAAAATCAAAGAAAAATCATAAAAATCCAAAAACCCTTGAAAAGTTTCCAAAAAAATTCAAATTTTCATAAGAACTTTCGCACACCCCTCTGAAGTTCTATCTGAGTGAGACTAGGACACAGAGAAGCTTGCGAGAGTTAGTTGGATGTCTAAGTGCCTGTGCGAGAGTTCCCAGTGAGAAAAAGGTGGGAGTATCTTCTCTTCATGAGACTTTTTGGAATCCCGCTTTCCAAGATTATCTCTAAAGGTAGAGATTCCTACGAGGTTTTTCTTGCCAGATACAACCGAAAAACTCATCGATCAGACAAAGGTCTCATAGAGAAAGATACAACTCAACAAAGCATAACTGATTAACCTCTCCAATCCGGCTCAAAGCATCAACGACGCAATTCGACTTCACAATATGAAATTCTACCAAGTGGCTATTATGGTTTTCCAATGCAACCTTTCTTATGATAGTTGTCGCAAGTCAATTGAATGACATGAGAGCTATACACATGACAAATTTAGGTGCTACAAATCAATCTCAAGAGTGGAATAATGCATTTCTCATCAAATTACATGCAAGTTTAAAAATTGTGGATCACAAGAAAGAGCACGAGCAACCATGGGAATTGCCTAGCAAGTCAACAAACAAATGAAGATTTTGCAAGATGAGAGCAAAGTATATATTTGGCCTCCCTGAGTGGTGTGCTCTCATTTTGCTGCCAACAATATTAATCTTGATGGCTTAAGTGTACGACTATTGGTTGAACACAATAGTGAATGTTGTATATATTTGTTATCGAAGAACGTTGCAAAAAAACCATCTATTGTACAAAGTATCAATTTTGTCTCTTCTAGCATGAAATGGTATGCATCAATGAAAATTATGCCCTGTGAGAGTCCAAAATTTTCAGAGTACTTACAAAGAGGAAATAGAAGTTGTTTGTAGACAATGGAAGGTTGTTATGAGTACTTGTAATGTGAAACTTTGACAATGAAATCTCATCTTGATATGGGATGGTGGAGGTTTGAAGAAACAAATAACACCAATAATATTTTATTTATTGCGCCAATACATAAAGAGGGAAAAACACCACACAACATTGTAATGAAAAGAAAAGACAATGCAGAGAGAGAGAGAGAGAGAGAGAGAGAGAGAGAGAGAGAGAGAGAGAGAGAGAGAGAGAGAGAGAGAGAGAGAGAGAGAGAGAGAGAGAGAGAGAGAGGAGAGAGAGAGAGAGAGAGAGAGAGAGAGAGAGAGAGAGAGAGAGAGAGAGAGAGAGAGAGAGAGAGAGAGAGAGAGAGAGAGAGAGAGAAGTACAACATGAATAAATTTTCAATGAAGAGTTGTGCAAGTTCTGAAGCTTTGATAGTAATCGTGCGATTTTGGTTAGCTTGTGAACTATTACCCAAATGGCATCATGACCCTTCCCAGATTTGGGAAGTGTGATCACAAAATCCATGGAAATGTCTTTCCACTTCTTGCCGGGAATTTCCAAAGGATGTAACAAACTAGCTTCTTTGAGTCTTTCTGGTTTATTAACTTGGCAGTTCACACTTTTGAGCATATGCCTCCACATGACCTTTCATCTTTGGCCAATAAAATTTTCTTTTAACAAGGTCAAGCATTCTTTGTATACCAGGATATCCCACACTAGGACTATCATGAGACTCATACAGGATTTGGGCCCTAATGTCCACGATGTCTGGCGCACACACTTTTCCTCTATGGAAAACTAAACCATTTCTAATGGAATAATCAGCAAGTATCTTCTCTTCATGAGACTTTTTGGAATCCTGCTTTCCAAGATTATCTCTAAAGGTAGAGCTTCTTGCCAGGACTTCTTTCCAAATACAACCGAAAAACTCATCGATCAAACAAAGGTCTCATAAAGGAAATACAACTCATATATTAACCTCTCCAATCTGGCTCAAAGCATCAACGACGCAATTCAACTTCAAAAAATGATATCCTACTAAGTGGCTATTATGGTTTTCCAATACAACCTTTCTTACCATAGCTGTCGCAAGTCAATTGAATGACATGAGAGCTATACACATGACAAATTTAGGTGCTACAGATCAATCTCAAGAGTGGAATATTGCATTTCTCATAAAATTACATGCAAGTTTAAAAATTGTGGATCACAAGAAAGAGCACGAGCAAGCATGAGAATTTCCTAGCAAGTCAACAAACAAATGAAGATTTTGCAAGATGAGGGCAAAATATATATTTGGCCTCCCTGCGTGGTGTGCTCTCATTTTGCTGCCAACAATATTAATCTTGATGGCTTAAGTGTACGACTATTGGTAGTACACAATAGTGAATGTTGTATATATTTGTTATCGAGGAACGTTGCAAAAAAAACATCTATTGTCGAAGTATCAATTTTGTCTCTTCTAGCATGAAATGGTATGCATCAATGAAAGTTAGGCCCTGTGAGAATCCAAAATTTTTAGAGTACTTACAAAGAGGAAATAGAAGTTGTTTGTAGACAATGGAAGGCTGTTATGAGTACTTGTAATGTGAAACTTTGACAACGAAATCTCATCTTGATATGGGATGGTGGAGGTTTGAAGAAACAAATAACTCCAATAATATTTTATTATTGGGATGTTTTAATTAAAGTGATGAAATGTTTGGCTAATTAAGATAATTTCATATATCTATTTATTTTTTTTATCATACCAATCATATCCATGACTAATGACAAATATGTATGAGCTTTACGAATTAAAGAATTGGAAAGAAAACATTTTTCAAAAAATGATGTCCTTTCCTCTACATGAGCAAGGAGATTGACACCAATTAGACAAACAAATGAGGACATACAATAGAGACGAATAAATTGACGATGCTAAAAAACTTAATATATCGGTCCTCTAGTAAAATCAATCTGGTTAGTGTCAATAATCACAATATCACTAGCATGAATGCCGCCAATACATAAAGAGGAAAAAACACCACACAACATTGTAATGAAAAGAAAGGACAATGCAGAGAGAGAGAGAGAGAGAGAGAGAGAGAGAGAGAGAGAGAGAGAGAGAGAGAGAGAGAGAGAGAGAGAGAGAGAGAGAGAGAGAGAGAGAGAGAGAGAGAGAGAGAGAGAGAGAGAGAGAGAGAGAGAGAGAGAGAGAGAGAGAGAGAGAGAGAGAGAGAGAGAGAGAGAGAGAGAGAAGTATTCTAGCTAATGACTTGATAGAAGTATACCACTACTTGGTCTTTAGATTGACAAAAGAAAAATCAATGACACCATCAAGTGATTTTTCGGTAATGTATTTTTGTTATGTGCGAGCACGTAGAATTTGATTTTTCAGCAAAGTGAATACATATCTAATTATCACATTAAACAACGGTTGTGGAACCATCTATAGTTGACCTAAGTCCTCACCAATTTGTGAAAGATTCAACTAGTTTGATCATATTTGCTACATTCCTATATTTGGCAAATTGAGGCCAACTTTTATTTTAGACTTAGAGTTTGACTTTTCAAAGTTCATTAGTCTAAATTTTATTTGAATAAACACTTTTTGAAAGTGTGTGAAAGTTAGAAGTCGAGTTTGAGTAGATTCAAATTTAAATGTTGGGTACATTGAATCTAGACCCCAAAATAATAGGGTTTACATTTTGGAGGGAAAGCCAAGTGGCCAAATAGGGTTTGCACCTGCTATAAAAGGATGTAACTCATGGATAGACATACCTTCTCTCTTATCTATCTCATTTCATGCTTGTACATGGTTCTCTTGGGTTCTACTATCCACTGGTGCACTATACTTGTGATTAATTGCAATTCTATGTGTAGAATGATCTATATTTGTTATTTTTGGATCCACATGTGTGAAATACAGTATCTTGCTAGTTTTGTACAGACAACAACAATACTTTATGTTTTGATTCATGTTTGATCAAGTTCTATTAGAGTTTGCATCTTATTTTGTGTGTGTTGTTGATTTTTCTACATTGGCAAGATTGGTGGAGTAGCTTCTTTTGTAACCAAAGATAATTTATGGATATGGATCATTTATGACCTGAATTCTTTCACATGGTATTAGAGCTTGTGTTTCAGGTTATAAAGGATGAAATCAAATTTATCAATGATTTGGTGAAGATATCAAGGCTAGAGCATGCTAAAGAGGATTCTACACCAAAATCGAGTTTCTTGCATTTGTAGATTGGATCTTTTGTAGATCAAAACCCTATATAGGTTTATAAACTTGATCAATTCCAAATTTTGAATTCACATACTGGATTTGACCAATTTTTGGATCATTGGATCAGCCTAAGTGGTGGCTTATAAATTGCATATCAGATTTTCAGCATTTGCATGTAGATTTGGGATAATCAATTTGGATCTCTAGATAGTGTGGTTGCTGGACTTCATTTGAGTGTGTTTTAATCTTAGGAAGTTTCAAGAGTCATTAGATTGAGGATAGATCATAGGTTGATCAAGATTCCATGATTCTATGTGTTGATTTGCTTGGTATAAGTGCTAGAAGAGAATTTTTGAGTAGTTTCAAATGTTTGTGATTTCTTTTGAAAACATTTGTTGTTGTTAAAAGGAGTGCTCTGCTCATTGAAACAGATTGAAAGAGAAGATTAGGTCATTGTTACATGGCGACATCAAGTGGAGTCATGTTGGAAGTTAATGATAGGCTTACCTCAAGTAACTATTCACTGTGGAAGGTGAGGATGGAATCACTTCTTGAGATGAATGATGTTTTGGATATTGCTGTAGGTTTGGAGGAGAGACCAGAAACACAACAAGATCAAATGAGGTATGATAAGAGGGCCAAAAGGGCTCTACACATGATCAAGATGAATGTCATCAATGAGCTTCTCAAGGAGGTTAGTAAGAGTACTTCATCTAAGGATGCTTGGGACTCATTGAAGAAGCTTTATGAATCCAAGCCTACTTCTAGAGTGGTGACTCTAAGAAGACAAATCTTTTCTTGTTTGAAAAAGAATGAAGAAAGTCCAAGTATTTTTATTTTGAGGATGAAAGCATTGAATGATGAGTTGGCTTGAATTGATGAGAGCATTAAGGAAGGAGAGCTTATTTAAGTTATTCTTAACAGATTGTTGGATGCTCATGCTAACATTGTTCAAAGTAATGTTATTCAAAAGACTTTGCCAAGTTTGATGGATCTTCAAGAGATCTTGATCAATGAAGAATATAGGCTTCAAGCAAGAAGTGGATCTACATCAACACTTCAAGAGGAGGCTATGTTCACAAAGGCAAATTCAAGGGCAAAAAGAAAAAGTAAGTGGTCTAAAGGGCAAGATGAAGGATAGATCAAAGCTCAAATGCTTCTATTGTGGCATCAAAAGACACTTTGCAAGTGAGTGCTACAAGAAAAAGAGACACCAAGGAGACAAGCAAGGTCATCTAACTTTTAATGAGGATGGTTTGGATGTTCAAGATGCAAATGATGATGCTTTTGTGATGTCTTCATGTATGCTTGCTAATGATGGAGATCTAGATCCATGGTGGATTGATAGGGGGCAAGTTCACACATGACTTTTCACAAAGAGTACTTCACTTCTTTGTTGGTATATGGAGATGACAAGAGGATGATCTACACGGCCAATGATGGTGAGTGTGCAATCAAATTGATTGGCACAATTCCTATTTCTCTCTCTACAAATAGGAATGTTCATTTGGAGGATGTCTTGTTTATTCCATCTATTACCAAGAATTTGTTTTGTGTGAGTCAAATGCTAAGTAGTAAAGGCCTCAATGTTGAGTTTGATGGAGGTGCTTGTATGATCAAAAGGAAGGATGTCATGATTGGAAAAGGTAAAAGACAAGGGAATTTGTTCAAACTAGATGCTTCTGTTATTGGTAACCAAGTTGGATGTGTTGCAAGAGAGCAAATACCTATTCAAGAGGTTTGGCATAAAAAGATGGGACACCTCAACTTCAAATCATTGGAGGTAATGGCTAGAAAGAAGGTTGTGATAGGTCTGCCAAGTTCCTTAAGTGGCATCAATCATGTTTGTGAGTCTTGTGCTTTGTCTAAGTCAAATAGACTACCTTATGCTAGGTCTACATCTAGATCTATGTTTATAGATTCTTTACTTCAGAATCTATTGGCGTTTCTTTTGTTTATAGCTTTCTTTCTTGCTTGTTGTCAGTAGAGTCGGTGGGTTCTTTTTAAGTTTATCTTTCTTGTTTCAGAGCCTGTATTAGGCAGAGAAGACTGACTGATGTTGTAGTATTTGTCCTGCCTGTCAGAGGACACTCAGGTTTGTCACTCTTGCACTGAAGCACATGCATAAACGACCACAATCAGTCAATCATGCATGCCAAAATGTTCAACCAGCAGATCAGCATGCAAATCCGTTGACCAATGACTGAAATCCTACTCTAACGCTACAAAACGAGTTACAATCAAATCCTAAACACTACTATACTTGCATAAATCCACAGAACTGAAACAAGAAACTATTCTAGCAACATTTTAGAAGTCCAAGAATCAAGAAACCAACCAGTCTTTTGAATCTTGGACAACACAAGAACATCAAGAACAAGGTTGTAAGGGGATATGCAAGAATTTATCACAAACCCAGCCTATATAGTTTACCTGAATGTTGATTCCTACATTAATCCACAAACAAGAAATGAAAACTAATCCACTCTAGGAAAGTATAAAAACTAATCCACTCTACTATCCACAACCACACACAAAGGAGGGGAGGGCAAGATCATGAATGCATCACTCAAGAAACAAGCATGATCAAGGAGCTCAATAGATACACCAAAACTCATGGAGGCTCTTCTCATTTCAGCATGGAGTAGGTACATCTCACAAAAAGCTCCTCTTCTCAAAGAGGGAGTCTCTTAAATAAGCAAGAGAGCTCCTTAGATGGCATCCTAGTGGAATTTTCACATTACACAAATTACAAGTGGAATTATGCTCTCCACCAGAGGTCACCATCAAAAGGTGGCTCACTCTACTTTCTTTAAGAGAGGTCTACTTGCATTTATTACTTTGTCTAGAAATACTAGTTCCTACATGGTCATTCCATCTTTTGGGATTCACCATGAGGCTTACACAGTTCTTGCTTGTCATTACTAAGTGGTATTCCTCGGCTCTCATACTCGGCTCTTAGTCTTCATTTGTCTCGTCTTCTCAGAGACCTCCTCGGTCTACGGTGAGAGGTGCTCTTGGGTAGCTCTGGCCGAGTATCTTGGGGATTCGTCAGAATCAGCCAACAATCTACAAAGTTTTTTCAACTTGTACATTTGGATATTCACTGAATTTACTAGAATTAACAATAGTGGAGCTAAGATATATGAACCTTTCATTGATGATTTTAGTAGATTTTGTTGGATCTATCTACTAAAGAGGAAAGATGAAGTGTACGATGTCTTTTTTAAGTCCAAGAATGCAAGGGAAAACCAATTTTCCACAAGGATTAAGTGCTTAAGGAGTGACAATGGTGGTGAGTACATATCTACCGAGTTCAAGGCCTTTTGTGATGAGCATGGGATCAAGAGAGAGTATACAACATCAAGGACCCCACAACAAAATGGAGTGGCTGAAAGGAAGAATATGACTTTATGTGAAAGTGCTAAAGCCATGAGGTTAAGTGCCAATCTTGATAAACCATTTTGGGATCAAGCTTTGGTGTGTGCCAATTTCTTGTGCAATAGGTGGCCGACTGCTATTTTGGATGGAAGGACACCTTTTGAGATGCTATTCAAGAGGTGGCCGAGTGTCAAGTTTCTAAGAACTTTTGGATGCACATGCTATGTCAACATTAGGACCAAGGAGGATCCATCTTCAAGGAGAGGTATTTTTGTTGGATATAGTGAGGTGAGTAAAGCCTACAAGGTTTACATTCCTTCTACTAACAAAGTGATTGTTGGTAGTGCTGTCATTTTTTATGAGGGGAACATTCCAAACGTATCTTCAAGCATTATTGATGGTGGTGTGGATGGATCTAACATTCTTGATATTGATGTAAAGGATCCAAGTTTAGATGGTGATGATGATGGACCTTCATCAAGTCAAATGCCAAGGAGAACATCAAGGGAAAGACAAGTACATTCAAGGCTCACATATGATGAAAAGGGTAAGCAAGTAGTTTCTAGAAATTATGTTGCTTTCCTAACCTCTTGTGATGAACGTACAAGGGTAGATGAAGCAAGGAAAGAAGAGGAGTGGATCCAAGCAATGGATCTTGAGTATCAAGCTCTTATGAAGAATGGAACATGAAGATTGGTGGAGTTACCTAAGGACAAGAAAGCTATTGGATGCAAATGGATCTTCAAGGTGAAGGTAAACCAAGATAGAGTACACAACTCCAAGGACACTACAATAAAATGGAGTGGCCGAGAGGAAGAATAGGATTTACGTGAAAGTGCCAAAGCCATGAGGTTAGGTGCTTATCTTCCAAAACCATTTTGGGATCAAGCTTTGTTGTGTGCTAACTTTCTATACAATAGGTGGCCGAGTGGTATATTAGATGGAAGAACACATTTTGAGATGCTATTCAAGAGGGGGCCGAGTGTCAGCTTTTTTAAAACTTTTGGATGTACTTGCTATGTCATTAAAAAATGAATATGTAACTCGTAGTTAATATTATAACTCCCTTAGGTCTCTGATTGCCTTGAAGATTGACACACATCCCATACTAGTGACGACGCACTGTATCCACCCATCCGTAGAGTCATTGTCCCATGCACTAGAGCTACCAATACCATCATGCCCAATCAAGCCTTTGACAATAATTGGTGTCCCATACGCATCGTCCTCAAGTCTCCCTAGCAGACATCTCCTGGACCGGAGATATATCCTAGCTACTATAGATGCTCTCTAGCCACCAATTCCTGGGTAGACTAAGTGAATGGCAAAAGAGAAGCACCACCACTATATAGGCATAGCATAGTGAGTGTCATCAAGCACAATCCCACTGGTGACACTCGATGACCTAGAATAGTGATGCGTGGCACTAAAACATGTTGATAACGCTAGACCTGCCTGCGTCATGCCCCTTGCGAGCTCGTCACTAAAGGGCATATCGTTATGGTAGATAGCATTTCCTCCCCTATAAAAACTTCATTCTATGGGAGAAAACTAGGGAATCTAAGTTTCAAGTTGTTTTCCTTTTCCCAGGTGTCCTCATCATCTGACTGACCTTCCAACGAATCAGATGTTTAGAAATTAGACAACTTTTTTAGTTGATGAAGTCGGGTGTCCATGATCCTATCAAGTTTATGGAGTACAAAGGAGGTCAAATCCTCCAACAACATTAGATGGTCTCCTGGAATTAGGTTGTTCTTACCTAGTCATTCTTAAATGACTCACTGGAATACAGGATGAACCATAGTTCCAGAGAGAAGTTCTAGTCGATAAGCGGACCGATTAATATTGTTTACAGTCTTAAAAGAGCCACTAAATCATGGAAACAACTTGGGGCATTTCTCTATTTGAAAGACCTTAGAGTCTTTTGGGATTCTAAGATACATCCAATCATCGATCTCAAATTTTTTAAAGGAAGGGACTTCGCTTAGTATAGAATTGGGCTCAATTCTAAGTCAATCTTATGCTTTCCTTAGCCACTTGTAACATTTTTTGCATATCATGCAAAAAATCAGTTAAAGCTTGTACCTTGAGACCTTTGAGTCCAATGGAGATAGGGGAACGAGGCTGAAAGCTGTAAAAGAGCATAAAAGCACTAAATTTGATAGCAGAATGCTTCATACTATTGTTTGCGAACTCAACCATTGGGAGGTACTTTTTCCAATCTGATTGTTGTCTGAGAACATGCATATGAGTGAAGCATATCTTCCATTGATTGGTTGATATGTTTGATCTATCCATTGGATTTTGGGTGACCCAAAGACAAAAGACATTCTTGAATACCATCTATTATAGAATATTCATGGGTTATGTCCTTGAATTTTGCACAGGCGATACATGTTCCTTTTACTTCTCCAAGCAATGCTTTGTGCATGACCATTCCTATAGTATTAATTTGGCTAGTTTTGAGCGGGGATAAGATGAAATGACTATAATAAAAATGCTCAAGTCCAAATCATTCATGAAACAATTATTCCTTTTTCTATTTTATATTTATATACATCTTTTCTTGGGGGTCGACATCCATTATGTGGCATAGGGATTATGTCAAGTATGGAACTTAGTACTACACCACATTTATGAATAGCTCGTGATGCTGTGAACTTAAGGTAGTTAACAATTTTCTAAAGACTGCTTGCCAGAACTTGCTTGCAAACTTAGACTCACCATCACTAACAATATTTTCTGAAGCTTTGATAGTAACTGTGCGATTTTGGTTAGCTTGTCAACCACTACCCAAATGACATCATGACCCTTCCCGGATTTGGGAAGTCTCCATGGAAATGTTTTTCCACTTCTTGCCGGGATTTTCCAAGGATGTAACAAACTAGTTTCTTTGAGTCTTTCTGCTTTATTAACTTGGCAGTTCACACTTTTGAGCATATGCCTCCACATGACCTTTCATCTTTGGCCAATAAAATTTTCTTTTAACAAGGTCAAGCATTATTTGTATACCAGGATGTCCCACACTAGGACTATCATGACACTCATGCAGGATTTGGGCCCTAATGTCCACGATGTCTGGCACACACACTTTTCCTCTATGGAAAAGTAAACCATTCATAATGGAATAATCAACAAGTATCTTCTCTTCATGAGACTTTTTGAAATCCTGCTTTCCAAGATTATCACTAAAGGTAGAACTTCTTGCCAGGATTTTTTGCCAAATACAACCAAAAAACTCACCGATCAGACAAAGGTCTCATAGAGAAAGATGCAACAATTGAAACTCAACAAAGCATAACCGATTAACCTCTCCAATTTGACTCAAAGCATCACCGACACAATTCGACTTCAGAAAATGATATCCTACTAAGTGGCTATGGTTTCAACCTTTTTTACCATAGCTGTCGCAAGTCAATTGAATGACATGAGAGCTATACACATCACAAATTTAGGTGCTACAGATCAATCTCAATAGTGGAATAATGCATTTCTTATAAAATTACATGCAAGTTTAAAAATTGTGGATCACAAGAAAGAGCACGAGCAACCATGGGAATTGCCTAGCTTAGTCTTCATGGCTTAAGTGTACGACTATTGGTAGTACACAATTGTGAATGTTGTATATATTTGTTGTCGAGGAACGCTGCAAAATAAACATCTATTGTATAAGTATCAATTTTGTCTCTTCTAGCATGAAATGGTATGCATCAATGAAAGTTATGCCCTGTGAGAGTCCAAAACTTTCAAAGTACTTACAAAGAGGAGATAGAAGTTGTTTGTAGACAATGGAAGGCTGTTATGAGTACTTGTAAATGTGAAACTTTGACAACGAAATCTCATCTTGATATGGGATGGTAGAGGTTTGAAGAAACAAATAACATCAAGAATATTTTATTATGGGATGTTTTAATTAAAGTGATGAAATGTTTGGCTAATTAAGATAATTTCAAATATCTATTTTTTTTTTAATCATACCAATCATATCCATGACTAATGACAAATATGTATGAGCTTTATGAATTAAAGAATTGCGAAGTAAACATTTTTCAAAAAATGATGTCCTTTCCTCTACATGAGCAAGGAGATTGACACCAATTAGACAAACAAACAAGAACATACAAGAGAGACGAATAAATTGACGATGCTAAAAAATTTAATATATCGGTACTCTAGTAAAATCAATTTGGTTAGCGTCAATAATCACAATATCACTAGCATGAACGCCGCCAATACATAAAGAGGAAAAAACACTACACAATATTGTATTACAATGAAAAGAAAGGACAATGCCAAGAGAGAGAGACACAAGACTGCACTTAGTTCCTCTTGACAAAGCAAGACTGAAGAAGAGGACCTATTGTCCATCGCTAGAGCAGTGATTGATTTAACACATTTTTGAATCCTCTTTTGTGAGGAAGAGAACTTGTTGTCCATCGCTGGAGCAGCGAATGATATGCACAACATTTGATCCTTCTATCATAAAGAGGAAGACCTGCTGTCTATCGCTGGACAAGAGGTTTACTTTTCTGTTAAAAGCTTGTATGAGAAGTAGATATGATAAACCGCTATCCACGGTCTATTTCTATCAATAAGCAACATATGTAATACATTGCTACTTCATTTAGAAGATAGCAAGCAGCCAATAGCTTATCGCTGCTACAGAGGTATCTCTTTTGAAGAATAGAAGGGAAGATGTAGTCCATCGTTGCCTACAATTGTAGGCAGATGGATCCATTATACTCTATAAAAATGCGCTTGGCGAGTCCATCGCTGATGGACAACGCCTTCTCAACATGCATAATAGCATCAAAACTACTTCATATGATGGATAGTATTCATAGTTGCCAAAAGAAATAAGAGGACATAGCATGATAGAAAGATATGCCTCTTAGTGAGGAGCAAAAGTAGGAGCTCATACCTTACAAGGGCTCGCCGAAAATATAAGGTTTATGACTTACCTGAGCTTTGATAACCTTTTTTTTTTAAAAAAACTTTCTTTTAAGAAGAAAAGAAACTCGAGTGTCAAGTTTCTAAATTTAAAAAGCCTAAAGGAGGGAAATGACTCTTTCCACCTAAAAGTGACCTTCCAAGAAACCTTACAGGAAGCCATTATATAATCATGTAGTTTCTACACTTGTTCCTCACATTACTTTGAAGAGTTTTCTGCTTCCCACACATTGGTGATGCGCCCTACCGGATCGTCTCTCATACATATGCATCGGTCCGTATGCCAGATAGTAAGACTAGGTAAGTAATAACGAGGGAGAATCCATGTGAGAGAGAGAGAGAGAGAGAGAGAGAGAGAGAGAGAGAGAGAGAGAGAGAGAGAGAGAGAGAGAGAGAGAGAGAGAGAGAGAGAGAGAGAGAGAGAGAGAGAGAGAGAGAGAGAGAGAGAGAGAGAGAGAGAGAGAGAGAGAGAGAGAGAGAGAGAGAGAGAGAGAGAGAGAGAGAGAGAGAGAGAGAGAGAGAGAGAGAGAGATTAGTAGTTGACATACAATCTATTGCACTTTTTCATACATAATTGAGTCAAAAATTTTCAAATTTTATTCTAGCTAATGACTTGATAGAAGTATCCCACTACTTGATCTGTAGATTGACAAAAGAAAAATCAAATGACACCATCAAGTGATTTTTTTTGAACAAAATGGTAATGTGTCTTTGTTATGTGCGAGCACGTAGAACTTGATTTTTTAGCAAAGTGAAAAAATATCTAATTATCACATTAAACAACGGTTGTGGACCCACCTATAGTTGACCTAAGTCATCAACAATTTGTGAAAGATTCAACTAGTTTGATCATATTTGTTACATTTCTATATTTGGCAAATTGAGGCCAACTTTTATTTTAGACTTAGAGTTTGGCTTTTCAAAGTTCATTAGTCTAGATTTCATTTGAATATACACTTTTTGAAAGTGTGGGAAAGTTAGAAGTTGATTTTGAGTAGATTCAAATTTAAATGTTGGGTACATTGAATCTAGACCCAAAATAATAGGGTTTACATTTTGGAGGGAAAGCCAAGTGGCCAAATAGTGTTTGGACCTGTTATAAAAGGATGTAACTCATGGATAGACATATCTTCTCTCTTCTCTATCTCATTTCATGCTTATACATGGTTCTATTGGGTTCTACTATCCACTGGTGCACTATACTTGTGATTAATTGCAATTCTATGTGTAGAATGATCTATATTTGTTATTTTTGGATCCACATGTGTGAAATACAGTACCTTGCTAGTTTTGTACAGAAAACAACAGTACTTTATGTTTTGATTCATGTTTGATCAAGTTCTATTAGAGTTTGCATCTTATTTTGTGTGTAGATGTTGATTTTTCTACATTGGCAAGATTGGTGTAGCTTCTTTTGTAACCAAAGATCCTTCATGGATTTGGATCATTTATGATCTGAATTCTTTCACATGGTATCAAAGCTTGTGTTTCAAGTTATGAAGAAGGAAATTAGATTTATTAATGATTTGGTGTAGATATCAATGCTAGAGCATGGTAGAGAGGATTCTACACCAAAATTGAGTTTCTTGCATTTGTAGATTGGATCTTTTGTAGATCAAAACCCTATATAGGTTTATAAACTTGATCAATTCCGATTTTTTAATTCACATAATGGATTTGGCCAATTTTTGGATCATTGGATTAGCCTAAGTGGTGGCTTATAGATTGCATATCAAATTTTTAACATTTGCATGTAGATTTGGGATAATCAATTTGGATCTCTAGATAGTGAGCTTGCTGGACTTCATTTGAGTGTGATTCAATCTTAGGAAGTTGCAAGAGTCATTAGATTGATGATAGATCATAGGTTGATCAAGATTTCATGACTCTATGTGTTGATATGCCTGGTATATAAGTGCTAGAAGAGAATTTTCGCGTAGTTTCAAATGTTTGTGATTTCTTTTGAGAACATTTGTTGTTGTTCAAAGGAATGCTTTGTGCATTGAAACAGATTGAAAGAGAAGATCAGGTCATTGCAAAATGGCAACATCAAAGTGGAGTCATGTTGGAAGCCAATGATAGGCTTACCTCAAGTAACTATTCATTGTGGAAGGTGAGGATGGAATCACTTCTTGAGATGAATGATGTTTTGGATATTGTTGTAGGTTTGGAGGAGATACCAGCAACACAACAAGATCAAATGAGGTATGATAAGAGGGCCAAAAGGGCTCTACACATGATCAAGATGACTCAAGGAGGTTTGTAAGAGAACTTCATCTAAGGATGCTTGGGATTCATTGAAGAAGCTTTATGAATCCAAGTCTACTTCTAAAGTGTTGAGTCTAAGAAGGCAAATTTTTTCTTGTTTGCAAAAGAATGAAGAAAGTCCAAGTACTTTTATTTTTAGGATGAAAGCATTGAATGATGAGTTGGCTTGCATTGATGAGAGCATTAAGGAAGGAGAGCTTGTTCAAGTTATTCTTAACAGATTGTTGGATGCTCATGCTAACATTGTTCAAAGTATTGCTACTCAAAATACTTTGCCAAGTTTGATGGATCTTCAAGAGATCTTGATCAATTAAGAATATAGGCTTCAAGCAAGATATGGTCAAAGCTAAAGTGCTTCTATTGTGGCATCAAAGGACACTTTGCAAGTGAGAGCTACAAGAAGAAGAGAGATCAAGGAGACAAGCAAGGTAATCTTGCTCATGATGAAGATGGTTTGGATGTTCAAAACTAAAATGATGATGCTTTTGTAATGTCTTTATGTATGCTTGCTAATGATGGAAATCTAGATCCATGGTGGATTGATAGTGGAGCAGTTCAAACATGACTTTTCACAAGAGTACTTCACTTCTTTGTTTGTATATGGAGATGACAAGAGGGTGATCTACACGACCAATGATGGTGAGTGCTCAATCAAAGGGATTCGCACAATTCCTATTTCTCTTTCTACAAATAGGAATGTTCATTTGGAGGATGTCTTGTTTATTCCATCTACTAGCAAGAATTTGCTTAGTGTGAGTCAAATGCTAAGTAAAGGCCTCAAGCTTGAGTTTGATGGAGATACTTGTATGATCAAAAGGAAGGATGTCTTGATTGGAAAAGGTAAAAGGCAAGGAAAGTTGTTCAAACTAGATGCTTTTGTTATTGCTAACCAAGTTGGATGTGTTGCAAGAGAGCAAATACCTATTCAAGAGGTTTGGCATAAAAGGATGGGACACCTGAACTTCAAATCATTGGAGGTAATGGCTAGAAAGAAGGTTGTGATAGGTCTTCCAAGTTCCTTAAGTGGCATCAATCATGTTTGTGAGTCTTGTGCTTTGTCTAAGTCACATAGACTACCTTATGCTAGGTCTACATCTAGATCTACAAAGTTTTTTCATCTTGTACATTCGGATATTCATGGATTTACTACAATTAGCAATAGTGGAGCTAAGATGCATGTAATTTTCATTGATGATTTTAGTAGATTTTGTTGGATCTATCTACTAAAGAGGAAAGGAGAAGTGTATGATGTCTTTTTTAAGTTCAAGAATGCAAGGGAAAACCAATTTTTCACAAGGATCAAGTGCTTAAGGAGTGACAATGGTGGTGAGTACATATCTACCAAGTTCAAGGCCTTTTGTGATGCGCATGGGATCAAGAGAGAATATACAACATCAAGGACCCCACAACAAAATGGAGTGGCTGAAAGGAAGAATATGGCTTTATGTGAAAGTGCTAAAGCCATGAGGTTAAGTGCTAATCATGATAAACCATTTTGGGAACAATCTTTGTTGTGTGCCAATTTCTTGTGCAATAGGTGGCCGAGTGCTATTTTGGATGGAAGGACACCTTCTGAGATGCTATTCAAGAGGTGGCCGAGTGTCAAGTTTCTAAGAACTTTTGGATGCACATGCTATGTCAACATTACTCTTGATAATAGGACCAAGGAGGATCCATCTTCAAGGAGAGGTGTTTTTACTGAATATAGTGAGGTGAGTAAAGCCTACAAGGTTTACATTCCTTCTACTAACAATGTTATTGTTGGTAGAGATGTCATTTTTTATGAGGAGAACATTCCAAAAGTATCTTCAAGCATTATCAATGGTGATGTGGATGGATCTAACATTCTTGATATTGATGTAAATGATCCTAGTTTACATGGTGATGATGATGGAACTTCATCAAGTCAAAAGCCAAGGAGAACATCAAGGGAAAGACAAGTACATTCAAGGCTCACATATGATGAAAAGGATAAGCAAGTAGTTTCTAAAAATTATGTTGCTTTCCTAACGTCTTTTGATGAACCTACAAGTGTAGATGAAGCAAGGAAAGAAGAGGAGTGGATCCAAGCAAAGGATCTTGAGTATCAAGCTCTTATGAAGAATGGAACATGGAGATTGGTGGAGCTACCTAAGGACAAGAAAGCTATTGGATGCAAATGGATCTTCAAGGTGAAGACAAGCCAAGATGGATCTATCAACAAGTACAAGGCAAGGTTAGTGGCAAAATGATATGCTCAAGAACAAGGGATTGACTATGATGAGACCTTTGCACCCGTGGCAAAGATTGTAAGCATTCGAGTCATCATCTCACTTGCTACACTTTATGGATGAGATCTATTACAAATGCATTCTTGAATGGTGATCTTGATGAGGAAGTGTACACGGAGCAACCTGAGAGCTACATGTCATCAACAAAGCCAAATCATGTGTGTCTACTACAAAAGAGTTTGTATTGCCTTAAGCAAGTACCAAGGAGTTGGTATGCTAAGCTTAACAATTTTTTACTCTCTCAAGGCTTTGTTATGAGTGAATATGATCATTCACTTTATTATAGGTTTGCTGGACATTGTATTACCATCTTGCTAATCTATGTGGATGATATCATCTTGAGTGGTGGAGACAATCAAGATGTGGAGGATATCAAGAGTGCTCTTAAGAAGGAGTTTGAGGTGCATGATCTTGGTAACTTGCATTACATTTTGAGAATAGAAGTGATTAGGAATTCTTAATCTTTCATTTGTCAAGAGAAGTATGCTAATTCTATTCTAGAAAGATTTCATATGGTAGATACAAAAGCTAGTGATACACCTATGGAGTCTCATGTAAAGCTAACTATAAGAGGTAGTGAAAGATCCTTCAAGGAAATTACTCTCTATAGGAAGCTAGTTGGGTCACTCATCTATCTAACCATTACTAGACCAGATCTAAGCTATTTTATTAGTCAATTCATGCAAGATCCTAGTGAGGAGCATTGGAAGCTGGAAAACAAGTTTTGAGGTACATCATTGGAACTTGAGATTTTGGCATATTATATGAGGAATCATCATCTAATATTTTTGGATTTTCACATTCGGACTATGCTGAAGATGTAATAGATAGGAAATCCATTAGTGCTCATTGTATTTTCAGAGGTGATGGAGCTATATCATGGATGTCAAAGAAACAAGCCACTATCTCATTGTCATCTAGTGAGGCTGAGTACAAAGCTCTTACACATTGCACAAAGGAGATGGTATGGATCAAGAGGATGATCAAGGATCTTCACTTGCTGGACTTTTCAGAGAGTCCAATCATGTTTTGTGACAATCTATCAGGCCAAAGGTTGGCAACCAATCCTATCTTTCATGCTAGGAGCAAGCATATTGAGGTGCAATATCATTTTGTGAGGGAGCAAGTCATTGCAAAGGAGGTGGAGCTTCAACATGTGTCCTCAAGGGAATGTGTAGTTGATATCTTCACCAAAGCATTGGGAAAGGACTTTTTCATGAAGCATAGGACATCACTTGGAGTGTTATCAAATTCCATGCTAAAATTAGTTTAAGAGGGAGTGTGAAAGATTCAACTAGTTTGATCATATTTGCTACATTTCTATATTTGACAAATTGAGGCCAACTTTTATTTTAGACTTAGAGTTTGACTTTTCAAAGTTCATTAGTCTAAATTTCATTTGAATAAACATTTTTTGAAAGTTTGGGAAAGTTAGAAGTCGAGTTTGAGTAGATTCAAATTTAAATGTTGGGGGAAGTATGATTAATGGTAGGTCTTTTGTCATCCGTATTGCCTTCCCAATTTGCTTTCATGTAGCCTACTAGAAGTAGTGCTTCATGTTAAATATCAACCCATAGTTAAGAGTACCACAAAAGTTTTCTATGATTCACTTGGCAAATTTCCCATGTGTTTGCCTAGGTTCTTGCATAAATTGACTAACAACAATGAAAAAATATACAATATTCTAACATATATGTGTCAAATATATCAAACTACCTACTAGTTGCCTATGCAAATAGAAATCCACTTCTTTGGACTCATCATATGCAATTAGCTTAGTACTTACATGCATTGGCATGCTTAATGGCTTGAGCATGTGAAACAAATCTTGTGCATATTTTCTTTAAGTAAGAAAAATAATATTTCTTTTTTGCCACACTTCAATGCTAAAAAAATTATGGACCAACCGTAATTGTTCATGTCATAAGCATTTGACAGTTTTTATTTTATCTAATCTATCAAAATATGATTGCTTCCAATAATGATCAAAATCATCCATATATAGAACAATGAACTCATTTTATGAATCACGTTGTTGAATGTAAAAGTTCAAATCTACCATACTCTTTACCATTGCCCTTTCTTTGAAGTGCTCATTGATACATAAGTACCATGCTTGTGGTGCTTGTTTAGATCTATAGATAGCTTTTTTGAGCTTGCAAACAAGAAGTTTCTCTCTCTTCCTCAACAAATCTATGAGGATTTATCATATACACCTCTTCATCTAACACTCCATTTACAAAAGCAAATTTCATGTCTGTTTGCTAGACTTTCCAACCATGAAAAGCAAAAATTTCAATGCTAGAATGTACAATAACAATTTTAGCAATGTTTTTGAAGGTATTTATATATTTATCAAAATCAACACAATTATGTTTCTCAAATCCCCTCACAACAAAGTGTGCTTTAGACTTGATGAGCTGCCCATGCACTCCATACTTGGGTCTGTAAATCCATTTAGAAGTAAGAGACACCTTACCATCATGTAGCTCAACCAAGTCCCAAGTCTTGATCTTCATTATTCCTTTCATTTTTGTTTCCATATATGCTTGCTATTCTTTGTGTTCCTTTGCCTCTTTCAAAAATGTTGGTTTTTGCATTTTGAGTATTTAACCCATCAAAACTAGATTTATCTCTGACTTTTGAGGGAGTTTCTAATTTGACATGATCTTTTGAGCTCTCTTTGTTCACTAGATTTGAGTTTCTCTCCCTTCTGCATCATTTGTTACCTAATGTAATTAATGTGAGAAATTTCAGCTAGTTTTGCTATTTTGGTCATATTTGTATATTTGACAATTGAGGCCAATTTTCATATTAGACTTTAGAAGATTCAATTTGAATGTGGAGACATTTGAATTTAGTCCACATTAATACTAGGGTTTTTCTTATGGAGGAAAACCAAAATCATTAATGAGTCATGGATCTGCTATATATAGTTGTACACATGGGAAGAGACAAATTCTCTCTCTCTCTCTCTCTCTCTCTCTCTCTCTCTCTCTCTCTCTCTCTCTCTCTCTCTCTCTCTCTCTCTCTCTCTCTCTCTCTCTCTCTCTCTCTCTCTCTCCATGTGTATACATTCTCTTGGGTTCATCTATCCATTGGTGCACTATATTTGTGATATCTTGCAATCTTGTGTGTAGAATGCTTATTTTATGCTAATTTTGGATCCACATGTGTGAAATACAGTATCTTACTATTTTTTTTTATAGACAACAACTTCATCATATCTTATGTTTGATGTTTGATCATGTTCTTATTGATTTTGCATCTCTTTCATAGAGTAGATGTTGGTTTTCCTACATTGGCAAGATTGGTAGAATTGATCTATTTCTAGCCAAATCCAAAATTCTTCACATGGTATTAGAGCTTGCGTTGCAGGTTATGAAAGGATGAAGCACATCTATCAAGGATTTGGAGGAGATATCAATGCTAGAGCATGCTAGATTGAATTCTACTCAAATATCGAGTTTCTTGTATATGTAGATTGGATCTTTTGTAGATCAAAACTCATTTTAGGTCAAAGAACTTAAGGAATTTCGATTCCACACCATACTTGCTGGAAATAGCCGATTTTGGATGCATTAGGAAGGTCTCACTTGAGGCTACAAGATTCTATATCAAGTTTGTAGCAATTGCATGTAGAATTTGAAATATTCAATTTTTTGTGATTTTGTCAAAACCCTAATTTTGATTGGATATCTATTTTGTGAGGTTATTGAACTTCATTAAAGTGTGTTTCAATCTTAGGAAGTGGCAAGAGTCATTATATTGAGGACATATCATAGATTGATCAAGATTTCTACATTCTATGTATTGATTTGCTAGATATAAGTGCTAGAAGAGAATTAAGAGGTTCCATATCTTTGTGATTTCTTTTTGGAAACATTTGTTGTATTTCAAAAGAGTGTTTTGTGCAGTGGAATAGGTTGAAAGAGAAGGATCAAGTCATTGCAACACGGCTACATCAAGTGGATGCATGTTGGAAGGCAATGATAGGCTTACCTAAGCAACTATTCATTGTGGAAAGAGGATGGAATCACTTCCTGAGATGAGTGCTATGTTGGATACTGTTGTAGGTTTGGAGGAGAGGCTAGCAACACAACAAGAACAATTGAGGTATGACAAGAGAGCTAAAAGAGCTCTACACATGATAAAGATGAATGTTACCAATGAACTTCTCAAAGAAGTTAGTAAGTGTACTTCATCAAGTGAGGCTTGGGAAGCTTTGAAGAAGCTTTATGAATACAAGTCTATTTCTAGAGTGTTGACTCTAAGAAGACAAATCTTTCAAAGTTTGCAAAATAATGCAGAAGTTCAAATAATTTTGTTTTGAGAGTGAAGGCTTTGAATGATGAGTTATCTTGCGTTGATGAGAGCATTAAGGAAGGAAAGCTTAGCAATGGATCTTGAATATCAAGCTCTTATAAAGAATGAAACATGGAGATTGGTGGAGTTACCTAAGGACAAGAAAGCTATTGGATGTAAATGGATCTTCAAGGTGAAGACAAACCAAGATGTATCTATTAATAAGCATAAGGCAAGGTTGGTGGCAAAAGGATATGCTCAAGAACATGGTATTGACTATGATGAAACCTTTGCACCCATGACAAAAATGGTAAGCATTCGAGTTATCATCTCTCTTGCTACTCTTTATGGATGGGATCTATGGCAATTGGAAATGACAAACGCTTTTTTGAATGGTGATCTTGAGGAGGAAGTGTACATGGAGCAACCCAAGAGCTACATTTCACCTACAAAGCCAAATCATGTGTGTCTTCTACAAAAGAGCTTATATGGCCTTAAGCAAACACCAAGTAGTTGGTATGCTAAGCTTAACACTTTTTCACTCTCTCAAGGCTTTGTTATGAGTGAGTTTGATCATTCACTTTATTTATTATAGGTTTGCTGGAAATGATGTTACCATCTTGCTAATCTATGTGGATGATATCATCTTGAGTAGTGGAGACAATCAAGATGTGGAGGATATCAAGAGTGTTCTCAAGGAGGAGTTTGAGGTGCATGATCTTGGTCATTTGCATTACATTTTAGGAATAGAAGTGATTAGATCTTCTCAGTCTACTTTCACTTGTCAAGAGAAGTATGCTAATTCTATTCTAGAAAGGATATGGTAGGTGCAAAGTCTCGTGATACAACTTTGAAGAGAGTTTTAGGGTGGTCTCATGTTAGCGTCAAGTTCCCCAGCCTTGTCTTTTGAATTGTCACCTATTTTTTAAACTTTTTGGAAAGTGAGTTTACTTAGCAATAGACGAGTCTCTCCAAAGAGTTTTAATGGGTGTAACTATTGCACTCTTATCACTCTAAGCTAAGCTAGTTTTATGGTGGTACAACCTATTTTAAAGAGAGTTTTAGAGTGGTCTCATATTAGCGTCAAGTTCCTTTGCCTTGTCTTTTGAATTGTCACCTAATTTTTAAACTTTTTGGAAAGTGAGTTTACGTAGCAATGGACCACTATTTGGCAAGTATGTGTATTTCATGTCTCTTGAAAGAGTTTTAATGGGTGTAACTATCGCACTCTCATCAATCTAAGCTAAGCTAGTTTTATAGACATAATGTCAATTCTTAAACTCCTTTTATCTATCTCTTTGTCTTAAGGCATTGTATTTTCTTTCCAATGTAATACAATATTTTTTTGGTTTTTCTATGTCTCTATGTATTGGTGGTATTCATGCTAGTGATAATGTGATTTTTGACATGGTCTCAAAATTTCTATGATCATAAGCACCTACTCAATATATTCAAATTGTCACATGCTCCATACTTAGGTGAGATAGTCCCTCACATGAGATGAAAGCTAGGAAAAATATTTCACTAAAAAAAAAACTCTTTTGGGTAATTTGTAGGATATAGAGCATTGTAGGTGTATATGAACACTCTACAAAGAGCTTATTGGTAGGACAAAATGAAGTACATCATCAAACGAAAGTGAAATTTTTAGCAACCAAAATTTTGAAAAAAATGAGTTTATAGTCAAAAAACGTTGAATGCACGCCTGATACTCAATATAATATTATCAAACTTCATCAACAAGTTGCCATAAGCATTTCTAATCTGGCCATAGCTTCAAACTGCGCTAAAACCCATTTACTAGAGTGCACAAACTATGTTATTAGAGGTTTTCATTTTTTCCTTGATCATCCTCGTGATCCATACCATCTCCTTTGTGCAATGGGTAAGTGCTTTGTACTCGGCCTCATTGGATGACAATGAGATAGTGGCTTGTTTCTTTGACATCCATGATATAGCTCCATCACCTATGAAAATACAATGAGCACTTATGGATTTCCTATCCATTTTATCTCCAGCAAAGTCCGAATCTGAAAATCCAAACAAGTTAGGTGATGATCCCTCAAACAATATGCCAAAATCTCAAGTTCCAATGATATACCTCAAAACTCGTTTCCCTAGCTTCCAAAGCTCTTCACTAGGATCTTGCATGAATTGGCTCGATCTACCAACACAATAGTTTAGATGTGGCCTTGTGATGGTTAGATAGATGAGTGAACCAACTAGCTTCCTATAGAGAGTAATGTCCTTGAAGGATCTTTCATTACCTCTTATAGTTAGCTTTACATTTGGCTCCATAGATAACTTGCTAAAATAAGCGCACGTTTGCAGGCTGTAAACAAGCGCACCATTAGCAGTTCCAACGGGGTAGAAGTGGATGAGTTCTGAGGTTACAGCAACAGAGTAGCAGTGCGCACCAGATTACATTCAAGCACATGCTACTCCAGCATTCAGTTGGCTGCTAGACTAGCGATCAGTTTCTTGCTACACCAGCGATTAGTTCAGCTCTTAGTGAGCGAAGCTTTGCAACATAGAGTGGAGGTTTGTAGGTGATAACAAAAAAGCTCCTCAGAAAATCAGTGCATGTTCTACTGTCATAAGTTGCATGCCAGTCTATGCACAGTTTTGTCTCATCTTCAATCAATTTAGGGCAAAGGAACAACGGTGGAGCTTTCAAAACTTTTTCTATTGCTGGTCTTTCAGAGTTTTGGTGAGCTTTTGTTTGGGCAAGTTCTCCGGCATCTATTGCAAAAGGTTTACAATGGCTGACAGCTCCATCGAGGTTAACGACATTCCGTGTGAAGAAAAATTAAAAAATTATAAAAAAGATCTCAGTTCAGTTGGTGAGGTGGTCCATCATAGGGTCCCTTTGTACAGTTGTTCTCATGGCTTCGGACATCTCCCTACTTCATCCTCTCAGTCTCAAACGACCTGCTTCAACTGTATCTCCCCCTCCTGACTCCCCTCCTCGTTCGCGTCAAGCTGCGCTGGGTTCCTCGCTTGCCACAACACCCTCTGTTCCTCCTTCATCCACCTCTTCCCATGGCATTGTTGCCCCCTCGCTTGGTTTTGGACCTCCTTCGACCCTTGTTGCATTGCCTTCTCAACCCCCTAAACGGGTTCCTTGCCATGCTTGTGGTCATTTTTTCTCTCCTAGAGGAGGTCTTGCCTGTCACCAGCATTCTTGTCCTGCGCTGCTTCAGTCATCTCAAGATCGCCCTCCTCTTTCTACACCCCATTCGCTCTCTACTTCAGCTTGGTCCTGGATTTCTTCCCTTAACATCCTCGAAGCTTTTCACTTGGGCTTCCCTTGTCCAAGGCTCTACTTTCATATTCCCCTCGCTCTCCGTCGTGAAACTCAAGCTGCTATGCGCCTTCCTCTTGATCACTTGGCTATGGACCCCATTGACATTGCGGCTTGACATCTGTTTCTTCTTTTTCCCCTTTGGTGTCTAGTCCTTCCTCCGAGGGGTGGGGATGCTGGTCATAGAGAAACTCGTGCTCGCCTTCGTCGCTTTCTATTGGGAGACTGGGAAACGCTTCATGATGAACACTTTGCACGTTGTCAGACACTTGCTGCTCGCAACTCACAAGACTCTCAACCTCAAGGTGCCCCACCTCTCCACCGTCACCTTCGTCGCACCCTACATCTTGGGCAAGTTGGTGATTATTCTCGTGCAGCTCGAGCTTTAGCTCCTCTCACACCTGCTCCCTCTTGTGCTGATACTGTTGCTGCTCTGCAAGCTCTGCATCCTGCTGCTAAAGACATTCTTCCCTTGTTTGTAGAGGACTCTGTGTCTGATGTTGACTTGGTGTCTGATCATGATTCTTTCTCTCATACCTTCCATCGTAGTCCTCGTCTTGTTGTTGGTGGTCCCTCCGGTTTGGTCTATGAACACCTTCGTGATTGCTTTCCACCTGAGGACTCTGCTAGCGGCTTTGTTCAACTCTTTCAGGTCTGCTCTTTTATTGCCTCTGGTCACATTCCTTCTTCTGTCGCTCGTCTTTTGTCTACGTCTCGTTTGATCACCATGTCTAAAGCCTCGGGTGGCGTCCGTCCCATCGCTATTAAGTCCTCCTCCATCTTGTTAGTCGTTCTATCTGTTTTCAGTTTCAACAGATTTTCACCTCTTTTCTCTCCCCTCATCAATTTGGCATCTCTACTCCTAGCGGCTATGAAGCTATCATTCATGGTTTGCGTGCCACCCTTGATCCCCATCCTGACTGGGTTGTTTCCCAAATGGATGTTTCCAATGCTTTTAACTCTGTTTCTAGAGCTGCGATCTTTCAGGAGCTACGCGCGGCTGGTGGTGAGTTGGCTCAGCTTATCCCATTTGTGAGGTTGTTCTATGCTAATGAGACTCCTCTCTTTTTCAGTCATCATGTGCACTTTGAGGATCTTTCTACTATCCAGTTTGCAGCAGGTATTCGTCAAGGTGATCCTTTGGCTGGTCCTCTTTTCGCTCTGGCTCATTTCCGTGCACTTCGAGCTTCTGTTAAGTTTCGTCCTTTCCTCCTCAGCTTCTTTGCTTTATTTCTTTTTGCTTCTTCAAGCTACTTCATCTGCTTCTTAGGTCTTTTTTTTTTGGCTGACCAACCAATGTAGGTGGTAGTTGGTCTCCGCAAGACATTTGCAGTGATCTCTTAGCTGCTTCGGTAAGATTATCAAGGTCTGAGAAGACTAGAAATTTCTCAGGTGAACAATGGAATGATGGCAAACAGACAGATGGAAGAAATGGTGGTGTTGGTGACATCGGTAGATGGTGTGGACGATAGGCGTGAGAATAGATGCAGATGCTGTGGAAAGAGGGCTGGTTGAAGAAGGAGACTGATTTCCCAATACTTGTGTTTCCCTTTTCTGAAGGATATTCGTCGTGACTGGAGTACTTCTAATAATTGAGTCTCTTTGGATTGCCCATTTGTTTTTTTAGCCTTGTTGTTATCGTCTTTGGTTCATGACCTTGGTTGTCGATTTTGCTGATGTTGTTGCTAACAATGTAACTGCTCCTAGTGGATCCAAGTAGATCCACTCTCTCTCCCCCCCCCCCCCAAAATCTGTTGGTGGGGATGTTGTGACTGGTATCCGGCATGCTCAAGGTTAGATCCTCGTGTGGAACACGCAGTTGAAACACGTTGAACATGCGACTGGACTAAAGATTGAACAAATTTTAACTAAATTTGTTTCGATCTTGCTATAGTTGATTTCATTCGGATGCTGATGACACTCATATTATTGGTCCTGCTCCTACGGTGCTCCTCACATTTCATCATTTCTCTGAGCAGCTGGCTTCTCTTGGTTTGTCTATTCAACCTCGCAAGTGTTTAGTGTGGTCTCCAGCAGGTCTTCCCCCGGAATTCGTTCCTCCTCAAGATTTTCTTGCTCCTTCGGATGTCATTTGAATTCTGGGTGTTCCTTTTGGGTCTTCTTCCTTCAGCTCTGCCTTTCTTGGTGAGGCTCTCTAGGAGGATGTTGCTCATTCAGATCTGCTTCCCCGGTTGGGTGACACTCAGGTCGCGTTTGGGATCTTGACGTCTTGCTTTATCCAGCGTCTTTCTTATCTGTTACAAACTTTCCCCCCTACTCTGGACTTTTTGCATCTCCTCTCTTCCTTTGACAACTCTCTTATGAATGTTTTTGGCCGCCTTTTGGGCCCAGGTTCTTTGGATGGTGTGGAGACCCTTTCAGCTCGGAACTAGGCTCGATTACCCATTTCTTGTGGAGGTGTGGGTCTTCTCTCTACGGTTTCTTCTGCACCTGTAGCTTTTCTTGGGAGCTGGGCTCTTGTCGCCTCTACTTTGTCTTCTTAGTTCCTTTCTGGCTTTCGCCCTCTCTTGGCGGATTGCATTGCTCATGTGGATAGTGGTTCTCTGTCTTTCCAGCACCTCCTCATCGCTGCGCGAGAGCTCCTCCCCCTCTCTGCCCAAGCTTGTCTTCCTCCTTCTGAGCAACTCCTCACTTTCAGTTCAGATCACCTTCAAGAGAACCTCTTGGAGCGTGTGCACAAGCATACCCTTTCCAACATGCTCTCAGAGGCTCCTTCGGCGTTGCATCGAGCTCGGCTTCTATCTTGTGCGGGTCCTGGTGCCGGGGCTTGGCTGTCAGCTTGGCCTGTTATCCCTTCCTTCCGGTTGTCTTTAGCCATCTTTACCACTGCTCTTCGTCTTCACTTGGGGCTTCCTCATCCTTCGGTCTTGGGTCTCCCCAAGTGTGTTTATGGTCACCCTATTGATGCTCTTGCTATCCACCTCCTTCGCTGTCCTTCTGGGAGTGAGCACACAACTACACATGATGTTGTCAGAGATGCAGCGGCCAATATAGCTAGAGATGGAGGATTCCATGTCCTAAGAGAGCAGTCTCATGTCCTTCCTTCTTCCGCGTCCCACTCTTCCCGCAGGCGTGTTGGCATTGTCCTCTCTTGGGATGGGCTTCGTACTTTGGCAGATGTTGTTTGTTGCTGATCCCACGCGTGGTGACCTATTGCCTCGCTCTGCCTTCACACCAGGAGAAGCGGCAGGCGTCGCAACACAAGAGAAGGAAAAAAAAATACTTCGACAGGCACCCCACTGATGCTTTATTTCCTTTGGCTATCGAGACTTATGGCACCTTGCATCGACGCTTTAAGGATTTTCTTCGCATGTGTTCTCATCAGGCGGTAGAGCGTCAAGGTATTCCTGGTTGTATTCTCGTGGCTTCTTTCAAACAACGTGTTTCCATTGCCCTGCAACATGCTCAGGCCCTATCGGGCGACAGTGGCTGGGTCTGCTACATCTCATCTCCCTTCATTAGTCGACTCACCACCTCTTCACTTTTCCGATCTGCTGCAATCAATTGGCAGACTCCCACGGACATCATCATAGTTTATGCACTTTTATTTCTAATGTCACAATTTGGATTAATCTTAGCTTTACTGCAAGGTTCGCTCTTGTTTAAGCCTACTTTTGTTTAAACTTCCCCTTCGGGCCTTCCGAGTGTATATATATTTTTCATCAATGTACCTATTACTTTTTCTTATGAATAAATGCATGAATAAATGCACGGGGTGTTTCCTTTCTTTTCTCAATGCATATGCTTTGGACTTTGGAAGAGCGTCGGTGGGAGTCAAGCAATGCGTGCGGCAGGTGGTGTGTCTCCTCCGTCAATCAACCATAAATCTTAAATGAATATGGAGCTCGGGTGCGGAGGCGACGGTGATGCATTATCATCATCTTCAAGGGGAATATTGTGTAAATCTCTCATAAATTTCCTGCTGAAGGAGCACTATCTGCTTACAGCTTACGAGCTGTTACACGAACTTGTGGAAAATGGTCACTCAGAAGCTGCGGCAGATCTCCACACGTTCTTTTCAGATCCTGACATGTTTCCTTCAGATCAACTGTTGCATTTACAATCATTTCAAGGTAACAATGATCAATCGACTAGCTATGTCAAATTTAAAAGATATTAAACTATCTTGTCAGAATGAGAGAACGGTTTTCATAAGTTAAAAACGTTGAAGATGAAGTTTTTTTCCTAACGTAAACTTGGTCAATATTTATTTATTTGTTGCGCACTTCTCGACGTCATAGAATGGCCATTCCAATTTATCTGATCGCTGCATTCAATTCCGCGCGTAATAATCGATCAACTTTCTAGAAAGTATCACACCTCTAATTTCGAACAAGGTTCCAATCTGAACATATAATATCGTACAGGAAAGTTAATTAATGCACGTGCATACGCAACGCAGAATTATGGATGGATCAAGAAAAAAAGAATAGGATGGAATATATAACAACATCATTAACCTTCTTTGTTGACAGTGCTTTAGTTTCCGATATGATTCCACGTAGACCGTTTGATTCGTGTTTGTATCTTCTGATGTATTAGAGGAAAGGAGTAGAAATTTGTGAAGAGTGCTAAGCGAGGTCACTTCAAGGCTCTATGGGAAAGTTTGGGTTGAACTAGCAAGGCTGAGGGAAGATAGTACCCTGCGCCATGTAAATCAAATGCACTTATGAAGGTGGAAGATAAGGAGATCCCTCCTCAAAACTGGGGTCAAGACCAGGTAGGCATAGTCAGCATCTCGGTGAGCCTTGATCCAATAGCCCAAGAGAAGAAGGCTAGATAGCCCTAAAGATGCAGATTAGTTACTTTTTGAGTTTCAGACTTGAGCGTGTTCAGTGAGCAGCCTATTTCTTGGCTCAGCTCTTGATCTTGGTTTGACCCGACTACCTTGAAATCTTGAGGAAGATGTCGTAGCAGGCAGTATCTTATCCGATTCTGACAATCCTTGAGTTGCTTGTCGACACCGAAATCCCACAAAAAAGAGGAAGGAGCAACCAAATATTGTGACCTTGATCTTGGTAGATCCTGGATTAGCAGCCCTTTGAGTCCAACCAATAATTCTCTTTAGTTGTCAAGTATGGAGTCCATGTTTAGGCAAGGAAGCCTTGAAAAAGTCAAAAAGATTTCTAATACAAGAATTGGAGATCTAATCAGAATTGCCCTTGCCTAGTTGTTGCTTAAGACACATTTCATTCCTTTGGAAGCACAACATTATGCTGATGTACAATGTGTCAACAAGATAAAAACAATGAATCCAAGTAGGCTTTCGTACAGGGTAATGCAAGCTAATTTTGAGAGAGGGGAGGGATAAAAGAAGGCATCATTTAGGTTGCAATGTTGCCACCATACTCTTGTATGCCTGTGAGAGTACCTGAAGTATGCCAAAGTTTCTTCTACTTGTATGTCTCCAAATATTTGGTTTACAGAAAATCACATACAATATGTACATTGTACAATATGCAACACACCCTTTGGCATTAAGTGATCTTTACCTTATTCGTATTGTAGTTAATGCCTGAGCTGTAGAATGAGAATTAGCTATCACAAATTGGCCGGCAGGTGAAGCACTTTTGAAAAAATCTATAAGTTTTGTGGTAATAATGAGGCGGAGAACAAGAAGCATTTGATCTTTAATTGTAGTGCATTTACATATTCTAGGTAGATTCTTGGCGAATCTGTAGGACGAGACATTGAAAATACATCAATTTTTCAGATTTCAGATAGCTGAAAGATCATCATCAACATATCTGCAGGGCAGATTAGATTAAAGACTATCACTTTTCAAATTGTTATAGAGATGGATTTATGGTGTTGTTGGATTGCAAGCACATGCTATTGACGAGCCATAGGCTGCAGATTTTGAAGGAGTTCTATGCATGTTGGTGTTGGCTTTAAGCCAGATTGCTATTAGTCAAGGAGACAGACTGTGGGAAGTCACTGTCAAAAGGTTCTTTTGTCAAAGTGTTAGACCAAGACAGGTCAGAATGCAAGTTTTTCAGATCCAGGACAGATTGCAGGAGTGCTGAAACTTTCTATCGTTCATTGAAGATCAGATCTACAGGATGAACACTGTGCTGGGACAGGATAAATTACTGCTAGTTTCAACTAAGCAAAGTCAGAATTGAGCGTAGACAGATCTAAGCAAACAAAGACCTGACCAAGGGGCTACATCTATTTCACTGGTCTCAGCAAAGAAGGATCCAAGGGGCTAAAGTTTTGTAACAGATTTTTCACACGAAAGATTTGTTGATCCGTGAAGAAAGATGCAACTGCAAGGCAAAGTGGAAGGGTCAACTCATAGGAAAAAGGAAAACTACGTGAAACAAGAGACAATGAGGCAGATGGTAGGGGAAGACAATCAACGATCATGGTGTCGCTGAAGCTGCAAAAGTGGCTACCAACCAACATATTGAAGGAAGGTCAACTTCAGAGGTTCTAAGATTGGACAAGGTTTTGTCGAGGTTGGAATTGACAAAGGTGCAGACCCTAAGAGGGTGTTGCAGGAGAAGTGTAGACTATGAGTCTATATAGGTAAATCGATATTCAAGAGGATGCTTCATTGATTCACAATTTCTTATCATGGTGGCAAATGATAAGTTCATTGTTACAAGTGATAGGTGTGGCAAGTTGTGTGGTTGTCATTCTATGTTGTATTGGTTTGGTTTCTATCCAAATCATAGTAGCTTGTTTATGTGGCTCAAGTAACCCACTTTTTGAACAAAATCATAGAGAGTTTGACAAAACAATTACTGATTAAACATCAAAAGAGTACTCCCTATCACCCTCAAGCGAATGGCTAAGGTGAAAGTACAAACAGGCAGTTGATGTCCATACTACGGAAAATAGTAGCTGAAAATAAAAGGGACTGGGATAAGAAATTATATGTTGCTTTGTGGGCTTACAATGTAACCTACAAAGCTAGTACAAATCACACTCTCTTTTTCTTGGTATATGGACAAGAATGTATCCTGCCTATTGAAATAGAATTACCATCTCTGAGACTGGCTATGTCTCACAATCTAGGTAGGAAAGAATCAATCCAACAACGTATCAATATCTTACAAGAATTGGACGAACGATCATGAAAACAATGCATGATAGAAAATTTCCTACTTACAAGTTTAGCCTGGACAACAGTAATTCCTAGATACCATCCAAGTCATAGTTGATTGTTCATGTGGGGGTACCAAGTGAGAGATCTGTTTTGAGTTGGAGAAAAATAGTTTCTTCAAGTTCTTGAATCTATCCAAGTTCATGTTCTGTCATGTGGTAGATTTTTGAAGACAAGGTTGTTGATTAGCCATTGAAAATCAACAATACAAGTGGTTGTTTACCGTCAAGAAAAACAACAGGCGTTTCTATGAATCGACAGGTTATTGATTAGCCTTAGAAAATCAACATGAAGTCTTCTTAAGTGAAGCAGGTTTTCTCAAGGAAGATGGACGTACACTAGTTGGGAAGTTTGCATATGACATAGAGTCAGAATAAATAGATGTCATGATGAGATGCTTTCTAAGTTGAAAAGTTGTTTGAAGCAAGTGACTATGTGTGAAATAGAGGAGGAGATTCTAAGGAGAAGAGAATGTCACATGCTTTGTGTGAGAAAGTATTTGAGGGGGAGTAAGTATTAGTTATTTTGTGTGAGGACGTATTGTATACATTTTGTCTTTCTATTGGGGATGCTCTATTACTTGCATATTTGGTTTGGTTTATGGATGACATTCTATTTGTATCATTGTTGGAGAGTGGTTGGAATGCAAACATGAAGTGTAGTTTAGCTAAGTCCATCAAATTCATCACAAAGAGAATACCATGAGAATTGACGTGGATTCAATTCAAGGAATCGACACAAGTGGAGCCAACTACTCATGAAGGTTTCTAACATGGGTGTTGATGCATGAGATTTGATGTTGATATTTGTAGATCTATTTCCTACTTATGATTGTCATGATGGTGCTATGGTAATCAAAGAGATTACCTTCTTTATGGAATCCTTACATATTTTAGGTTTGAGGATGTTCAAAAAGACCAGGGAAGTCAATCTTCAAGCAAAGTTCTCAAAGTTATGGCAAAAGGTTAATCATGTCCCACATAATTTGATGTAGGGGAGTCAAAGTTCTTCGATTCAAAGGAAGTCAAGGAATCGAGTGATATGTTGCACTCATGGTGTTCACATATATACACTAAAGGGACGTTGATTATTTCATGAGGTCACCATCTCTCTCCCCTTTTGTATTAGGTTTCACCATCTCTTCAACTACACTTTTAGGTGATTCTTCTTTCTCTTTCCACCTTAGTTTGGATATGGATCATACATCATCATACCTCCAACTATCTCTTGCTCCCCACATCACACATTTAGGGCCTCATAAATTTGCTCGTGTTAAATCCCTATGGCAGGAAGTCGTTATCTGATTGGTTCTCCATAGTAAATGTTTAGAATAACCTGGAAGCACAATAATAGGACTCAAGAGTAGAGACTTGCTCACTACCCAACCATGAGCCTCTTGGGTAAACACTTATACAAAGATTGTCCTAGGCAGTCTGGCAAAAAAAACATTCACCAAATGTAGATTTGGCCTGAGCATGACGACACTCTCTTGACTCAAGAGCTAGAGTAGGAAGATATGTTGGGGAGTGAAGATGAGATGCAGATGACATGATGGTACAACTTTTGATGACCATTTAGGTGTGCAATCTTGATCCTTAGGCACCTCAGTGTTACCTATCTATGAAGAGAAGGTCATGATATCAGTTTTTGGATATAGAATTGATAAGGATGCCAAGGAAACTGGTAGTTTGAGAGGTAGTTGCACTTTCCGACACCGATTTGTCCTATAACATTATCAATTTTCAATTGGTTAAGCAACTATAGCTATCCATTACCCCTCAGAGAGTATCAATATATTGTGGAAATGCCAGATGGCCAGGGTTTTGAGATTTGGGACCAAAAGATAGTGTAGTTGTTGCTTACCATCTAGATGTATACTGAAGATCTTGATTTTGAGATTACCAACCTAGCATGCTTTGAGATTGTGCTAGGTAAACGTTGGCATGCCGTTAGTCAGCCAACTATAGATTTTGTAAATTATGTATACAAGTTCAAATATGGGGGTTTGTCCCATAGCTTGATAGGCGAGAGGAGGTTAGAAACTCAAGAATCCTCGTTTTTCAAAAAGATTTATCTAGTTTATCTTCCTCATGTTCTCCACCATATCCCTGCGTGTACTCCTTAAAGCTCATCGTTCCTAGGGTGCACTTTCCACATGACAATCAACAAGATGCACCTACATTGGAGCTGTCAGGTCAAATCCATACATTGCCTTAAAATGATGAATGGACTCATGCCAGTGGCTAAAATGTTGTTGCTATTGTAAGCCAATTTCAAAATTGGAAGATACTTATCTGAATTAGTCCGTTTTTTTAGCTACAAAAGCTCAAAGCATGTCCCTGATTTGGTTCACTCGCTCAGGCTACTTGTCTATAAGTTGGGGTGGTCCTCACTACTCACAACTGGCCTTGCCTTGGACAACTTGAAGACCGCCCTTCAAAAGTTACTAGTAAACTAGAGACCCCAATCACTCACAATCACATGTGGCACTTCATAAAATTGAAAAAGTGTACTGTGTTAGTACAAGACATAGGGTCAGAAGCACTTTCATGCTCGAGTCTATGAAATGCCTCTTGCTCATGCCCTCCCCATTTACTTTTTAATGGTGCATTCTTAGCACTCCTTTGTTAGGTCTGATAAAGGTGTTGCAACATGTGAATATCCCTTGATGAATTGACAATTCTAGCTAGCCAATCCAAGGAGTGACTTTACCTTCAATGGATCCATCAACACTTGATTTTTAAAGATAAAATGCCAAATTCCACCACCCGCAGATGGCAATCACACTCAGATACCTTAGCATATAGTGTGTGATCTTATTATATTTGCAACACTGTTGGCAAAAGAGACACATGTTTGCGCTATGCCTTTTGAGGTAGTTTGCCCTATACCTTTTGGTACGTTAAAGACATCAATATAGCTCTTTCTCTATCCCTTATTTCTTATGTGGACGCACATTGCGTGGCTATATGGCAGATGTTTCTTCTACGTCGACATATTATCCAGCAGGATTGGCATGATGACTCAGCCTCCCAGCCTCAGATTACATCTTTTTTCTCAAGGAGATGCCCCCAAGGATATATAGAGTGATACATGATTGGAGGATGAGACAGATATCTCGGCTCATGATCGACATCAGGACATGTTCGAGAGCGGTTCAGGCACCTCGGCGGACTATGGGTACTCACTTGAGCAGGTGACATCCTCCATCTTTTGCAGCGTGCTGCTATTGCTGCCTACTCTCTCCAAGCTGCCATCTCTCTCTGCGGAAGTCCTTGCTGCTGTACCACCTCCAGCCATTGCTGGTGGACAAAAACTTGTGGAAGCTACTAGAGGAATGTCTTGTTCCTCAATCAGCGGAAGCTCTGTTCCTATTCGTTGATTGGCTCTTGGGTGGACATTTAATGCCAGTGGAAATTGTTTCTTCAACCAGTGAAAGCTCTTATGGCTGCCACGTAACCCACAACCTCTGAGGATCATACCATCGCTGCTGACACAGATAATCGCTACCCTCTGGCTAGCGAGCCCGTCGAACAGCTCAGGAAAACAGGGGAGCTTTTCTGGATTGAGACCTCCCTTGGAAAACAGCCAACCAAATTGCAGCTTGTAGGAGAAATTTCCATGGCTGTTGTCCGCAACTGTTGTGGCCTTCTGCTGTTAAAATCAATACCACCTCTAGAGGCTTGCCCTCGCCGGAACATCATTATAAAGTCCTAAACCAAGAATCCTATTCTAAGCATGCCAATAACAAGCAACACAAGGAAACGGATGGTGGACAAACCAACCCAACCAATCCTAGATCGAATGGATCTAGCCCCCAAGCTATTGATCAATCTCAAAGAGGAATGAGGATTCACACCAGCAGCATACCGCTACCATTCATGCAATCAAGCATGCACTAGTGAGAGCCAAATAGGTATACTTATACCCTCCAAGGCCCATGCAGCACTAGTAGTGCACTGTGACACCTCACTGGACACCTCTGCAGCCTATTTGGGCCACGTCATCCAGTTCCCCAATGACTCATTGATAGACCCATACAAATCCATCATCATGAGTTTAGGCCTACAACCATTATTTATGACCTTATGCACATAAGGGCCCCAATTCCCTTATAGTCACAATTAACTTACGGGTTGTTGGTCTGCTGATCCCTAGCGTGGACACGCTACCCGAGACCAGTCGTGGGCATGACATTCTTCCCCCCTTATTCAAGTTCTGTCCTCAGAACTTAAAACTAAGGAAGTTCCTCCTTAAGCTTCTTCTTGCTCATAGGAATCATCGTTCGTACGTCCCTTCCATCGAACTAGATGCTTGGTAACTATACGATTTCTCAATCGTTAGTTCTTATATCCAAGATCTTTCCGGGTTCAAACCGAGACACCCCTGATGATTCATCCTATAGGTCCAGTTGATCTCCAGAACCAAGATACTCCCCTTAACGTAGACTCTTCTTGAGTCGGCTTACGCAAAAAACCGGATGCACTTGAGTTCCCTCTGGGAGGTCCAACTGGTAAGATAAGGATCCGATCTTTTACAAGATCTAATACGGTCCTCTGTATCTAGGGGACAATTTGTAATGCTTGTCGGTACGCATTACACTAGAATCCTTCAGAATTCTCAAATATACCCAATCTCCCACTTGAAGGACTCGAGGCGATCATTTCAAATTAGCATAATGTCGGTCCCTATCTTGGGTACACACGTGCTACCCATAGCATTTCTTGCATATCATGTAGAAAATTTGCTACTTTCTGAAACTTGATCATCTGAGTCTTCTGAAATAGGTGATCTAGGTTAAAAACTATATATAAGGATGGACGGGCTATATCCGGTAGCCAAATGCTTACTATAACTTAATCTCCATCAAGGATAACTTCCTCTCCAAAGAGATTGCAATCAAAATGCAGATATCATCTGATCTTTTGATCACGCAGGTAATCCTTCTCTTAAACGATCAAGTATAACTAGAATCTGAACTATGATTCGTCAAGTATAATTCACTAGATTCTTGTCCTATACTCAATAAGAAAATGCGATATCCTAGCATAGGCAACTCAATCAAGGGCAGACACACATCGCAATGAGATTGCTGCTAGAAAAAATGGTCAGAAGAACTTAAGCTCAGAGTCGTCTCTAGTGACCGGTGAACTTCGAATCGCGAATGTTCATGATGTCACTAGGTAATCCGTGAAGCCTAAACAGACACTCAATAAATATCTGAGCAAAATCAGATGCTTTCATGGTAGTCTTTACCCAGATAAACATAGCCGATTTGGTAAGATGGCCAGTCATTACCATAATTCCACTATCCTGTTTATTCATCCGGGGTAATTTTACCATGATTTAAGTCCTCTCTTATTGATCAGGTATATCCTAGAGTCTGAGTTGTGATTCTCCAATCACAACTCTCGAGATTCCCGAGACCATACCATATCATAAGAGTGCATCACAATTCTTAGAAGACACATGAGTTGTTCAGTAAAAAGTCCTTTCCATTTGGAAAGTTTCAGACTTTCACAACTCACTTACGGTGCCTATATAAGGATTGTACACCCTTGCTCTAGACATGGCACAAAGTGTCATTCCAAGTTAGAGTCCTATCTAGAATACGTCTAGAATTTACTCTTAAGTTCTAATCTAGAATAACTTCAGATTCACCAGTACTTCATTACATGAAGCTCCATCTTTTGGCTACTATCAACTATCCAACTCTCCTGAGTCTTCCGGGATAGCATTCCATTCTTTCCAATTGGGAAAAGAAAAGGCCAAAAGTTCTCCTGTATTCTATGCACATAATCCTTTAAATGAATCCTAACTTGACCCATAAAGGTTGCGACTTATAAGCAATACATTTCAACAACAATATCTATAAGAGAGGTTATATTGTTGATTCAAAGAACTAACTCATAAGTAGCGCTCCTGACTCGGTTAGTTGTATCAGATTTAGAAAATATTTAAATGTGTAGGTGGGGTACCAAAACACCACATTTAATTTGATTCTAAATCAATTCTAGGTCAATAAGCAATTCTCAATGAGAAATTACTATAACCTAGCGAGAAATTGTCTCCACAATTCTCATCAATATGCCTATGTTTTAACGACTAGTTTGTGCATGCAAAAAAACTTAGTCCAAGGAATCCTTTGTAGATCCACGATCAAAAGTTTGTACAAAAGGTTTGTGATCACACAAAGATTCACTACATAGCATATCTCTACAGTTATCACGTGATCTGTACACAATACTTTCTTAACCAAGAATCCTGTAACTTGATTATTTCTCAAAGAGTGCTATTCCACAACCAAAATCTTAACCGAAGATTACCACAAAAGAATATATTGTTAGCATGAATTTCCTTCCTTGCATCAACCCACGAATCCCAGTCCTCACTAAGATCAAGTTGATTACCGCCAACAAGGAACATGTTTCAACAAACCACCTTTTTGCAATAGAATTCCCTAGTTCTGACACAAATCCTATTCTAAGCATGCCAATAAAAAGCAACACAACCAACCCAACCAATCCTAGATCAAACGGATCTAGCCCCCAAGCTATTGATCAATCCCAAAGAGGAATGAGGATTCACACCAGCAACATACTGCTACCATTCATGCAATCAAGCATGCACTAGTGAGAGCCCAATAGGTATACTTGTACCCTCCAAGGCCCATGCACCATTAATAGTGCACTGTGACACCTCACTAGACACCTCTGCAGCCTATTGGGGCCACATCATCCAGTTTCCCAGAGACTCACTGATAGACGCATACAAATCCACCATCATGAGTTTAGGCCTATAACCATTATTTATGACCTTATGCACATAAGGGCCCCAATTCCCTTATAGTCACAATTAACTTACCGGTTGTTGGTCTACTGATCCCTAGCGTGGACACGCTACCCGAGACCAATCGTGGGCATGACAATCATCGCCTTCTTCATCTCCTCCCCTTGTTGGACTTGCATCTCCATCTGCTGATGGACCACCATCTCTGCCTGTCCTCGCTGGATCGTCATCATCACCTTCTTCATCTCCTCCCCTCGCTAGACCGCCTGGGCATCTTTAGCTAAGGGGGTCGAGGGTAAGCCACAAATATTTACTTTTACTTCAGCCATTGAGGCTAAAGAGTAAATTGAGAGGCACTCGTATCTTCTTGGATGACGATCTTACCTTCATACGCGTGATAGAAAGGAAAAAAGCCTTTGAAGAAGCTTGAATATTAGGCACAAAAGTAATCCTTAGAGATGGCCAAGTGAAGTACATGGGTGCTAAGAAATAGGGCTTTGGGTCTTTCGGGCGTGGGAGCAACCCGAAGACCCATCTATCATTGTTACGTTTCGATGGTTGGAATTGTAACGGAATATAGCAGGGGATCTGATAGACTTCGTCGATAGTGGAGATGTCCTTTTTTTCATAGAGACACACGAGAGTGCAGAGTGAGGTTTTCAGTGGGAGTCAGTTTTTAGAGCAGAAACCAGATCAACAGGACGGGGATCAGAAGGTGTGGCTTGCCTATATGGAGATGTTATTTAGCGAGGACTAGAGATAGTTCATAGAGATGCTCAGGCCAGATATCTATGGATCAGACTTAGTGGGGTGACTATAGGTTTGGACAGAGATTTATACATTGTAGTATTATTTTCCACCAGACACATCTTTATACTTTGATCGAGTTTGCTCACCATATATGGACCTTTTAGTAGATATTATTAGATTTTCAGATAGAGGACATATTCTTCTACTAGGGGATTTTAATGTTCCAAGGCATTTGCTTATCCAAAGATTACAATTTTCAGCCAGACATAGTTTTGGCAGTTATGGCTTGTACGAGAGAGTGATTGGTTGTTTCTGGTCAGTGGAGGGTATTACACTGAAGATTGATAGTACCATCGGAGTGAAGCAGGGCTGCTCACTATCCCCTACCTTATTTGGACTTTACATTGATTAGGTGGAGAGGATGATTGTGCAAGATGGTGGTGAGGGATGTACCTTATGTGACCTATTGATTTCTATCTTACTCTATACTGACAATGTGGTACTTATGTCACGCTCCAGGGAGAGATTACAGAGACACTTAGATGTACTATGCTCCTTTTTTTGCGTTGGGGACTAATAGTGAACATGGCAAACACCAAAGTTATGGCCTTCAATACTTCGCAAGCAGTCATGCAGAGGCAGGAGTTTGTGGGATGGTCATCCTTTGGAGGTACTCTCTTCATACACAAATCTTGGTGTCCTCTTTACTCGACCAGGTTTCAGTATGAGATAGGCAGCCATCGCTAGGTTAGGAAGGGACATGCTTCTTTGGTTTAGTTGGAGATGTTTTGTTTCAGATGATACATACGTGATGCTCTGAGTTAGTGTCACCTTTTTGACACCATGGTCACCCTAATAGCCATGTATGCAGGTGAGACTTGGTGTACGGGCCTTACTTCCTCGGAGTGGGCTGATATATCTCGTCTATAGATCATTATGCTCCCACGAATGATCCGTGGGAAGCCCTCGGTCCCACGTCAGATTATATTGGCAGTTTGTGGTTCCTCGACTTCAAAATTGGGAGAGTGTTTCGAGTTATTATTTCCTTCAAAGATTGGCACAGATGGATGACAGTGGGTCCAGATATTCATATGTGGCTCTCATGTCCTCGTGGTTACTACATAGTTAGGGTTTTCATCTCTCATGGTACTCCCAGGCCGTACGTCTACTTGACTCTCGTGGTATCTCTATACCATCTCCTCCAGAGGGTACACACCATTATGTTTGTCAGCTTATATACAGATCCTACATGCATAGAGTTTGGGATGGCCAGCTCGGGGTAAAACCACCCCTTTATTATAGATATTAGATCTCGCTTCATGGAGGTGGATTGTGTGGGCTGCCTGGTTTGCCCATATATCTGGACGTAGGATTATCACATGGATTGAGATTTATATGGGACAGTTCAGAGCATCATAAAATAAGCTTCATATTGAGACAAGACGTTTTCATCACATACCCAGAGAGGACAGGGTGTTTTAGATCTATACACTTGGGGAGAATGAGGACAAGGACCATTTCATCTTCAAATGTCTCGTATACTATGAGACTTTTGGGAGATATTATTGTTTATATCGTGGTGCACCCACGACACTCCACTCTCTGATTACATACGTGGACCCACGTTGTGTAGCCTTGATGATCCAAGAGATGCTGATGCTGAGACGAGACTTATCAGGGGGCCATACTTCTACTCATTACCAGATGAGTATCATGGAGTTTTTCACCGTACGCAGGCAGAGATCCATGGAGGATATAGAGAGCAGATAAGAGGATGAGATAGACATTCCAGGGAGAGACAAACAACGCACCAGATGTCAGTGCATTAGATTGAGTCATGTCTCTAGTCTGAGTTAGAGCAGGTGACAAACACAACAACAACAACAACGACAACATAGACCTCCTTGAGTCATTTGGCATCTCCATTACAAAGCTGCCCTCAGGCACCCATCACTATATCAGGCGTTTCTTATATCGGGCATATCTCGACCGTACTTGGAGGCGACAGCTTGGATTAAACCCGCCTATTACTGGACTCATTTCATTGAGCTCGACATAGCAGGGTTCCCAGTTTTGCCACACTATTTGGACTCGGGATTATCACACGGCCTCAGATTTACATTGGGACAGCTCCGCGTATCCTCACATCAGGTGGCTATCGAGACTGGGAGATTCCAGGGTACCCCGAGAGACGAGCAGATTTGTCAGTTATGTTCCTTGGATGAGGTGGAGTCGGAGGAGCACTTTATCTTTAGGTGCCCGGTATATTACGAGATCAGAGGGAGATACCATTGTCTGTTCCGTGACATGCCTGTCACCCTACGATCCCTTCTAGCCTATGAAGACTCCCGATGCGTTGCACTCATGATACGACACATGTTTATTCTGTGACAGGAATTGTGTCAGACAGTCCAGTGGAGTCATGTTTCTTAGTCTCAGATCACCTCTTTCTTTTCCAGGAGAAGAGGGAGAGACCTAGACGATGATGAGGAGGATGACGACTTACATGCCCACAGAGATCAGAGACAATGTCCCACTCATACTCATGTTGCTGCACGAGCTACCCGACCTATCACGAGGAGACTTCATCCTCCTAGACGACGCCAGCGACCACCAGCGGTCCCTCATGCTGCAGCCCGAGTTACATCCTTTTATAGCACCAGCGAGATAGGATTGGATGATAGTGTCGTACCGTATCCATGACATTTAGCAGTATATATGCTCCCACATGTTTCATATATCATATATCATCACATCTATTTCAGTTCCCATTTCAGTTCTTAGCAGTTAGATCTGTTATAGTTTTGGAGACATTTCATACGCTCCTACTGTTACCACACACTTGACATGTACATTTACCAGTCTTATATGCCTTTTGGCGATGTATACTCTACGAGCTTCAATTCTACCTACCCCAGATATGGATCCCAGTCAGGCTCATATTACCCAGTTTTTCCAGAAGTGAGACAGAGAGGATATTTTAGTTGTGGATTTTGAAGTCCCCATTTGGAGATCGAAGACACAGAGGGTCTCACATACTTCTGCTAGATCCAAGATCACCAGATTTTCACGTGCTTCCCGCCAGTCTACAACGCGCTCCACTACTACTATCACTCACTATTTCCAGCTTTCTCATAGCTAGTCTCCTCAGCAGAGCAGGTGGTCAAGCTCTTGCTTTGTACCCTCACAAGCTGGAGGTCAAGCTTTGATAGTTCTTCGTAGAGATAGAGAGATAGATATGCTAGTTCTTTTCTTTTATAGATAATAAATGCGGACAATGCTCCTCATTTTTTGTACTCTCTTTTGTCTTATGTACCTTTGGGTACCAAAAGACGTTAATAATAATAATTCTAATACTCTCTCTCTCTCTCTCTCTCTCTCTCTCTCTCTCTCTCTCTCTCTCTCTCTGCCTCCTAAGCCCACCTTCGCTACTCAATGATTCTTAGTGCTGCCTAGTTAGAATTTCTAATTGCTTTTGAGGCCCCTTTCTTGTGGCTAATTACTTGAATGCAAAATATTTGCATTCTTCCTTGATCTGGACAAGGCTGTATCATCCTTTGCTTTGAATCTTTTGAGGTCCTATTATGGCTCAAAAGCTAGTGAAGTTATATTCGCTGACAACTAGCCATTGCTCTTCCGTATGAATGAGATTCTTGAACCAATGCAAAGGAAATTGTTGAAACCCCAAGAACGGCAATGCATGTCACATGCAACTTGACAATGGAATTCCTATAGATTGAAATACAAAAGAAAACTTATCGTGCAAACTTAGGATTCAACATGCAAGGTCTTATAGTGACTTGCAAGATCATACGATGACCTGCAAGCTGAAAATTAGCATCGTCAAGGAAAAACACAACATAGAGCGGCAAAATGGGTTCCCCCCCCCAGTTCTGGGATCTTTATTCAAGAGGATTTCACAGATACAAGATCTGCAGCTATGGCTGCCCAACCAGGAATACACGAGAATTATTAGCCTCCTCTTGTTAGTTTCTCCAGCATGAATTCTCTCTAAATCTTGCAATGGCAGCAAAGCTTCTCCCTAGTAGCACTCACATGAATCCTCCTCCTCATTTTGGGTGGCCCTCCTCCCTTTGATAACCTTATGTAGATAGAGAGAGGCCATGCATGTGTAACAGTGAGTTTTTTGGTTAGTTGCATGCAATTGCCATGTGTTACATCCTCCTCTTCAATGAATTTTGGGACCTTGGGCTTTAATTAAACCGTATGAATTAAGTTGTAATTCTTTTACATGGTCCTTGAGCCAATATTCTAATACCTTATGCTTTTAATCATATAACTTAGGCTTGTAAGTTGTCATTTTTTATGATGGTAACTTATCAATAAAAGTAGCATGGTCAAGTATTTAATAAGGTTTATTTCTTTAATCATAGATATCATTCATGAGTTGATTCTCATGTGCTATTAGTTTATGAGTTGTAGTTAATACTCCTTGATTACTCCTCCTTGGTTAGTGCCATATGTAATGTCAGTTGCCATTTCTGTTGTATTGTTAGTTGTCCTCTTGAAGCCCTCTTGTGACTTTTTCCTTGCGCACCAGGCTCACACTGTCAAGCGGACTCGTCTTCATGCATGGTACGCCAAAGCTGTTGGTGGTGTGCGATTTGGAGTCTTCTTGTGTTAGAATTAACGTTCACATTGTTACCCCTATTGTTATCATCTAGGATTAATTAGGACTATTGGGCCGTGCTTGCGTGCTAACTCTAGGGGCTCTTATCCATATTTAGTAAAAGTCAAGTTAGACTATAGTTAGACAAGTTTTGCTATAGATAGGTGTTGGTGCTTTTACCTTAATAGAGGCATTAATTAGGAAATTGCTTTTAGATTGCTCTTGCTTTTGCTTTTGCCTTTCGGCATAGCGCCGTACCTCATTTGTAATGGGACATAGTTGGAGTGTCTCATCACTTGTGTTCTCTCTCATGTGTTTGGCTCATAGGTCCCGCGATACTGGGTACCGCGGATCCCGGTACCGCGGGACCATACTAGTACCGCGGTACCATGTTGGTACCGCGGTACCACAATATAATATATTATTTAATATTTAATATTTTAAATTTTTTTTTTTTAACCTAAACCTACCCGCCCCCCTCGCATTTCACCTTAAATTTTTTGCGACCTCCTCCGTCCTGCTGTTTTTGCCTACCTGCCTTCTGATTCCTTGCGTCGCCCTTCACCCACGCAACGCCTTGCCTTGCATCTGACTTGCTTAGCCCTGCCTTCGCCCATTTTCAGCGTCTCTCCAACAGTGAACCCTGCTGTTTTTTTTCCAGCAATCCATCCCTCATTTCATCTGCAATGGTGCAATCCGACCTTTCGGGTTTGTGGGACGAGGTAGACATTGTCAGGCGGGTTGCCGACAAGGCCAACAAGACCAGTTAGAAGATCGTGCGCTGCCGATACTGTCTCGTCGAGTTTGCTGCATCCCTCACTCGCCTTAAAGGCCATCTGCTCGGTGCACGCGCCAGCATGACCGTCCTCGACAGGCAACGACTACTGGACACCTACGGGCCGCGGCTCGTGGCAGGGGAGAACACCATTTCGGAGGGCATTCTCCGATTTTGCACCGCTCCTTATGTGGCTGACCCAGAGTTGCTGCCTGCTTGGCTGGCACGCACGAGGAGAGGGAGTGCATCCTCCTCCAGTTCCTTTGCCCCTCATCCCCCTCAGACAGTTCTGCCTCAAGCACCCCCATCTGCTCAGATTCCGGTGGATCCCGTCCCATCGCGTCCGCCAGTTGCCACTGCGGTTCCACCACCACCCACTGTTGCTTGCACTCCCCCAGTATACGACTTTCTCATGGACTCTCCGCCACCCGAGCAGGCCCAGGATGCTACTGCTGGGGCCTTCGAGGATGTGGAAGAGATCCCTTCTTCCTTCCCTTCCCATCCGGATGACCTCCTCAGCCAGCAGTTTTCGTACCCCATGCCAGATGTTGCCCCTCCACCAGTGCACCCCACCTATGCTGCTGCACCCATCCCTGCCAGTGCATCCCACTCTCCCCATTCCACGTCTACAGCCGATGCATCCGCCAATGCCCAGCTTGTCGCGTCATCGTCCATTCCTGTCACGGTTGGTGCACCCTGCTGGAGGTCCACCACCCGTCGCCCACCAGGGAGAGCCCTTGTGCAGCAGACCATTCGCGGCGCGCATCAGCCGCACATGGACAGAGTGGCCACACAGACCGTGGCCAGTCTGATTTACGAGTTGAACCTACCCTTTGCCATCACCGACTCTGAGCCCTTCAGAAGGGCCTTCCGCCTTGCACAGTCTGTCAGCCCTAGCTGGAGAGTCCCTAGTTCAGAGGTTGTCCGCACACACATGCTGAGGGATAGGGTTGAGTCCTTGTCTAGAGAGATGGAGCCTCTGCGTCGGCACTGGGCCACTTACAGTTGCACCATCATGTCCAATGGCTGGACTGATGTCAGGAGGAGGCCGATCCTCAACATACTGGTTCCCAGCTGCATGGGCACACAGTTTTTGAGGGCAGTGGATTGCAGCAGGGGGGGGAGAGTCATATCTGCAGAGTTCATGTTTGATGTCATCAGGTCTTCCATCCTAGCCATAGGCCCACAGCATGTCGTCACGGTGGTGACGGACAATGCCACGAATTGCATTCAGATGGGTGTACTGCTAGAGGCCGAGTTCCCTCATATTGTTCATACCCCCTGTGCAGCGCACGACATAGACCTTCTGATGGGGGACATAGGAGCACTTCCCTGGGTTAGTGTTGTAAAGCTGACTTGGGTGCACCCAGCGTGCCCTGTAAGACTCAAAGGGGTGACACTCCCTAAGGTCCCAGAGCAAGTTAGAATGTCAAGGACTGAGCCTCCGACCTGTGGTGAGCCAGTCAAGTAGTCACAAAGTCATGAGCTAGCTCTGGAGCTCGAGTCATGGCCTAGTCAGGAAAGCAGGTTGATTCGGCCGCCGGGACGGCTCCCGGGACCCATGTCCGGGAGCCAGACTGATTCTGCCAGGCTTGCCAGGCTTAATCAGCAAAATAAAAACTAAGTCCTAAAAAGCGTGCTTTACCAGAAAGCACTATGTTTCAAACCAGAGGGGGTGCGCCGAATCACAGCAGAACTATAGGGGGAGTCCGGCAGACAGAAACTTGGGCAGCTCAACCAGCGCCAGGAATCCAGTCGCCAGGTCTCAGCTCCCTCTACCAGCACGAGCCAGGCACAATGCCCAGCACGTGTTGGTGGCCCCGAGACCGGTCAGTCTATGTATGAATGTAACCTCTTCCAAATCTAATAAAGTTGATCCTTGGGGATGATTACCATTTCGGTTTCGCCTCCGGGACTGGTCCAAGTGGAAGGACCCTTACTACAACCTTTTTGCGTCGCTGGCGCCTAAGGGTCCCTGTCATCGACATGGGGCTTGCCGCTATGCCAATTGGTCAGTTTGGCGACCACTATGCCTTGGGTTTCATGTGTGGCTTGTCTTTGCCTTTGGTTACCTTTTGGGGACGGATTCTGAGTTGGCTTTCGGGTTGGTTGGGATTCCAGTTTTCTTAAGTCTGAATGGTTAAGCTTGTTACGATTCTGAGTTGGCTTTTACGTAAGTGCATGATGGATGAATGTTAGACTTAAGCGCGTGTTGGGGAAACCGCTCAAGTCCCAGCGCCCTTTGAGGCGCCGGCGCTACATGTGGTATCAGAGCCGACTAGCCGGTCAGCTACGCAAGTCTCACAGGGATGGCCACGTTTTTGGGATTTGTCAGGACAACCGTTGCGCAAGGTGCTGCCCACAGTGTAAGCACGGGTGCGTCCACGGTCGGGGTGGTCGGCAGAACGGGGGACTTGATGAGTCAAAGTGCTGCCCTCGAGGTGTAAGCACGGTCAGTTCTCGCGGTTCGGGCCTGGCGCTGTCTGCACGTAGGACGGATGAGGCAAAGTGCTGCCTAGGTAGGTGAAAGCACGGTCTGTACCTTGTGGGGTGCGGGGCGACATATTCGAACTGTACGGGTTAACCATTGATACAGAGATGCTGCTCGAATTCGGGTGTAAAGCACGGGTGGTTAGCTGCCGGTGCGGGATAGCTGCCGATCGTTTAGCTATAAGGGCTATCGACCAAAAAGTGGTGGGGCGTGACTGAGGCAATGTGCTGCTTAATGGTGAAAGCACGGATGGTTGGATGGATGTTTCCCCGTGGGCTAATTCTGTGATAGATTTGTGTGGGCGCGGCTAGGCAAAGGTCCTACGTCCGGTCTCAGGGGGGGTTTGTGGCTTGAGAGGGATCCTCTATGTTTGCTTTGGTTGGTATGTTCCGTTTGTCGTGTGCTTGCTTGGACACAAATGACCTGGTTCCTACTTGGCTCTCAGGTGATGTGGGCGTGCTAAGTTTGAGGAAGGGATATTTTCATTGAAGCTGATTTAATAAAGAAGAAAAGAGAGCTGTGGGGCCCGGCTGACAGAAGGGAGAGCTTCAAATATAAAAAGGATTGAGGCGATAATCTGTTGGAAGTACACCTCTGACTATAATGGAGGACCATCTTGAAGAGTTACGAGCACTGACGGACGGAGAAGAGCTGACTCGAGAATACAGCTCTCGCATGCATCGAGATGGCACCAGGTCCAAGTCGAGAAAGAAAGAGCGTATGCACTCCACAGTGGCGCCCCTCCATGAAGAGATGGGTGGCCCTTCTGAACCCACACCAAGAGATGAGCCCTTGCCAGAGGCACAACAGGACCTCTTTGAAGTGAAGATGCGGCAATATTTATCAAGCGCAATGACGGCTATGCTTAGCGAGGTGAAGAAGGATAGAGAAACCGAAAGGAAAGAATGGCAAACATCCTTGCGAGCCATGAATCTTACCCAAATTAACCTTGCTAGAGAAATGAGAGACGGGCTAACACAGCTCGAAGCCAGGTTTGAAGAGTTGGAAGCAACTAGGGAGAATGCAGTGGCGCCTCCTCCACAGATACCAAGAGAACCACGAGCGCGAACCACGGAGGGCCCGAGAAAGACTGCCAAAGTGAAAGCACCACCTACTTTCAAAGGAGAGCGTGATATTCGAGTTGTGGAAGATTGGTTGTTTCACATGGACCATTACTTCCGTCTAATGAACACTCCTGAGGAAGAAAGAACTGACTTGGCATTAGCATATTTTGAGGGCTACACTACAAATTGGTACCGGATGGCAGGAATGCATTTTCAAACATGGGACGCATTCAAAGCCGCGTTACGAGAGGAGTTCATACCGAAGGATTCACACATGAGATTGAGGACAGAATTATCGGGGCTCAAACAGAAAGGGTCATTGCGAGAGTACCTCAATAGATTCAGACAGAGTGTATGGGTTATTGAAGATATGTCCGAGGCGGACAAAACTCCTTACCTATTGTCTGGAATGCAATCCTGGACTTGACGTGCGATAGACAGCTACATGCCCCATGATTTCAATTCAACTATTCGAGCGGCTGAAATGGTTTGTGATTATGAGAGCACATTGGCACCAGCTGCTCCCGCAACCTCAACAAAAGTATTTAGTGGATCCAGACCGAGTCCGAGCTTCTTTTCAAGAGGGGACTCAGCTCCAAATGGCAACCAAGCCTCGAGTAGCGTGAATAAATTCCCAACAAAAACAGGGTTTGGCAACCAAGGCAACAATGGAGTGAACATGTTCCAGAGAAGAAACAATGTTGGATCTTCGACTAGTCACAGCAACAGCTCACCAACAGTGGGCAGTTCCATGCGTTGCTTCAACTGTCATCAGCAAGGTCACTCTTGGAGATCATGCCCCAAACCATTGAATAAGCAAATCATGGCTGCCATTGAAGGATTTGATAGGATGGAGAGAGAGGCATTTGATCAAGAAGATGGTGAAGAAGATGATGAAGAGGACCCAGAAACGGATTTGACGGAGTCTGACCTGAATGCCTTGCAACAGATAGGGGCACTTGCGGCTTATCGTGAACATCTTATGGCGACTCCTGCGAGAGGATCCAAGTTATTGTACCTGAAAGGCTGTATTCAAGGCAGGATCATTTACTTCATGGTAGACCTGGGGGCGTCTCATAACTACTTGTCAGAAAAACTGACAGGAGAATTGGACATCCAATGTGAAGAAAATGTGACTCCTATTTGTGTGGAGACCGCGAAAGGTACAATGACCACTTGTAGATTGGCAACCAACTTACCAATCTCTCTGGGAGCCTGGAAGAATCGACTAACGTTCACAATCTTGAAGATGGATGCCTTCGACGCTATTTTGGGATTAAGTTGGTTTAACGAACATGTGGTGGCCTTCTTGGCAAAAGGGGTTAACCTTGTGTTATTATATAATGGCAGGAGACCTTGTGTCGTCAGAGCTGTGCCAGGGGACCAACTAGAAAAGAACGACACAAATGAACCTGAGCCAACCATTCCTCCCAATCTCATTCACCTATTTAACGAAGGACAACCAACAGTGACAGACCAGCTGGCACGGGAACAAATGGAGCCAAAATTGCCTATAGTCTCTACATCAAAGGTGAATTCAAGTGCCGATGCAGAGCTCAAGGAGCTCACCTTGTGTGACCAAGCGAAAACTCATCTTTTTAATGAAAGACATCCAACAGTGACAAACCAGTTGACGCGAGGTCAAATGGAGCCAACATTGCCTGCAGTTTCTACGTCAAAGGTGAATCTAAGTGCCGATGCAGAGCTCAAGGAGCTCAACCTGGACGACCAAACGAAATATCTAGAGTCCTAGGGGACTCATCCAGATGTGCGACGACAACGACATATCTGAGGCTTAAGGGAGCCGTGAGTACCTTTTTCTTTCATGCTAATAAAGTAAGCCGCATTTCTCATTGAGGAGTGAGCTTCAGTTTGATGTCTCTAAGTGCAGCAGCTTCACACAGGTTTTACGTAAGTGAACTAGATCCACACTTTTCCTGTGCTGGGTGTAAAACACAATATCATTGCTCTGCTTTACAGTTGGTTTCCTTTGGCCGGTGAATCAAGCCCGTGCCCTTGTATATGTGACTAAAGTCTGGCCGGTGAATTAAGCCCGTGCCATGAGTAAGGGTTCTAGTTTGGCCCTGATGAGGACATCAGCTTTCTCAAACGAGGGGAGGATGTTGTAAAGCTGACTTGGGTGCACCCAGCGTGCCCTGTAAGACTCAAAGGGGTGACACTTGTAAAGCTGACTTGGGTGCACCCAGCGTGCCCTGTAAGACTCAAAGGGGGTGACACTCCCTAAGGTCCCAGAGCAAGTTAGAATGTCAAGGACTGAGCCTCCGACCTGTGGTGAGCCAGTCAAGTAGTCACAAAGTCATGAGCTAGCTCTGGAGCTCGAGTCATGGCCTAGTCAGGAAAGCAGGTTGATTCGGCCGCCGGGACGGCTCCCGGGACCCATGTCCGGGAGCCAGACTGATTCTGCCAGGCTTGCCAGGCTTAATCAGCAAAATAAAAACTAAGTCCTAAAAAGCGTGCTTTACCAGAAAGCACTATGTTTCAAACCAGAGGGGGTGCGCCGAATCACAGCAGAACTATAGGGGGAGTCCGGCAGACAGAAACTTGGGCAGCTCAACCAGCGCCAGGAATCCAGTCGCCAGGTCTCAGCTCCCTCTACCAGCACGAGCCAGGCACAATGCCCAGCACGTGTTGGTGGCCCCGAGACCGGTCAGTCTATGTATGAATGTAACCTCTTCCAAATCTAATAAAGTTGATCCTTGGGGATGATTACCATTTCGGTTTCGCCTCCGGGACTGGTCCAAGTGGAAGGACCCTTACTACAACCTTTTTGCGTCGCTGGCGCCTAAGGGTCCCTGTCATCGACATGGGGCTTGCCGCTATGCCAATTGGTCAGTTTGGCGACCACTATGCCTTGGGTTTCATGTGTGGCTTGTCTTTGCCTTTGGTTACCTTTTGGGGACGGATTCTGAGTTGGCTTTCGGGTTGGTTGGGATTCCAGTTTTCTTAAGTCTGAATGGTTAAGCTTGTTACGATTCTGAGTTGGCTTTTACGTAAGTGCATGATGGATGAATGTTAGACTTAAGCGCGTGTTGGGGAAACCGCTCAAGTCCCAGCGCCCTTTGAGGCGCCGGCGCTACAGTTAGAGCCATCGTCTGGGAGGCCCTCTTCCTGGTGACTTTTGTCACCAGAAAGAGGCGTGTTCTTGCCATGTTCCGGGTGTTCAGCCATCTGGACCTCCGTAAGCCAGCCCCCACACGCTTTGCATTCGACTTGGTGCTCATCGACCGTTTGATCAGGTGCAGGGCCCAACTTCTATAGATGGTTGCCAGTGATCTTTGGTGAGCCAGTACGTTTCCGCGCACTGAGGATGGGGAGCACTTTTCTTCCACGGTGAGGGGAGACCAGTTCTGGAGGGATGCACAGACATTGTCAGGACTGCTTCGACCACTCTACATTGTGCTCCGCATGGCTGACAGCGAGGGGTCGACACTTGGACTGGTGTATGAGCTCATGGACCGGATTGGACAGTTCCTGCAGCTGCCCATCTTGCAGCCAGAGAGGTAAGCGGTACAATGTTATAATTGCTCTTTATCTTTTCAATGGTTGCTAGTTTGTTTTTCTGTCAGTGTTACGTTTTTTCGTAATGCCGTAAACCACATGCCTCTCAACTGTAGGATGACAGAGCTGAAGTTCATATGGGAGACGCGTTGGAACTACTTCCACAGGAGTTTCCACAGCGTTGCACACATGCTGCATCCCCTCTTCCTCTCTCCGACACAGATCGCAGGCAGGGAACTCGAGGCCGATTGGCTTCAGTACATTCACAGGGTGGGTCCACACATAGGTTTGGATCCTATCAGGCTCATGGAGGAGCTCGCTGCATTTCGTTTTGGCATGGGCACGTTCGGTCACCCGGCTGCTCAGGATCCAGAGAGGAGGCAGCTCCCCATTACCTGGTGGACCATGTTCGGCAGCACCTATCCATCCATACAGCGTCTTGCACTGCGGGTCCTTTCACAGGTATGCATCTCATCTCATCCTCCCTTGCTGTGTTTCGTTGACGTTCCACCCGTGCACGTGTGCTGAACCATTTCATTGCACGTACCACAGGACTGCGCTCCCTCCGTGTGTGAGCGTAATTGGAGCACATGGGCACTCATTCACACGAGGAGAAGGAACAGGCTGTCAATGAGTCAGTTGGAGCGGTTGGTGTTCTGTAGCACCAACGCACGTCTCGCCAGGAGACTGCCGACCATTACGAGCGCATTGCAGGTGAAAAGCTATTCTCCCATTGCATGTTGGTTGACGTCTCACTAAAATGTAGGTTTCAATTTTTTATCAAGTTGTTTTCCTGACACGCTCAATTTTGGTCTTGTAGACGAAGATATCAGATTTGGAGCACCAGGTCGACTTGCCTACGGACAGCACCCATCCCATTCCTGTAGATGACCTGGGCACACAGTTGATGGCAGAGAGAGAGAGAGGGAGCTTGCCGAGATGAGAGAGAGAGAGCTTGGGCTTGAGCACAGAGAGCCTCCATTGTATGAGGCAGATGAGCCAGTGTCAGAGGATGAGCCCATTCGGGTTGTGTTTGCCAGACCAGAGAGGGATGAGGCAGATTATACAGGTGCAGGGCACACGCCACAGGCAGGGGTCACAGGTGCATCACGTGGCAGAGCTGGGACACATGGCACAAGTTATACCGGCAGACAGGTAGGGCACACAGGGGGGGGCAGTGGCATACCTACCTATGTCGACATGATGGAGGAGGCTCTTGAAAGAGGGCAGAGTGGTTTAGATGCCTGTCCCGCAGATGTTTTTGGATGCGTGCAGCACAGAGTCATGGCCGTTACTATGACAACACACCAGAGGAGGCACCAGATGACTTTGATTGCATAGATTGGGAGGCCATGCAGGGTCTACAGGGTGCACATGATGAGGCACGGGATGATTAAGAGGTTGGTGCACAGGATGATTCAGTGGATGGTGCACAGGATGAGGCCCAGAGCCCATAGCATTTGTATTCAGATGCCCAGCTGGACGACCTGATTGCCACATTTGATTCAGAGGCCCAGCAGATGCCGAGTGTCAGGGCACCCCCTTCATCTCTTGCCAGCATGCCATACACAGAGTCACAGCCAAAGCAGCCGCACGAGGTGCCCACAGTTCCTCCAGCTCCTCAGAGGGTATATGTGCGCCGCACAGCTCCTCCAATGCCATCGATGCCATTCAGGCCTGCAGCCCCTCCATCGCCGTCCACTTCTGCAGCACCAGGTCTCCATGCAGGCCACCATCTGTGCCCAGGTTTTCTCTCGCAACGCCCACATCCACAGTGGCTCCTCCAGCTGCTCCTCCAGTGGCAGCACCCACTCCACGTCCTCCTCCTTTGGCAGCACCCACTCCACTGGCTCCCCCTTTGGCAGCACCCAAGATGTACCAGTACCGGCCATCGCAGCGCCCCTTTCAGTACATATCGCCGCTATACTTCCCTCCTTCACAGCCAGTCCCTCCACCAGCAGCAGCCCCATAGGCACACACTCCAGGAGCTCATCATCCTCGCTCAACTGCACAGGGAGCCTCTTTTGCTTCCCTATCCCAGCCGGCCTCAGCTTGGGCCCAGCCTAGCCAGCCAGGTGATTTGCATGGGGGTGACGAGGCATTGACAGCTCCTCTCTTGTCCGCAAGAGACCAGGAAGGCCCAAGGGTGCACCGAACAAGAAAGGCAAAGCATAGAAACTGCCAGGGAGGAGAGGACGACCATGCAGGGCTCCAGGTACAGCTAGAGGTGCAGCATTACAGCGAGCTGGAGCAGGTGTTGCTGGTTTGGCTTGCTTGGGGGCTGACGCGGAGGCATATTGGGATGATGCTAGTGACGAGTCCTCCTCTTCTGATACATAGCCCATGCCAGCTCCAGACAGGCACAGATATCGGCTGCGAGAGTCAGCTCGGGGCCCTGAGTTGTCTCCAGAGCATTCGTCTGAGTCAGAGCTAGAGCATCGATTGTGGCTCTGTTGTTTTATTTTTAGCAGTTTCATATCATGTTCCATGTTTGGCGACCAGATGGTCGAACACTGTATTCAGACCATTTTCCATATTATATTCAGTGTTGGACGTATTCTATTCACTGCACAATGTGTATTTGTCAACTTGTAATTGTGATGTTCTACTTGCAGTTTTACTTCAAATGGTGTGTGCGTGTTTTCAATTAGAGACACTAAATGCTGTCTCATCTATTGATGAACATTACATAACAACAGTCAGCCACATACGGCTAGACCCCATCTATGCTAAACATTCCTATGGATCCTCCACTGACTCCTCGCCCTCGTCAGGAGCATTGTTATGTCGCTCTCGCTCTGCCTCCCGGTTACCCGAGCTGCCTCCTGGTCAGCCCAACGGCAGGCAGCCCTTTCGCTGACCATGATGAGCTGCTGTCGTGTGAAGTTCATTCATCCAAATCCACCTCGACAGCGGGAGCAGGGGCCATAGCGGGGGCGGGGATCTGCAGCTCTGGGTGTCTATCCCGAGTTTGTCGCAGCATCTCTGCAATGTCTGCCTCTTGCTTCCGATGCCTTTCGTTGTGCCTTCGGACATCTTCCTCGAGCTTCCTCTTGGCTTCGCCCTCAGGCCGTGGTGGTATGCGCTCTGCCATCTCACGACACCTTGTTTCTCGAACTGGCTCTCACAATGCCTCTCACAATAACTCTCACAATGCCTCTCACAGCCTCTCTCTCACAGCCTCTCACTGACTCTCACAGCCTCGTGAGTGCCTATTTAACCCCACAGCCTGTTCCCCCATGTGCAGTTGTTGATGATCCCTCCATGTGCCCTTGTACCTGTCCCCATTAATTGTGATGTGCATGTACCTGTACCACATGCTGCACTCCGATTGGGTCCGTGGTCTGCTCCCCCACAGTGCCCATGTGACGGTGTACCTGTCCGGATTTGTCCCATGTGCCTTTGTACCTGCCCCCATGTGATGCTCCCCCCCTGTGTTGGTCTCCCATTGGCCCCATGGTCTGCTCACCCACAGTGCCCATGTGCCTTTGTACCTGCCCCCATGTGATGCTCCCCCTCTGTGTTGGTCTCCCATTGGCCCCATGGTCTGCTCACCCACAGTGCCCATGTGCCACTGCACCAGTCCCCTGCACCATGTACTGTACCCTTTTTTTGTACACCTAGTACCCCTTTTTTTTCCATTTTTTTGTCCTTTTTTGGTAGGTAGTAGGCAAAAAAAAATCATTAAATATATTAAAAACTAAAAAAAAATATTAAAAATGGTACCGCCCTGGTACCGCGGGTATGAGGGCGGTACCGTACCGGCGGTACCACTGATATGGTACCGGCGGTACCATACTAGCGGTACCACGGGGTACTATGGTTTGGCTATTGTTTCATCACAACAAGAATCTTGTCTTGGGTAACTTGTATGAGCAAGTTGGTTTTGTAACACTTGGAAGCGTTCTTCCCTTGGACCCATAGCAAGAAGAGAGGTCCACCCCATGCACTAGGCCTATCCGTTAGATGAAGGTAATCGGGCATAGTACCTTCCCAGATCCGACACTAAGTAGACACTTGGGTAACCCAGTTGCTTTACAATATCTGAAGGTAAGGAAAAACTAAAAATGATGTCCATTATTCTAACATAAAAATTGAAAATAGTATGTCGGGTTCATTCTCTCCCTCTTAACAAAATTAATTGTCCTCAATTAAAAATGCATATTTGGAAAAGGATACGGTGGACTTTTTTTTTATTTTTTTAAGAGTTTCCTTCTCTGGCACTTCTAGGGAAGTGCCAACATCTTAAATCATTTTCAAAAGTGAATAACTCAATCTTAATCTTCCTTATGGAAGTCTATATCTTGAGGCCTTGCTTTTGGAAAGACCATCTTTGAGTCATGGTTTCATAAAGAAACATGGTTTTTGTGGTTCTTGTTCCGACACTTCGAAGGACGCCTTCAAAGGAAAGTGGAGTTGCTAGGTTGTGTCAAGAAATATTGTAGACTTTGGTGATTAGTCTTGATTGCAAACTCACTCTATAAAAGGTAATGTTTGGAGAGCATGGATGACAACAAGCAATTCTTTCTCGTGAATGCTGTAACAAAAATCAGCATCATGAAGTTTCCTGCTTCAAAAGCAACCTGCATGCCCTTCTTGAATAAGAGTCGCTCCAATGCACATCCACAAGCATCAATGACAGCCAAGAACGGTTTATGATCGGGAATGATTAAAACAAGCTTTCTCTAAGGAAAAAATTTACTCTTTTTTTGATTAATGAAGAGAGTGTGTTTAGTTAAGGTGTCAAATACCATCCTCAAGAGCCCCTTATGTTCTTCCTCAGTTTTGCTAGAACTAAGATGTCATCAAAGAAAATTGTAGTGAATATCCTAAGATCTCGAAAAAAAATTTATTTTCATGATTCTACTGAAGGTGGCAGGAGCATTTGTCAATCCAAAAGGAACTACCAAGTGCTCAAAAAGTCCAAACGTTGTTCTGAAAGCTGTTTTATGTACATGGGGAGGTGCTACTGGCAACGTATACTTGAAGTCTCCATTAGTTTCTCGAGCATGAATTCTTTGTAAATCTTGCAATGGCAGCTCCTCGGATTTTCTCACCAAGAAGATCCATGAGAGATAGATCCGAGCCTAAGAGGCTTCTCCCTGGCAGCACTCACATGAATTCTCCTCCTCATTTTGGGCGCCCCTCCTCTTTTTAATAGCCTTCCCCATGTATGTAGAGAGAGAGAGAGAGAGAGAGAGAGAGAGAGAGAGAGAGAGAGAGAGAGAGAGAGAGAGAGAGAGAGAGGGAGGAGGAGGAGGAGGAGGAAGAAGAGGAAGCTAAAAAGTGGGTCAACTTTATTTGGTAGTGATTCCTACTTTATAGGACCTAATTCCTAGATTTATGGTGTAGATTGACCAACTAGCCACCAATATGGCAAGACTCTAGGAAGGAGGCTAGAATGGCAAATTAGAGCAAGAAAGCTCAATCAAGTTCCTTATTACATGCTGTAAATTCACCTAAGTCGAGGTGAGAAAGTAGCTTTCTATGTATCCAATCCTCCATAGTGAACACTTAGGTTATTTTTGAGAGCTCATTGGCAAAACTTGAGTTTTATACTATGTACTTTGAATGTTTTTGGCTCTAAGCAAGAACAAATTGGTTTTCACTTCATATTCAGTCTACAGAACGTACTGAGTAATGTTTCACACGTGTGTGTGGTGTACATCTCTTTTGATCAATGATTGTAGATTGCTCTTGATTGATAGATGCTAAATTGCTAATCTAGATCTCAAAATTGTGTCTAGTTTGCCTTTGTTTTGTGATCAATCAATCAATCACTCTTGTGAGGCATTAATGCACTCATTAAAGGTCCAAAGTACTGTACTTTGACATAAGGGTCTCAAGAAGAAGAACCTGCTGCTGTTGAAGCTTTATTAACGTCTTTTCCATGCCAAAAGGCGTATAAGACGAACCAGTACATCAGATAAGATGGCAAACAGACGGATCAGTGCCATCAAAACAACATAACTAAGCTAAATCTAACTAAGAAGAGAGCTATATAGCCAGGATGATATGGTGCAAAGACCATTTATAGGTTCAACTGGACATCTTTTCAGTTCTCTAACTCTAACTCTAATCAATCTCAGACATCAAACCCAATGTATGGAGAGAGAGAGAGAGAGAGAGAGAGAGAGAGAGAGAGAAGAAAGCTTTATTAATGTCTTTTCCATGCCAAAAGGCATATAAGACAAAAGTAGTACATGTCAAGTATGTGGTAACTAGGAGAGTGTCTAAAGCATCTCCAATGCTGTAATAAAGAAAAAAAACATCTGGTATAGGCTAAGATAAATACATAAATGAAATACATAAATGAAAAAGCCTGTGCATGAAAATTATATGTATCCATGTCAAGAAGTTAGGGCTGTGCTGATGCTGTAGAAGGATGTAATGCGAGCTGTAACATCAGTAAGCGTTGGAACATGCTGGCGTCGTCGATGAGCATGAGCATATGTAGTGCGTCTCTGTCTAGGAGGCCTGGTGGGACGTGTAACTCTCATGGTCGCCTGAGGCTGGGTGGTACGTCGTCTCTGCGGCCTGGGTCTGGGAATGTCGTCGCAATCGCTGTCAGTCATGTCCGCATCAGAACGTGATCTCCTGCGTGAGAAGAAGGATGTAATCTGGGACTGGGTGACTGGGTAAGTATGCTGAACTGCCTGACATAGGTCCTGTCGTAAGAGGGACATCTCACGTAGCATAAGTGCCACACAACGGGGGTCCTCGTATGAGATAAGGGACCGCAGTGTAACATGTGTCTGACGAAAAAGGCAATGATATCGCCCTCTGATCTCATAGTAAACTGGACATGTGAAAAGGAAGTGCTCCTCTGACTCGACCATAGCTAATGAGCACAACTGGCAAATCTGCTCCTCTCGCGGGGTGCACTGGAAGCGTCCAGTCTCAATAGCCAACTGATGTGAAGATACTCGAAACTGGCCCAACAGAAACCGAAGCCCGTGAGACAGTCCTGAGGTGAGGTAGTGTGGCAAAACTGGAAGTCCTGCTATGTCTAGCTCCAGAAAGTGTGTCCTGTAATGGTCGGGTTTGACCCCAAGCTGCCCCTGCCATGTCCGTCTCAGATATACTCTATAAGAGAGAGAGAGAGAGAGAGAGAGAGAGAGAGAGAGAAAGAAGAAAGAAAGGAAGCTTTATTAATGTCTTTTCCATGCCAAAAGGCATATAAGACTAGTCAAAGTACATGTCAAGTATGTGGTAACTCTAACTCTAACTCTAATCAATCTCAGACATCAAACCCAATGTATGGAGAGAGAGAGAGAGAGAGAGAGAGAGAGAGAGAGAGAGAAGAGAGAGAGAGAGAGAGAGAGAGAGAGAGAGAGAGAGAGAGAGAGAGAGAGAGAGAGAGAGAGAGAGAGAGAGAGAGAGAGAGAGAGAGAGAGAGAGAGAGAGAGAGAGAGAGAGAGAGAGAGAGAGAGAGAGAGAGAGAGAGAGAGAGAGAGAGAGAGAGAGAGAGAGAGAGAGAGAGAGAGAGAGAGAGAGAGAGAGAGAGAGAGAGAGAGAGAGAGAGAGAGCATTCATACATAGATAATAGAGGTTCTGTAAACTAAAGCTGTTGGAATACAATGATCAGATCACGAAAGAGAATCCTTTGACCGATAAGGTTCACAGTAGTTGTGCGCTAAGTGCTGTGTTCCTACTATGCTTCTCATGACTGATAAAACATAGGACTGATAAAAGGTACATGTCAAGTATGCACGATAGGAGCTTAAAAGCTCAATCATATAAAAGAAACAATAACTGCAAATACAGATACTGCATGTGGTGGGATGTCTGGCATAGTGACAATCCATCATCCTGATAAAGTACATGTCCCACTGTCTAGAAAAAATGATGTATAGTATGCTGTGAAACGAAATTCGATATCACTATGTCAGGGGTAAGATTCTCAACAGAGAGGTAAGGTTAACGTATTGTCGGACGCAAGACATGATTGCAGATGTGTTTACCAAGGCATTGAGCATCAATGCACACAACAAATTTTGTGCATTGCTTAGTCTGAAGATCAAGGCATTCACAGATCCAGATTAAGGGAGGGGGTTGGATTTATCTCCTCTACTCTCCTAAATCCCATGTTAATCTAGTTCTATTCATATCGCTACAGTTTTACATACATTGTCGCACAGTCTGCAGAAATACTCTATTACTGAAGACATGCAAGAGAATGGCACCCGACTTGTCAGAGTTGGCACCCGACTTGTTAGAGTTGGCCGACTTATTGGGGAGTCTGACTTGTCGGCTCAACCGACATATCGGGGAAATCCGACTTGTCCGACATATCGACTTGTGGACTACTCCAACTTAACTGGCCACAACAGCGACTAGCTAGACTCCAAACAGTCGAAACCTTCTCACGCTCACTCCGTGTACTGTGCAACGACTTGGACAATGACAACAACAGCCATGATCTCCTCTAGACGGCACAACGCACGCCATCTTCTTTGTACACTCATCTGCACAAATGTAAATTGTATATAGATGACTATTGTAATCTAATTAGAGAGTAATGAGACAGACACTGTAGATGCTTTCATGCATCGATTCTTTCTTTCAGACTAATTATCAGTAATAAGCTCATCTGCTCTTCCGCTTCCACAAACAATCGTGCAATTAAGCTCTACTTTACTTTTGTGTTCGTCTACTGTAGTAGTAGTGCATGCACCGAGGGAATTAGTCGACCATTGCCTTTGTGCAGTAGTAGGATCGTTCCGATCCGATTGTTCGACCAGTCCAACTCGTCGGAACATCTTCCCCAGCAAGAAAGCGAGAAGCCCTCCAGGTGGCCAAAGACATAGGACTTTGGGTCACATTTCAAGATGGTAGCCCATTTCATGGATAGGAGATCCATCCCAATCACGAGAGCATATGGAGTTGGGACCGCTGACTGTGGAAGCCATTAGGGTTCGACAACGACACCCTTTGAGGATACACGTTTGGATTTGTAATGACATCCTTTCATTAGTGATAGTAGGGGGTTTGAAAGGACTTTAGTGAAGGGGGGAGACATCTGTTTTTATGGAGACATCAAAGAGCTAGGATAGGGAACTACTGACTTTTTGGGGTTCCACTTGAAAACTAGTTCATTGTGATGAGGTACAAGCAGCGAGAGGTAGAAGTGTCAGAATTTGATCCACAAATTCTAGATGGAGTTAACTAATGGTATTAGGACTCACACATACCAAGATCAACTTAAGAAATTAAGAGAGCTCAAATTATGGAAGAATGAGCAAAGCTCTATACAATGGAATGAATCTATTGTGGCGCGCTAGCTTACTTAAATACTTTCTCTATGGCTTGTGAAAAGCCAAAAGCTAAAGGTAGAAAGCTAATTGCTATAATTAATTTTGGGTAAAGACCCATGATGAATCACTAAGCAATAAAACTAAGTTTTACACTTGTAATAGTGGGCCACCTACGTGCATGAATAACTATATTGTCTCTAGAGTTTACTATAAATAAAAATGGACCCCATAATAGCACGCAGGCATGGCCAATCAAACACTAAGGGGTACAAATAAACATTAATTTCTAATTCTCCACCTTAATGTTTACTTTGTTATCTATTACTCCTAGAAGTTTCCTAAACTTATGCCAAGTCCTTTGGTAAAGATATTCGCAACCTGCTCTTCTATAGGGCAATAGACAAGCTCCACTTAACCACTTTGAATCTTCTTTGATGAAGTGTTATTGTACTTCAATGTGCTTTGTCCTGCTGTGAAAACTAGTTCACCAATTTAATACAACTATGATTATCACACTGAAGTACTGTAGGTGTATCCTGTACCATATGAAGATCATGTAGAATCCTTTGTAACCGTATTGCTTCACTTGCCTGACTTGTAGTAGCCTATGCTGCTTTTTTGAACTTCAAGATATAGCACCAAAACCAAGACTAAAAACATAACCTGCAGTAGATCTTCGCGAAGTCTTTTGCATCTCCAGCCCAATCAACATACACAGATGTCTGCAAAACATCTTATTTTCCATAGAAGATACCAAACCTCAATGTACCTTGGATATATCTGAAACTTGCTTAGTAGCTCTCCAGTGAACTTGCTTAGGCTTAGCCATAAACTGACTAACCATACTAACGGCATAAGCAATATCTGGTCTTGTAGTAGTTAGATAGATTACAGCTTCCAACAAGATTTCTATATAACGTCTCATCTACATCTTGATCTTCCTCAACTTAAGTAAGCTTAGATCCACTTTCATATGGCATATAGATAGGGTTGCACTCAGACATATTGAACTTTTGAAGAAGTTCATGAGCATACTTAGATGGAGAAATAAATAGCCCTTGTGCTATTCTCCATACCTCAATCCCAAGAAAGTATTGTAGTGAACCAAGATCTTTCATGCCAAACTCTGATGAGAGATCTTTCTTGATATCTTGAATCACATCATGATCCGATCCTGTGATAACAAGGTCATCCACATACATCATTACAATCACAATATGACCATCCCTGATCAAAACATAAAGTGTAGGCTCCGAACTAGTCCTTTGAAAGCCAAGCTCCTCAAAGTACGGATCAATCCTTGTGTACCACGCCCTGAGTGCCTACTTAAGTCCATATAGTGCCTTGTCCAACTTGCAAACCTTGTCTTCATGTCCTGCTCCTATGTATCCCTCTGGCTACTCCATGTAGACTTCCTCCTCTAGAAATCCATTCGGGAATGCACTCTTCACATCCGTTTGTTGAATATCCCATCTTGGTGCAAAATTTTCTTCATAGTCAATCCCTTCATGTTGAGCATAACCTTTTGCCACCAATCTTGCCTTGTGTTTATCTATAGAACCATCCGATTTGTACTTAGTTCTATAGACCCACTTGCTTCCAATGGCGTTTTTACTTGTAGGTAACTGAACAAGTCTTCAAGTGTTGTTCTTCATGATTGAGTCGTACTCCTCATCCATAGCTTTCCTCCAAATGTCCTCTTTTTCAGCCTCCTTGAAAGTAGGTGGATCCTTGGTTTCCAATATTGTGGCCATATATGCAAAGTGTACATCCCCATCCTCATGATGATTCTCCTATCAATCCTCCTATCGATCCTGATATTCATGATGTTTTTCAAGTCTAGTGGACCTCCTAGTTCCTTGTCTCCATGTTCCAAAACGACACTGTCCTTGACAGGTTCATACTACCGCCTAGGCAATCTTCTAGTATATGATGTAGGATGCTTTTTGCCTAATGAAGTAGGAGGTGAATAAGTATCCCATATACTTGATCTCTCCTTCCTTTTTCCTTGTATTGGTGTAGGTGATACATGTGTCGATTCAGGCTCTTGTAACGACTCGTCACACAAGATAGGAATTCCTCCATCTTGCTTCCTTTCATAAGGCATCTCTGTATTTTTATGAGTTCCATCCTCATCAAAGATCACATCCCTGCTTATGATGATATGCAATACTTCCAAAAACCTTCCAATGACTTATATCAGGTTTCCGTCTTGTGTAAGCTTCCTTTGGAGTCGAATTTTCTACAACTTTTGTAGGACTTCGATTCAAAAGATAAACCGCCGTCTTAACTGCTTCACCCCAACTCACAGTCTTCAAGATCCAGGACCCTTAATTTTGTATTAAGTCCTTCAGCAAAAGTTCCATCCTTCTTCTTTTTGAACTTGTTGTGCTAGCACTCCTTTGTGTAATGCCCTTTCCTTTTTGCAAGCAAAGCCCTTTCCTTTTCGCACTACTTTCTTTCCATCTTCTGATTGATTTCACAAGCTGAAACAACATAACAAAAAGAGGGCAAATACTTGAAGCAATTGGTCACAACAGTTATTTTCTGAGTTGAAAATTTCTCCTAGACTAATCAAATAGCAAAAAATACAGAACAAACAAAATTGATTATATTATTCACCGATAAATACCATGCTAATCATCCAAAAGTATAAGAAGCCAAAGGATGCTCCAAGAAGGACTAGTAGACAATTTTCTGATAATGAAAACAATTGAAGTATCCTAAATAGATTTCAAGACCTCAAGCAACCACATAGCCACATTCCTTGTACATTCAAAATCTCAGCGGCCTTACATCAACAATGCATGATACTCACTCTGAGGACTCAACCTTAGTTAAGCAACCTAAATGGTAGCTTCCCTTGCCTTTAATGCTTCTAAAATAGTACTATAACTAGACCTAGAAATCCCCTCATTCTCATGTGTGTTCTAGGGATATGTTAGGCTTGAATAACATCTATAGAATTTTATATTTAGCATGCAATATGCCTCGCCCTTTTAGGTGGAATCTACTCTGGTACAAGATCATGAATTTAAATATAACAGAACAATAATGTCTAGGTGTACAAGTCGGCTAGTGGAGGAGCAACTCCATGAGGAGGAAACTCATGCCAAAGAACCCAAAAGGGGTCTCTTGTTTTCAGCTTCCATACAAGGTGCCCTCTTACATCATAGAAGTAAGATGTACTGGCCTTTAGCTTCACAAAGGAGATGGAGAGAAGATACACAAGTATGGATAAATGGAGGATTTGACGATAGTGCTCATCAAACCATGTCATGTGACTTCAACTTATACAGTTTGGAAGGGAAGGGAATCGAGGTAGTTGCATAAAGGGCATAGGTGAGAAAAGTGGCTTGGGTATAACGTCACGTGTGAAGCAATAGGAAACGGAGCGAGTCTTGGTAAACAGGAGCATGTGGTATGCATAACCTATTGTGGAGGACGATATCAATGAGATGTGGGTAAAGGTGAGTGATTCATGATGAGGCCAAGGCGGAAAGTGAGGTAGGAGTAGTCAGAGGCTGTGGTAGGAAGATAACGAAATCCGAGATATGTGAAATGAATGAAACTAACTACGCTATGCCTTTTGTTGCATGATTGACATGTACAAGCACTTGAAGTAGAGCACTTAGGTAGATCATTGTAGATGACCAACTCATGAGACTAACCTTGGTAGGCGCTCATCAAATGTTGTGATTGGATCATTTCTATCTGCTGATACTATCAACATAGCGAGCTCCTCAATGTTTAGTGCATGTATGCAAAGAGGATCTGCCTCCACATCGATCAGAATATGAGATGATATTAGATGGAATCTTAAAACATGAAAAAGATCTACAGCCACAACATATGAGGAGGTCTCGAGAGAGAAGTAGCAAGCTATCACTCTCCAAACCACGACCATGTCCTAGATGTCATATCCAAACCTAGAGTGCCTCCTCGTCACATTCGACGATTACAAGTAATGGATGGACATGGTCTCTACATAAACATGTGACTCTATCTGACCACCAATGTTTATTTGTACCCCCTAGTGTTGGCCATGCCTGCATGCTATTATAGGGGCCATTTCTACTTATAGTAAATTCTAGAGACAATATAGTTATTCATGCATGTAGGTGGGCCCACTCCTACAAGTGTAGAACTTAGTTTTATTTCTTAGTAATTCATTATGGGTCTTTATCCAAAATAGATAGTAATAATAGCAATTAGCTTTTGCTTTTCGGCTTTTGGCTTTTCACAAGCCATAGAGAAAGTATTTAAGTAGGCTGGCGCCCCAGCCATAGATTCATTCCATTGTATAGTAGTTTGCTCATTCTTCCATAGTTTGAGCTCTCTTAATTTCTTATGCTGATCTTGGTGTGTGTGATTGCTAGTACGATTAGTTAACTCCATCTAGAATTTGTGGATCAAATTCTAACATGGTATTAGAATAGGCTTGTGAGAGAGAGAGAGTTAGTTTTGCAGGGTTGCTAAGCATACAACTCTAGGACTTCTCTTTTGGTCATATTTTCTTTTGAATGTGTGTCGTTCTATAGCTTGCATTTGTAATTTATGAACCACATGAATTTCTTTGTCCTTAGTTATTACGTTTTTCACCCTATTGCACTTTACGTATGAAAGATGTGAAGAAGATAATATGACAAGAATGTTCTTTTTTAATAAATTTGAATTATCATTGGAGGGTATCAATGAGAATCTTTGACTTATTGGGACATTCTACTTGATCTTGACGATTATTATGTCTTAGATGTCGATTGTCATCAACTCATCAGCGAGAAGGAGAGAGCTACCATTATGGAATATGAGCTACGAGTTGTTCGAGAAGAATTAAATAATTGCAAGGAGAAGCTTGAAAAGAAGTCAAAGGATTTCAATGTAAATGCTTCAAATGGTGAGTTAGTGCTTTTTTGTTGGATAATGTAGATATGCTTATTGTTGTTGGCACAACGAAGAAGCCAAAGTAACAATGTGAATTGTTTAAATGCTCCATAGATCCATATGTTTCATAGAAAGGTTTGCGAGCAATGGATTGGATCCTTCGATGTAAAAATGTATGATTTTACCTTGCAATAGAGGGTTATCTTTGATTGTGCTAGTCTTTTGAGTAAACAATCAAATCTAGGCTAGTTGATTAGCAAGGGCGGAATTTAATGAGAAATGTTTTACACCAATAGTTTTTGATATCTTTAACTTTATCTTACATGTCAATGTGTGCTTGAGTATGTACTTTTCATGCATGTGAGCTCGTTGCCATGGTTGTTAAGTAATTGAATGTATTGATTGCTTATGGTAGTCAAATGTATCAATTGTCTAGAGTAGATGCTTGTACTCTCTATTTTATTGATGGCCACAAATAATTTGAATGTTCTGATGGCTTGTAGTAGATGAATGTAATGTTTACTTATCAGATAACTTTATGATCAAGTATGTTGTATTGCTCGATGTGGAATTAAGTTTTAGTGAACCTAGTGGATCATAGATGAGTACTCTACGGTCAGGGTTCTGTACCAAAAGGCGCAAAGGTAATACCTTCCGTGACAAAAGTGCCAACATTTTTGATCCAGCAAGAGCATAGAAAGAGGAGATGGAGAGCTTCAAGATGGCATGTGCAAAAGTAAGGTTGGATCACAGATTCTGAAGCAAAAAGCCAAAGACAATGGAATGGGTATTGAAAGAGTTTGGGTGCTATTTCATAATTAACAAATTTGTTGGGAGACTTGTAGGATACATCATTGTAGCATGGAAACTATGCCTACTCTTGCCAAAAGCACCTCCCTCCTCACTCCTCGCCCCTATAAAGACATGTCCATGTGGGGGTGAGAAGATGAGAGAAATCTCGTGCTTTTTAGTGTGCAAAGAGTGGACAAAATGCGTTGGATGTTAGAAAAATATTGTGGTTACCAGTTCCTTTGGTGTGCAGCCTATCTGGGCCACGTCATCCAGTTCCCTAATGACTCATTGATAGAACCTACAGCCATTAAGATACCAGAAAAACCATAACTGCATTTAATGTTACGTAGTTTAAAACTACTTAAAAAATGCTAGCGGAAAGCCTAAAAAATAAATGAAAACCAAAAAAATAGAGCTCCAATGCCCAGCCCCCCCCCCCCCCCCTTCACACCCACGCATGAATCCTCTCTCTCCTCGGGTTTCACCAAAAGCAAGGAGAATCCGAGAGGGCTAGCGCGGCCAGAAGCCAGAGAGAGAGAGAGAGAGAGAGAGAGAGAGAGAGAGAGAGAGAGAGAGAGAGATGTAGCGGCTGTGAGGAGGGATGGAGGTGTGCCATCCCTCCACCATTAACACAACAACTAATTCGGGTTGATTGCAACAAGGAGGGCGCTCAGAGGGCAGCAAGAGGCGCACAAATAGAAGGCTTTATCAGCTGGTTTTTCAAGGTTTTAGTCACTTCAGCAGCAGGAAGCAATTAAGCATAAAACCACATTGTCACAGCAGAATTCTGAAGCTTGCTGGGCGGATTCGGAGGGCGCAGAGGTGCGGTTTGGGAGGCCGAATCTGCAATTTTTATCTCTTCTTTAACTTGCTTGAAGCTTCCAACATCTGTTTCAACTGTTCCAACATCTGTTTCAACTGTTCTTTTGCAGATGGGATGTCAGTTAGGGCGCATTTACCGCTTGCTTAGCCTTACATTGATTCCACAAATGCATAAGCAAGTAATTTTACAGATTTACATATGCATAGGTTCTATCATAGCTGGGAAACGGGGTACATGCTGCCCAAATTTTTCCAAAACACCGATTTGCAGGCTACCCCTCCTTAACCACAGGATGGGCTTTGCAATAGTTCATACCATCACAAAGATGGCTTTACTGAATTACTCCACCCTGCAAAACACTGATAATTTGAAGAAAACTCCAGCATAAACCTATAAATTAGAAAGAACTGCTTTACATTTTTTAAAAAACCCACCAACACTCTCAACCAGTGATTAGTCTTTTTTGTGCATCTTTTCTGCTTTTTCTCTGATTCAAGCCAAAACTGGCTCAATAAAAAGCAAAAGACAGCCAACAAAACCACCTAAATCACCGTGTAATGAACAAAAAGCCAAAAAAACCATCATTTACTCTTATTGATCCCGTTGCTAACGGAAAAGTGTCCCTAATGAAGTAAACGGCAACACAAATGAATTGAAAATCGGGAAATTTACTTTCTGAAAACCAATATGAAGTGTCTAAACATCGAACCGATTGTATACCTGGTAGTGCACTTACCACACAACCGATTACACTTCAAACAAGGAAATCTACGGGAGGCATAATCCGCAATTTCACCACTTCGTTGCATACTCCACTGACTCCTTGAAATAGTGTCGAGATTCCATATCACACAATGGAAAAATCTCTTACACAATTTATGATTCCATTGGTAACACAAATCAATGGCAAAACATGCTTAGAATTGGCTCTGATACCAATATAAAGCCTCAATCAAAGGATCCTATTCTAAGTATGCCAAACACAAGCAACACAAGGGAACCTGATGGTGGACAAACCAACCCAACCAAACCTAGATCGAACGGATCTAGCCCCCAAGCTATGGATCAATCACAAAGAGGAATGAGGCATCACACCAGCAGCATCCCGCCACTGGTCATGCTATCAAGCATACACTAGTGAGAGCCCAATAGGTATACTTATACCCTCCAAGGCCCATGTACCACTAGTAGTGCACTATGACCTCACTGGACACCTCTGCAGCCTATCTGGGCCATGTCATCCAGTTCCCCAATGACTCACTGATAGACCCATACAAATCCACCATCAAGTGTTTAGGCCTACAACCATTAATTATGACCATGTACACATAAGGGCCCCAATTCCCTTATAGTCACAATTAACTTACGGGTTGTCGGTCTACCGGTCCCTAGCGTGGACACGCTACCCGAGACCTGTCATGGGCATGACAGAGGCCCTGCTGGAGATGAAGCAGCAACGATGGAGGGAGTGTTACCATCGTTGGAGTTACTACAAACATCAGAGGCAGGCGGAGAGGAGAGGCCTGTACACCATACCTCTGCTGCATACAAGGCTGAAGGGGTGACAAGAGTGTCAAAAAGTCTACACTTACTCGGAGCATCACGAATAGACTTACGAAAACATAACCTCTCTAACTGAACAAGGGAAGAGCGACCTTTTCCAAGTCGAGTAGTAGCCGCCTGTCTCATACTGAACGTAGTACCAGTGAAGAGTACACCCAGGTAAGTGTAAGAAGAGACCACGTCTAGAGGATGTCCGTCAAAAGTAAGCTCCTGACGTTGCATGAAAGCTTGAGAAGTGTTGAAGACCATAACTTTAGTCTTCGCCATGTTCACCCCTAGGCCCCAACAAGCATAGAACGTATATAAGCAATCCAAGTGTCTTTGTAACCCTTCTCTGGTGTACCACATCATCCGCATAGAGGAGAATAGCAATCAGAATGCTGCCAAGTCTACAACCGGAACCGCCACACTGAGAAATGACCCTCTCCAACTCATCAATATATAGTCCAAAAAGAACTGGTGAAAGAGAGCATCCCTGCTTCACCCCAATAGTACTCCAAATATGCTTAGAAGTACCTCTGCTATGACGAAAACAGCCCAGAACTCTCTCACAGAGAGCCATGACAGCCAGAGTGATATCCGTTGAGAAGCCTAGATCATGAAGTCTCTGATGAGCAGGGAGCGTGGGATAGAATCGAAGGCTTTCCTGAAGTCTACAAAACAATAGTAAACCTTTTCCTTCTTGTACTTAGCTTCCTCGATAAGAGCTTGGAGGGTGAAGATATGATCGAAGGTGGAGTAGTGAGCTCGGAATCTTGCTTGTCCCAGTGCATGCAATCTTCCGGACTCTGCCTCTGTGCTAACAGCAGACTGAAGGATGGTGCCATATAACTTCGCGAGAACATGGCCCCCATCTCCTTCATTTCTCACATCAATCTTATAACCATACACTCCGTTGTAAAAAACGTGCTTATTATGACTCTGAAGAAAAATGACTTGTGGACCTCCTCCTCAGTTCCTCCTCGGGTGCCTTTTGGCGCGAATTTATCCCCCGTGCCCCACCCCCTCTCCTGGATGACCTTCGTATTTGGACCAACTACGCTGCTAGCCTATATACCATATATCCACAGACACATGTATCTCTATCTCGCCACGACCATCCGACTTTACCTTCTTTACCCCTGATCTAGTCTTTGCGGCGATTAAGAAACTGAAAACTCACCGAACTAGAGACATTGAGGATCTTGAATTTGAGCTATTGATCCACGCTGCCGACCCTCTTGCCCCCACCCTAGCCACTCTCCTTAACCATGTTGTTGTCGCGGGCTTCCCATCCTCTTGGTGCACCAACATTATCCATCCTATCCATAAAAATGGTGAACCCATGATCCCTGGTAATTATCGCACTATCATGATTGGCCAAAACGAGCATGAGTGACAACTTGGTGAAGGGAGTGGCATTCTGCATCATACCATGGTGGATCGAGAGGGTGAGATGAATGAAGTGGTTGGCTGTTATGAGGCTTAGATGGGAAGGCCAGGGAGGTTGCAGTATGAAGAGAGGTGGTGAGGAAGGTAGCTTGAGATTCCAGTGGGCTGTTATGGGGAAAGGAGTGGAGTAATGAGCCAAGGTATTCTTGGTAGAGTGGTGCATAAAGGGAGTGGAATGTGTATCGGGGTGCACGAGGTAGCGTGGAGTGGGATGGGGGTTTATGGGGCGGGGGGTGGCCAATAGCGAAGGAAAGGAACGAATGATCAGAGAGAGTAGTGGGGGAGATATGAAAACTGTGAATGAGGGGAATGATGATGGTGACCCCATGAGGTAATCAACGACACTATGACCGCTGCTGTGGGGGTGACATGTATAACTGCCAGAATCAAGCCAATAGGATAGGCCATTATAGATGGCTAACTCGCGTGCCTCACCAAACTGCAATAAATGCTCACCATATGCTGTAATAGGTCCTGGTCCGTCCGCAGAGATCCTGGTGACTCCCATATCGTCACTGTCAAGGGCATGAACTCGAAGCTGGTCTGTGATATCATGAAACTCAATCTGACGTGAAGCAGTTCTGCCATTAAAATCCCTTGTGAGGAAAATATGCCCCCTTTCTGTGAACCGGATGATATCCAATGAGAGATCCAGGTAAGGTGATCCGATACCTTCAGCAAAAGAGGAAGACTTGGAGGAAAGTAGCATGCAGCAATGAAGATGTCCCTGTCCAAGCTGATATCCTGTCCAGTGTTTCCAGAACCTCGGCCATTAGCTGATCCAGTCTTTAATCTATATACTGAATCCCATCTATATCTGGGGAAAGTGGGTAGTCCGCGCTCCTGACTCTCATGAGTCTCCATGAAAAACAATAGGTCTCGTCCAGTAATGAAGTCAATCAGGTCGCCTACCGTGGAGGAGGAATGGATGCCGTCGTAGTTCCATACTCCAATTTGGAGATGGTGTGGATGGGGCCCCGGGGTGCTCCCAAGCCCGGGGACCCCAAAACCCTAGCGCTGGGAGCTACTAGGGGTGCCAGCAATAAATCGTACTTGTCCATCCCGGTAGATAGCTCGCTTGCCAAATTCTCGGGCCTCTTGGAAGGCCTTACGCTGCTCCTCAACCTGGATGTAAGAAGATCATCGTCCATATATATTGTAGTGCCTCGTAGTTTGGCTCTGCAGCGCAAAGCCTCTCTACGACTGGTCAGTGAGGTGAAGCGAATGATCAGTGTGGCCGCGTCTCCAGTAGTCCTCCAAGCTGTATCCAGTCCATCCGTCATGTCCTAGGGTAGTATCAAGAAACCGCTGGGCCTCAGCAATGGCATCCTGTGTTTCTGGTATCCCGCAGACCCTGATATTATGGGCCTTTTGTTCTCTTGATCGTTCTTCCGAAATATTGGCCGAAATGACCGAGGAGATGGGAGCGCTGGGTTTGGTGCCTTTCTTCAATATCGATGCCCAGGAAAGAGTTTCTTGAGTTTGATTCAGACCGTTATACAATAATAGGCAAATTCAGAAAGGTGCTTGTATTTGTAAAATGGCAAGGTTGCCTTTACCGGCTTAGTCATTATTATTCTACTTCTACACAAGCTTTACATACTGCAGCTTCCATCAATGAAGATCTACTTTGGCATAATAGGCTTGGTCACCTAAATTACAAAAGTATCATGCACATGTCTAGACAAAACTCATTTCATAATCTTCACTATTCTAGAAATGCTAATAATTTTGTCTAACAAGAAGCTACTCTCCATAGTCCAATGGCGTTACAGAAAGAAAGAACAGAACTGTAGTAGAAAGTGCCAAATTTATGTTGACACATGCATTTCTTCCAAATTTTCTTGGGGCTGAAGGTATAGCCATGGCTGCCTACATTCAAAGCACTGTAACTCATAAAATATTTGTCAGCATGATGCTATATTTCTTGAAGATCAATTCATGAATTTAAAGGGTAAAGACAAGATTTTAGTTGAGTCTATTAATGTTCGTACTACTAGTACCACTGAATCTCACGTGTCTAACCCTAATGCTTCAAGAGTTCACTCTTTTGATAGTGAGTCCGATGAGATGTACCTGACCAACAATTGCAACCACAACCTGACCCTGCTAGCTATTCCAAGAAGGTCAAAAGGAATTATAACTCCACCAGCCAGATTCATTAATGGATTTGCATGCTATTTTACAAATGAGCCAGCTTTAGTCAAGGAGGCTCTAGAGCATTTTGATGTAGATCATTGGAAGGAAGCAATGGATATGGAATATTAATCTCTCTTAAAAAATCACACCTGGACTGTCATGGGCTTCCTTTGTAATAATAACAATGTATGTTGATGATACATTACTTCATGATAATAACATCAAATCTAGAAAGGATATGAAAATGGGGTGAGGCACAATATTGCCTTGGAATTAAAATCCACAAGGATGACTATAAGAATGGCCAAAAGAGGAAGAATAATGTGCGGTTCTCATCAGTGTCTCAATGGCCAACATGAACTTTCCCAAAAGAATTGATAAACTCTTGTCTTGATTAGAGAAGAAATATATAAAAGCGATCAAAGAAATTGTGAACGAAGCACAATTACACACTAGATTTTGGAGCTAGTACATACAAGGACAAATAATTCACAGTGCCAACAAGACATAACTTATGGTGCTGCTGAGATAGCATGAGGATAAAATTGTAAAAATATCTTGTGATTGTCTACAGGTTATGCAGCTTTCTGGCAGAAGAAAGATCAATGTATTGGTTTCAAAGACAAATGTGCGTTCAGAATAAACTGTGAAGCTTGAGTTAAAGTTTCAGCCAATAAAAATCATGAATGATCCGCTGCCAATTTTTTTGAATCCATGAATGACTCTGGAAGAAATCACTTCTCTAAGCTTAGTCTTATTTAAAAAGCTGCAGTGATGATATTAACTGATCCTTATGTCCATATGAGGAAGTAGGGACTTTGTACTTTAGCCTTCATTATGTCTAAAACTTTTCTACACCTCCAAAGAAGCAATAGAAGCTTAGCACTTTAGGCTTTCTATGATTTTACAAAGCTATTGTGATGGATCTTTGAACTAAACTACTCCTGAGAGCTGATGAGGTAAGTAGAGATTTTGTAGAATTGGTCTGTTGTATGCATGGTGGTTTTGACGGTCTGATACTTTGTGGGTGAACTCCATAGAGCTAATAGATTGCGATGTCCTTTTGTCAGGACCATGAACTTTTCTAGGTTTAATTAGGCTCAACATGCACATAATTATCCTAGTGTATTAGCAAAGATATCCTTTGATCTTTGTCCAACTTTTAGCCAGCTATTTTGTTCCGATACTTTCTCTTTCTTTTTGGGCATTCTGAGGAGCAACTATCTTCTCCAGGTTAAGTTTTGATCGAGTGCTAAAGTTATGATGTGTAATATCTCTTACATTTTTGTGAGGAGGACGTAGGGACTTAATTTGATTATGTCTTCTTTGTCGTGCTACTGTTTATCATGGCGGAGTCTGCCTTGCACCTTGAGAAAATTGATAGACACCTGGCACGGTCTTTGTATAAATTTTTCAAAGGTGACATGGAATAGTTAGGGAGGTAGAAATGGGCCAATAGGATTTTTAGGCCAAGGCCCTCCTCTCCACTATAAATAGGGGCAAACTCGAGTTGCTCCTCATGTTCAAATCTTCATTTCAATATAAGCAGATTGTCTCTCTTATGGAATGGACTTATGAATGTCCTTGCTCTTTATTCTTTTTTCTCCATCTCTCATGCTTTTGTTGTATTTGCTAATTGTTAGATTTGAATGTTATTGGGATTGTATATTCTTATGCTTTTTCTGAGAGAGAAAGGGAGAGAGAGAGAGAAGCAAGTATCTATCTCATTGTGGATCGTAGAGTTAATGGATGTAGTATTAATGTGTAGTGTTAGCGGATGTTAGTGTTGATTGTGGATCATCTATGCATGCTGGATTTGATTTATGCTATCACTCTCATGGGATCGAACCTCCACGTGACGACGAACTTCATCTCCTTGATGCTTGTGTGCTTGGATCCTGGGTTGAGGATAGGATAGGAAATCGAGCCACTACATCTTGTACTTGGGTAATTAATACAGTCCATGTGGCCATCACAACAATGTTGTAAGTTTATGATCTTTTTCAAAGAATAACCTTGTAACTAAGTAAGGTATGAGATTGTAAGCGAAGAATTAGTGCACTATGTATAGTACTTGTTGCTGTGAACATGTTTGTCTATGTTGTAAATATCGAGAACATGGTTGTTGCGTGCCTAAATGGGCCATATGCTAGCACATGAATAAAAATGGGCCCAAGGCCTACTTATGCATAAAATAAAGTAATAAAAGTAGGACACGACGAATGTTCAAGGGAAGCGCAAGTTCCTTGCGGAAGAGGACATGGTGCAAGATTATTATCAAGCAGATAGTTTAGGTGGATCGGCAACTAAAGCAGATGTAAAGGATTGATCAAGAGCAGCTAGAGCACGAGCATGATTTGCAAGCAATAGAGTATGATAAAAGACATCAATAGGTTCCCAGGTGGCCTCCTCAATAGGATGACCATCCCACTATACCAAAAAATGAACCTATCTTCGCTGACAACTATGTAGAGGTGAATTTGAATTATAGCAACTGGTAGGATAGGAAAAAGCTTAGGGGATGTTAAAAAAAGAGTAGCATCACGAGGTACATCATCCTCAATAGGAGCACGGAAGAGACTGACATGGAAAATATCACAAGTAGGTGTAGAAGGCGACAATTGCAAGCGATAAGTCATAGGACTAAGACAGTCTAAGATCTGTCCCGTAATAGTGTGGTGCAAGATTCACAGTAGAAGCATGGCCTTGAACAAAATGATGCCATGCAAAACGAAGCCGAAGGTAAACCATAGGCGAAGATAATCCTCAAGGACCCGGTTAAGGACCTCATATTGGCCATCAACTGTAACATCCAAAATGCACATAAGCTCCATCTAGAAAGTAGAAGTATATTTACTATCTCGATCAAAGAGGATAGAGTGGGGAAAACCATGTAACTGAAAATCTATGACAAGAACAAGCGGGCACATTGCTCTGCTGAAATGGTGTTGCGAACTGGTATAGAATATGCTCTACTAAAATGGTGAGCAAATCAATTTGCACCAAGGATGAGATCATAGCGATCCATGGGAATAACATAGAAATATGCCTAGCTAATGAGCTTTAATGTGATACTCAAACTTTTGGAATATTTGAGTACTAGAAAAGGATTGGGAACTAGCAACCTCGACGTGTAAAGTCTGTGTAGCAAGAACAAAAGGAGCTTGCATCCGAGATATTATGTAACTTCTCAAAAAGGAGTGAGTACTGCTGGTGTCTACCAAGGCAATAACTCATGCCTAGTAATGAGCACATGCAAACGAATAAAGTGAGGACTAAGTCGCCTAGCCCAAGTAGCATAAGCAAGCTAAGCATGGCAAGTAGGAGGAAGGGTATGATTAGCAGGAGAATTAGGAACAAAAATAACGGGATGTAGACATCAAACTCATCAATATCAACGTCCTCATGATACCAAATGACAATGTTAGTAGTAGGACGCTGGCAACAATTAGGGGCAAGCTGGTTTGGTCTCCTATAGTGGAAACAGAGATGCTTCTCACAAATGTTAGCAAACTCTATTGGAGAATAATGACAAATGTTAACAGGACGAGGTGTAGGAGGTTGGTAGAGGTAGAAGATGATGTGGGAGTAAGAGATGTAGGAATGTCGCTAGGGCAAGAGGTGGTGGAGTAGGAAAATTGAGAAGCAAAGGGCTCAATATAGTTAATGCTGTAGGTAGCAAGAGAGACAACATTAACAAGTGTGGCCGGACGAAAGGAGGTTGGTAGAGGTAGAAGATGTGGGAGTAAGAGATGTAGGAATGTCGCTAGGGCAAGAGGTGGTGGAGTAGGAAAATTGAGAAGCAAAGGGCTCGATATAGTTAATGTTGTAGGTAGCAAGAGAGACAACATTAACAAGTGTGGCCGGACGAAAGGAGGCAACATGTTACATCATAGCATAAGGCACCATGTAAACCAGCTATATAGCAAGAAATAAGCTCAACAGCTTGTAAATCTGAGAAAAGGTAGGAGAGCTCCATAAAGTGATCAGTTTAAAGTGTCAAATCACTTGTGTGAGAAAGGTTATGGAAGACATCCTACTCATGACTCAACCATTGAGGATCAAGCAAAGCATGGCGTAGGTCATGGCAAAAGGTGGCCCAAAGATGCATCCCCTCCTGATCAACATCAGTGTGATAAACCCGCCACCAAGTAGTGGCACGATTATCTAATGCGTAAAGCAGCGAGCTGGATCTTCTGAATGTCAGACTTCAGGTACATCAGGAAATAAGTCGCCAACTAAGCAATTCAGTTCTCTAAGAGACTTTCATTAGAGAAACCAAAAACTGAATGGTTGCAAAAATGGCGCCAAAAATAGTTGAAGATGGGCACTGGAATGGATAACAAATAGAGCTGAAGGAGATGCATGTAAGCTTGAAAATGGCCGAGGAAGGGTCAAAAAGGGTGCTGGAAATGGGCGATGGACAACAAGAGAATTGATCCTCTAAGAAAACCTTCTATTTCTGATATTGTTGGATGGGTGATGGATCCTCCAAATATGTTGAAAAATTTGAGCAAAAACATCCGCTTGCTGAATGCTGGAAGAGAGATTAAACCTGCAAGAAGTGTGTCCTCCTCAAAAATATGGTGATGGAGCCTCCAAAAGACCGCCAAAAACTAGAAAACAAGTGCTGATGAATAAGTGCGGAAACCTCCTCCAAATAGTTGCAATAGGTATTGCTTAATAAATTTGCCAAAACAGCTGCCAGAAAAGATAGCAGCCTTTAAAATAGCCGCAAGAAATAATCTTCACAATTTTTTTTTTCTCGTCAAGTTTAGTGGAACTGTCCAAGATGCACTAGAAAAAATGGAGATCCACCAAATGTGGATAAAACTAGGACTCTCACCAAGGAAGGAAAGTACTTCGATACCAAATTATGAACTCATTTATGGATATTTGCATCAATGAAGCATATAGATTAGACTTGAGGCAGCATAGACTAATACCTACAAGAATGCTAAGAGACACCCCTACAAGCAATGGACAACATAAACCTGGACTAAGAGCATGATCATTATTAGCAGGTAGGAAAATGCATGACAATGTCTCTTACATAGAGAACCCTAAAAGGAAGTTCCTAGAGGATAACATAATAGCAGCTAAGCTAATCAAGTAAGATAAAGAGGGAAAACAGTGCACCCCTGTAGGCTTGCGACCCGCCAGGAAGACCCCCACTCCATAATCAATAGTCAAGTAGCAAATCAATGAATAAATGGGCCATAGGCTAATACATGAATAAAAAAGGGCCCATGGCCTGCGTCTGCATAAAGGGAAGTAATAAAAGTAGGACATGTCAAATGTAATAAGCCGAGTCCGTAACTGCTGGGCCCATCAAGTGGCCAATAGGTGGTGGTGTAGCTCATATGGTGTATTATTCTGCATTTAGAGTTTGGTTATAAGGGAGGTTTCATGGAGAATAGCTTCTCTGCCATCGTCACCGTCTTATTTTGATGTGTTGAGATGTGATTTGCATTGTGTATCTATACATGTCCAGCCTAAATGTTGTAAAATAGCAGATGCTACAGGTAGAAAAGCGAGATTTCGGTTTTCATCATGTATAAATCACAGTATTGGGGAAACGGTTTTTGGCTGGGAATTGCGTTTCCCAGCATATCTTGTTTCCCTGAACATGGGAAACACCCCCCTGGGAAACGGTCGTTTCCCAGGGAAAAGTGTTTCCCTGGGAAACACTTTTCCTTGATGGGAAACGTTCGTTTCCCAGAACACCTTTTGTTGGGAAACATTTTTTTTAGCCCTTAAAAAATGACCCAGAATGCTGTGAGAAAGTATTTCTACCTGAAAATGGCTTGAAAATGGCCGGAATCTTACCTGAAGTAGGTCAGAATCCTGCTGGGTGGTCCGCCAAAAACTTTTTTTCAGACTCGAGATGGAAACAATCACGATTTTGACTAGAAACGCTCTTTCTCAGATCGCTGGACAGCAAGCTATGTTTCTTCTCAGAACTTTTGCTTCAAGAATTTTCTATACTATCTAGATTCTAGATTATACGTCAGATGATGGGTATCGTTTCCCCATTTCCTGTACCCGTTTCCCGTTTTGTCGTTTCTCGTTTCTCGAGGGGGCTGCGTTTCCTGGGTGGGAAACTTTTCCCAAAACTATATATAAATAGGAGATTTTTACATGACTTATTGCTGAACTACACCTGGTCTTGTTTTTTTTACTTTAGATTTTGATTTAGGGGTTGCTGAACCCAAAAACACATGAAAAGTCTTGAATCAGCTCTGATTCGAGTCAATCCATTCTTGAATGATTTGTCTACTTGTGTATTTTCTTGCAAGCAGGTGAACTTTCTCTCCCATTTTTTCATAAAATCTTGTTGCAGTCCATTCAAGGTTGATTAGGAATCATATGGCTAGTAGAATGGCTCGATTTGAGTCATTGTTGCTGTAATTTGAGTGACCAGAGACATAGACATGCATTATGAATGTAATACATGAAGGGACAGTTTCTTTTATGCCACCATAACCATTCCCTATATATTGGAAGACAATGTCTTTTGAATGCAAAAGAGGTATAAGAAGTTTCATTGGCCATGATAAAAAATGAATATCCATTGCAAAGCATAGACAATGCCCTAAATTACTCAATATTATCACTTTGTAACCTGGTAAATTTCTGGGTGTCTGATGAATGATGAATTTAATTTACTCCAGAATATGTGGTAGACATTCTAGACGTGGTAAATATGTGCCTTCTTGTTACAACTCTACTTAATGCAAACATGCAAGTGCCCGTTAACCACAAGAGACCGAACGATTCACGTTCCACCCCGCCATAGGACCTAATCCGGGTCCACCCTCCGTGCCCTGGCCTGTGACCATATCAAGCGGGATCCGACCTCCATCCTAGACAGTGTCCCATACCACTGCCTAGGCTCTCAGCCATCTCCTGCCTCAAGCTAGCACTCATCCCGGCCGTGCACACGCTCTCCATCCACCTCCTCCTAGGTAGATAGAGTGGATGGCAAGTGAGTCCTCCTCCCCTTGTATACTTCCAAGGAGAGAGACTCCAAGCCATGTGCACACCTAGATCATGACATGTGGCAACCATGCAGGTTCACGAGTCACTGGTCAAGTCTACAGGCCCAGTCATCGTCCAGTCTCAAGTTTTGGTTTGGGACCCAAGGGAGTTGGGTCCCTAACATTCCCTTCTCCTTAAAAAATTCCTTATCTAAGGAAGAAAATCTGGGAACCTCAGTCTAAGGTCATGCTCTTTTTCCCAAGTATCATCGTCCTCGGAACTTCCTTTCCAACGAACCAGGTACTCAGTTCCCTGCCGGTTTCTGAGCCCATGTTGACGTATGTCAACAATGGCCTGTGGCTCCATAGGTACAAAGGATGTCAGGTCCTCAAGCTGAACTAGGTCCTCTTAAAGTATCAAGTCATCCTTTCCACCAAGTCGTTCCTTTAAACGACTAATGTGAAAAACTGGATGAACCTTAACACCTTGAGGAAGTTCCAGCTGATAAGCCTGCTGATGGAATTTCTTTACTATACGGAATGGACCTGCATAACGAGGTGATAACTCAGGACATTTTCCAGTCTTTAATACCTTAGAGTCTTTTGGGATTCTAAGATATACCCAAGCCCCCTCCTCTAGACCCTAGGTTGTCGCTTTTGATTGGCGTAAAACTGGGCTCTATCTTGAGCCGTTTTTACGTTATCGCGGGCAACAAGCAACATTTCTTGCATATCATGCAGGAAATCTATTGCTGCTTTAACCTTTAGGCCTTTGAGGCCCCCCTGAAATGGGAGTCCTAGGCTGGAAACCATACATCAGAGAAAATGGACTAAAACCCGTCGCTGAGTGCTTTGCGCTGTTATACGCAAACTCAATCATTGGAAGGTACCTTTCCCAATCCGAACGTCTCCTGGAAATATGTGCTCAAAGCATATCTTCCATAGACTTGTTCGTCCTCTCTGTCTGACCATCCGATTCAGGATGATCTGATGACCCCATACTTAATGAATCTCAATTGGTAGACGTGGGACTATCCGGTCCCATACTTGGCTTTCAGCTCCCGTTGCCAGCTTCACTGCATATCGGTGGTCACTTTGCCTTGTTTCCACCTTTAGCTTCTGCAACAAATTAGCGTTAATAAAATTGTGTGTGGAATCATCATCAAATAAAACTGTTACGACCTGGCCACCCACAACCCCCTTCATCCGAATGAGGTCATGAGGATCAAAAACAGCCATGTTAAAACAACAATGCTCACACACAAAATTACCAGCAAAGTAAAGATTTACACTAGATATGCTAGAGTTACCTGGCGTCTCAAAAGATGCCCCTTTAGCCTTCTGTTTCTTCGGACATTCCTTAGCGACATGACCTGGTTCCATGCAATTAAAGCACAGATGTCGCTTTTGGCTTTCATAAAGGTTTCCTGGTCCAAGGTAGATCTTTTCTTCGATTTACTAGAACCCGACGACCCATCTTTTGCCTTATCTTTCAATTCCTTTGGAAAGAAAGGCTTCTTACCCTTTATGTCGGGCAAGACACCAGTCTCAGGCTTGGCCACAATACGAGTATCATCGTATATCCCGGCGAAGCAAACAACATCCTCGAGGGTAAGAGGCTGGATCCTCCCGACCTCTAGCTGATAGTCTCTTGGCAACCCAAGGATGAAATGCAACTTTACTAATAGAGGATCTATTCTAGTTGCAAAACAAAAATAGACTTTCTGAAATTCTTGTAAATATTGATTCAGGGGCCGGTTCTCCATTTGGATCGTTACATATTGACGATAAAATTCAAAGTCATCACGAATAGGAAGGAAGGCCGCCTTAAAGGCCTTACAAAAGTCCTCCCAATTCTTAGGAACTTCAGGCTTACCCCTCAAATCTTGCCACCACGTGGGCTCTCACTAGTGTATGCTTATACCCTCCAAGGCCCATGCACCACTAGTAGTGCACTGTGACACCTCACTGGACACCTCTGCAGCCTATCTGGGCCACGTCATCCAGTTCCCCAATGACTCACTGATAGACCCATACCAATCCACCATCAAGTATTTAGGCCTACAACCATTAATTATGACCATGTACACATAAGAGCCCCAATTCCCTTATAGTCACAATTAACTTACGAGTTGTTGGTCTACAGGTCCCTAGCGGAGACACGCTACCCGAGACCAGTTATGGGCATGACATTCTTCCCCCCTTATTCAATCCTTTCTTATGGATTAGGTATATCCTAGAATCTGAGTTAAGATTCAACAATCCCAACTCTCCAGATTCCCGAAACCATACCATATCATAAGAGTACATCATGAGAATACATTACAATTCTTAAAAGACACATGAGTTGTTCCTGAAAGTCCTTTCCATGTGAAAAGTTCCAGACTTTCACAACTCACACCCGGTGCCAATATAGGGATTGTAATCTAAAACCAACTTATAATGCTTGCCAATATGCATTACACTTGAATCCATCGAGATTCTCAAAAAAATACCAAATCCCCCACTTGGAAGTCTCTCGGTGAACTTTTCAGACTTGCATAATGTTGGTCCCCATCCTGGGTACCCCAGACATTCTCACGTGCAATCCGTAGCATTTCCTGCATATCATGTAGGAAATCCACTACTTTTTGAAACTCTAACGTCCGGGTTTCAACCTCAATGGGTGATATAGGTTTACTATATGTAAGCACGCACAGGCTATAACCGGTAGCCAAATGCTTACTATATCCCAATGTCCATCAAGGTGATTACCTCTCCGAGGAGAAAATATGAATAGATATCTAACTGATCTTCTGATCTTGTAGGTAATGCTTCTTTTAACCGATCAAGTATAACTAGAATCTGAACTATGATTCGTCAATCATAATTCATCAGATTCTTGTCCTATACTCAATAAAAGAAGGTAACTACCAATGATTAGAAGAACTTTAAGTTCAGAGGCCTTTCTAGTTTAGCAAATACGGCCGACCAAAAGTGACCAGTGAACTTCGAATCGCGAATGTTCATAATGCTATTTTGGTAATGACTGGCCATCTTACCAAATCGACTATGTTTATTTGGGTAAAGACCACGTAATTATTTGAGTATCTATTTTAGATTCTAGTTATACTTGATCGGTTAAAAGAAGGATTACTTACAAGATCAGAAGATCAGTTAGATATCTATTCATATTTTCTCTCGGAGGGGTAATCACCTTGATGGAGATTGGGATATAGTAAGCATTTGGCTACTGGTTATACCCTGTGCGTGCTTACATATAGTTTTAAACCTATATCACCCACTGCGGTTGAAACTCGGACGTTCAAGTTTCAAGAAGTAGCGGATTTCCTACATGATATGCAGGAAATGCTACGGATTGCACGTGAGAATGTCTGGGGTACCCAGGATGGGGACCGACATTATGCAAGTCTGAAAAGTTCACCGAGAGACTTCCAAGTGGGGGATTTGGTATTTTTTTGAGAATCTCGATGGATTCAAGTGTAATGCATATTGGCAAGCATTATAAGTTGTCCCCTAGATATAGAGGACCGTTTAAGATCTTGAAAAAGATCGGATCCTTAGCTTACCAATCGGAACTCCCGGATGGATCTCAAGTGCATCTCATATTTCACGTAAGCCGTCTCTGAAAGAGTCTACATGAAGGAGAGCATCTGAGATCTGGAGATCGATTGGACCTGTTGGATGAACCATCGGGTGTGTCTCCGCTTGAATCCGGAAAAGATCTTAGGATCAAAGAACTAAACGATTGAGGAATCGTATAGTTACCAAGTATCTGGTTCGATGGAGGGGATGTACGGACGATGACGATTCCTGGTAACAAGAAGGAAGCTTAAGGAGGAACTTTCCCAGTTTTAAGTTCTGAGGACAGAACTTGAATAAGGGGGGAAGAATGTCATGCCCATGACTGGTCTCGGGTAGCGTGTCTCTGCTAGGGACTGGTAGAGCAACAACCCGTAAGGACTATAAGGGAATTGGGGCCCTTATGTGTACATGGTCAAAAATAATGGTTGTAGGCCTAAATACTTGATGGTGGATTGGTATGGGTCTATCAGTGAGTCATTGTGGTACTGGATGACGTGGCCTAGATAGGCTGCAGAGGTGTCCAGTGACGTGTCACAGTGCACTACTAGTGGTGCATGGGCCTTGGAGGGTATAAGTATACCTACTGCGCTCTCACTAGTGTATGCTTGATAGCATGACCGGTGGCAGGATGCTGCTGGTGTGATGCCTCATTCCTCTTTGAGTGATTGATCCATAGCTTGGGGGCTAGATCCATTCGATCTAGGTTGGTTGGGTTGGTTTGTCCACCATCAGGTTCCCTTGTGTTGCTTGTGTTTGGCATGCTAAGAATAGGATCCTTGGATTGAGGACTTTATAAACTCCAACCCCAATCGGAAGATCTAGCTGATAAGCGACCGGGTTGATTTTCTTTACAACCTTATAAGTTCCGCTATATTGAGGAGATAGCTTATGGCATTTTCCCATCCGAAGTACCTTTGAATCCTTATGGATTTTAAGATACACCCAGGTTTTGACCTCAGTATCCCAAGGTGAGCGACCGCGGTTAGCATAAAACTGAGCTCTATCCTGAGCGGTTTTCATGCTTTCCTTGGCCACTAGCAGCATTTCGTGCATATCTTGCAGGAAATCTACTGCAGCTTGCACCTTGAGACCTTTGAGTCCGACCGAAACTGGAGAACGCGACTAAAAGCCATACATTAGCATAAAAGGACTGAATCCGGTGGCAGAATGCTTGGCACTATTGTGCGCGAACTCAACCAAAGGGAGATACTTTTCCCAATCAGACTGTTGGTGAGAAACATATGCTCTAAGCATAACTTCCAATGTCTGGTTGACACGTTCTGTCTCCCCATTAGATTCTGGGTGATCCGAAGAACTAGGACTAAGGGTTGTTTCAAGTTTTTCAAAACCTGCTTGCCAAAACTTGCCAGTGAACTTGGAGTCACGATCACTAACAATATCATTCGGCAAACCATTCAATCTGAACAACTTTTCAATGAAAAGCTGGGCTAGTTCAGATGCCTTGACAGTTAATTTAGTTGGTATAAATTGCGCTATCTTGGTTAGCCTGTCAACCACCACCCAAATGGCATCGTGATCACTTCGAGTTTTAGGGAGTCCAACCACAAAATCCATTGAAATTCTTTCCCATTTCTTACTGGGAATTTCCAAGGGATGTAGAAGACCCGCAACTTTGAGTCTTTCTGCTTTGTTTTGCTGACATTGTTCACAACTTTGAACGTAAGCCTCCACATGACCTTTGATCTTAGGCCAGAAGAAATTCTGCCTAACAAGGTCAAGTGTCCTCTGTATGCTTGGGTGACCAGCACAAGGGTTGTCATGACACTGCTGTAGGATTTGGGCCTCCAAGTTCTCCCTATCCGGCAAACAAACCTTTCCCTTCCGGAAAAGCAGGCTATTCCTTATGAAATAGTCTTCAAGTATCTTATCATTTCGGGATTGCTTGGGATCCTGCATCCCAAGGTCATCACTAGATCTAGAATTTCCTGTCAGGACATCTAGCCAGATGCGACCAAAAAATCTAGTGGTTCAACATAATCTTGAATCGGAAGCGGCGGCTGAGGAACAAGCTGATCCCAAGCTTGCCGTCTTCCTCCGACGCCATTTTCACCACATACAAGTGATTACTTGGTGCGGTAGCCGCCTTGAGCTTCTGCACCAGTTTAGCATTTATGAAGTTATGTGTGGAACCATCATCAAAAAGAACAGTCACAGCTCGGCGTCCTACAATTCCATTCATAGGAACGAGAACGTGGGGGCCAAAAACAGCTGTATCAAAACAACAATTGTTGCAACTAATGCCATCCTTAAAGGATAAATCAACAAAAGAAATACAAGAATTACTTGGCGCTTTAAAAGATTTAGGTTGCCCGCCAGATTTCTTTTGCTTTTTCTTTGGGCAATCTTTTGAAAGATGCCCCTTCTGCATGTAGGAGAAGAACAAGCCACCGGTTCTCGCCTTGTCATAGTTTGCGCGATCCAACTTGACTTGTTTTTTCTCGCCTTGGGAACCGATGTCTGTCTTGTCTCTGCCCCGCTTCTTGAAAAATTTCTTTTCTTTCTGCTCAGCCTTGGGCAAACTTTGCCCCTTGCGAGAGGCAAAATGGGTGTCATTGAAGATTTTTGCAAAGTGAACTGCATTTGCGATAGTTTGCGGAGAACCGGCGGAGACTCTTAAAGGGGGAGGGAATGTTACGTACCCATAAGGGCATGCAACAGGAAACTTGAGGTGACGGTCTCAGTTATGGGACGGAACGCTGACCTGAAGCTATAGGTCTTATGGGTGCCACGTGTCAATGTCTTATTGGCGCGCGGTGACTCGTGGTTATGGACTCGCGTCAGTGTGCACAACGGCCGCGTGTCATTGGTCATGCGTGACTCCTATGGACGGAGATGACCCACCTGGACTATGTATATAGACGTGGATCTCCATGAGCGACGATGGGGATTCTTGTGACCGGCACGACGATGGGGATTCTAACAGTTGGTATCAGAGCCACCGATCATTGTGAATAAGGTGCAATCGCTCTAACTTACGTTTTTGGTTGGTTTAAGCTTTTAGCTGATGTTTTCTGAAGGCTTAGTTGAATTCGTTGAATCGAACTGAACAACTTTGCTTTTTGGTTCGTCTCAATCCGAGGTCGTTTTGATTGAAAACGAGCCACCTTTGCTAGCTATGGTGGAAGTTATCGGTTTTTTGAATTTTTGGCGGTTTTAAAAACTTCAAAAGCCGATTTCGTTTTCTGGCCTTATTTTTGGGACTCGGAAGTCGGAAGTTTTTTTTTGCTTCTGGGTTTTTTTAACTCATGCAAAAAAAAATTTGAAAAAAAAAGAAAATTTCGCTGGGCACCTGTGCGCCCGCGCGCGTGGCGTCCGTACGGTTTTTGCAATTTATTGCAGGCGGACAACAAAGAGCCGCAGGCAGCAGGCTAATTCTTGAGGGAGAGGAGTTAAGAATTCTTATATTACATCTTTTTTGTACTTTTAATAAAGTACTTGTGATGTGATGTTGCTGTTAATTAAAGTCAGACCTTAAGGTACACTTTGCAATAAACGAACGTCTGCCTGCTCAAAGTTTAGTAAGCTTTGAAAACTTTGACTATTAAACTTTGTAACCTTTAAACTACTAAATTTTGTGATTAAACTTTTGTGTACTTTAAAAGTACATGTTAACGCTTATAAGTTAAGTTTTCAAAGTTTTAATAACAAACTTTGAGTTTTAGAGTTTATTTACAAACTTGAAAGCACATAAAGCTATTTTGAACCATAGCTTTCTCATGGAAATTTTTAAGAAAGGGGGAAATTAAAGAGAAGTATACAATTGTACTTGTAGGTTGTACTTGCTGCAAGTACAGACCTGTGTGCCCTTCTTTTTATCTTTTGCAGCCTTAATCCACCTCCTTGTAAACCTCCACCTATACACACACAAAAAAAAATTGCAAATCCTCCATCTTCTTTACTTTTTAGGAGGAAATTTGAAGTTTTATCCTCCACCTCCTCCTCTTGAACCAAGCACCTCCTCTCAAGCCTAAGGACAAGCCTTAGAGGAGATTTAGGTGTGTTTTTGGGCCATAAGTCCAAGAGGTTAAGGCGGTGACCGAAAAGGTGGATGGGGACGTGACCCAAGTGACTCTAGGGTGAGGTGGCGTAGGGAGGGTGGTAGCCATGTGTTGTGAGGGTAGGTGGACCCCATAAGGGGATGCCACTTGTTATTAGGGCCCATGTGCTTGCTAGGTGGCGTCCATAAGGCCCGCCACCTAGCAAGGCTTTTTAGGAAGGAAAAGGAGATTTGAAGGAGAGGGCTAGTGCCCCTTCTACTTGGGATGCCTTTCAAGAAGCCTTTAAAACAACTTTTCTTTCGGTGTTGGATGATTTTGAGCATTGGCGGCGTTTCGCCACCGTGCAGATGGGTACTAGGCCGTTAGATGCCTATATCCAAGAATTCCAGGAAATTCTGCCTAACAAGGTCAAGTGTCCTCTGTATGCCTAGGTGACCAGCCACAAGGGTTGTCATGACATTGCTGCAGGATTTGGGCCCGCAAGGGCACACACAAGTATAATGTGATGGTGCTTGTATTGATTACTTCTCTGCTGATGATTAGAACTCTGTTTTGAAGATCACCTTCTTTTGTGTAGTCCATTGGCATCTGAATTCTGGCGCCTTCTTGCTAGTTGCAATCCTGTTTTTGTTGGTCACAATCCTACTTTCTCATACTTCTACCTGCCTAAAAAAGTGGTTGCTTTCTTGCTTCTTTTTGAAGTGAGAAGTGTTCCATGCCTAGTTATGGCAAACAAACAAGATAGCCATGATATCATCGGATGAAGATGGGCAGAGATGCGCAAAATTTTAGGTTTCTCAAACTGAATGGGTAACATCTAGGTATTGTTTGTTTCACTTTCTACTTTACAGGTAGCCCTAGAATCTCTGACCTTGTGGTCAAAGAATCTATCAGGCAGCGTAAAGTTAGTTTCTTGTCAAATTGGAAAACCCCATAATTCCAGTGTTTGACTTCTATGTGATAAGATTTTCCGGTGGGGTGCCCAATTTACCACCTTCCCGTGCTTTAGAATATCAACAACATAGAGAGATGCAATTGAAAGCAAGTACAGATGAGACATAATAATTCAAACCCAACATCTATATTGTGCATATACAACCAGAACAAAGTGAAAGGGAGGTTCGTTCAAGGGACTTAACTCTAGGAAGGCTTGAACATGTCTGCTGTTTTTTGGTTCGATTTTTTTGTGTGCAAAAGCTTTTGATAACTGGTATGTTTAAAAAAATCGTGTTGTGATTGCGATTTGGTTTTATCAGATAATAATGATCTATTATCATACTGAATCATGTTGTATATGTACAACAGCTCATGCTACACATTCTGCAGATTCCTCAAGCAGAAATGATGGTATGTTTTTTTGGAGTACAACTCATGGCAACTTGGAGCAAATAGGTCCTCATGAGACAAGACATCTGAACTGCATTGTGAAAGAATATCTCGTGAATGCAGGCTATAAACTTACTGCAATGACATTTTGTGAAGAGGTAAAAGTACAGAATGGTTGATTTGAGTTCCTTGTCTCTCTCAGCATGATCATTCACAGTTGATGAATTATTTTCAGTATCTACCTTCTTTAGGACCCATATACTGATTTTAGGTGCCTCGGCTATCAGATTTCTGTTTCAATGATGTACAACTGGAACATTGACCATGTATTTGTATAATTAACCTCTTTATGTGTAGATTGTAACTTTTCTCTTCATTATCTTTGGTATACCAATCTGTGTGAATTCAAAGTGTGATAGGTTGTCAGTTCCTGCAGTTAGCATCACAAAAACGGAAAAAGTGGAGGAAAACTGGAAAATGTTGCCAGTTGATCATGTTCAGAGTGTAGCAATTTAGTTCTTGAGGCTCCAGAGTAAAGTCTCCAATACATGACATGACCATCAAGTTTGCAGTTCTCATGCTTCAACAAGTAGAGCATGAGTTTCCTTGTTTTGATCTGGAACAGGTTTGTACTAGATTTGAAAGTGATGATGCCAGAAAACATGCTATTTTTGCTGGAACAATGGCGTGTTTTGTATTTCCCTTGGCCTCCATTGTTTATCTATTTTCCTTCCTTTTTGAAGCAGTTGGTCCTCGGGAGACCATTTTTTGAAGAAAATGGTACGTGACCAGCAGCCTTGTGAATAGCACTTTCTGGGGGAATTCAGAAGTTTTTAAGACAATTTGAGATAATGGCCAGAACTATAGGTCACAGAGCACATCATTGGACGAAAAGTTCGTTGAGCTCCAGTGTGGAGAGCAAATCCTAGCTAGCCCGCAATATTTTCTACAAGCCACCTTTGAATTTGATTATAATCTAAGCATAGTTTCTTCGAGTCGCAATTCATTCAAAGAATCGCCATTTTAAAACGGTCCGATTTGAAAGGACTGTTTGAATCGGATTTTTTTTTTTGAAATGGGAAAAAGAAATCAGTTTTGAGCCATTTTGAAATGGGACTATTTTTGCCTAAATGTAAATGTGCCACTCAAGCTTCATGAACTTCAAAAGGCAACCCTAACCGATCGAAATGGGACTGTTTTTGCCTAAATGTACGCGTGCCACTCAAGCTTTATAAACTTCAGAAGGCAACCCTAACCAACAGTAGAGACGTACATTTTGAACTAGAATAAGTACATTATAATCAATCGCCGTTTCGAGATCGCCATTGGATTCAAGATTGATTGTTGATTGATTATAATGTACATTGGAATTTAAACACTAAAAAGCACTTGTTCTTGCTATAATATAAGGCTAGGAAAAAGTCCCCTAAAAAAAAGAAAACCCTAAAACCGATTCACTGATCCTTACCCAAGGTTGCCGATTCTTTTCCGTTTCAAACCCTTGCGTTTCAAAAAGGTCCATGAAACATTGATCTAAGCTACAAGCTGTTGTCATGGAAAATGAAGACTAGCTAGGCCTCTGCAAATAGAAGAGAGGGTTGCTGAAGTCTCTGCCTCAGAACTTATCCTTTGAATATTTTCCAACTCTCTCTTTCACAAATATGAGGCTTTCTGCATTCCTGGTAGAATCATAGCTGCTGTGCTAACTACGTATCACTGTCACTTAATTGGTTCATGTTACTGGTGTCTACACCGTTGAAACTGGCCTTATTCTGAATCAAGTTCCTAAATGCCTTCATGATCTCAATTGTTTGCGAAATGGAAAGGACCTTTTAACTCAATCTCACCAACATATGATATCTTCGCACAACAGGCATGAACTGAACTGTGTTATCATGCAAATCCATTCATCTGAGTTTGTAAATGGCCTTCACTACCACGACATTTCTTAAGCCTGCAATTTTGGTGCTTCATTGTGTCTATTTATTCTAGACAGATATTTATAGATACTCAATTCATGCACAGTTGTGTTTGAGTAATACTTTTCCTCAGTTTGATCAAGTTCAAAAGAAAGGTCCTCACGTATAGCGTCTAATCTTCTAGACAGATTGTGTGCAGGTTGTAGACCAAGACCTTAATGGTTGGCAGGATGGAGCACCAGAAACAACAAATGCACTGTACATCTACTACCAACACTACATCACTACCAGCTCTGGGGGAGAAAAGGTTAACACGATAAGTTTTGAATTGTGTGTTTGATTGAAAATTCTGGTTTGGATGTTTATTTGGTTTATATTAATGATTGGGGTTAAGCTAGAGAAATCCCGTTTTGAGTTCAATGATACTGAAAGTGGTGCATAGTTCTGGATTTGGCTAAATGTATCTAGCACAATACCATGTCCTACCTTAGTCTTCATGTAGCAATGCATGTTTTTGCTTGACCCATTTTAATCAAGAGTGAGCCTCTAGTCATTACCAAAATCACTGTAGGGGTGAGGATGGTTTTGCCAATGGCATACAAAATGAGGAAATAGAGAGTTTATATAATCTCCAAAAGCAAGAGAATATTCCCTCTAGGATCCCTCCAATCCTATCAAAAGCAATTGACCTCCGATTCTTGCACAAAAGCTGTCAATCACCATGCAAAAGCTCCATAGGTCCAATTAGAGCACTGGTCACAAGGTTATTAATTACATTTCTGGCCTAGTTCGAAATGACGTGGCATAATTAATAATCTCATACACTGGAGTACCGGATATCCAAGTCTAGGTTATGCCGAATCCTATATACAGGACATGACGTAACATTCTTCCCCCTGACCAGGTTCTATCCTCAGAATGGGCAAGAAGTTCATAAACAATCTTTTAACTTTCACATTTACCCATAAAATCATTACCCTTAGTCTGTCTTCGAATACCAAGTAAGTACTTAGAGATGGAACAATTTCCCAATTGTTTATCTCTGCTTTGAAGTAGTATATCTACTTTACGAAGTACACTAAGGGATAAATTTTTCACATAATGTCATAATTAGGCCTAGTGGACCCACGAGTCCCTACTATGTAAAAACATATCAACTTAGCTAACTCTAAGTTTAATAGGCCTAATGGAGGTAAATAAACCATGGTTACACAACTCTCGACCTTTCGGGTCAAAGTAACCTATGGTAATACATCATTTCCACTTACTTAAACTAACACCCTCCTTAAATGAAAATAACATGTATTCACTAAGTAGAAAAATCAGCCAATGGTCTTAAATTTAAAGCATGAGAAAAAGCTTCAAATTTAATTCTAGGTAATGCCTTAGTGAATACATCCGCAATATTATCATTTGTGGGACAATATTCAAGTGTAATGTCTCATTGTGAAGCTTCTCCCGAACAAAGTGATAGTGGATCTCGATATGCTTTGTCCTTGCATGAAAAACTGGATTTTGTGCAATGGCCATAGCACTTTGACTATTGGTAAAAAGGAGAGTAGCCGAGGGTTGGCCATACTTCATATCGACAAGTAATCGTCTCAGCCATAAACACTCCGTAAAAGCAACGGTGGGCTGCTTTTTACTTAACCAAGAAATTGCAGAATTTCCAAAGAAAAAACAATACCCACTAGTAGAGTGTCGTGTGTCTTGATCTCCACCCTAATCCGAGTCACTAAAACCAACCAAGCATGCATCATCACAAGAAGGATAAAACAGTCCAAGTGTCCTAATTCCTTGAAGATATCGAAAGAGGAAATACGAGGTAGTATCAAATGGTTCACCAACATCTCGATTACTCAATTTTAGGCCCGTCTCCATTGGTGTAGCAACCGGCTTGCAATCTTCCATCTTAAACCGCTTCAAAATTTGCCCAATAATGTATCGTTGTTGAGAGATGAAGATTCCAGCCCCTCCTTGCAAAAATTCAAGACCAAGATAAAAGTGCAACAAGCCTAAGTTTGAGGTATCAAAAACTGAAGCAAGATCAGATTTTAACGCTTCAATATGTTGCTCATTGTTACCCGTAATGATAATATCATGAACATAAAGCAAAATGATGATGATAGATTTAGAAGTATGCATAACATAAAGAGTAGATTCACTAGGACTATTAGAGAACCCCCGATCACAAAAGTATGTGTGTATCTTTTGATACCACATCCTTGGGGCTTGCTTAAGTCCATAGAGAGGCTTCTTGAGGTTGTCTTCTTGACCTGCAACCAAAAAACCAGCAGGTTTTTGAAGTTAAAGTTCCTCATTTAGATCACCATTGAGAAATGCCGTCTTTATGTCAAGTTGGTGCATATGCCAACCATGATGGGCAGCCAAGGCGGTGACTATCCTTACGGTAGTCATTCGAGCGGTAGGAGCAAAAGTCTCTTCATAAAAATCAATTCCTTGCTTTTGTGCATAGCCTTTGGCAACAAGTCTCACCTTGTACCTTTCAACAGTACCAATGGACTTGTATTTGATCTTGTACACCCATTTACAACCAATTGCTTTCTTACCATGTGGAAGATCAACAAGGACCCAAATGTGGTTCTTCATGAGTAAGTCATACTCCTCTTGCATCGCATCCTCCCAACATTTTACTCCTTTGGCCTGCTTATAAAAAACAGGTTCTACTGCACCATCCTCAATAGAAGTTAGAGCAAAATCTGAAAAATCAACATATTCTACTGGTTTAGTAGAGGCACAAGACTTCCCTTCATAGAGATGATCCACTTTAGGGATTGTTTTAGGTTGTCCAATAGCCTTACCTTTGCCAACACTTTGCTGTCCAAAGAGTTTCGAACTTGGACCTTGTTGTCCAAAGTCTTCAATAGGCTGCTCTTCATCATAAATAGGCTCTTCTTGATGAGCTACGGGCTGCAAACTTGAAGTAGTGGGCTGTCCACTAGAAATAGTTGGCAGTCTCTCCTCTTCATGATTAGATGACGACACCAAATCTGGAAATACTTCAACATATACATCATGGGGACAGTCCCCTTTCATAACATGAGTGGGCGCAACATCATAGGAGGTCTTTTCATTAAAATGAACATCACGACTCACTATGATTTTATTAGTATCCAAATTGAACAACCTGTAGCCCTTGCTTTCACTACTATAGCCAACAAAGATGCACTTAACTCCTTTATCATTAAGTTTGGATCGAAGCTTATCGGGAATGAAAGAATAAGCCGTGCAACCAAAGATGCGAAAGTGAGAAACCTTGGGCTTCTTACCATACCAAACTTCATATGGAGTCAATATCTTCAAGGTCTTAGTAGGACACCGATTGCTAATGTATGCCGCCGTTATGACCGCTTCCGCCCAAAACTTATGAGGCAGCCCCTTTGCCTTGAGCATGCATCGAGCCATCTCCATAAGAGTGTGATTCTTCCTTTCGGCAACACCATTTTGTTGAGGTGTGTAAGAAGTTGTCATTTGATGTTGGATACCTTTGCTTCGAAGATAAGCACCGAACGTAGTCTTGATATATTGCCCAAATTGATTTTCCATCATTGCTAGACAATCCTTAAAGTGTTGAAATACTTCCGATATTGCCTTCATAGGATAAATCCAAGTAAATCTAGAAAGGTCATCAATAAAAGTAACAAAGTACTTACACCTTCCAATGGATTTGGTCCTCATTGGACTACACACATCACTATGAACCAAATCGAACTTGCCACCAACTCAAATAGTTCCATCAATTGGAAAAGCATACATGTCCTTCGCATACATGTCCTTCGGGATGCTCAATATTAGGAATGTCTTCAACCATATTGAATCTCTTCAACATCTTCAAGCTAGCAAAGTTGGGATGTCCATACCTAGCATGCCATAATTCAGCCAACTCCAAAGAATGTGAACTTGATGCAACAAGACAAGATGATGAAGCCCTTTGCTCATAGGTATCCATAAGGAACAATCCACCACGCAATGTTCCCGAAGCAATGATCATGAGAGATTTCATTGGGTCTTTAATAAGACATTTTTCTTCTTTGAACTCCACAGCCAAGCCTTGGTTCATAATAGTAGAGACCGAAATGAGATTCTTTTTGATTCCTGGAATAAGAAGTACATTGCGAATGTACTTCTCCTCACCATTGTGTAAGATAATGACGATCACTCCAAACAACTTCGATAGGATAAGAGGTGTTATCAACACCTTGAACTTTGCTTCCATCATGCACTTTCACAAGCTTTGTGAAGACCTCTTTGCGATAAGTCGTATGAAGTGTGGCACCGCTATCAATCACCCATTCAAAAGATGAAAAAACAGGAACTTGTAAAGCTGAAGATGTGTTCTTCTTGGCTGAAAAACCAGCAAGAGATGAAGTGGTAGAAGTCTCATCTTGAGGAGAGATGAGAGTATAAGTGACAAAGCATAATCATTGTTGAAAAGATCATCCTTTTCTTGAAATTGTTGCTCCAAAGTAATGATTGCCGCACTTGTATCGTTACCTCTTTCATTTTCCTTTGCAAGCCTCTTCTTACATTCTTTGATGTGATGCCCAAACTTCTTGCAATAGTCGCACTTACCCTTCTTCTTGGAGCCTTGTCCTTGATCTTAAGCTTCCTTAGGTTTTTGATCACCTTTGGAAGTGTTGGGGTTGGAAGAAGGCTTCCCTTGCCACTTGCCTTGACCTTGGCCTTTTACAAAGATCTTGTTGCTCACCACCACCAAAGTTGATCCTTGTTTGCTCCTCTTGAAGAAGCAAGCCAACAAGTTCTTCGAAGGAGATTTGTTGTCCCCTAAGAGAAATGCTTAAAGATGACACAAATGGAAGGTAAGAATTAGGAAGAGAGTTGAGAGTAATAGATACAAATTGTGAGTCCTCAATCACCTCATCGACGTTGAGAAGCTCCTCTTGAAGATCCTTGATCTTCATCAAGTGGTTCGTAAGCAAATCACCTTCTTGCATCTTCAAGATAGAAAGTTGATTTCGAAGATAGACCACTTTTGCTGCATTCTTTACTGGAAACATCTTGGCAAGAGTCTCCCAAGCACTTTTGGAAGTCTTGCAAGACCTAATATGTGGAAGGATAGATCTCTTCACCGATAATGCAATGACGGAATGTGCTTGTGCATCTCGTCGATCCCACTTCTTTTGCTCATTGGAAGACCACTTTTGTTGATGAAGTAGTTGCCCTAGCCGGTTTAGTAGGAGCCAAGGTAGGTGGCCTCTCTTCATCACCAATAACTACTTCCCATAAACCTTTCGCAATAAGAAGGTTCTTAATCATGTAGCACCACAAAGAATAGTTTGTGCCATCCAACCTGTCTTCATTAAATAAAGAACCAATTGACTCCGATTCTTTAGCCATAGATAAAATAGAAAAATCAACTTGTAATAGATAGGAAAAAAGACTTTCCAAGACAATCTACTCAATGGGCAGCAACCATAAAGATGAAAATATGAGCACAATTGATTGCAATACTCCACATGCAATTTGCTCAAAGAATAATGAAATAGTTGGCTATTTTCTGCACAAATAGGTAAACTTCGAATGAAGCCAACACCAAAACCAGATTTGTTGCCGAAAATGAGTGCACAATACATGCACGTATAGGGCAGATGGTAGCGCCCTCTTGCAAGCTAGCCAACTCGAAAGTTTCAGCAATAAATGTGTAAAAAACATATGTATTTTCTTTTGTAGATGGGTGCCCTCCTACAAACAAGTGGATCTGAAATGTTCAGCATGTATTAGACTCAAAAAACATATGCAAATGTGAGCATGGGCGCCCTACGGCAAACCCTCAAAGTAGGGGGGGCACCCTCCTCCTCCTTGCAAATATGGCTATTAGAATGCAAATTGATCTTCACCTCGGTCGGCGGACATAGATTGAATGGTTGCTTGAAGCTGTGCCATTTCCTTTCGTAGAGAGTTGGATTCTTCTTTGATCTGCTCGATGTAGGAGAGAATGTACTGCTCAAATGATTTGGCTGGTGTATAGATTTTGGGAAGCAAGAAAGAGGAGCGACGAGCAGAGGGAGGGCATGGAGTATGGAACGCTGACCCTTTATCAACCGCGTCATTTGGAGTAGAAGTGGAGGCTCCATCCTTGCTAGCCGTAGAGGCACATTGAGTAGGTGTTGCATCGACGGTGGACAGCAATATCGGTTCTTCAACAATGGTGGGCAGGAGTAGATGCATGAGTACCCAAATCATTTGATAATAGGTTCTCTTATGTACGCGATGATATGCACCAGACCAAACATAGCTTTTGCAATCAGTTCCTTAAGTCAGTATATGGCTAATCCTGGTATTACACATTGGAAAGCTCTTATCAGAGTATGAGATACACTCGAGCTACTTGGACTAATGCATCTGCTATGAAGCACTCGACAATGACAAACTCAACATACTCAGTGGTTATTCGGATGCAAATTGGGCAAGAGATGCAGACACTCGTAGATCCACATCCGGATTTACATTCTTCTTGAACGATGGTCCAATGTCATGGAACAATCGCGAGCAAACCTCAATAGCTCTATCATCAACCGAATTAGAGTTTATTGCTGCCTCTCAAGCGACAAAGGCAGTAGTATGGTTGCAAAACTTACTATCGGACGTTTGTCTGAAACAGTATGCTCCGACAATTGTCTTTTGTGAATTGCTTTATCGGCCAACCCTAGGTTTCATTCCAAGAGTAAGCAGAGGTGAGCTTGGAGTACTGTCGAATGCAAGACATGACATCAGATATTTTCACCAAGGCGTTGAGTTTAATTGCACACAAGATTTTGTGCAATGCTAAGTTTAAAGGTCAAGGCTTTCATGGATTCATATTAAGGGGGCGTGTTGGATTATTATTCTCATAATCGATCTTTAATCTCATCCATTTAGTTATTTGGTTCTGCAGTTTTATTCATGTTTTCGCATAGTCTGTAGAAATACATGGGAATGGCTCATTGTCGTGAAAAAGGCTATCAAAGGTGTTCGAACTATCGAATGTTAACAAAACATGTTATCACTTGGTTTGAATTTAACGACTTGCCCTAACCATTCTTAGCAAGTAATTACCGTGTAACCTAATTGGATAAGTGACAATGCATTGTGGGTAAGTGCGAATTGCGATCTGCGACCTTACAATTGTTTTTTACAGTCATTTTGGATAAGCCTAAACGACAGTCCTAACTAGTATAAATAGCCGATCATTTCTTATTTACTTAGTTGGATAAACTATTGATGTAGAAGATTAATAATAGTGCATTGCTATTAGCACTTACTAATTATTAGCGGAAGTGCATCATGCATGTAGGAAAGCAAGAGTCAAGCCACCAAGATCTAGTTATCAATCAATCTCCACAGAAAACAAGAGAGAAGAGGCTGGGCACCCAACTCTAAGAGAGAGAGAGAAAACAGCAACAAGAGCAATGGAGAGCAATGCTTAGCCAAACTGTCTAAAATGGAATACACAATGAGCATCTAAGTACTCTACCTGGATGTGGCCAAATGCCACCAAACCCTAAGGTTTAACCACTTACTAAATGTAGGGCACCCCCAAAAGTCAAGATAGGGCCCCTAAACAAAATTAGACCCCTAAGGACCCACAAGTTAGTACATGACCAAAATTGGGTCCAACTGAACTTAAGACAAACTTAAGATGGCCTAAATAACTAGGTTACACAAATCCCGACCTTTTGGGTCAACGTAACCTATGGATTAACTTTAGCATAGTCACTTATTTCTAACAATGCAGAGTCGATCAATTACTCAGAGTTAGTTTCGAGTACGCGGTTGCATCCGCTATTGTTTTGTGCTTTCTATTCATTTGATTTGTACAGGCTACTTACTGAATCAATCGTCAATTTTTATTACGTTCAGTCATAGTGCCCTGTGGTACCGTTGTTATGGTACCGTCGGTACCATAACAGTGGTACCGTCGGTACGGTACCGCCCTGGAATCCGCGGTACCAGGGCGGTACCATAATAAAAAAACAAATTTAAAATTTTTTCCCGTGTTATTTTCGTAAATTTTTTTTTTTTTTGGCACCGCGGGACCGATATGGTCCCACGGTTCCGGGATCCGTGGTACCCGGTACCGCGAGACCTATGCGTTCATATTAGGTCAGAATAAATGAATATTTCTTTGTTCTATTATAATCCGATTACATACTCTTGCAGTTTTGTCTGAACTATCGAATATTTTGATGCAACAATATTTGCTCCGTTATGTTTGTCTACGCAATCAATCTCACTGATTCTAATGATTTCAAAGTTAGAATCAAGTAGAATCGAACGTGACAATTGTCGCTATAGTTTTTGTTCGAATTTGATAGGCGTAGTCATACATCAGAAGAAGGATCTTTCCATAGAACTCGATTGTAGCATCTATCAAATGCACTCTTTCTCTATCGAGCATCCATTCCTTCTTCCAACACTGCATAGTAGCAACAACAGTGTGGGCTGTTGCACAGCAGGAGGGAGGAGGGAGGGGGTTTGGGAGGTGTGTATGGGGAGAGATGACGGAGGTGAGGGGGAGCTAGGGCTCCCTCACATTTTTTTGGCCATAAAAAAGAAGAAGAAGAAGAGAGAGAGAGAGAGAGAGAGAGAGAGAGAGAGAGAGAGAGAGAGAGAGAGAGAGAGAGAGAGAGAGAGAATTAGAATTAGAATTATTAGTAACGTCTTTTGGGTACCCAAAGGTACATAAGACAAAAAAAGAGTACAAGCGTAAGGAGCATTGTCCGCTTACGGACTTATTGAGTAAAGAAAGAAAGAAAAACAAAAACTAGTATATCTATCTCTCTATTTGTAAGAAGAGGTAACAAAGCTCGACCACCAATGTTTCATGGGCGCGTTTCGTACGTCGTTTCATACGCGTTTCGAAACACGTTTGAAACGTCTGGTTCAGGTTCAATTTTTTTTAGGGTTTTTTTTCTTTTGAAAATGTGTTTTTGAGGGTTTTTGGGGTTTACAGATGTCATAGAAAGTCTAGTAACAAGTAGATACATCCAATTTCATGAGAATGCTCTAGAGAATGCAATTTCAAGAGGAGAAGCTGTGTATGGTGACTATGGTCACTTTCCTCAATCAATTATTGATACTGTCATGGATAGGTTATTAGATTGCGAGAATCTGTTCATGCCCATTGCCAGTACATACTACAAAGCTTATGGCGCTGTTTTTGGGGTTTACAGATGTCATAGACAGTCTAGTAACAAGTAGATACATCCAATTTCATGAGAATGCTCTAGAGAAATTAGAATGCAATTTCAAGAGGAGAAGTTGTGTATGGTGATTATGGTCACTTTCCTCAGTCAATTATTGAAATTATTGATACTATCATGGATAGGTTATCAGGTTGCGAGAATCTGTTCATGCCCATTGCCAGTACATACTACAAAGCTTATGGCGCGGTTTCAGAAAAAAAAAAAATTGGTTTTTTTTTTTTTTTTTCCGGTCGTTTCGAACACTGAAACGGCGTTTCGAAATGGGGTCACTTCGTACGTCCCGTTTCGAACGCGTTTCAGCATTCGAAACGCGTTTCGAGGAAACACTGTCGACCACCAGCTTGTGAGGGTACAATACAAGAGCTTAACCACCTGCTTTGCTTAGGAGATTAGCTACGAGCTAATTGAAAATAACGAGTGATGGTGGTAGTGGAGCGCGTTGCATGCTGGCGGGAAGCATGTGAAGACCCCTGGTAGTACTGGATTGAAGCATGTGAGACTCTGTGTCTTCGATCTTTGAGCAGGAACCTCAAAATCCTCAACTGAAATATCCTCTCTGTCTCGCTTCTGGAAGAATTGGGTAATATGAGCCTGACTGTGATCCATATCTAAATGCGTAGGTAAAAGTGAAGCTCACAGAGTATACATCTCTCTTAACAAAAGACCTACACATCTGGGGTCTGGATACTCAAGGAAGGATCTCAGCGTGAGAGGAATATCTCTGTATAAGCAGTGGTATCGCCCTCGAATCTCATAATATATGGGGCAGCGAAAGATGAAATGAAAATCAGCCTCCACATCCTGAAGAGAGCAAAGATGACATATCCGCTGCGATCTGGGAGTGTTCGTGTATCTACCAGTCTCATAGCAAGCTGATGAGAAGAGGCTCGAAGCTATCCCATACGATATCTCAGACTAAAAGATAGTGGCTGTGCAAGATATGATGGAAGAATAGGAAGGCCCCTAGCATCTAGCTATAATAGATGTGTGCCATAAAAATGCATCTTGACCCTATCAGGATCAGGCTGTGACCATAGAGTGCATATATAACTCCGATAAATCTGATGTCTGATATAAGCATGGGTCCCGTCCGGAAGATCAAGTATAGATATCCCCCATGACTGAAGAAGGGCTGAGACACTACCATACCAAGAATGCTTGGCTCCCTGTCCAGCAATGGTACGAGATGAGGTGAGAGCCGCAACAATGTATCAGGAAGTCTCTAGATCTGATTTTTTGCGAAGAAAGGTAATGATCTGTAACATAGCACTGAGAACCAAGGGAGGGGAGGCAAACTCCGCCAGTATCGTATTGTGTAGTACATAGGGTTTAGCCCGAATCATCCGGCTAAGCATGAGAATCTGAATGCGAGTAAGATCCCTCCATGAATCTCGTGATAGATCGGGGCACCAAGTATGAGCAGAGTATAAAGCAACTGTGGAAACCGTCACAGAAAATAGTAAGCATCTGGTGCAGGGTCCTACACATAGTATGTGGAACAAAATCTCTCCATATGGACAAGAGCAGTATGCCCCTTACGGAGCCTGGTGAGGGTTGCTGGTCTGAAGGTGAGTAATGGACCAAGATTATGGTGCTCAACACCAATCGACAGCATATTGGGGATGTGGTATTCTATTATGACGGACAACCGATTGAGATTGTGACCTCCTACACCTACTTGAGAGATCTTTAGTTCAAAAAGGCACATAAGACCAAATAAGTACTTCTCAAGTATGATAGATTTTAAAAGGAGCATAGAAATGTCTCCAAAAAGAAACAACTACTAGATCAAATGACTAAATAGCACAATTAGACAAGATTCTACTTTGCTGTCATGAATGATATATTTGAAAGATGGTACAATGGAGTTTAATAGGACTAGGGCTGCTCAACAACAAAGCAGGGATATATAATAGATATCATATCACAATGGCACCTAGATTGGCAAGGTTGCCCGGTAGCTATGAAACTCGGTTTTCAATGCAATACAATGTCGTCTATCCCGATGTTGGTCACGAGAAAGGATATATGACTCATCCTCTGACAATTTCTCAGCCTCAAGTTCTACTCTGGAGCATTCTCTCGAGAAAATTTGGGTTTGAGAACATCTCGCGCAGCATCAGGGCCACACATTGAGGTTCTAAATATGAAATAAGTGACCACAGTGTGACTGGAGAGTGTGATTGCAAAATGATAGAAATGGTAGCATCCCTTGCCACATCGTCAACATAAAGCAGAATGGGAATGAATATCTTACCAAGCCTGCATCCAAGACCACATGATGGCATCCATAAAGCTTGGCCAACGAAAGTCCAATCTGAGTATTAGATAGTTTTTGATCCATGAGATTGCCCACTTTGTACATGGGAAGGATATTGTTGCTAGAAGAGTCTCTTCAGCTAGTTATCAATATCAAGCAGGCAATGCTGCTGGGGAGATGATATTAGCAGCAGCAGCAGAAGAAGAAGCTTCGCTTCATCCTCAATGTTTCCTAAAGATGTTTTTTGACTTCTAATTAGTCCCCAAAGTCAGGTTAAGATGTAACAGGATTAAGTTGGATGGGCGGTTAACTTACTTGTGGAGCTGGATACTTGGCATGTAGCTTGCATGCATAGGTAACATGTGTCAGCTTGGTATGGATGTATCATGTTTTCTCATAGCTGATGAAGTTGTGGTGGGATGATCATTCCAGACACAGTTCATGTATGCCATTCTACTGGAGTCCACAATTACTTTAGATCATTTGGAACTTATATCTATATTGTACTAAAATGAACACCGGATATGCTCCATTGACCCAGAAGTCAAACGTGCAACTGAGATTATACCTATTATCGTGGCCAATAGGACCCACATTTGAATTTGAGATCCATAATAGTACATGTCATTATCAGACAGGTGGTTTTAGGGTACCAGTAGATTATAGAAAGGTGGCTGTCTCTGACTTGTGTATACTTACAGTAAGTCAGATGTTCTCGAGATGAGTCTAGCGTAGAGTAACTTGGAGGAGTAAGCTGGGTAGAGTTAGGGTCCCTAGATCCAAAGCTTCTAGCTGGAAGAGTTTATCATTTCTGATACTTGACGTGTGCCTAGTTGACATAGAATAAGCAGCTGAAGAGCTTACAAAGAGTTCTGTGTAGTTAGATTATGCACCATCTTGAGCTTTTATAGTTAATCTCTGGTGAAATTTAAACTTTGAAGATGCTTCCAGGAAGGGCATTATTGCCAACTGTGAATTACGGATTAAGAACTATCATTGCAGCTGGGAATCTAAGTCTTTAGCATAGCTTCCATGTTTGGTTGTTTGTAATCTGTCGGAACTTCTCTTTCTGTTGAAACTAGATTCAAATGTAGTTTATTTTTTGGCAGGATAAGAGCACTCTGCCCAATGCAGATGGATCCTTGTTGAAGAAAATAGAGTGTCTGGAAAAGGAAAAGCTCTCACTCATATCAGCGCTTGAGGCTGCTGAGAAGCTTGTGAAAGAATATGCAATGGAGGTAGTGTTTCTTTGTCTCTTGACTTCTAACCTGTGTTCTTCCATTTTTTTCCACTGAATCTCATCCCTTGTCATTTTGTAGATCTCCCAGTTGAATAAATCATTGAAGCAAGCAGTACATCAGTCAGATGACTATATAGCAGAGTTTGAGGCCAAGAGACTGCAAGATGTAAGTTCAGTAGGTTCTGGGAAGGATGAGCTACCTAGTGGTGAAGAATCTTCATGCGACACTAACGAAAAAATTGTTCCTGATAACGGCAGACAACTTATAGCAGAAGAAATACCTCAGAAAGCAGAACCTGTCAGCCTTGAGGCAATAAATCCTAAAACCTCTGACAGCTTTATAGCTCCACAAGAGATGATAAAACAGGAGATTGTTGCTGAAGATATTATGATGGGTACTGCTTCAAAAATGAAAAGTAGTGACATTGCCACTCAAGTTGGTGGATTATTGTGCACCAGTAATTTTTTCCCTAACAACGTGGAAATATGTAACTTCTGTACCACTTCAAAGAAAGCAGTGAGTCTGGTGGTATTCCTGAATTTTGACTCTTCCTTCTTATGGCTAAGAATTTCATTATTTTGGTAGTTGATCTATGAAATGCATTTTAGTTCCAAGAAATTATAAGTATTTGGGTTGATTACTGATTTGAGCTCTATTATTTACGTCTCAGGTGCTAGAAATGATTCAAATTCTTGCTGGTGCTCTTCCTAAAATCGTTCCGTATGTGCTAATTAATCACCGAGAGGTACGCTGATTCTTTTAAAATAGCTAATGAGTTTCAAACCTGGTAGCTATGCAGCTATTATAGCCTTAAAGTTTATGTTGTCACATAAGAGCCTTCCTAGGTACTTAATGATAGGGATAACTTCTTTGATGTGCAGGAACTTTTGCCTCTAATCATCTGTGCCATAGAGCACCATCCCGAGCCTATTATTCGAGATTCGCTTACGCATACACTCTTCAATCTAATAAAGCGCCCAGATCAGGAACAAAGAAGAATTATAATGGATGTAAGTATTTTGATTCATTCGTAATACCATAAATTTTATGTGGTCAGAGCCAGCGTTCTCTTTATTTAGTGGCTGTCCATATTCTTTACTTTCATACCTTTGATATCCTCCTCTGCATCTTTATGTTTTAGGGGCTTGCTTATTTAAGAAAACAGTGGAATGACATTCTTTTCTTATCCTTGTTCTCATTTTTCTGGCCATTCTATCATGGACCAGTCACAATTTAAGCCATCCTTGGAACCAAGTAGATACATCCAATTTCATGAGAATGCTCTAGAGAATGCTATTTCAAGAGGAAAAACTGTGTATCCTCACTTTCCTTAGTCAAAAAAATTTGTGTTTTTTTAACAGTCGTTTTGAACGTAAGGAACGCGTTTCGAAACGGGCCCGTTTCGAACGTTTCAAACCCGTTTCTTTGTTTGAAACGCGTTTCGATGAAACATTTTAAACACTGACAATCCATCATCCTGATAAAGTACATGTCCCACTGGTAATAATAATAGAGTGGCTGCCACTGACCAACACAACTAAGTTTCGATGCCTGCTCCACGGTGTCTACCCCAAGATTTTTCTTACTGAGGTTCATCATTATGACAAACAATGGCGCCAAACAATCTGGACCTGACTTACACTTCTTACCACTCAAGTGCCAGTGTTAGCTCTTTGACTTGGCCTTTGGTATCAGATGACCAACAGAGGTTGGTTCTTTTACTGACGCCCCCGATTTGCTGACGCACAAATTTGTCACGATTAAGTTATTACTATGTTCTTTTGAGAGCAGGCAGATGTTTGAGTCCAGCAGGAGTCTATTTTCAACTCTATAATTTTCTTTCGCCTGAGTTAAAACGAGTCACAGTGAGAGATATTTTTTAAGTTGGAGGAAGCAAGTGTGTGCCTATACTGCTGCGATAGTGCATTGTGTGCTTGACAAAGATTGTCCAAGAATAGATGTTCTTTTTTCTGGTGAGTTGTTAATAACTGTTCTATTGTATTGAAGTACGAGATATCTGGTGATACGCAGTAGGACTCTTGTTTTTCTCGTGAATCCATACTTGACAGAGTAAAACTTCACTAAATTTGTTACTGAATTTAGTAGAGTAAGCTTGTATCGCCAAGCCATAAATTTAGCTATGCTATCAAATGTGCCTTGTACTTTGGTAAATTGGATAATGGAAGCTTATTCTCCTGTGTGAACTGTGCTACCTTGTTCTCTTGAACTCTGACGAGCAATATGGAGCCGAGTCCTGACCTACTGGTAGCTGGTTCTATGGCATTTGATCCAAGCCTGCACCGGCAAGGTAGTTAGGGAAACTCTGTTGAGTCATTCCGCCCCGTCACAGTACTTGGCACTGACTGATTTCTGGTACTTAGTTGCTTGAAGTTCTTTGCAATCTGTCTGTTGCATCATGTTTTGTCTCTTCTTTCTTCTTCATGTAAGATATACTTTTGCTGAAATGCACTCCCTAGACTATCTTTTGAACGTGACCACTCTCTTAATGATAACCCTGAAGGGTCCATGATCTTTTTTGTTGATTTTATTGATTTACTAATCTCCTGAATAGTCATACATTGCATTCAGATTTTGAATGTTTCAGTCTTGTTGGTAAAGTTGAAAAATTTGACCCACTTGTTACTATATCCAACTTAATTGAAACTGCAGTCAACTTTCGTTGATCTGTTGTCTGGCAACTTATTTTAAGTCCACTTAACGTCTATCCACAAATGAATGACCATCAAGTGCTTAGAAAATAATCTTGCGAGTCGGGATTATTTTCCTGGTACGTCTAACAGTAGAATACAATGTATGAAAATTTGTGCATGTTGAATATGATTGCTGAAAATTTGTGCGATTGTAGGGCACAAGGAATTGACAGGTGAATAGATTTATCACATATTTAGGGTAACAATCATTGCATCAACCAGAATCTTCCATATTTCACGGTATCTCTGTTTAGTATTATTGACTATTCAATTTTGAACATGATCTAACATCTCGATCTCCTGAAACATCAAAGGAACATGTTTTTTTTTAAAATTTAGCAATTTTTTTCTCAAAAAATTGATCAGTTTGAATGTTTTGGATTTTGCTCCAAACCATCACAGCAAACACTCTCGTACAGTAGCCAAGTTATCCAGAAAAAAGACCTCATGAGTTTTATGGGTTTTTGTGGCATGCTTATTGGTGTAATGTACCATTTTCATGTAGTAGCTATTTGATGTTGTGGTGTGAAGCATACTCACAAGTTTGAGATGTTAAACTGGGACTAATTTGGATTGTGTTATTCATGTACTTCAGGCATGCGTTTCACTTTCTAATAGTGTTGGAGAACTGAGAGTTGAAACAGAATTGCTTCCTCAATGTTGGGAGCAGGTGGAATCATTCACTAAGCTATAGTCATGTTGATTTATTACTGCTCATTTTTTAGGTTTACAGTGTGAAATGTTAGTGGGAAGATTCTGGGATATATGTCGCTTTAAGTTAGTAGTTTCATATTTATAATTACTTTCAGTTGGGACGGTTTGATGGACATTAAAAATTTCATTGCAGATCAACCATAAGTATGAAGAACGGAGGCTATTGGTTGCTCAGTCATGTGGAGAGCTCGGGGCCTTTGTGAAGGCTGAAATGCGCTCTTCCTTAATTTTATCTATTGTGGAACAACTAGTTGAGGACCCAGCTGCTATTGTGCGGGATGCAGCTTCTCATAACTTGGCTCTGCTGGTGCCGCTCTTTCCAAATATGGAAAAATACAATAAGGTCATCGAACTGAGAAATATGCCTGGGCCCTGGGGTTAGACATAACTTTTCATGAATCCGTTAACAGAAAGGCTTAACCTTCTTGTCGTGTCTTTCTTAAGCAGGTGGAGAATCTGATGTTCCAACTTGTATGTGATCCATCGGATGTAGTTGTGAAGACGAGTTTGCAGAAGCTTGTCCCAACAGTAATAGCTTGGGCGAAAGATGAAAAGCAGCATTTAACTCACCTCCTAGGAAGGGTTCGCTCACAGTCATTGGCTTATGCCCAGGTAATTCAACAATCTTTGTATGCTCCAACAAATAACTCATCTGTTAATTTTGTTGACAGAGCGAGCAACACCTCTGCCCACTTGATAGTTGTGCAGGCACTTAGCCAGAGAGTCCTGAATGCATCTCTTAAAAAGAACTTCCTCCTGCTAATAAGGAAGCTTGTTTCTTTCCCCAGTCGACTATTAGCAGCTGACCTCATGCTAAAGTGTGGCCCTGTGATAAGTACATCTGAGTAGGTGTAAGATGATGCTATTTCCAATGGCCCATCCTCAAATGGAAATGTTTACTTCCACAAGTGACTTGAATGTGCTGAAGAAAATCACCTTGGTCCTCTGTAATTTATCCATATGTGTATGCAATTCATCCCAGAGGACGAGTCAAGAATTACATGATTCACATATAAGAGAATGACAATCATAACCTCCCCCAGCAGACTTGCCTTTGAATCACTGCCCCAAATTCATCAATTTATAGATCAGAACAGTCAGAGAGTGGATACCTATGATCCAATCCAATAGTTCAATTGAGCTTCTTTGAGATACCCTCTTGGAATCAGGGTCAGCCTGACGCTCATAGAATGCCATAGGTGCTAATATCAACGCCAATGAGAGCAATTGCTGGGTAGCCATGTGGCATGGGTCCAGGTCAATGACTCTCTAAGAATTGGAGAATCAAGAACAGGTTCTCATCTTGTAATGCTCTGCCTTCATATTCATAGCCCTAAAGTGTGTCCCATTGGTGGTGGAATGCTTTAATCGAACTCTGCCCTACTGATGGTGTAAAGCTGTTGCACAGTATGATATTATATTAATTATCGACATAGTCTTAGGAATTATCCCATAAAGCTTCAATCATATATATGATTGGCCATGGTTGTGTTGTTATCTGGCTTCATAGGTTCTCCAACTCTATAAATCACATAGACAATATTTATAAAAGAGTGAATTAAAGAGGTTTGCAATCAGGGGAGATACGTCATTAGAAGCATGTAGTAGTGCTAGCTGTGGTATAAAGTTGTCTTTTTTCTCCTGTGCCCTGAAATATCCAAAATATTTCAGGGCACACGACAAAAAACAACAGAACAATCAGAACTGAGGGAAGCCGTCAAAAAATTGCATTAGAATCACAAAACTGTTTCACTCAATTGCTGTATCAATCATTCTTATGTTTCACATTCACTTGCCATTAGGAGGATGTTGCTTAAACCTAGAGCGTGGATATCTGAGGGCCAGGACAAAAAACATCAGAAGAATCAGAACTAAAGGAAGTCGTCAAAAAATTGCATTAGAATCACAAAACTAATTCACTTAATCGTTATATCAATCATTTGTGTATTGTACATTCACTTGCGAGTAGGATGATGTAGCCTAAACATAGAGTGTGGCTGGCTCCCATGAGCATCTAGGGCACAACATCACATGACCCGTTATAGGCGATACGAAATCGTGAAAGGTGGTAATCCAAATAACCTAAAAGATAGCAGATCCCACGAACTCTAATGACCTTCATCCACCTGACTGACAATATTCATTTGGAAATCTGTGTTCAGATGGAAACATATTCTGCATTGTATTATGACTTAATTATCACGTTAGAGTCTTATCAAGTGGCGAATCAACAAATTAATTGTACACTAATTATTTTGAGCTTTATCATCATTCTCATCCACATTGACTTCAACTTTCAATCGTCTCAATGCACTAGAATGGTGCTCAGATCAAAGAGCAGTTGCTGATGCTTTGATTGATGATTAAACACCCTGCTGTACATGGTTTGAACTTAAGATCTGTTGTCAATATGAATCATGATCTACCTGTTGATGAAATGCCTCACTAGGAAACTGAAACATCTTGCTTAGTTGTCAAAGTGGCTGGTCAAGGATCTTGTTAACTTGATGAGCATATTCTAGATGCTGATGTTCAAGATTTTTTGAACAAAATTGTCTTGAACAAAATTGTTTATGTTGTTAAAAATTTCTGGAAGGAACTGTAATATTTTGGTCAATTGAGGAATCGTCTGCAATATCCTAAAAGAAAACTTTGTACTCTTGTGGCGATGCTCTCAGAATTTTGATCTAAATGTAGTTGTTCCGTAAATTGATATATCTCTTCTTCTCTCTCCTTCGTTTCTTTCTATCTCCTCCTTTCTTTTTTTTCATTTCTATTTCTTCCTCCAATTGTCTCATCAGATCTTCCCAAGTGTATTCAGCAAGTGATTTAGTCATTGACCGCTTTTGCTCTATTGACTGATCATAAGTTCCTTGATACATAGAACCTTTGACCTTCGTAAATGTTGTTGACATGCTCATGGTGATTAGCATCTGACTAATCTCTTAAAAATTTAATATTGGAACCAAGTAGGGTGCCATTATTGTTCCCACAAGTCTTTTCATTTCCAGAAATGGTGCTCCATCCCTCCTTTCTATTTTCTCCGCCAATCTTCTCATCTGATCCTCTCAACTGTATTCGGCAAGTGATTAACTCATTGATTGCTTTTGCTCTATGTAGTGGTCATAAGTTCCTTGATACATAGAACCTTTCGACCTTCATGAGTGTTGCTGAAATGCTCATGGTGATTAACATCTGACTAATGTTCTAAAAATCTGGTATTGGAACCAGATAGCGTGCCTTTTTTGTTCCCAGAAGTGTTTTTTCATTTCCAGAAATGGTGCTCCATTCCTCGCTAGAACAATAAGCAGAATCAAATAGTTCAAGCACAGATTGAATTTTTTTTTGTAATCATAAGCATTAATTCGAAGTGGTTGATAAAGATGTGCAGAAGATTTTGATGAAGATCGAAAAGATGTGCAGAGTGAATTGTTGTAGTGATGTACTTGTGATAATGAAGTGCATGCTGCATTTTCTATTCGCAATGTTGAACTTGGGGCTAGAGATTTCTCTACATCAGCTCAAAATAACATTGCATATACAAACTATCTAGTATGACCTTGAACTTATGACAATAAGCTTTTAGTGGTCCAGATTGTGGAAATCAATGCCATGATTCACATCACTACTTCTGACTCATTGATAATCTGTAACTGTACCCTTAAAACTTGCCCAATTTTGAGATATATGTCCATCATGTTTATGTGTCATTATCACTTGCTGCTGAAATCTAGATGCTCCTAAAACTTACGATGTATCAGACAAAATATTATCACTCTCTTGACAAGGACGCAACTAAAAATATGTACCCAACATTTACTACGAGTCTTTCATGTGAACAGAACTCAATCGACCCTTGAAAGCAGATATACGAGTTGCAATGTTTCATAGTATTATGATGTAGTATCTGAGTTGTACCATAGACAATTATAAAATTTAAATAGTGCAAACTGAAGAAATGTAAGTATGATATAGTTATGAATACACATCACAGATATGGCATCACATAAGCTCGATAAACAATGAAATACTGATGGAGTCACTATTGAACATTGCTACTTGGGAGTTAGTTTGCTGCTGAAGTATCGCTGCAAGACCAATCATGTGAGGACAATGGCTGGTAGCTGAAGTGTCGCTGCATGGCAATTGTTGCAAGGACATGTGCTGATTTGGTTTACTGCTGGACAGGATCGCTGCTGACAGTGTTTTGTATGAGTTGCTGGAGGAGCTTAGGGACAGGTCAGTCATATTACTAGCTGTAGGAGCGCTGTGAACAACTAGCAGGTAGCCACGGGTTATTAGTAACTTAGTTAATCCTACTTCTTCCCTAGATCGCTGAAAAATGCTGACAGACAGTTATATACTGAGATTAGCCCCTAACTGGTATACCCTTAGGTATTGAGACCCCTGATCTGGCATGGCACTAGGTTGGATCTCAATGTTGGTTTTCGGCACTTCAAGTTGGTTAAGTCTGATTGTTGTTGGCAAGTTGGCTGCTTGTATGTCAAGTGGGTTTGGATGGCAAGAGTTGAAGGCTGGGAAGCTAAGTCGTGGTTCCCGGCTCCCTTTGGGATGTCTGCGCTACACCACCCCACCCCTGTTGATTACCACGCCAACGTCGCCAACTTCACCAAAAGCACATTCTTTGGGGGGGGAGGAGTGGGGAGTACCATTCCCCAAGACACGGGAGTGGCTCAGCAGTCACAAGACCAACAACCACAGGCCTAGCAAGTCCATAATTTGGACACATCACAATATTTTGATGTTGTGGACTTGATGGAGATCAGCCGTCACCACCGTAACGACATGCTGGGGGCCTATGGACAGGATAGAAGACCTGATGACATCAAACATGAACTCGGCAGATATGACTCTCTCCCCCCTGCTGCAATCCACAGCCCTCAAAAACTGTGCCCATGCAGCTGGAGACCAAGATGTTGAGGATCGGCCTCCTCCCGACATTAGTCCCAACCGTATGTGGCCCAGTGGCGGCATAGAGGCTCCATCTCTCTAGACAAGGACTCGACCCTATCTCTCAGCATGTGTGTGCAGACAACCTCTGAACCTGGGACTCTCCAGCTAGGGCTGATAGACTGTGCAAGGCGGAAGGACCTTCTGAAGGGCTTAGAGTCTGTGATGGCAAATGGAAGGTTCAACTCATAAATCAAACTAACCACGGCCTGTGTGGCCTCTTTGTCCATGTGCAGCTGGTGCACGCCGCGAATGCTCTGCTGCCTAAGAACTCTCCCAGCTGGACGATGGGTAGCGGACCTCCAGCATGGTACACCAACTGTGACGGGAATGGATGATGACGTGATAGTCTGGGCACTAGTGGATGCATCGACTGTAGATGTGGAATGGGGAGAGTGGGATGCACTGGCAGGGATGGGCGCGGCAGCATAAGTGGGATGCATTGGAGGGGCAACATCTGGCATGGGATACGAAAACTGCTGGCTAGGGAGGTCATCCGGATGGGAAGGGAGGGAGGAAGGGATCTCCTCAACATCCTCGAAGGCCTCGTCTCTAGCATCCTGGGCTTGCTCGGGTGGCGGAGAGTCCATGAGAAAGTCGTAAACTGGGAGAGTGTGAGCAACAGGACGTGGTGGTGGAATGGCAGTGGCAACTGGTGGATGCGAGGGGATGCCTGACAACGTCCACCTCGTCCCACAAATCGGCAAGGTTCAAATGCACCATTTCGATAGAAGGAACTGGGGAAAAAAGGCAGAGATGATCGTGAATGCAATAGGAGGCGGAAGGCTGGAAAAACCACAACAATGGCAGAAACACCAATAGCAGGGGCGGAAGGCAACAATCGTACACAAAGACAGTGTGAAGGCAAGGAGGGCGCGGACAACATGGAGGGGGCGCAATGGGCAGGGAGAGAGGCGAAGTGAGGGGGAGGGAAAAATATATTAGGTTAAAAAGAAAATACTAAATAAGAATTATATTATTATATTATGGTACCACGGCACCAGTATGGTGCCGCGGTACCGGGAACCACGGTTCCCAGTACCGCGGCTTCTATGATATATATCATAGATCCAGCGGTACCAGGATCCGCGGATCCCGGTACCGCGGATCCATACTAATCCGTGGTACCAGAAAAAAAAAATTTCTTTTTTTTTGCAAAAATAACACAAGAATTTTTTTTTTATTTTATTTTATTTTACTTTTTATTTTTTTATTTTTTTATTATGGTGCCGCCCAGGTACCGCGGATTTTTGGGCGGCACCATAATGGCGGTACCATGGGGTACTATAATATATATATATATATATATATATATCATAGTACCCTCTGGTACCGCTGGTATGGTACCGCCGGTACCATATCAGTGGTACCGCTGGTACAGTACCGCCCTGGGATCCGCGGTACCAGGGCGGTACCATTTTTAATATTTTTTTTATTTTTTAATATATTTCTAGTAATTTTTTTTTGCATATTAACTACCAAAAAAGGACAAAAAAAGGGAGCCACCCGCCCCCGCTGTGGATCCTGTTCCCGCTGTGGAGCTGGATCTGGATGAGCAGATCAGAATGAATTTCACATGACGGCAGCTCATCATGGTCAGGGAAAGGGCGGCCAGACGTCGGGCTAACCAGGAGGCAGCTCGGGCTAACCGGGAGGCAGAGCAAGAGCGACAAACAATGCACCAGACGAGGGCGAGGAGTCGGTGGAGGATCAGTGAGGGATGTTTAGAATAGCTATGTAGTTTTCGGCAGTTTATGGTGCAACAAATAACTAGATGGCTGCTTAAAAAAATGACAGTATATGTGATGTTATCCTGATACAACGATTGAATATATACATAGTTGTTTTTTGTGCAACGCGAGCCTGGTCATGTAAGATGCAATGTCTGTAATTTTTTTAAATGCAGATGTATTACATGTGTTTATGAAATGTCGTTTGGGGTGTAGGGGTGATTGCTGTGCTCATGATGTAGGTGCATATATGTGAAGCTAGCATTCACTTCAAACGAAATTAAATGAAAATAGGATTCAGACACGCACATAGAATTCTTCAAAATAAAATAACGCATCACATGTACAGAGCGACATACGCACAATGTGCAGCAAATAATGTAGGCCAAACACTGTATATAATGTGAAAAATCATCTGAGTACAATGGTAGACCGTCTGCTAGAGACAAACTACTAAAACTAATCATCCTGTGCACCAACCTCTGAATCATCCTGTGCACCAACCCCTGAATCAACCCAAGCCTCATCCCGTGCCTCATCATGTGCACCCTGTAGACCCTGCATGGCCTCCCAATCTGTGCAATGGAAGTCATCAGGTGCCTCCTCTGGTGTGCTGTCGTAGTAACGGCCATGACTCTGTGCTGCACGCATCCAAACATCTGCGGGACCGACATCTAAACCACTCTGCCCTCTATCAAGAGCCTCCTCCATCATGTCGACATAGGTAGGTATGCCACTGCCCCCCCCTGTGTGCCCTGCCTGTCTGCCGGTATAACCTGTGCCATGTGTCCCACCTCTGCCACGTGATGCACCTGTGACCTTTGCCCGTGGCGTGTGCCCTGCACCTGTATAATCTGCCTCATCCCTCTCTGGTCTGGCAAACACAACCCGAATGGGCTCATCCTCATCATGCTCATCCTCTGACACTGGCTCATCTGCCTCATACAATGGGGGCTCTCTGTGCTCAAGCCCAAGCTCTCTCTCTCTCTCTCTCTCATCTCGGCAAGCTCCCTCTCTCTCTCTGCCATCAACTGTGTGCCCAGGTCATCTGCAGGCATGGGATGGGTGCTGTCCGTAGGCAAGTCAACCTGGCGCTCCAAAGCGGATATCTTCGTCTGCAAGGTTTAAAATGTGCATGTCAGAGAGACAACTTTATCAAGAAATGAAACCAACATACCAGGAGTCAACCAACATGCTATGAAAGATTAGCTTATCACCTGCAATGCGCTCGTAATGGTCGGAAGCCTCCTGGCGAGACGTGCGTTGGTGCTACAGAACACCAACCGCTCCAACTGACTCACTGACAACCGGTTCCTTCTCCTCGTGTGAATCAGTGCCCATGTGCTCCAATTACGCTCACACACGGAGGCAGCACAGTCCTGTGGTGCGTGCATTGAAATACTTCAGCACATTGTGGCAAAGGTGAAACTTCAACGAAACACAAAAAATGGAGGATAAAATGAGATGCATACCTGAGAAAGGACACGCAGTGCAAGACGCTGTATAGATGGGTATGTGCTACCGAACATGGTCCACCAGGTAATGGGTAGCTGCCTCCTCTCTGGATCCTGGGCAGCCGGGTGGCCGAATGTGCCCATGCCGAAACGAAATGCAGCGAGCTCCTCCATGAGCCTGATAGGATCCAAACCTATGTGTGGACCCACCCTGTGAATGTACTGAAGCCAATCGGCCTCGAGCTCTCTGTCTGCGATCTGTGTCGGAGAGAGGAAGAGGGGATGCAGCATGTGTGCAACGCTGTGGATACTCCTGTGGAAGTAGTTCCACCGCGTCTCCCATATGAACTTCAGCTCTATCATCCTGCAGGTGAGGGGCATGTGGTTTAGGGCATTACGAAAAAGCTTAACACTGACAGAAAAACAAACTAGCAAGTAGCAAAAAGATAAAGGTCAATTGCAACACTGTACCGCTTACCTCTCTGGCTGCAAGATGGGCAGCTGCAGGAACTGTCAAATCCAGTCCATGAGCTCATACACCAGTCCAAGTGTCGACCCCTCGTTGTCAGCCATGTGGAGCACAATGTAGAGTGGTCGAAGCAGTCCTGACAATGTCTGTGCATCCCTCCAGAACTGGTCTCCCCTCACCGTGGAAGAAAAGTGCTCCCCATCCTCAGTGTGCGGAAATGTACTGGCACCCCAAAGATCACTGGCAACCATCTGTAGAAGCTGGGCCCTGCACCTGATCAAACGGTCGGTGACCACCAAGTCGAATGCAAAGCGCTTGGGGGCTGGCTTACGGAGGTCCAGATGGCTGAACACCCGGAACATGGCAAGAACACGCCTCTTTCTGGTGACAAAAGTCACCAGGAAGAGGGCCTCCCGGACGATGGCTCTAACCCAGGGAAGTGCTCCAATGTCCCCCATCAGAAGGTCTATGCCGTGGGCTGCACAGGGGGTATGAACAATATGAGGGAACTCGGCCTCTAGCAGTACACCCATCTGAATGCAGTTCGTGGCATTGTCCGTCACCACCGTGACGACATGCTGTGGGCCTATGGCTAGGATGGAAGACCTGATGACATCAAACATGAACTCTGCAGATATGACTCTCCCCCCCCTGCTGCAATCCACTGCCCTCAAAAACTGTGTGCCCATGCAGCTGGAGACCAGTATGTTGAGGATCGGCCTCCTCCTGACATCAGTCCAGCCATCGGACATGATGCTGCAACCGTAAGTGGCCCAGTGCCGACGCAGAGGCTCCATCTCTCTAGACAAGGACTCGACCCTATCCCTCAGCATGTGTGTGCGGACAACCTCTGAACTAGGGACTCTCCAGCTAGGGCTGATAGACTGTGCAAGGCGGAAGGCCCTTCTGAAGGGCTCAGAGTCGGTGATGGCAAAGGGCAGGTTCAGCTCGTAAACCAGACTGGCCACAGCCTGTGTGGCCTCTCTGTCCATGTGCGGCTGATGCGCGCTGCGAATGGTCTGCTGCACGAGGGCTCTCCCTGGTGGGCGACGGGTGGTGGACCTCCAGCACGGTGCACCAACCGTGACGGGAATGGACGATGACGCGACAGGCTGGGCACTGGTGGATGCATCGGCTGTAGACGTGGAATGGGGAGAGTGGGATGCACTGGCAGGGATGGGTGCAGCAGCATAGGTGGGGTGCACTGGTGGAGGGGCAACATCTGGCATGGGGTACGAAAACTGCTGGCTGAGGAGGTCATCCGGATGGGAAGGGAAGGAAGAAGGGATCTCTTCCACATCCTCGAAGGCCCGCCCAGTACCATCCTGGGCCTGCTCGGGTGGCGGAGAGTTTATGAGAAAGTCGTAGACTGGTGGAGTGCGAGCAACAGTGGGTGGTGGTGGAACCGCAGTGGCAACTGTCGGACGCGATGGGACGGGATCCACCGGAATCTGAGCAGATGGGGGTGCGTGAGGCAGAACTGTCTGAGGGGCAAAGGGACCGGAGGAGGATGCACTCCCTCTCCTCGTGCGTGCCAGCCAAGCAGGCAGCAACTCTGGGTTAGTCACATAAGGAGCGGTGCAAAATCGGAGAACGCCCTCCGAAATGGTATTCTCCCCTGCCACGAGCCGCGGCCCGTAGGTGTCCAGTAGTCGCTGCCTGTCGGGGACGGTCATGCTGCCACAAGGGGCAGCATTCAAGGTGGCACCATTTTTGGCGCGTGCACCGAGCAGATGGCCTTTAAGGCGAGTGAGGGATGCAGCAAACTCGACGAGACAGTATCGGCAGCGCACGATCTTCTGACCGGTCTTGTTGGCCTTGTCGGCAACCCGCCTGACAATGTCTACCTCGTCCCACAGACTGGAAAGGTCGGATTGCACCATTGCAGATGAAATGAGGGATGGATTGCTGGAAAAAAAACAGTAGGGTTCACTGTTGGAGAGACGCTGAAAATGGGCGAATGCAGGGCAAAGGAAATCAGATGCAAGGCAGGGCGTTGCGTGGGCGATGGGCGACGCAAGGAATCAAAGGCAGGCAAGAAAAACCAGCAACGATGGCAGGGCGGAGAGGGCGCAAAAAAATTTCAGAGGAAATGCGAGGGGGGCAGGTAGGTTTAGGTAAATTTTTTTATTAAAAAATATTAAATAATAAAAATATTATTATATTGTGGTACCGCGGTACCATCATGGTACCGCGGTACCAGTATGGTCCCGCGGTACCGGGATCCGCGGTACCCAGTACCGCGGGACCTATGATATATATATATATATATATATATATATATATATATATATATATATATATATATATATATTTTGCCAAAATAACATGGGATTTTTTTTTTTTTTTTTAGTATTATGGTTCCGCCCTGGTACCGCAGATCCCAAGGTGGTACCGTACCGGCGATACCACTGTTATGGTACCGGCGGTACCATACCAGCGGTACCACGGGGTACTATGATATATATATATATATATATATATATATATATATATATATATATATATATCATAGGTCTCGTGGTTGGTGTTCTGTAGCACCAACGCACGTCTCGCCAGGAGGCTTCCGACCATTACGAGCGCATTGCAGGTGATAAGCTAATCTTTCATAGCATGTTGGTTGACTCCTGGTATGTTGGTTTCATTTCTTGATAAAGTTGTCTCTCTGACATGCAAATTTTAAACCTTGCAGACGAAGATATCCGATTTGGAGCGCCAGGTTGACTTGCCTACGGACAGCACCCATCCCATGCCTGCAAATGACCTGGGCACACAATTGATGGCAGAGAGAGAGAGGGAGCTTGCTGAGATGAGAGAGAGAGAGCTTGGGCTTGAGCACAGAGAGCCCCCATTGTATGAGGCAGATGAGCCAGTGTCAGAGGATGAGCATGATGAGGATGAGCCCATTCGGGTTGTGTTTGCCAGACCAGAGAGGGATGAGGCAGATTATACAGGTGCAGGGCACACGCCACGGGCAGGGGTCACAGGTGCATCACGTGGCAGAGGTGGGACACATGGCACAGGTTATACCGGCAGACAGGCAGGGCACACAGGGGGGGGCAGTGGCATACCTACCTATGTTGACATGATGGAGGAGGCTCTTGATAGAGGGCAGAGTGGTTTAGATGCCGGTCCCGCAGATGTTTGGATGCGTGCAGCACAGAGTCATGGCCGTTACTACGACAGCACACCAAAGGAGGCACCTGATGACTTTCATTGCACAGATTGGGAGGCCATGCAGGGTCTACAGGGTGCACATGATGAGGCACGGGATGAGGCTTGGGTTGATTCAGGGGTTGGTGCACAGGATGATTCAGATGTTGGTGCACAGGATGATTTAGAGGCTGGTGCACAGGATGAGTCCCAGAGCCCAGAGCATTTGTATTCGGATGCCCAGCTGTCCGACTTGGTTGCCACATTGGATTCAGAGGCCCAGCTGATGCCGAGTGTCAGGGTGCCCCCATCATCTCTTGCCAGCATGCCACACACAGAGTCCCAGCCAGAGCAGCCGCATGAGGTGCCTACAGTTCCTCCAGCTCCTCAGAGGGTGTATGTGCGTCGCACAGCTCCTCCAGTGCCACCGATGCCATTTAGGCCTGCAGCCCCTCCATCGCCGTCCACTTCTGCAGCACCAGGTCTCCATGGCAGGCCACCATCTGTGCCCAGGTTTTCTCTTGCAGCGCCCACATCCACAGTGGCTCCTCCAGTGGCAGCACCCACGTCACATCCTCCTCCTTTGGCAGCACCCAGGATGTACCAGTACCGGCCACCACAGCGCCCCTTTCAGTACATATCGCCACTGTACTCGCCTCCTGCACAGCCAGTTCCTCCACCTGCAGCAGCCCCACGGGCACACACTCCACGAGCTCATCCTCCTCGCTCAGTTGCACAGGGAGTTCCCTCTTTTGCTTCCCTATCCCAGCCGGCCTCAGCTTGGGCCCAGCCTAGCCAGCCAGGTGATTTGCATGGGGGTGACGAGGCATTGACAGCTCCTCTTGTCCCAAGAGACCAGGAAGGCCCAAGGGTGCACCGAACAAGAAAGGCAAGGCATAGAAACTGCCAGGGAGGAGAGGACGACCACGCAGGGCTCCAGGTACAGGTAGAGGTGCAGTATCACAGCCAGTTGGAGCAGGTGTTGTTGGTTTGGCCTGCTTGGGGGCTGATGCGGAGGCTGATTGGGAGGATGAGGATGACGAGTCTTCCCTCACAGCCCATGCCAGTTCCAGACAGGCAGAGATATCGGCTATGAGATTCAGCTCGGGGCCCTGAGTTGTCTCCAGAGCATTCGTCTGAGTCAGAGCCAGAGCATTGATTGTGGCTCTGTTGTTTTAGTTTCAGTAGTTTGTCTCTAGCAGACGGTCTACCATTGTACTCAGATGATTTTTCACATTATATACAATGTTTGGCGTACATTATTTGCTGCACATTGTGCGTATGTCGCTCTGTACATGTGATGCTTTATTTTATGTTGAAGAATTCTATGTGCGTGTCTGAATCCTATTTTCATTTAATTTCGTTTGAAGTGAATGCTAGCTTCACATATATGCACCTACATCATGAGCACAACAATCACCCCTACACCCCAAACGACATTTCATAAACACATGTAATACATCTGCATTTAAAAAAATTACAGACATTGCATCTTACATGACCAGGCTCGCGTTGCACAAAAAACAACTATGTATATATTCAACCGTTGTATCAGGATAACATCACATATACTGTCATTTTTTTAAGCAGCCATCTAGTTATTTGCTGCACCATAAACTGCCGAAAACTACATAGCAACAGTCCGCCACATACGGCTGGACCTCATCTATTCTAAACATCCCTCACTGATCCTCCACCGACTCCTCACCCTCGTCTGGTGCATTGTTTTGTCGCTCTTGCTCTGCCTCCCGGTTAGCCCGAGCTGCCTCCTAGTTAGCCCGACGTCTAGCCGCCCTTTCCCTGACCATGATGAGCTGCCATCGTGTGAAATTCATTCCGATCTGCTCATCCAGATCCAGCTCCACAGCGGGGGCGGGTGGCTCCGGTTCCGGATTTCTCTGTCGAGTCTGTCGCAGCATCTCTCGGATATCTGCCTCTTGCTTCCGATGCCTCTCGTTGTGCCTTCGGATATCTTCCTCAAGCTTCCTCCTGGCTTCGCCCTCGGGCTTCGGTGGTATGCGCTCAGCCATCTCGATCGACCTTCTCCTCACAGCACCCTGGCTCTCAAACAGCCTCTCACAGCCTGTCACCGGCTCTCGCTTGCTCTCTCATTGTCTATCACTAGCTCTCTCACAGTCTCTGAAAATGCCGACCACAATGGCATTGTGAGTGCCTATTTATCCCCACAGCCTGATCGGCCATGTGGATCCCCATCATCCCTCCATGTGCCTCTGTACCTGCCCCCATGTGATGCTCCCCCCCTGTGTTGGTCTCCCATTGGCCCCATGGTCTGCTCACCCACAGTGCCCATGTGCCTTTGTACCTGCCCCCATGTGATGCTCCCCCTCTGTGTTGGTCTCCCATTGGCCCCTCGGTCTGCTCACTCGCAGTGCCCATGTGCCACTGCAACAGTCCCCTGCATCATGTACTGTACCCTCTTTTTTTACACCCAGAACCCCCTTTTTTAACTTTTTTTTGTCCTTTTTTGGTAGTTAATATGCAAAAGAAAATTACTAAAAATATATTAAAAAATAAAAAAAAATATTAAAAATGGTACCGCCCTGGTACCGCGGATCCCAGGGCGGTACCGTACAAGGGGTATCACTGATCTGGTACCGGCGGTACCATACCAACAGTACCAGAGGGTACTATGATATATATATATATATTTATATATATATCATAGAACCCGGTGGTACCGCCATTATGGTACCGCCGGTACCATAATGGTGGTACCGCCAGTACGGTACCGCCTTCTGGTCCGCGGTACCATTTTTCAATATATTTTTTTTAATAATTTTTACATAGATCCAGCGGTACCAGGATCCGCGAATCCCGGTACTATGGATCCATATTGGTACAGCGGATCCATGATGATCCCCCGTACCATAATATATAATATTTTTTTTAAATTAAAAAAAAAATAATAATTCAGTGGGCAATATGGGTATCAGCTTGAAGCTCTTGACGAGAGTAGTGCATTTATGCAGGTTGCTACCCATATTGCCCACTAAAATATTATTTTTTTAAAAAAAAAATTTAAAAAAAAATTAAAAAATGGAACCGCCCTGGTACCGCGGATTTTTGGGTGGCACCATAACCGCGGTACCACCATTATGGTACCACAGTACCATAATGGCGGTACCACGTGCCACCATGATGTATATATATATATATATATATATATATATATATATATCATGGTGGCACGTGGTACCGCCATTATGGTACCGTGGTACCATAATGTAAGTTAGGCCCAAAAAATGTGAAAAAAAAGGGTTTAGGGTTTAGAAAAAAGGGGGGACTGTATAGGGGGCACTGTGGGGGAGCAGACCACGGGCCCAATCGGAGTGCAGCATGTGGGGGAGCAACACATGGGGGCAGGTACAGTAGCACATGGGCACTGTGGGGGAGCAGGCCATGGGGGAGCAACAAATGGGGGCCGGTACAACGGCACATGGAGGGATCATCAACAACTGCACATGGGGAAACAGGCTGTGGTGTTAAATAGGCACTCACAAGGCCATTGTGAGAGGCATTCAGAGGCTGTGAGAGAGCCAGTGAGAGGCTGTGAGAGCCAGTGAGAGAAACAGGGTGTTGTGAGATGGCGGAGTGCATACCACCGAAGCCCGAGGGCGAAGCTAGGAGGAAGCTCGAGGAAGATGTTCGAAGGCACAACGAAAGGCATTGGAAGCAAAAGGCATACATTGCAGAGATGCTGCGACAGACTCGACAGAGAAATCTGGAACTAGAGCCACCCGCCCCCGCTGTGGCCTCTGCTCCCGCTGTCGAGCTGGATTTGAATGAGCAGATTGGAATGAACTTCACACGACGACAGCTCATTGTGAACAGGGAAAGGGTGGCCTGCCGTCGGGCTAACCAGGAGGCAGATCGGGCTAACCGAGAGGCAGAGCGAGAGCGACAGAACAATGCACCTGACGAGGGCGAGAAGTTAGTGGAGGCTCTGTAGGAATGTTTAGAATAGATAGGGTCTAGCCGTATGTGGCTAACTGTTGTTATGTGATTTTCGGCAGTAGATGAGGCAACATTTAGTGTCTAACATAGTGTAAAGAACAGCCCCAGCCGTATATGGCGGGATACGTATTGTTATTTTGATACATCTGTTAAATTAATGTACAATGTGTTTTTTGTGCAACGCGTGCCTGGTGTATTGCAATGTAATGTATGTGTTTATGAAATTCTATCAAGGGGGGTGTATTTCTGTGAAGTGCATCTGCTATCAATCTCTGCAGTTGAAACTAATTGAAAATACCACACACACACACACACACACAATTCGAAATAGTATTGAAAACATAGCATCACATTTACAAATCGACAAATACACAATGTGCAGCAAATAAAGTACGTCCAACACTGGATATAATTTGTAAAATGGTCTGAATACAGTGTTTGACCATCTGGCCGCCAAACATGTAACCTGATATCAAACTGCTAAAAATAAAATAACATAGCCACAATCAATGCTCTGGCTCTGACTCAGACGAATGCTCCGGAGACAACTCAGGACTCTCGCAACCGATATCTATGCCTGTCTGGAACTGGCATGGGCTGTGTATCCGAGGAGGACTCGTCATCCACATCCTTTCAATCTGCCTCCGCATGAGCTCCCAAGCAAGCCAAACCAACTAGACCTGCTCCAGCTGAATGTGACTATGTATCTCTAGCTGTACCTGGAGCCCTGCGAGGTCATCCTCTCTTCCCTAGCTGCTTTTGTGCTCTGCCTTTCTTGTTCGGTGCACCCTTGGGCCTTCCTGGTCTCTTGCGGACAAGGGGAGCTATCAATGCCTCATCACCCCCATTCAAATCATCTGGCTGGCTAGGCTGGGCCCAAGCTGAGGCTGACTGGGATAGGGAAGCTAGAGAGGGGTATCCCTGTGCAGTTGAGCGGGGAGGATGAGCCCGTGGAGTGTGTGCCCGTGGGGCTGCTGTAGGTGGAGGAACTGGCTGTGCAGGAGGCAAGTACAGTGGCGATATGTACTGAAAGGGGAGCTGTGGTGGCCGATACTGGTACATTTGCCAAAGGAGGAGCCAGTGGAGTGGGTGCTGCCAAAGGAGGAGGATGTGAAGTGGGTGCTGCCACTGGAGGAGCCACTGTGGATGTGGGCACTGCTAGAAAAAACCTGGGCATAGATGGTGGCCTGCCATGGAGACCTGGTGCTGCAGAAGTGGACGACGATGGAGGGGCTGCAGGCCTCAATGGCATCGGTGGCACTGGAGGTGCTGTGCGGCGCACATATACCCTCTGAGGAGCTGGAGGAGCTGGAGGCACCTCATGTAGCTGCTCTGGCTGGGACTCTGTGTATGGCATGCTGGCAAGAGATGATGGGGGTGCCCTGATACTCGGCATCTGCTGGGCCTCTGAATCCAATGTGGCAATCAAGTCGTCTAGTTGGGCATCTAAATACAAATGCTATGGGCTCTGGGCTCTGGGCCTCATCTTGTGCACCATCCCCTGAGTCATCCCGTGCCTCATCATGTGCACCCTCCCTGTAGACCCTGAATGGCCTCCCAATCGGTGCAATCAAAGTCATCTGGTGTCTCCTCTGGTGTGCTATCGTAGTAACGGCCATGACTCTGTCCAAGGTTGCATCGAATCGCGGTTCGTTACGGTTCGAACCATCGAATCCTTCGGACCTGGTTCGAACCGTTCGAACCGTCTGGCCCTAAAATGATTCCTTGGCCCTCGGGAGTCGGGATTCTGTTCGTGCGAGAGAGAGAGAGAGAGAGAGAGAGAGAGAGAGAGAGAGAGAGAGAGAGAGAGAGAGAGAGAGAGAGAGAGGGTGTGCACTCAGTGTGCATTTGCCATTCAAATTGTGTGTGTGCTCAGTGCTGTGTGAGAGAGAGAGAGAAAATGGTGTGATTTTGTGTGTGTGTGTGTGTGTGTGTGAGTGATTGTGTGATATTGTGTGTGTGTGCACTGTGTATGTGTGTCCATTGTCTTTTGATGTGTACAGTGTGTGTGAGTGAATCAGTGAGTGTGTGTGATATTGCGTGTGTGTGTGACATGTGTGCATTGTATGTGTGAGTTTTGAGATGTGTGCACACTGCACTGTGAGTTTGTGTGAGGCTTGAGCACTGAGATTGTGTGTGTGTGCACTGTGTGTGTTTTGTGTGTCAATGTGTGTGCACTTAGCATTGTGTGTGACATTGTGTGCACTGTGTGTGTTGAATCTTGATGGGGTTCAATGTGGGGTTTGGGCAGTGGGAATTGTGAGATGGGTGTGGGACTTGGATAGCTACTTAGTTAGAAGTTAGAACTTAGAACTTAGAAGTTAGGAGTTAGTGACTAGTCTGAGTTACTAGTTACTAGAGTCTAGTTAGAACTTAGAACTTAGAAGTTAGAACTTAGAGAAATCTGTAGACTGTCACCTGAGAGAGAGAGAGAGAGAGAGAGAGAGAGAGAGAGAGAGAGAGAGAGAGGCCACCATGCCGAAGGATAGGGATCCCTTGTGGGATCATGTCACCATCGCTGCGGCCTATGGCACATCGGGCACAAAGAGATGGACTTGCAAATAATGTCGCCAGTCTTTCACTGGAGGGCCCACACGCATTAGGGCACATTTGCTGCGTTTGAGGGGGTACGAGATTGCCCCTTGCATGCATGCTCCTGACACGCTTCTCACTCCTGTCACATCGGAGGAGGTTGGTCGTTCGAGGATGGGGCCCAGACCGAGAGGTAAACATTCAACTCTAAGACTCTTACACTTCAAAGTTCAAACATTGATCAAGTTTTAAGTTTGAACTTTTAGCTCACATGATACATCAAGTTTGAAGTTTCAATTTCATTGATCATCTAATTTCTAAATTGTATTGTAATTTCAAATTTGTCTTTTTTGGCAGATCGAGATGCAGTCACGGCGACACAGCTAGAGGCCACCACATCACGCCCCCCAGTTGCCATCCGCTCACCCCTCGCTTCCCATGGCCCGGAGGACAGAGCTGCAGATGAGGCAGGGCCTAGTACCCACCCTGACCCGCCTTCTGGTGCAGGATCTTCAACACCACCTCCAGCCATGACCATACCGGCACTGGCATTGTGGACCATATTAGTAGTGAAGAAGGTAAACTCAGATGGTCTAGGGGAGATGGAAATAGGTGTGTCAGTATTATATAAGGAAGTGGCAAAATCAGTCCAAATGCACGATCATCAAGGAGCGGAGGTGGAGCACGGGGAATGAACTCACGCCAAAATGTGCCTGTGGAAGAACTATAGAGGAGACCAATAAGTCGTCGCTCTTCCAAACTATCATATGCCCGTTTCTTACGACAAAGTAAGCCGGTAAAGAGACGACGCGTGGATTGCAAGAGTGAATGATCTGAGAGAGTGGTAGGAGAGATACGAAAATCATGGATGAGTGAGATGGATGATGGTGATCCCATAAGGTAATCAACAACACTACGGCCGCCACTGTGGGGATGGCAGGTGTATCTGTCCGAGTCGGGGCTAGCAAGTTAAACCATTAAAAATGGCCAACTCATGAGCTTCTCCTAATTGCAATAAGTATTCGCCATAGGTGGTAATGGGGCCCTCAGAAATCCTAGTAACACACATGTCATCTCCATCAAGGGCACGTACACGAAGCTGGTCCATAGAATCATAAAATTTTGTCTGCCGTGAAGCTGTCCTGACATTAAAGTCGCCAGTGAGAAAGATGTAACCTCGTTCTGCATATCTAATATATATGTAGAAAGATCAATGTAGGGTGAACCAATACCCTCCACAAAGGAAGAAGATACTGGAGGGAAATAACAAGCTGCAACAAAGATGTCTCTGTCAGAACCAACGCTATGCGCGTCAATACCGTGAGTGTTCATCATGGCTGATGAACTCAAAAATAGGATGCAGTGACTCCTTATATAGGCAAGCGACCCACCAGAACCCCTTCCACTAGCAGATCTCACCTCATGTCAATAGATCGAGTCCCATCTGTATCCTAGAAAAGTCGGTAAACCCCTCTCCTGAGTCTCATGAGTCTCCATGAAAAGTAATAGATCTTTCTCACCAATGAAACAATCAGATCACCAGCAATGTATGCCCAACCCGATGATCACATAGAGATTTGATTAGTTGAAAGTCAATAAAAGGACTTTAGGCCTTTTTGCAGAACTTTTAATGTCGCAGGGCCTAATGTGAATGTACTCAAGCCAATCCGCCTTGAGCTCCCTGTCTGCGATCTGTGTCTGAGAGAGGAAGAGGGGATGCAGTATGTGTGCAACGCTGTGGATACTCCTGTGGAAGTAGTTCCACCGCGTCTCCCAGATGAACTTGAGCTCGGTCATCCTGCATGTGAGAGGCATGTGGTTTAGGGCATTACGGAAAAACGTAATCTTAACAGGAAAACAAACTAGCAATGATTGAAAAAAAGTTAAAGCGCAATTACATTGCTATATTGCTTACCTCTCTGGTTGCAAGATGGGCAGCTGCAGGAACTGTCCAATCCGGTCCATGAGCTCATACACCAGTCCAAGTGTGGACCCCTCGTTGTCAGCCATGCGGAGCACAATGTAGAGTGGTCGAAGGAGTCCTAACAATGTCTGTGCATGGAGATGTCTGCTCTCAAACAAGCCAACACCAAACTTTAACAAGAAATAGATCTTCTGAGAAAAGAATTCAAGTCCTAACATCTTCTTGCTACCACACCATCGCACAAACTCAAAGAATTGGAGGACAAAATCGAGAAGCAGAAGGAGGAAACCTTTTCTTGGGCAGCAATTATCGAAAAAGATAGCAGACCAAGTGCCCCTATTTCTTCGGTCATTTCAGCTACTCTTTCAGAAGAGAGATCTAGGGAGCAAAAAGCATACAATGTTCGAGTAAGGGGCATCGCAAACACCCAAAATGCTCTTGAAGAAGCAAAAGGTTTCCTTGAAACTACACTTGGGCATCACAATAGAGATATAGATTCAGCATGGAGAACAACCAGAGATGATGCTACCCTCATCATCCGTTTTACATCCTTGGAGAGCCGTCGCGATACTTTGCGTTGTAGAGCCAAGCTACGTGGTTCTCAAATATATATGGACGATGATCTTACGTACATACAAGTTGAGGAATGGCGTTTAGCCTCCCAAGAAGCTAAAATGACAGGTAGACTTGTTATCTACAGGGATGGCCGAATCCGATACATTGACAATGTGTCTAAGGATGCTGAAAAATAGGGAATTGGGGTGCCCAGTATTGGGAGCATACTGGGACCCCATCCACACCGCTTGCAGATGGGGTTTGGAATTGCAACGACATACATTCATCGTCCCACGCAGGGTGCCAAATCCCTCTCACTTATTAACTAGGGTTAGGGTTGCCTTAGGGTTAACTTGAGGATGTTCTTCGCCAGTTGGTCTTATTGGCTCGTCTTCATCACTTTGTTTTGATTATGTGTCTTCTTGATTTGCATAATCATTTGACATGAATGATGTCTGCTTTAGCTCTTCGTCTGATGATGCAAGAACTGACGAGAATTTGTTTAACTCTGCTTCCCTTAAGTGGACTTCAATGTTGTTGGCATCTACACAAAATTGTGTAGGTGTTGTATAGGATGTGAATGCTTTCATACCAGCTTTGATTTTGTCGAGCAAGCCAGTATAATAATATGCCATTACAATCTTTGAAGGAATGGGAGGATCACAATCCGTCATCATGTTGACAACTCTTTGGGTATAGTCTCGAATAGTTTCATCAGGAAACATAACTACTCGAGCCAATTGTTGCTCTATAGTTGCCATAGCCTCGACAATAGATGACTTGATGTATCAGGAAAATATCTGGCTGTCCCACTTTTTTTTTTTTTTTTTTTTTGGGGGGGGGGAGGTTTAGGTGAAGGTTCCTCTCAGAGAACTGATATTCTTGCAGAAAGGTGTGAAACTTTCTACAAAAAGCTACCAACAACTAGTGGAACGTTCACTTAGCCTTCATTTTTTATAGTTTTATCCTTCGCCGACCTGACAGTAGATAGATCTGAATCACACCTATGTGCAGTAGAACGGGCGAAGGTTCTTTTTCTGTTTTTAGTATTATCCTTCGCCGACCTGACAGTAGATAGATCTGAATCACACCTATGTGCAGTAGAACGGGCGAAGGTTCTTTTTCTGTTTTTAGTATTATCCTTTGCCGACCTGACAGTAGATAGATCTGAATCACACCTGTGTAGTAAAACGGGCGAAGGTTCTTTTTCTGTTTTTTACGGTTTTTGGTTTTTTTTTTTGTCAATTTCAAAAATTTGTAGCTTGCTTATTACTTAACGAAATGTAGAAAAAATTATATCTCCAAAAAGCCCTTTCAATGCTCTACAACTCTAGCTATTCAGATGGAATTATAGAGAATAGAAGGTAGGGCGAAAAATGAATCAAACAGGGCAAAAAAAATACAGAATCTGGAAGTTTCTGGTTTTTGACAAGTTTACAAAATTTTGTGGCCAACTTCAAAAATTTGTAACTTGTTCAGTACTGAACGGAATCCAAAAAAAATTATATGGAAGGAAAGCCCTTTCAATGCTCTACAATCCTAGCTATTCAGATTGAATTATAGATAATAGAAGGTAGGGCGAAAAATGAATCAAACAGGGCAAAAAAAAATACAGAATCTGGAAGTTTCTGGTTTTTGACAAGTTTACAAAATTTTGTGGCCAACTTTAAAAAATTTGTAACTTGCTCAATACTGAACGGAATCCAAAAAAAATTATATGGAAAGAAAGCCCTTTCAATGCTCTACAATCCTAGCTATTCAGATTGAATTATAGAGAACAAAAAATTGGCCCAAAATTGAATAAAAAAGAAGTGAAAATAAATAAATAAATAAACACAGAAAATACAGTCACCACTCATTTTTTGAACGTTTTTGGACATAACTCTCACAAATCACATCCATAATGCAAAGCTAACCCTAGCATGCCAAGACCAAGATGCCTAAATGCATTCTAACCACAAAATATGAAAGAAAAGATGAGAGTGCATTGCTCCCCGACAACGGCGCCAAAAATTGTAGGGCTCTCGCCTGTCACGACTTGTAGTAGTTGCGTTCCCAAGGGAGCATGACCTCAACTTCAACCTGTTAGCAAGAGAATGGCAGAGTGAACCTGTGTGAGAGAAGAGAACACCAAAAGAGATGAAGGTTAGAGAGAAATATGAGAGAGAGAGAGAGAGAGAGAGAGAGAGAGAGAGAGAGAGAGAGAGAGAGAGAGAAAGAAAGAAGAAAGCTTTATTAATGTCTTTTCCATGCCAAAAGGCATATAAGACTAAGGAAATACATGTCAAGTATGTGGTAACCGTGGAGCGTATAAACGCCTCCAAAAACGGTAATAAAGAAAAAAAAAGGAAACATCTAGTACAAGTTAAGATAACTACATAAATGATAATCTCTGTGCATGGTAGTCAAATGTGACCATGTCAAGATGCTAGGTCTGTACTGGCATTGTAGAAGGATGTAATGAGAGCTATAGCATGAGGAAGTGCAAGAGCCCGCTGACGTCGCCTGTGAACAGGAGCACGTATAGTGTGTCTCTGTGTAAGAGGTCTAGTAGGGCATGTAACTCTCGTGACCGCCTGAGGCTGGGTGATGCGTCGTCTCTGCATCCTAGGTCTGGGAATGTCGTCGCAATCGCTGTCAGTCATGTCTGCATCAGGACGTGATCTCCGGCGAGAGAAGAAGGATGTAATCTGAGACTGTGTGTCTGGATAAGTGTGCTGAGCTGTCTGACATAGGTCCTGACGTTGGAGGGACATCTCACGTATCATAAGTGCCACACATCTAGGGTCCTCATATGAGAGAGAGAGAGAGAGAGAGAGAGAGAGAGAGAGAGAGAGAGAGAGAGAGAGAGAGAGAGAGAGAGAGAGAGAGAGAGAGAGAGAGACCCAATGGGGAGAATTGCTTTAGATTAGCAAGATTGAATATGCAATACAAAGGAGATGGTCTCCTTTTATAGTTGAGAGGAGGACCCTGGCCTCAAAATCCTATTGGTCCATTTCTGTCTCCCTAACTATTTAAACTTAAAAAAGAGTGGGAACCATCCAAAATTGGAGGGAAACCCAACTTTATTCACTAACTTGACATTTAGGCCCTGCGACATTAAAAGTCCCGCAAAAAGGCCTAAAGTCCTTTTATTGACTTTCAACTAATCAAATCTCTATGTGATCATCGGGTTGGACTTACACACGCAGGGTGCCAAATCCCTCTCACTTTTTAACTAGGGTTAGGATTGCCTTGGTATCCGCAAACCCTCCAACAGCCAGTATCTCGCGATTCCAGATCACTATGCTTTCATGCATGATTCGGGCTAAGCCTTCAGTTCCACACTAGTCATCCTTGCTGAGTTTGTGGTCCCGCCTATGTACCTTGATGCCCTAGTCCAAGTCATCACATATATACAACGCGTCAGTGCGTTCTAGTCTTCTGAGCAGAGATATACTCAGGCTGCTCTCATTTCATCTCAGAGCCTTCACAGTCAGGGCTACTATTTGGCTTGGTTCTCTCAGGCCTCTAGACTTCTTGGCACACTCGGTATCTCTATCACTGCACTTTCTTCTAGTACCCATGACTACATCGATGATTCATCTATAGAGCTTACCTTGATCAAGCCTGGCAGGGTCAGTTGAGTGGCAAATCCGACTTTTATCGGCTTCATTTTTTGGAGACTGATGTATTTGGGTTCCCACTTCTACCACACTACCTACGCTCTGGGTTATCACATGGTCTCAAATTCATATTGGGTCAACTTCGTGTCTCTTCACACCAGCTTGACATTGAGATTGGTCGGTTTCAGGGTACCCCACGAGAGGATAGAATCTGCCAGCTATGTTCCCTTTGTGCGGTGGAGACTGAGGAGCATTTTATCTTCATTTGCCTAGCTTATTATGAGATTCGTGGGAGATACTATTGCTTGTTCAAGGATACACCATTCACTTTGCTCTCACTTGTTACAAATGAGGATAGCCAGATCCACCTACCCCTCCTCCGTCTATGCCTGTTGCGGTTCCTATCTCTCCATCAAACCCTATTCTTGACAACAGTGAAACTACTGTAGCTATTCCCTTGACTCCAAACACTCCAAAAGCACCTGTTTCTCTCCCTCCATATGCATTGGTCAAACTTCTTCGGGATGATCAACTCCGTCTATTTGAATACCTCAACAATCACAGAGAGCAACTGGCTTCTCATGATTCCCTGCTTCTAGTGGTGCAATTGCATCTTCAGAAGTTGGATACTTCCATTCAAGAACTTAAGAACGAAGTTACAGTTATAAAAAGTGAAGCCTCTTCCCAAATCGCTACTTTGGCAAAAATCCAGCAACTCGAAAATCAGGTGGAACAACACCATACAGCTGTCCAGTCATGGGCAGATGTGCTTAAAGGTTTGTCTCCAATTATCTCTCCACCTACGCCTTCACCTTCGCTTATCTCAGCCACGTTCACTGAGACTTGTCTGCGAGAGCATAAAGCTCTCAATGTTCGTGTTAGAGGTATTCTGAACTCTCAAAATGCTGTTGCAGAAGCTGAGAAGTTTTTGGAAGGAAATCTTCAACACCATAGCAAAGGAATGGAAACTGCCTGGCGACCTAAGAAGGACCTGAATACTCTTGTCATCCGCTTCACATCTGTGTCTCACCGGCGTGAAGTTCTTGGGAAGAGATTCAAATTGTGGGAAACCAAAATCTACCTGGACGAAGATCTTACCTTCATCCAAGTTCAAGAACGTAAGAAGGCAAGACAAGAAGCTCTATTAACTGGCAAACGACTTATCTATCGTGATGGTATTATCAGACTGGTAGATCGAAAGCCTATAGTTAATGATAATTCTGAGATAGAATTTGAGATAGAGGAATGAAGAGATATCCAGTTGAACATGTAAATGGTCTACGTACCATATAATCCTGGCTATATGACTCTCTTCCTAGTTAGTTAGTTTGTTTTTTCTGCTTTGACGGCACTGATCCGTCTTGTGTCCAACTTAGTTGATGTACTTGTTTGTCTTATATGCCTTTGGCATGGAAAAGATGTTAATAAAGCTCTCTCTCTCTCTCTCTCTCTCTCTCTCTCTCTCTCTCTCTCTCTCTCTCTCTCTCTCTCTCTCTCTCTCTCTCGGCATGGACAAGACATTAATAAAGCTTTCTTCCTCTTTTCAACCATAAACCATTTAGAAATGCAGTCTAGGCTCAGACATCACCTCAATCGGATGCCTACAAGTCAGTTCATGAGAATGGCAAAAATACACATGCATTTGGAGTGTGGCATTCAAATCTTGCTAGGCTTGTCGTAACGGTTAAAAATGACATTGTAGGAGTTACCGTGGGCATGAAGAAAGGTGGTCTAGAGCCAAACTTCATTCATTTCGTTGCCTATAGCTCAATGTAAACACTTTCAAAAACACTAAGCCTACTCTTACCAAAAAACTCAGTTGGTTGATTTCGCTTGCCACGGAACTCAAATCCCCCTGAGACCATGTGCATCACCTCCGGATCGATGAGTAGATGGACGCTGACTGCTCACTCTGAAAAATCCTCCTTTGTTGAAGAATTGTTTTTATTTATTTATTTTGGTGGGCAATATGGGTATCACAACTTGAAGCTCTTGGCAAGAGCAGTGCATTTATGCAGGTTGCTAGTAGTTTCGGGTGCAATATGCAGCTGGAACCAGATTTATGTGAATTTTTTTTCCTTCTAAAATTCGATTCTCATGTGCGAATCGTGATTCGTAGGGGTTGCGATTTGCGAATCGCGGTTACTCATGAATCGTGGTTCTCTGCAATGCTAATATATACAAAACATCAATATGCATTTGTGACATAGTGGCACGTGGTACCGCCATTATGGTACCGCGGTACCATAATGGTGGTACCGCGGTACCATAATGGTGGTACCGCGGTTATGGTGCCGCCCTCAGACCAGCGGTACCAGGGCGGCACCACAAAAATAATATTTTTTATTATTTAAAAAAAAAAAAACCCTTTTAATAGGCTAAAAGTAGGTAAAAAATTCAGGAAAAAAAAGGGGTACGGTTTAGAAAAAAGATGTTATTGTACAGGGGGACTATACTGGGGGCATTGTGGGAGAGCAGACCTGGTGGTCAATGGGAGTGCAGCATGTGAGGGGGCAGCAAATCCGGACAGGTACACCGTCACATGGGCATTGTGGGGGAGCAGACCACGGACCCAATTGGAGTGCAGCATGTGGGGGATCAGCACATGGGGCAGGTACAGTAGCACATGGGCACTGTGGAGGAGCAGACCATGGACCCAATCGGAGTGCAGCATGTGGGGGAGCAATACATGGGGCAGGTACAGTAGCACATGGGCACTGTGGAGGAGCAGACCATGGACCCAATCGGAGTGCAGCATGTGGGGGAGCAATACATCCGGACAGGTACACTGTCACATGGGCACTGTGGAGGAGCAGACTATGGACCCAATCGGACTGTAGCATGTGGGGGAGGTACAGTAGCACATGGGATCATCAACAAAAGCAAATTGGGAAACAGGCTGTGGGGTTAAATGGGCACTCACGAGACAGTGAGAGAGCCAGTGAGAGGCTGTGAGAGGCATTGTGAGAAGCTGTGAGGGAGAGCCAGTGGGAGGTTGTGAGAGAGAGGCATTGTGAGAGGCTGTGTCACAGACCGAGTGAGAGGCTGTGAGAGGGGGGCTGTGAGAGAGCCAGTGAGAGCCATTGAGAGGCTGTCAGAGGCTGTGAGGGTCATTTCGAGCAACAGGGTGTCGTGAGATGGCGGAGGGCGAAGCCAGGAGGAAGCTCGAGGAAGAGGTCCGAAGGCACAACGAAAGGCATCGGAAGCAAGAGGCAGACATTGCAGAGATGCTGCGAGAGACTCGGCAGAGACACCCAGAGCTGCAGATCCCCGCCCCCGCTGTGGCCCCCGCCCCTGCTGTCGAGCTGGATTTGGATGAGCCGATCGGAATGAACTTCACACGACGGCAGCTCATCATGGTCAGGGAAAGGGCGGCCAGACGTCGGGCTGACCAGGAGGCAGCTCGGGCTAACCGGGAGGCAGAGCGAGAGCGACATAACAATGCTCCTGACGAGGGCGAGGAGTCAGTGGAGGATCCATAGGAATGTTTAGCATAGATGGGGTCTAGCCGTATGTGGCTGACTGTTGTCATGTAATGTTCATCAGTAGATGAGGCAGTATTTAGTGTCTAGCATGGTGTAAAGAACAGCCCCAGCCGTATGCGGCGGGAATACGTATTGTAATTTTGATACATCTGATGAATTAATGTACGGTGTGTTTTTTGTGCAATGCGTGCCTTGTGTATTGCAATCTGATGTATGTGATTATGAAATGCTATCAGGGGGATTGTATTTGTGTTCTGCATATGCTCTCAAACTCTACAGTGAAAACTAATTGAAAACATGCTCACACCATTTGAAGTAAAACTGCAAGTAGAACATCACAATTACAAATTGACAAATACACATTGTGCAGTGAATAGAATACGTCCAACACTAAATATAATATGAAAAATGGTCTGAATACGGTGTTCGACCATCTGGCCGCCAAACATGGAACATGATATCAAACTGCTAAAAATAAAATGATAGAGCTACAATCAATGCTCTGCCTCAAACTCATATGAATGCTCCGGAGACAACTCAGGGCCCCGAGCTGACTCTCGCAACTGATATCTATGTCTGTCTGGTACTGGCATGGGCTGTGTATCCGAGGGGGAAGACTCGTCATCCTCATCCTCCCAATCTGCCTCCGCATGAGCCCCCAAGCAGGCTAAACCAACAACACCTACTGCAGCTGGCTGTAATACTGCACCTCTACCAGCAACTGGAGCCCTGCGAGGTCGTCCTCTCTTCCCTGGCAGTTTCTGTGCCCTGCCTTTCTTGTTCGGTGCACCCTTGGGCCTTCCTGGCCTCTTGCGGACGAGGGGAGCCGTCAATGCCTCATCACCCCCATGCAGATCACCTGGCTGACTAGGCTGGGCCCAAGCTGCGGCCGGCTGGGATAGAGTAGCTAAAGATGGGTGTCCTTGTGCAGCTGATAGTGGAGGATAGGTCCGAGGAGTGTGTGCCCGTGGGCCTGCTGCTGGTGGAGGAACTAGATGTGGAGGGGCCGTCCCTGCAGGAGGCAAGTACAGCGGTGATTAGTACTGAAAGGGGCACTGTGGTGGACGGTACTGGTACATCCTGGGTGCTGCCAAAGGAGGAGCCGGTGCCGTGGGTGCTGCCAATGGAGGAGGATGTGCTGTGGGTGCTGCCACTGGAGGAGCGTCTGTAGATGTGGGTGCTGCAAGAGAAGATCTGGGCACCGATGGTGGCCTGCCATGGAGACCTGCTGCTGCAAAAGTGGATGGCGATGAAGGGGCTGCAGGCCTCAACGGTATCGGTGGCACTGGGGGTGCTGTGCGGCGCACATACACCCTCTGAGGAACTGGAGGAACTGCAGGCACCTCGTGTAGCTGCTCTGGCTGAGACTCTGTGTAGGGCATGTTGGCTAGAGAGGATGGGGGTGCCCTGACGCTCGGCATCTGCTGGGCCTCTGAATTCAAGTCTGCAATCAAGTCATCCAGCTGGGCATCTGAATACAAATGCTCTGGGCTCTAGGACTCATCATGAGCACCATCCTCTAGATCATCCCGTGCCTCATCCTGTGCACCATGCGGACCCTGCATGGCCTCCCAATCGGTACAATCAAAGTCATCTGGTGACTCCTCTGGTGTGTTGTCATAGAAATGCCTATGGCTCTGTGATGCACGCATCCAAGCAGCTGCGGAAGGTAAACCCAAATCACTCTGCCCCCTATCAAGAGCCTCCTCCATCATATCAACATAAGAAGGTATGCCACTGGCCCCCCCTGTGTGCCCTGCCCGTCTCCCGGTATAATCTGTGGCATGTGTCCCATCTCTACCACGTGATGCACCTGTGACCCCTGCTCTAGGCGTGTGCCCAACACCTGTATCAGATGCCTCATCCCGCTCTGATCTAAAACAATAATGTAAGCATGCTAAATACTGAAAAATCATGAACTAATGGAAATACTGATGGAGAGGACATAAGTGGTCACAGCAGATACCCCAGCAGTATCATAACTGTGTAAAGCAAGTACTAAGCAAATACTACAACAAAACCAAAAAAAGAATAGTCATAGGTAGCCGAATCATGAAGTAGAGAGAACATTTGCAATGACATCTGTAGTAGAGGAAAGAACTAAAGCCATGAGGGCTCGAGCCTGATCTGCCAATAATGGTGTATGATAAAAGACATGAATAGGCTCCCAAGTGGCCTCCTCAAGAGGACGACCATCCCACTGTTCTAAAAATTGAACTTGCCTGCGACGTCGACTATGCTGAAGGACCTGATGGATGGCAACTGGCAAAAAAAAGGAACAGCTCTGGCTCTGCAGGAAATGTGAGATCGCGAGGAGCATCATTCTCAATGGCAGCTCGTAAAAGGCTAACATGAAACATATCACAGGCTGTAACAGGGCTGAGGCGATCCAAGATACAATAAGGCCCATAATAGTGTGGTGCAAGCTTCTCAGTAGAAGCGTGACCCTGAACAAAGTGATGACGTGCAAAGCGTAACCGAAGGTAAACCATATCGCCAACCTGAAACTCAACATGACGGCGATGAAGATCTGATAGCGCTTCTGAACATGTTGTAAGTTTATTTATGCTTGGTCCAGTCTCATGTACAGTCCTATTTATTTTGCGTTTCCTCCCAAAAAGCTTTGGTTCCTCTTTCTGTTGCCTTTTCCTCTTCTGGTTTCACCTTTTTGTACTCGACTTTTGTTGCAAAAATATGCAGTTTTCCTTCACACTAAGAGATAGAAAGAAAGATGTCTTTTCCATGCCGAAGGGTATATAAGACCAAGGAAGTACATATCAATGTGTTTCACCAAGACGGATCAGTGCCGTCGGTCTAAAACTAGAACTACTAACTCAAAGTACTATCTAAAAACCTATGAGGAGATAAATAGTTCAGGAGAATTATGGTACTTTGACCATTTACAAATGAACTGAAAACTCCTCATTTCTCTAACTCTACTACTACAGTCTCCATTACCTCTTTAACTCTGTTTTCTACAAAACATATTATCCCATCTCTGTAAGTGTGTGTGTGTGTGCGTGCGTGAGAGAGAGAGAGAGAGAGAGAGAGAGAGAGAGAGAGAGAGAGAGAGAGAGAGAGAGATTGCTTGTTAAAAAGGTAACAGGCTGATGACTGTCATTCTGGTACCCCAGCATTGTTCTCCTATGTCAGGTGTAGAAGGCTCAGTTGAAGCAGCACTTCGAGTCTTAGGAGAAAAGGAGCGATGGCACATAGGCAATCTGTTACAAATGCTCACAGAAGTCCTTCCTGAAATTCATTCTGCTATAATTTTGAGCAGTCCACCATTGATAACTGGGTCTAATGAAATATCTGAACATAGAGGCACACAAACTTTGTCAGACGTTTTGTTGATCTCATATTTGAGGTAATTGTTTGATTGAACTTTTCTAAGAGTATACCTGATTTAGTGAATTTTTTTTAGATTTTCTGACAAGTCACACTGTTTGGGATTTTGTAGGGGGCACATTTCTTGGCCAGAACTTGATTGGATTACAGTTCTGTGTTTGCCTGCTATCTTACAGCTCTCTCTTATGCTATCATTAAGAGAAGAAGCATTACGGATGCGCTTGTGCAAAGTAAATTGGAATTTTCTTGCTTAAAATTTCAGTGAGTTTGGATACTTTGGTCAGGATATTTGCTACACTTACAAGTCTGTAAATTTTTTTGCTCTCTTTGACTTGGCACAGCTATTATTAATCATGGGAGAATTATTTGGCAGTTGCTTCTTGAACACTTTTCTGGTGCCTGTGTTTTATAACGCTGTAGGAGATGATGCTAATTTATCATATTTTCAACCAGAGCTTGCTGAGCATTTCACAAGTAAGCGCCCTTTTGCCACCTAGTTCAAGAGCTTGGTAACTAGATCAATCTGCAGTTCAAACAAGATGTTTCGGAGGTATATACAAAAACAAGTGCTGTTTAATTGGAAATCAAACTTCGGCTGCCCAAAACTTTTTGGTGAAAGAATTAGATTGCTGTGCTTAAAGAATATTTACAGTTACTCATTCAGGAGCTCTTCATTATCCGTGCAATAAATGCTATACCATTGGTAATGTTATAAGAGGTGCTAGAGACCTGTATGCTATTACTTTCTGTTGCAGACTTGATAAACTTTTGCTAATGAATTAGATAGACTATAAGGAAAGTCGTAAATGAAAGTCCTTGAGGATGAGACTGTGAGTGACTGTTGGATGTAACACATGCAATCTAGAAAATTGTCACCATGTGACTAGTAAATATCATCTGTGTTACCCATTTTGACTCATTGACTTTGTAATATATATGGTACAAGTCATCTGTGTTACCCATTTTGACTCGTTGACCTTGTTATCTATATGGTTCTCGCCCTTGGCAGGTGGCCCTTAAGCATCAATTTTTTGAAATGTGCTTGCATGTACTTGTTTGCTTATTGAACTTTTGCCAATTTGTACACTTTTATGTACCTAGCTCTATGAGATATGTTGACATCTGGCTGTGCTGCGTGGCTTTGCAGGATTTAAGCCTACTACGACCACTGGAGAGCGACTGGCTTATATGTGTGTGATGCCCCTTCTACTGGCTGGAGTGCTTGGTGCAAATGATGCACACAAGGGTGCTCTTGCGCAGTACCTCAAAGATTTGGTGCTTGAAACTACAATCAGATTTGGTTCCTGGACACCATCACATAGCCCTGAATTGCTTGAGGCCATAAGATTTTTATGGTAAGTGAACTTTTGTTTCTTAGTATTCTTTCACAAAAATGTTGAGAAATATTGCTCACGCTGTAATCACGGACTCCTGCAATACAGGAAAATGAATTTGCATACAAGGACGTGTTTCGCGATGGATTTCAAGCAACTAGTGTAACTGAATTTCTTAAGGGGAACACTAATTATTATTGAACAAGTTGAAACTTCTATCTATGGTCACTCAGAGAGGAGAAGAGGACTCAAGGAATACACACACGTGTTGGTTCTAAAGTGTAGAGGGAGAGATTTATTAGCAGTGCGGATAGCTAATTATAGTTTCCAAGGTGTTAGAACAGTATATTCTAGTGGTGGTCAAATCAATGCTTTTCCAAAATCTAGGAATGTGAAAAGCGACTTCTCTATCACCATGAAATGTTCTGATAATGTGATTTTTGATGACTGTGCTTTCAGTAGTTTAAGTGATCATAAAACCAAAGTCTTGGCATTTTCAGAGGATTTAAAGCTCCTTTCAGTAGTGCAATTTGTGAAAAAATGCTGATCTCAATTTTCTGCAACCTTTTGCACTGGACGGTTGTGTAAATTGCACAATTTTCCATGTGGAAGGTTATGCAAATTGACGGTTGACAGTACATGTAAAAAATTGTTGGGAAAAACCTCTACCCTGTTTTCATGTTTGGGAAGCTGGTGGAAGGGCTTGGACTCGAATCCAAACAAATCCCGACCCCTCCCACAATCATGCCAATAAATTGCTTTGTTTCTGACAAGTCCCATCCAATGGTTTCTTTAACACACTCATATACTTTCTTCAGGTATGTCATGTTTTTATTAACTGTGTGAAAGATTACTACAATTTTCCTAGTTGATTTATGTCAAGTTACTTGTTCATCTCTTTAGGTACTTATGGGGTTACTTGTTTGTAGTAAATTTGAGCAGCATCACGATGCTATTGTGGGGGTACTGTGGGAGTTGGTGGTAAATCCAAATGCTACTGTGAAAGTCAGTGTTGCGGTCATCTTCAAAGAGCTTGTAAGATTTCATTCTTATTGAAGAAATTGAGTAGAAATATTCGAAACAGAAGATGAGCATCTAATACTTGAGGTACTTTGATTCATAGCTATAAAATAACCTGTTTGTATCCTAGTTACCAGGGAATGCATTCTCACCCCCTGGGAATGCATTCCCCGTTCCCCACCTCACCAGGCATTCCCGTGCACCCATTCCCAGGTGGGAACGTTCCCACAGCAGAGGGAATGCGTTCCTAGGCACGCTCTCAGGAATGGGAACGCGGTCCCAAGCAGAAAAAGTAAAATAAGAAAAACCACCTCTTTTTAAGCATCTCGGTTTTTTGAATGAGTATTACCCATGAAAGGGTTCATATGCCTATATAAAGTTAAAAGAACCATCAAAAGTATCAAGATACCTGTTTCTGAGAAATAATGTCAGTTCCATTCCTATGCTTTGCCAATTTTCCTGAGCACTGTTTCAAACTTATATTTAATGACGTGGCGTTCCCACGTTCCCAAGTTCTCGAAAACGTTCCCGTTCCCATTTCGTTCCCGTTCCTGGGCAGCTAAAAAGACATTTTCAAAACATGTTAAATCAACACCTGCACGTGCTTGTTCTTTTAAGGTTTTTGCTTGAGTGGCCAGGCCCTTTCTTTTCTTCTTTTTGTTTGGGCCCCGGCCCCTTAGTTCAATCTCCAAGTGCCACTAATTACACAATCCATATTTGTATAACCATTGCACGTTCCGTTCTAGAATGCGATCTGGGAAATCCCATTGGGGTTTCTCAGAACCCTGCTGCATTTAATTTTTTTGTTTTTTGAAGTTTTGACTTATTCCTACTGCTTGCAAAATAATTTGAGGTTTAAAAAAGTTTTAATTGGAGTGCTTTGAATCTGTTTTGAAGTTTTTTATTTTATATTTATTTTTTTTAAATAATATAAAAAGCGTTGTCGACAGCATTCCGCTGTCCGGAACGCAGATGCAGTGGAACGAGTTTTGTTGCATCTATGATGTTGTGTATTATAGCATTTGATCATGGTTTTCTTTAACAAAGTAGAGCTTGTGATTAATGACTTGTTACTTGTCCCAAATAGCAACTTTTGATTAATGACTTGTTACTTGTTCCAAATAGCAACTTCTGATCTTCTTGGATCATTTTGTACTTAGTAATCTAGTTACTCATAGTTGCCTGTCTAGAGTGAAATGCGTTCCTTTCTGGACGAGCCTTGAAAAGAAAAATTTAGTACCTTTTTTTTTTTTCAGCTTATTGTTTCTAGCTGGTATTGATGATTGTAGTAGCAAAAAACAATTGCTGGATGAGGGTGTCGCTATATGAGGATAATGGCTTAATTGCTGATAATTTCTGCTTCAAATGTACATCAACGTAGCTCTGCAGTTGGGCCGCATTTAAGGGTTACGATGCATTTTTGGGGGTGCAAGATCAAGCATGGTGTCAGTCAACAATGGAACTTGACAGTCTTTGATACATCTGAAATGGAGACTATCTATTTCTTAGAAAAAAAAATTTGGAATGCAAACCTAATGCATCCATAGATCAAAACAAAGGCAAATTGTAGAGAGAAAACATCAGAATTGTTTTGAAACTCGTGCCTATTTTTTACTAAATTTTGAAACTCACTCCGACCAGTATGTTCTGAACGGTTTTTATTACGAGTGATTACGATTTTTTGGGGGGTATTCCCTTACAGGGCTTATTACAAGGAAATCCTAAAGTGTTTTGAAAATCTGCTAGCTAAGTTGGTTTGGAAATCCATCACGCTATCTTTTGGAAATTGAAGTGAACCATTTTGGGAAACTACTCTATGGAGAAATTTATTTTTTAATTGAAAAATAAAATGCATGCAATATTTAAAAAGTCAAATCACTTGAAGAACGAAGTTCCATGCATGCTTGTTTCAAAATGAAATGCAGTTTGTTGTGAGATGGCAAAAAATAACCCCCATGGAATCATGCATGATTCGAGGATGGCCCCATTCCTTTCCTGATTCCTGGTTCTTGACTCTTGAGTCTTGATTCCACCAATTATCTATAAGAGGAGAGTGCATGGTTGGGTGGAACAGACTATGCTAGGCCTATTGTGGTTCAAGGTTGCATCGAACCGCTGTTCGAACCATCGAATCGAACGGGGCCGGTTCGAACTGTCGAATTGGCCGGCTTGATGAAAAATGCCCCATTCTCTGGCTGTTCGCGCCAGAGAGAGAGAGAGAGAGAGAGAGAGAGAGAGAGAGAGAGAGAGAGAGAGAGAGAGAGAGAGAGAGAGAGAGAGAGAGATTGTGTGTGTGTGTGTGTGTGAGTGAGAGAGATTGTGTGTGTGTGAGTGATTGTGTGTGAGTGTGTGTGTGTGAGATTGTGTGAGCTTGTGTGTGTGTGTGCCATGTGTGAGATTGTGTGTGTGTGTGAGTGTGTGTGTGTGAGAGATAATAGATTGTGTGTGAGATTGTGTGTTTGACGTGTGTGTGTTTGTGTGAGAGAGAGTGATTGTATGTGCCATGTGTGAGATTGTGTGTGTGTGTGTGTGTGTGTGAGTGTGACTCATGAGTGTGGTAGATCTTGGTTGATGGGGTTGAGTGTGGGGCGTGGGCATTGTGAGAGGGGTGTGGGACCTGGGTACTACTTAGTTAGGAGTTAGGAGTTAGAAGTTAGCGGTTAGCGTTAGAAACTAGATTAGGACATAGATATTAGAGACTCGTCACTCCGAACTCGAGAGAGAGATCTGAGAGAGAGAGAGAGAGAGAGAGAGAGAGAGAGAGAGAGAGAGAGAGAGAGAGAGAGAGAGAAGGCCACCATGCCGAGGGATAGGGATCCCTTGTGGGATCATGTCACCATCGCTGCGGCCTATGGCACATCGGGCACAAAGAGATGGACTTGCAAATAATGTCGCCAGTCTTTCACTGGAGGGCCCACACGCATTAGGGCACATTTGTTGCGTTTGAGGGGGTACGAGATTGCCCCTTGCATGCATGCTCCTGACATGATACTCACTCCTGTTGCATTGGAGGAGGTTGGCCCAGACATAGAGGTAACACTTCAAACATTGATCAAGTTTTAACTCACATCAAGTTTCAAGTTCAACGATCATTGATCATCTAATTTCTAAATTGCATTGTAATTTTTTTTTTTTGGCGGATCGAGATGCAGTCACAGTGACACAACCAGAGGCCACCACATCATGCGCCCCAGTTGCCGTCCGCTCACCCCTCGCTTCCCATGGCTCAGAGGACAGAGCTGTAGATGAGGCAGGGCCTAGTACCCGGCGTGACCCGCCTTCTGGTGCGGGATCCTCGACACCACCTCCAGCCGTCGTGACCCTACCGGCACCACATCATCCACCTGAGAGAGGGAGAGGTAGCGGGGCCACACTACACAGCTGGGGGGTAGGCACTACTATGTGTCCACCTTCGCTCCCAGATCCATGGCAAAGGCAGAGGTTGCAGTTCGACAGTTGTTCTACACTTGCGACCTACCATTTCATCTGGGGAGGGCGATGAGTGCAGTGAGTGCTATTGGGCAAGTGTGGTCGGGGCCATCTTGTGAGCATCTAAGGACGAAGGGACTTCTTGATGAGCAGACTTCTGTTGACCAGAAGCTAGAGCCTCTTTGGAAGGCATGAGCCCAATACGTACTACTATCCTTTTAACTTTATGCACTCTAAACTTTAAAGACTCTATAATCATTGGAATTTGATATGTAGTATGTACATTAAGTTTTTGTACATTGTGGTGGCATTTCGTACTTATTACTTATTAATAACTATTTATGTTTAATCATGATTGTCGATTTTCAAATGATCATTCATCATTGAGGGCTCAAGGTTGCAACTTGCCATGAAATTTGAATTACGATCTTGTCTTGTGCAATGTGACTTGTCACCTGTGAACTAGGTATGGTTACACCATCATATCTGATGGTTGGAGCGATACGAGGAGGCGCCACATATTGAATATCTTGGTGTCTTCATGCATGGGGACGATGTTTCTCAGATCCATCGACACCTCTGGGGAGTCAGTCACGGGCGAGTACATGTTCACACACATTCGAGTTGCCATTGAGGAGGTGGGACCACAACATGTTGTATAGGTATATATATTATACTATAATGGTAATTTGTAAATGTTAATGTTCAATGGCGATTGACTAATAATGGATTATGATTTACTTGAATTCGTAATTCCAATGCCATGCACATTGCACTGTATGGTTGTACAGGTCGACGCAGACAAAGCATCAAACTGCGTCTCCATGGGTAGGCTCGTTAATGAGACCTATCCCCACATCTTTTGGACACCTTGTGCTGCACACTGCCTGTGGACTTGTTGGTCGAGGATGTGGCCAAGATACCATGGATTGCGGAGGTGCTACGTACAGCACGGTCCTTGGTGGGATTCGTCACCAAGAGCCCCAGGGTCTTGGCCATGTTTAGGAGACAGTCCACCTTGGATGTCTTGAGACTTGCCCCCACCAAGTTTGTAGGTTGCGACTCAAATTTAAGTGCGCTTCTGTTGGTAAGTATTTATTGTTTAGTAATGGGCCATGGGCTACTGTAGTTTGAACATTGTAACTTTAAACTAATGGCTATTGTAGTTTGTAACTTTGTGAGCACTGAATGTTCAATCTACCAAGTCTTGAATGTTCAATGCAATGCATCATGATTCATGATTCATGCATGTATTGTGTTGTCACTTGTGTCCTGTGCAGGTTTGCATTTATGTTCCTGGTCCTGGAACGACTTCTGAAAGTTCTTCAGGGCTTGAGGCAGATGGTTGTTGCCATTGAGTGGGCGCAGTGGGGGCCATCACAGGAGCCCAAGGGTAAGAGATTCGAGCGGACCATTGTGGCGAGTGCATTTTGGGATGAGGCACGATCCATTGTGGTGGGCCTACAGCCTATCTACACTGTCCTGCGCCTTATAGATTGAGAGGGCTGCACATTGGGCCTCTTTTATGAGTTCATGGATATGCTGGGCGAGCAATTGAGTCTTTGCGCGACCATTAGTGCGGAGAGGTATATTGCCGACGCTTATTACTTAAGCCTTACTAGTTACTAGTTGGTACTAACCTCTAAGTTGTAACTAATGTTCGAACTTTGAAATCTGAAATTTGAATTTTCAATTGAATCATTGATGAATCATCATCAAATCATTCGACATTCATGATTGAAGATTCAAGATTCAAATTTCAAATGTAGTATGTACTATAATTATTAATGTGTCTTGCAGGCTTGAGGAGGTCCAGCTCCTTTTGGCAGATTAGGTGGGAGTGGTTTCATAAGCCCCTGCAAGCCATGGCCCACATACTCCATCCACTTTGGAGGAGGAGCAGCAGTACACAGATAGAAAGCTCAGGGATTGCTGGAATGCCTATATCTCCCGAGTTTAACCTGATGTACGTGAGCAGGCTAACCTGCTGGATGAGCTCCAAATTTTCAGGAATGAGACATTAGAGTTTCGCCTCTAGCCGTAATAAACTGACCATTTCAATTTAAACTTTACATTTTACTGTACAATTACTCAATCACATTGTTGGTTACTAGTAACTAGTAACTACTAACTTGGTAGCCGCATTTATTTACATAACTTGCATGGGAATCAGGTCCCAAGATGGCTATAACTTGCAACTACTAACTCCCCCTTATCATCATCCTCTCTGTATCTGAGTATGGTTGTGGTCGCTGTTTGGAGAAAAAGGAGGTGATACGAAGCTATGTGTCTAGAGTGCTCTTATGAGAAGACTAGAGATCTCGTCATAGTAGAAGCATCTCTCATATCATAAGTGCAATGCGGAGTTGATCTTCATAGGTGACAAGAGAGCACAAAGTGACTGGTGTATCTCTGAATAAACAACAGTACTTCCCTCGAATCTCATAATATGCTGGGCATGTGAAGATGAAGTGCTCCTCAGTCTCAATCTCGCCTATGGAACATAGCTGGCAGATCCTATCCTCAGTGGGGTACCTTGAAATCATCCAATCTCATCCTCAAGTTGGTGTGAAAAGACACAGAACTGACCCAGTATGAATCTGAGACCATGTGATAACCCAGGAGATAGGTAGTATGGTAGAAGTGGGATTCCTAATACATTTGTCTCTAAAAAGTGAAGCCGATAAGAGTTGGGTTTGACTCCCAATTGGCCATTCCAGGCTTGATCAACTTTACTTCCAGAAATTGTAAATAGTAAAGTTATAAACTATACAATGTACTGACCAGTGACCATCGACAAATCACAAATTACAATTCAAGAGTCAAAAGTTTAAACTTTAGTCTTTAAAGTAAAAGCATAAGTAACAAGAGTTTCAAGCGTCACCTAAAGGCTCAAGCTTGAGGCCCCATGAGTCATATGTATAACTACTATGCTAGAGCCTAGAGTATGTGACTGTCATCTATGCCAAGTACTGACCCCCCCCCCCCCCCCCCAGCCTCTAGTTGCCCGCCTTGGAAGCTGTCGTCGTGGAGGCACTGGCATGGCCTCAAGCTCAAGGTCATCCTCCCCATCATCAGACTCACCCTCATCCTCCTCATCCTCATCCTCAATTGCGGATTCCTCACCTGAGTCAGAGGGACTCTCAAAGGTGTTTGAGACTACTGGATGCATGGAAGTGATAATGGCGCATGCATCATCCCAAAATGCAGTAGATATCACGGTTGCATCAAATCTCTTGGACCTGGCCTCTCGTGATGGGCCCCACTCAGCCCAATGGTTTGAAACAATATTTGCCTTAGGCTTGCATGCACTTTTATAAGCCGCTTCAAAACAAGGAACATGTATAGGCAAACCTAGAATGAAATAAGAATGGTAATTGGTCATAGGTAGCAGCCTATAGCAAAATTCAAATCGTATGAGCATTGAGACTTGAAGCTAAAACAAAATTGATACTAAAAAACCCTGTCTCTTGGTGACAAATCATACAATGATGTGCTCATATAGGAACTTGGTGGTCGACTTAGCATCAACTACGCGCACTACCTTAGCTTCTACCCACTTTGTGAGATAATTCGTAGCCACTATGTTGTATCTGGCTCGAGTACCTCGTGTAGCTGGGTGATTAGGCTGATGTAATTCAGCCCCCCCACGTCTCAAATGGTCGGCCAATACGAGATGCAATGGTGCATAATTTTCCTTGGTCGGACATCGTGCCCTTTGACATACATCACAACGTTTGATATAGGCCTCAATATCCTTGTGCATGATAGGCCACCAACATCCAGATTGTCGTATCTTCCTTACGGTAATATCTGCTGCAAAGTGTCCACTGTCCTCCTCTCATTGCTTCATGCAATAGCGACATAATTTGGCTCGTTTCATGAGGAAGTATGTATCTTCTAAGTATAGTGTCAACTCCTCTTTGATATGACTGTGCTGCAATTAGCTTATATGGTTTGACTTTGAGGACATGTTTCACCTTGGAAAGAGACTGATCAGATTGGCCATTTATCAATATTCAACTATATCCGTGGCCCAATCTGGTATTGCATCCATGTAGAACAAAGCTCCAACATTTTGTGCACCGATTCAAATTGGCGGTTTGAATCAGCCGATTCGACCGATCTGAATCGGTTGGGTCAGGTTCGAATCGGCCGATTCGAACATTTGAAAATTTTTGAGGTTTTTCTTGCTGTTTATGCCAGAACTTTCAACTATAAAATTGAGTTTATGCCAAAACTATAAGATTCTATTGCAAATTGAAATCAATAATGATTCATATCAATGAAGTTGCACAAATCGGCGATAATCAAAATTCGATATTCACGATCTTACAGGCTACCTTAGATGATAGATCATAGATCCTTTGCGTCTCGCCATCTTGAATGACCCATTGATGTTAGACAACGCAAGTCCAAGGCTGAGGACTGAGGACTCCAATAATCAATTACTTCGTATGGTACTATGGAGACTACTTACTACATCTTGGAGAATCTCAACTTCCAAGAGCAGTGAGCTAGCTATTATCAATGGCTAAGGGGCCAGGGAGTTTTAGCTTGTTACTTTCTGTAGTTACTAGTAAGACATTAGACTTAAGTTAGTAACTACTATGATTGAAAATTCATGAATCAGGTTTGTAACAAATTACAATGTTTGAGCTTTGTAAGCTAAGAGCATCAGCCTTTAGACTTTTACTATCTAGTGATCATTGATGATTGATGAATGTTTGAACTTTGAACTTTGTAAGTTTGAACTTTGTGAGCTACTAAGCTTCTATTTATTAACATAATACATTGAACATGCACAAGTGACAAATTACAAATTACAATTCTATATTTACAATGCACATCAACTTAAAAAGAAGTTAGAACTTAGTTTGATCAATGAAGACCCAAATGTCATATTGACAATGATAAATCATCAATAGACCATAGATGATACTAAATACAATGTACATGTCATGTCATGACTCAGTCACTCAATAAGTCTCATGCAGAGTTGCACAATGGCAAGTGCTCACATCTACTATCTAACTGAGCACTGAATAAAAACTATGATGTATCATCTATCGTATGACCCTCCTAGTTTTGCTTAGAGGCTCCTTTGTTACATCATCATCATCATCACTGCCCTCGACCTCCCCCTCATCATCTGCCTCATCGTCCTTATCAATATACTCCCCTGATGGCTGATGAGGCCAAAGGCTCCTCATCCTCAATAGCATGGGAATGTGAAGCTCGATTGTGTCTCGGCCTCCTCAATGTCCTCGTGGCAGTCACCCCTACACACAAAAATGGTCAATGATTACAATTCAGCAACTCACACAATAAGGTTATCAACATCAAAGACAAAGTCAAACTAAATTGTACAATGACAAGACTAGTTACTGATTAGTAAGTAGCTACTAGTTCAAAGTTGGATTCCGATGATTTAGAAAGTTGAATTCTTTCGACTTGCAAATACTAAGTTTCAACTTCTAACTACTAACTTGTAATTTTTAATCTGTAGTCAATGCGGCCTCCTCATGGAGCAACGCATACATGTCCTCCGCTCTCGGTGGCAAGTCCGGACATCAATTTGACCTGCATCAATTACATCAAAGTTTCAAAAGGATTGATTGTTGTAGCCTATACTAGTAGGTGTTACAATCTTTCTTACCGCAAACCTCCAGGTGCCGGTTAACCACAAGAGACCGAACGGATCACGTTCCACCCCGCCATAGGACCTAATCCGGGTCCACCCACCATCTCCTGCCTCACACTAGCAAAACATCCTGGCCGTGCACACGCTCTCCATCCACCTCCTCCTAGGTAGACAGAATGGATGGCAAATGAGTCCTCCTCCCCTTGTATACCTCCAAGGAGAGAGACTCCAAGCCCTGTGCACTCCTAGATCATGACATGTGTGCTGGGCCAGAATAATTGCCTACGAAGAAGCTCATAGGTCTTCTGTATGCCTGGGTCTCCTGCACTAGGATTTTCATGACATTCATATAGGACCTGCTGCCTATAATCCTCTGAATTGGGGACACATACTCTATCTCTATAGAGCAAGTACTCATCCTGAATGGAATACTGTTTCCATTTGAATCCTTGAGTCAACTGACCCTCAACCACTGGGGTTTGCTTGGGTAATATAGGCTCAAAATCCTCAACGTCATCTGACGACGTATACTCGGACTCATCATCATCCTCAACGGAAGCTGCCGTATTCTTGGATGAACTGGCACCAGCCTCGGAAACTTGTTCTGGAGTCTGTAACTGTCTGCTCTGGACTGAGTTCCAGATAGTAGAGAAGAATGCATCATGCTGGCATTTCCCTCTCAAGGACTCGAGTAACTCATTACGAATCTGAGTAAAACTCAGCTCGTTTATCATAGGCATTCTGCTAAGGGCATCTGCTACTGTATTGAATTTTCCACATCTATATCTGATAGACATGTCAAACTCTTGCATCAACTCTGCCCAACGAGCTTTCCGACCTCTAAGCTCAAGTTGATTGCAAAGGTATCTGAGACTCTCATGGTCTGTCAGGATCTCAAAGTTGGCACCATACAAATAATGCCTCCAAGTCTTAAGGGCATGGACTATAGAAAAGAGTTCCTTTTCATAGGCACTGTACCTAGTCTGAGCTGGCTCGAGTTTTTTACTCTCGAACGCAACTGGTCGTCCACCCTGAGTTAGCACAACACCTACTGCAAAGTCGCTAGCATCTGTTTCGACCACAAATGGCTGATTGGGGTCGATGACCTTTAAAACTGGTGCTGTAGCTAAGGCTGTTTTGAGAGCATCAAAGCTCTCCTGCTGTGCGGACTCCCAAATGAACTCCTTTCCCTTCCCCTTAAGAAGATTTGTCATGGGAACTGCTATCTGAGGACACTGTTCAAACTTACCCAAGTATGCTCTGAGGACACTGTTCATCAAGGTCATAAAGGCAGCTGGAGCATTTATGGCATCACCTTAAACTGTGACGAGTCCTAAAAGCTATTTTCGAGACATCTTCCGATTTTATACGGACTTGATAATATCCCGATCTGAGGTCTATTTTGCTGAAAAATTTAACCCCGTCGAGTTGGTCAAACAACTCGTCTACCCGAGGCATAGGGTATTTATTCTTAATTGTGACTTTATTGAGGGCTCTGTAATCTACGCAAAGACGCATAGACCCCTCTTTCTTTTTCACCAATAGGACTGGTGAGGCCCATGGTGAGCTATTGGTCTGAATTTGGCCTTTCCCAAGATAATCTGTTAACTGCCTAGTTATTTCTTCATCCTCTGTTCGGCTGACCCGATACGGAGGTTTAGAAACAGGTGCTGTACCTGGTACTAGGTTTATTACATGATCTACCTCTCTGCTAGGTGGTAAACCATGTGGCAAATCTTCAGGAAAAACATCTTTAAATTTAGACAATAAAGTTTCTAATTTACTGATTTTCTGCTGAATAGAACTGGAAATAGAAACTTCAGGAATAAACTGAAAGTCACATAAGAATACCTGATGGTCTTCGTCTCCGATTAGCCGACAGAGCTCTGAACTGCAGACCATAGGACTGTTGGGAACATCATGCTCCCCATGCAACTGGATCTCTCGGCCTTTATGCTGAAAGCTGAGGGTGTTCTCCTGATAGTTTCTGTGGAGCGAATGTCCTAAACTGTAGAGCCAATCTCTCTCGAGAACAATGTCTGTGCGATCCAGGTGCATTATTTGAAAGTTTATTTCATCTTGGTACCCCTGAATACCAAGATTCAAATTACTTACCATAGTTTCCCATATTTTTTTATCTTCACCCCTAGCTAATGAAACTATGTACCTATGCTGACTAGGTACTTCTGGTAGTTTAAGCTTTTTAACCAGGGTGTAGTTGATGAAATTATGGGTTGCCCCATCATCAACGATAACTCTTACTGACTGGTTACCAACTTTCCCCTGCATACGTACTAGGTCATGTGGCCCAAAGCTGAAGGGTCTTGCTAGCATTGCAGAGGTCAGCTGGCAACAGTGTTCATGATCTTCATGATACACTTTGATCTCAGAAGCTGCCGTCACTGGGGAAATATACAGTCTAAACAAGATGAACAATTGAAAGTCTTTCTGAGGAGGCTGCTTAGAAAGTGGCTGTTGTCTCACCCTTTTCCTACCCACTGAATCATCATAGATTTGAGCATATCTGAGAACTTGCTCAAGGGTAGTAGGCGAGTTTCTCTGACCTTTACTTTATATTCATCTTTGAGGCCACGGACAAATCCCCTGATTTTCTGATTATCATCCATATTTTTAATCTTTAAAATTGCTTCTCGATACTGTGAGATATATTGGATGAGGGACTTGTCCATTACTGTTCTTTCCTAGGCTTCCCAGGCTCTATCAAGTTCATTTTCTGGTAGAAATTCTCTTAGGAAAGCTTCTTCAAAAGCTTTCCATGACCGGGGAGTCTGCCCAGTCTCCTGGAGATTTAACCACCACTTATAGGCAATAGGCCCTAAGGAAAGACTGGCCTCAATAGCTTGCAAATGGTCAGGGGTCTATTTAAGAGCATGAATGTTCTTCCATTTGCTGAGGAAGGTTTGTAGAATGTCTGCATTTCTATCCTTCTCTTCCCCATTAAAAGTAGGAGGCTTTAATTTTTTAAAAACACTGGGGTAAGACCGTAAAGTCTCACCCGAAAATGATGGAAGTGGAGAAAGGGATAACTGAGAAGTGGAGGGAAGGCTTCCTTTCGCGGAACTCAAAATCAAGCTTTTGAGTTCAACGAACGAGTCGTCCACACTGGACTTGAAATTGGCTAATGCCAACTTCAGTTCATCCACTTCTGTTACCAACTGGAGAAACTGCTCCTTGGTAACCAGTTCGTCGAGTTCTTCGGCGAACTGTTCCTGTTCTTCCAATTCCATTGGTTCCTTCCCTTTCCTGTAAGCCAAGGCTTCTGTTTCAAGTTCGTCGAAGCCTCTCTCCGGGGGTTGATTAGGTCCCTGAGGAGTGGTCATCTTGGAAACTGAAAGAGAGGTACCTTAACTTCTGATGAAAAAAGTCAAAAAGACTAATTTACAAAGATGACTTAGTTGTTTCTGAGGACTGTACTTCCAAAGAAATTACGAAGAGGAACCCTTTCGGCTCTTTTCCCCAAGATTTCAGACCTGTTGTCCCGGAAAATGCCAATTTGAAGCTTCAAAACGGTGCCAAATTGCCCGGTTCTTGAGTTGAGTAGCTGACTGATCTCAGGTGTGGGGCTCCAACAAACCGAGTAAAAACCGGAAATTTACAAAAAGAAATCCGGAATTTTTGAAGTCCCTGCCCTCGCTGGTTGGACAGCAACCTGTCCGGCCCGATTTGTCCAATTTACAGCTCTGAAATCACCTTGAATCTCTGATTTAATCTCAGCCTGTAGGTCGCTGGTCTGTAGCAAGTAAGTTTGAAGCTCAAACTCCTGAGAATTCTCAAAAAACAAGGATGAAATTTAGCTTTGTCACCTCCCTGTCCAGCGCTGGCCCTGCTAGGAAAATTTGCTTGAAAACCCCTCAAACTTCCTTGGATTTCTCTAAAATTTCAGAGGTAGATGTCTGATCCTACAGCGATGGACCTACTCGCTGGTTTCTACTCTAAATCCTTTCTAAAATCTCCTATCAGATGTCTGAAATCTGATATAGATTGTTGCCTTTCCAGCGATTTACCTACAGAAGGAATTCTACTTCCTACAAGTAAATTCTCAGTGAATTTCAAGGATTTGAAGGCTGCACCTACAACGATTCTCCTCCTCTAATCTTTTCTGAGAAACTGAGAAACTGAGAAACATTTCCTATCTTTTGATAGCTTTCTCTACTGCTGCTCCTGAACTCCCTAGGATGGAGATGGCTCTGATACCAGTGTAGTAGATCCAAACACCACAGTAGGGCAAACACTAACTGATCCACCCAACCTTGCCTACTCCCTGATATAGAGGAAGCCCCTCCTATCCCAGTGTGAGGACTGGTAGCATGCAACTGCCAAGTGTCGGCCACGTGGCACTGACGTGGCCGACTGCACGTCGGGATCCAACTGGGGGCCCTATCCTGCTGACAGGGTCCCTAGGCTGTGTTAGGCCCGCCATGGCTATGGACCGTGCTGGGGCACACTTCTCACACTGTCTTGCCCTGTTGGTCATGTACGCTGGACACGACCATGACTGTGGTATCTGACCTATCTGTGTTCACTAGGGTTCGTCACTGGTTACAAGCTCGTAACAAGTACCCTTCCGGTACTCAATGTCATAATGAAATTCTTGCAGCATCTCTGACCATATGGCCTTACGACCCCTAAGGTCGACCGCATCGTTACTATACTTTAATGCTTGATGGTCAGTAACTATAGTAAACTGGGAGCCATACAAATAATGTCTCCAAACTTTTAGGGCATTAATAACAGCGAAAAGTTCCTTGTCATAGGTGGAATATCGCCTTTGAGCAGGGTCCAACTTCTTGCTTTCAAAAGCTACCGGTCTACCATCTGGATATAGGACTGCGCCTATAGCTCAGTGAATTTCAAGGATTTGAAGGCTGCACCTACAACGATTCTCCTCCTCTAATCTTTTCTGAGAAACTGAGAAACTGAGAAACATTTCCTATCTTTTGATAGCTTTCTCTACTGCTGCTCCTGAACTCCCTAGGATGGAGATGGCTCTGATACCAGTGTAGTAGATCCAAACACCACAGTAGGGCAAACACTAACTGATCCACCCAACCTTGCCTACTCCCTGATATAGAGGAAGCCCCTCCTATCCCAGTGTGAGGACTGGTAGCATGCAACTGCCAAGTGTCGGCCACGTGGCACTGACGTGGCCGACTGCACGTCGGGATCCAACTGGGGGCCCTATCCTGCTGACAGGGTCCCTAGGCTGTGTTAGGCCCGCCATGGCTATGGACCGTGCTGGGGCACACTTCTCACACTGTCTTGCCCTGTTGGTCATGTACGCTGGACACGACCATGACTGTGGTATCTGACCTATCTGTGTTCACTAGGGTTCGTCACTGGTTACAAGCTCGTAACAAGTACCCTTCCGGTACTCAATGTCATAATGAAATTCTTGCAGCATCTCTGACCATATGGCCTTACGACCCCTAAGGTCGACCGCATCGTTACTATACTTTAATGCTTGATGGTCAGTAACTATAGTAAACTGGGAGCCATACAAATAATGTCTCCAAACTTTTAGGGCATTAATAACAGCGAAAAGTTCCTTGTCATAGGTGGAATATCGCCTTTGAGCAGGGTCCAACTTCTTGCTTTCAAAAGCTACCGGTCTACCATCTGGATATAGGACTGCGCCTATAGCATAGTCACTGGCATCCGTTTCAAGTACATACGGCTTTTAGGATCCACTATGTGTAAAATGGGCGCTGTAGTTACACAGTATTTGAGGTTCTCAAAACTCTGATTCAACTCTTCGGTCCAAGTAACTGGAGGACTGAACTTACTGTGCCGACTAACTCTTTTAGCCTCTCTGAGGACATTCGTCAAGCGCAATGCAATTAATGCATAGTTCAAGATGAATCTATGAAAAAACCCCGTAAATCCCAAAAAGGACTTAACCTCCCGGATGGTTTTAGGGATAGGCCATTCACGTACTTGTCGGACTTTATTTGGGTCAATTTCCAACCCATGGTCCGAAATAATGTGACCAAGGTATAACAACCTTTTCTGGAAGAACACACATTTGGACTCCTTGGCAAAAAGCTTCTCCTGTCTAAGTAACTTTAAGATAGTCTTGAGATGCTCCTCCAAGGTCTTACTATAGATGAGAATATCATTTAAGTAGACTATTACGAACTTTCCCAGATATGGACGAAGAAGATCGTTCATCATCTGCTGGAAAGTTGCTGGAGCAGCTGTCAAGCCAAATGGGAAAATCAAAAACTCATAATGGCCGTACCTAGTTCTAAACCCGGTTTTTTCAATATCCTTAGTCTTTATGCGAATCTGATGATACCCTGATCTCAAATCGGTTTTGGTGAAGTACTTTGCACCATGCAATCGATCAACCAGCTCATCCATTCACGGCAAAGGATAACGGTTTTTAATCGTTAATTTATTCAACTTTTTAAAGTCCACACAAAGACGAGTACCTCCGTCTTTTTTATCCACAAGGAGCACAGGTGCCCCCCAGGGAGATTTACTAGGCCTAACATGGCCCATCTTAAGGTAATTTTGCAGTTGCCTATAAACCTCATCCTCTTCAGTAGTACTCATCCTATATGGATACAGTGATATAGGAGAACTACTAGGAATCAGTTTAATACCATGGTCAACACCCCTAGAGGGGGGAAGACCCTCAGGAAGCTGCTCAGAAAATACATCGGTCAATTCTTGTCTAAGTTTCCTAAAAATTTCACCTTCCAGCGAGTTTTCTTGTTTTAGGTTATTAGACATTAATTCCATTTGGAGATTGTAAAATTGCAAACTACGTTCTTCATGGTAAGTAAAATCTTTTAACCAACATAAATAAGAATTGCAATCCACAATATCCATACATTTAACAGTTTCCAAAGCAGAAAGCATATACGGAGTAGAAATATCAACATTTCCATTCAATTCTATGAGTGAGCCGTTATGTAAGAACGACAAACTGTGTGTTACATAGTTTTTCTTCATAGACTCGTTCCTCTCATAGAACCACTCTTGACCAAGTATAACATCTACCCTATCTAGATTCATAATATGAAAGTCTAATTTATCCTTATAGGCTTGAATCTCTATTGGTATACGTGGGACTATCCAGTCCCAAACTTGGCTTTCTGCTCCAGTTGCCAGCTTCACTGTGTATCGGTGGTCACTTTGCCTTGTTTCCACCTTTAGCTTCTGCAACAAATTAGTGTTAATAAAATTATGTGTGGAACCATCGTCAAATAAAACAGTTACGGCTTGGCCACCCACAACCCCCTTCATCCGAATGAGGTCATGAGGGCCAAACACAACCGTATTAAAACAACAATGCTCACACACAGAATTACCAGCAAAGGAAAGATCTACACTAGATATGCTAGAGTTACCTGGTGTATCAAAAGATGCCCCTTTAGCTTTCCGTTTCTTTGGACATTCCTTCGCGACATGACCTGGTTCCATGCAATTGAAGCAGAGATTGTCGCTTCTGGCTTTCATGAAGGTTTCCTGGTCCAAGGTAGATCTTTTCTTCGATTTCCCTAAACCTGAAGCCCCTTCCTTTGCCTTATCTTTCGATTTCTTTGGAAAGAAAGGCCTCTTACCCTTTACGTCGGGCAAGACACCAATCTCAGGCTTAGCCATCGCACGAGTATCATCGTAGATTCTGGCGAAGCGAACAGCATCCTCGAGGGTAAGAGGCTGGTACCTCCTAACCTCTAGCGGGTAGTCTCTCGGCAACCCCAATATAAAATGCAACTTTACTAGCAAAGGATCTATTCTAGTTGCAAAATGAGAATAGACCTCTTGAAATTCTTGTAAATACTGATCCAGGGGCCGATTCCCCATATGGATCGTTGCATACTGACGGTAAAATTCAAAATCATCAAGAATAGGAAGGAAGGCCGCCTTAAAGGCCTTACAAAAATCCTCCCAATTCCTAAGAACTTCAGGCTTACCCCTAATATCTTGCCACCAGGTAAATGCTTTACCTTGCAGGTACATGACGGCTAGATTAATCTTGTTGTCCTCGGATGAATCGTGCATGGAAAAGTGTGAATTGCATCGATCCAGCCATTGCAAGACCGCCTCCGGGGTTTCTATCCTTCTTTTCCCCAGCAAAGACTTCAGGAGTAAACAAGGGTTGATGCACCAATTGCCTTAGCTGCGTCAATTCCTTGAGATCCTGCTGATCCCGACTGTGCTTTGCTTGCATATCCACAATCTGTTGTTGTAGACTGTTAATAGCTAGCATCAAAGCATCAGGGTCTAAAACAGAGGCAGATACTGTAGCCTCATGAACAGGGGACATAGGCTGTGTAGTAGGAGTAGGCTCCATTTTTACAAGGAGAAGAGAGGTGAATTAAGAAAAGATGACAGAAGGGAATCAAAAGCTACTCAAGGAAGATAGATACAAGGCTACTCTTGCTGTCTCTTCACAAACCAAATGGTATTGTCCATGGCTGCCAAGAGGAATAAGAGAGAGCAAAGAGAAGGATGCACCACCACCTCCACCTCTTTTCACACAAAACAGAAGCATAGAAGAGGCATACCTCCCTCTTCATGCCATCCTACCAATTGCCAAGTGGCCTTGCCTTGCCACCTAGCCTCCACCTCAGCCTTCTGGCCTTCTCCTGGCAATTTGCCACGTGGCCTACAGTCCCCTTCTCCCCTTCCATTTCTAGTTTTCCTTTCACCTATCCATCGCTGGCGAACAGCAATAGGGAGAGGAAAACTGGTGTAGACTTTCAGGGAGGGCCACGATTTACACAGCTGAAGATCTGACATACATCGCAATAGGAGGGCGCATCCATCTGCCACCTCTCCTGGCCCAAATGATACCATATAGTAGGTTATCTCAACACTTTTTGGTCACTCCCGCTGGTCAAACAGCAATGGAAAGAAAATCCGTTTTTGTTTAAACTGAGGAGGGCCCCATCGCGACCAAGAATCCACGATTCTGGAGCGGAATCTCAGTAGGAGGGACCGCCACCTGTCCCTCCCTGGACAGTGCCATGTGGCAGGTCCTCCTTAGGGCCCCTACCACTTTTTTTTTTTAAACTTTTACTTGATTTTTTTCAAAAAGAAAACAGCGGAAGGAAGAATAGAAAAAGACGCATAAAAAATGCATTTTAAACCCGATTTGAAATCCGTCAGAAGCGCCAAAACTTACAAGAGAAACTCTACGGATCAACGCACCTGCTTTCAGCATGCAGTGGCTCTGATACCATATGTTACAATCTTACTTATTGCAAACCTCCAAGTGCCGGTTAACCACAAGAGACCGAACAAATCACGTTCCACCCCGCCATAGGACCTAATCCGGGTCCACCCACCGTGCCGCCTGTGACCGTATCAAGCTGGATCCGACCTCCATCCCAGACGGCGTCCCATACCACCGCCTAGGCTCTCAGCCATCTCCTGCCTCACGCTGGCAATACATCCTGGCCGTGCACACGCTCTCCATCCACATCCTAGGTAGACAAAATGGATGGCAAATGAGTCCTCCTCCCCTTGTATACCTCCAAGGAGAGAGACTCCAAGCCATGCACTCCTGGATCATGACACGTGGCAACCATGCAGGTTCACGAGTCACCGGTCAAGTCTACAGGCCCAGTCATCGTCCAGTCTCAAGTCTGGGTTTGGGAACCAAGGGAGTTGGGTCCCTAACAGTAGGCTACTTAGTACTAGCCTCTAGCCAGCTGCTGGTAGCTACACATTGAAATACAACTACTTAGAACTTAGAAGTTACAAGTTAGTAGCCTAATTAAGTAGCTACTAGCAATAATTGAAACCACAATCTACTTGAATGGCTTCTCTAGTCTTTCGTGTAGCTTCTGCGGCAATCGCAAGTTGGCGTTTACATATGCCAACCTATTGAGTTGTGGCGTCAAAAGTCTGTTCCTCCTCTTCGTGTGGATCAAAGAGAACACTCCAGTTCCTCTCACATGCAATTGCTTTGCAATCCTATGACAGAATTCGAAGTGACAAAGTTTGCAATCTGGAAACGTCAATGCCATACTTATGCCACCATGAGACGGGTTGCAACATGCCTAAGAATTTAGGAATTTGACAAATAGAGTCTAGACTAAGGACTCAAACTTCAAATTTAATAATAGATTATAGAAATCAGAAAAAGAGAATTCAACTTTCAATTATAGGAGTTAGACTTGTCATGTGTGACTTAACAAATAGACTATTACAACTTACAAGTTATTATTTACCTTGTCTCAATCGTGCTAATGGAGAGCTCATTCCTAAACACTAGCAAGTCATCCATCAATGCATCCTGGTCAACGTGATTAGGATAGATTGCTCGAATGTAGGTGCTCCACCAATCCCTGAGCTCCCTATCTCGATACTGGGCTGGACTCCTCCACAACACGTGAAGTATATGGGCCACTGCATGTAGAGGATGATGGAACCAATCCCATTTTGATTGCCATCGATTTCATATCTCTTGTAGCCTGTACATTTAACTTTTATAATGTGTCAATGACATTTTTTACTACATAGTAATTAAATTTTAATTAGTAGTGACAAGTCAAAAATGTATAGTATATACCTATCAGCACTGAAGACAGTGGATGTACGGGGCTGCTCACCAATCCTGTCCATTAACTCATATAGAAGGCCCAAGCTATAGCCCTCTGAATCTGTAAGGCACAGGACACTATAGATTGGCTGCAGCCCGGTGACGATAGCTTATGCCTCATCCCATAAAGATGTACCTGCATGACTAGTTAGTAGCTCGAATCTCGACTTGGGCTCTCGTGATGGTCCCCACTCCGTCCAATGATTTGAGACGACCATGTGCCTCAAGCTTGTTTGCACTTTCAGCAAGCGCTCCAAAACAATAAACATGTAAGCAAACTTGTACAATGACAAGTCACAATCAATTATTAATTTATATAATTAATAATGACTAGTCATTGTACATTGTTTGCGAAATGCTACAACTCAGAGGTCAAAGGTTTGATATTTATATAGTATACATGTTGGGGGGGGGGGGGGAGCTGTGAATGAGCCTTAAACATGCTCAGCACTCTCGGTCTCTTGGTGACAAACCTTACCAAGGATCTTGATGTGTCAACCACCTCCTTAATCCAAGGCAACTTCGCAATATCCATGCCGGGGTGTTGTAGAGAGTCCAAAGCATCAAACGGTAAGTATTTACCAGTTGCATAATCCATTGAGTCAAGAGTCAATTGTGTAACTTGTAACTTCTCAATGTGTCATGACTCATGATTCAAATTTCATTTAGCAACTCAACAATGAGAATCAAGATTCAACATTAAAGAATGACGAACTAAAATTTAGAGACATAGCCGCATATGCCATACATGATACTACGTAATACAAATTACAAAATGATTGGAGAATTAAGAAAGATTCAAGAATTAAGAACGTAGTATGTAAGGGGAGGTCGCACAAGTAGAAACACCTCTGAACTGCAACTCGAGCGTTGTCGTTATTCTTGGGCTCGTTGTGACCCACCTAAGTTGTCTACTCCTACCAAGACCGTCATGAGCCCTCGTCGATGGTATAGGAACTATACGATGCTCCAATGTCAGTGGATGCACCATGTTGCACATCACGGGCACCTACACCCTCCGCCTCTCCCTGAGAAGAGATGTGAGAGGGACCTATGGGTGTGCAAACTGCAGCATCTTGTGACATGTCAAGCGTTCAAGAATCAAAATCGAATTTTGAACTCGAAACACTAAAAGTTAGGACATTTCAACTTTCAAGTAAGTTGTAACTTGTTACTCTTGAGTCTTGTTGTTGCAAGTTGAGCTTTGAAGCACGTTGCAACAAGCTTTTAAGTTTCAAGTTTCAACAAAATTCAAAATTACAAAATTCACAAATTGAAACCATCTAGCTTCAGTGAAGCCTATTTACCTCTTGTCATCGAAGGACCAGCCTCATGCTCCTCCACTCGAGCTTGGGCGCCTGTATCCGCCAATGATGTTGGTGCCTGCTAGCAAGGGGCTATATCTTATCCACGCCGATGATATAAATGTGCCCTAATCCGAGCAAGGCCACCTGTGTAAGAGACGCAACAATATCTAAAAGTCCACCTCTTCGTGCCAGAGGTGCCGTAGGTAGCATCATTGGTCACGTGACCTCATAAGGGATCTCTTGTCCTCGACATGGCTCCAGGTAGAGCAATCACAACCCAAAATCTTGATTTTCAATCACCCTAATCACAAATCACACCGAGCACTCGTGAGACTCACACAATGAAAACACTTACACACACAAACTGATGCACGCACACACAATACACATACATGTCTCACACACACAAATCAATCACTCTCACCCACGTTCTCAAAGACTAAAGTTCAAAGTTCGAACATGCACACACATACACACACGCTCAATTCTCACACACACACACACACACATGCATGCACGCACGTGCACACACAATCACACACGCTCAATTTTCACACACGTCACACACACACACACACAAGACACACACAAGCACACTTAAACTTCAAAGTTCAAACACTATTTAGTATTTATAAGTTATTAATCACACACACACACACACAAAAAAAAAAACACACCCACACACACACACACACAACACATAAAAAGCCCAAACACACACCACACAATGCAAATCTCTCTCTCTCTCTCTCTCTCTCTCTCTCTCTCTCTCTCTCTCTCTCTCTCTCTCTCTCTCTCTCTCTGTGCTATGGCTCCCCGGTGGAAGAGTCCCCCCACCCTACCTTTGCTATGTTGCCAAATATGGCAACGCTGCCTACTGATGTGCCCTGTTCATGTGGCAGCGCCCATGCAGGCAGCGTCTGCCACCTCCCCTGCCATGCTGCCTCCCATTGCTACTGCCATGCTGTCTCCTAAGGGATCTGCTAGTGCTAGGCTCCTTCCCATCCCTATCACTTCTGCCTCCGTTTCTCTTCAAGAACTACCCCCTATCACATACACTCCTTCCAAATCAATAGAACTTTACTCATCTTGGCAGATTGATCAGGTTAAAGCAGCTTTCCAGACTTTGAAGCAAGAAATCTCATAGGTGAAGGGGATAATAACCACTCTAATCACGGAAAAGAACTTGTGCAGTTGCATCACTCGAGCAAGCCATCGGAACCAAGCAAGCTGCAGTTTCAGAATATACTATCACGATGATACGAGAATTGGAACATAGGATCGAGAAGCATAAAGAAGAGGCCCTGGATACAAAGGATGCCATGGCTGAAGCCAAGCGCTTCCTTGATACCACATTAGGGCACAGGACGGATGGGCTAGATATAGCATGGAGGACCACCAGAGATGCATCCACATTGATTATCCATTTTACTTCTTTGGAGATTCGTAGAGAGGCTTTGCGGTGCAGAGCTAAGCTACGTGGTACCACTATATATATGGATGACGACCTCACATATATCCAAGTGGAAGAAAGGCGTAAGGCCTTCCAAGAGGCCCGGGAGTCTGGCAGATGGGTAATCTATCAGGATGGACGGGTGTGCTTTTTTGATAGCGCTCCTAATAGCTCTTAGTGCTAGGGATTTGGGGTCCTCTGGTTCGGGAGTACCCCGGGGCCCCATCCACACCATCTCCTAATTGGAGTATGGAACAATGATGGTATACACTCATCTTCCACAGCTAGCGACCAGATTGATTTTTTATTACTGGCTGGCCGAGATTTACTGCTTTTCATGGAGACCCATGAGAGTCATGAGTGAGGACTACCCACTTTCCCAAGGTACAAATGGGATTCCGTGTATAGACCTGAGACCAGATCAGCTAGTGGCCGTGGATCCGAAAGGGTTGCATGCTTATACAGCGAGTCTCTTCACCCGAGCATCAAGTTCATTAGACATGACAAGCATGCACGTTATATTTGGATTCATATTGTTGGACAGGATATTGGTTTGGACAGGGACCTCTTTGTTGCGGCATGTTATTTAGGGGATTGGTTGACCCTACCTTGATCTCTCATTGGATATTGTCAAATTCGTCGAGCAAGGGCATATTTCCTAACTAGGGATTTTAATGCCAAGACATCCTCACGACAGTTAGAGTTTTATGTCACCACCGACCAGTTTCGCGTTCATACCCTTGACGATGATGAGATTGGAGTTACCAGGATTTCCAAGGATAGTTACTCACGAGTCTAAATACCGTCCTCTTCCGTGTGTTAAGGATCACTCTTGGTACTCAGCATTTAGACCATTTATGAGGGGAAAAACTTCACGTGGATCAAGAGAAGTGGCCTGCTTATACGGGGATGCTTAATACCTATACAGGGATGCTTGTTCCTCAGAAATTCTGCATACACGGGAACGTGGGTCGCGACATACGATCTATAGGGAGTATCTCGTGAAGTGGAAGGATCAGACAGTCGAGGAGGCTACCTGGGAGAGAGCCGATGTTCTTCGTAAGAGATATCCTACCTTCCTTACCGAAGAAGTAACTTTCGAGGCCAAAAGCTTTTAAGGGGGGAAGTGTGTTAGGGAATCAGTAGTACTGTAAGGAGTAGCCTTCCATGCTAGGTGGGACCCCCGGCCAGTTGTCATCACTGGTTAGGAGGGTTCCAGGGGACGTGGCTAGTGGACCCACAGTGCTACCAATTATACTGGTAGCCGAGGGGTCAGGTACACGGTTAAGGCCACGTAGTACCCCAAGTCTAGTAATGGGCCCAGTGGGGTCCGAGGGGTTAGTGGGTACAGGTGACTACCTAGCCACGTGGGCGAGCCCGGGATAGCAAGTGCTAAGTGGCAAGCACATGGAGTGGCCAACTAGGCAGGTACCCAGCCCTTTGGGACTAAGAGTGTGTGGGAGGAGGGTCGAGCTACTCAATTCTAGTTTTCTCCTTTGCTTTCTAACTTTCTCTCTCTAGCGTGTTCTTGGAGAAGGTAGTTGCCCTTACACGTGCATTGCTGGACACATAGACCAGCCGTCTGCATTGCTCAATTGATAGCCGATGCATGGACCTGCTGCTCCAGTTCCACTCACAAGCGAAAGCTGAACAATCCTGCGACATCACTCTCTCTGCCAAAGCGTTGGAGCTCTGGCGCAAAGCGGCCATAACAACCCCACCATGTCACTGGACGGAGTTGGTCCTCCCTCCGCTGGCACCAATCATGGCCGAAGACCCCGATCCCTCTCTCGAAACGTCAGCAAGTCTGCCTGGATGATGCTGTTCAACCCCACCTGATGGCAATAACGATTCCACGAGTCAGTGTCTATACAAGCAAGATCATACGGGCATGAACCTCAGAAGATAAACTGAAAATAGTGTCTATACAAGCAAGATCATACGGGCATGAACCTCAGAAGATAAATTGAAAATTGTAATGTAATACTTGGCCCTCGATAGATTCGATCTGTGTACTCCAGCCATCCTCTATGGAGCTCCGGGTTCGAACCATCGAATCAAACAAGGCCGGTTCGAAACGTCGAACTGTTTCGAACCGGCCAAATGAAAAATGCCCGATTCTCGGGCTGTTCGCAGAGAGAGAGAGAGAGAGAGAGAGAGAGAGAGAGAGAGAGAGAGAGAGAGAGAGAGAGAGAGAGAGAGAGAGAGAGAGAGAGAGAGAGAGAGAGAGAGAGAGAGAGAGAGAGAAGCTTTATTAACGTCTTTTCCATGCCAAAAGGCGTATAAGACGAAAGGGAGTACAACATAGGAAATGGAACTCGGACGGAACAATGTCGTCAACGGAAAACTAAAGTAAAACTGCCGTAAACACTGTTAACTGGTAAATACTATTTAAATCCTATGATGAGGCAGCATAGTTTAGGAAACATGGTATTATGACCATTTACAGATCAACTGAACCCTCCTCATTTCTCTAACTTTACTTCTACCTCTGCTCTCTCTATTTCTTTTTTTATTTCCACGAAGTGCATTGTCTCGTCTTTGTAGATGAGACGTTTGCCCATGTCTTTAGCTCGTTGACGAGCTTTCTTCCGTTCTTCCACCTGTATGTAGGTTAGGTCTTCATCCATGAAAATCTGAGTACCCTTTAATGTGGCTCGTTGACGGAGTGCCTCTCGCCTATGTGTTGTTGATGAGAAGCGGATTACTAGGGTTTCCGCATCCTTTTTGGTACGCCAGGCCTTGTCCAAGCCGGTATCATGATAGTGGAGCGTATCCGTTAAAAATTTCTTAGGTTCGTTGATAGTGTCTTGCGTGTCCGGAAGTCCTCGCACACGAACGTTTAGGGCTTTTTGTTCCCGTAATCCAGATTCGTTGAAAGTAGCTGATATGAGTGAAACGGGAGCTATGTTACCTTTGAGAACATCAGCCCTTGTTTTCGTGTGCTATTGGGGCTGATCCTGGGTGTCCTCTTCGACATCCTGGATGGATTGCAATGGTGGCAGTTTGGATGTCGATTTCCTTTCGAATATCTGCCAGAAATTTGTCTATGCTCTGGATATGGGGTACCTCGGTGGAGAGAGAGAGAGAGAGAGAGAGAGAGAGAGAGAGAGAGAGAGAGAGAGAGAGAGAGAGAGAGAGAGAGAGAGAGAGAGTAAAGCATTCACATAGTTCCTTTTGCTTAAGCAAGACCAAACCCTTTGAAACCTTTATTCATAAGCCAACAAGGTAAAGTATATCTAAAAAGTAAATACAGTATAGTAAAGCACCATAAAGCAAGACTTATTTCAAGTCATCCAGCTGGTACCTGCCACCATCCCACAACACAAAACCACGCGAGTTAGAATGTGAGGAAGACAGGTGTCAATGCCGAATGTCAGTTGTTAACAATCCATGTACAAAATAAGCATTGCGACTTAACAACTTGGTTAAAAAATATATATGTATAGTCGAATCTTCCCATTTACTTTTGAATTTTAGTGATAGGCTAAGCCGTCATATTACCATATCAGGGCAAAAGCCATGCTGACCAGTGTAACAGGCGTTAGACGAAAGGATGCATGCTAAACATGTGCAAATTGTTTTTGTGAAAAGTTTTATGGGTTGAGCATGGACACACGTACAACGGTACCAGGGCAAATCCATGCCATGCTAACCCGTGGACCCATAAAAGAGTCGTGTAATGGTGTCAAACCCTCTGAGCATATCCATGCTTTCCAAAGGGTATTCAAGCTCGACTACTATTAGTTACGGACTACAGGATACAGTCCTACTGGGCTACTTTGGATATATTCCGTTTTACTGTTGGTTATGTATATTTCTGGTTACGCATTTTATATTAGTCATGTACAAGCCCGAGAGCCTTTTTATATGCTTATGACCCGCACTGGGTCCTTTTTTATGACATTGACTGGCCTTGGGCCCTTATTATATGGTTATATGTGGAGTGGGGGCCCGTAGGAGGGCGCACTATTTTCCCTTCACATTTTGCCTCCCTTTACTTTTGAATTCCTATTTTAGGATTCATTGGTAGGGTATTTATAGGGGCGCTTGTACACTCATTTTCCAGATTATTGATTGGTATTGCTTGGGCTCTTCGTGGGAGAACCTATTGTCTTGTCTATTGCTTGTAGGGCTTTAGTCTATTGCTGTCTTTTATGCTTCATTGATTCAACACCTGAGATTTTGATCATAACTTGGTAGCATAGCACTTTCCTGATTGCTGAATTTCAGATCTGATTTTCTGATTGGGTGCCCATTTTCCTTGCTGATTTTTCTCTCTTTGCTGAGGGCTTTCGTCTCTTTGCTTCAGCAACATTCAGCACAGTTTGGAGGAGGACCAACTCCCATCAGAGCATTTTCCTTGGCGGAGCTTTAGCAGAAGTACTTCCGCTAAATTTGGCGGCCGGAAAAAAAAAATTTTGGCAGATTATTTCCGGCGCCCAAGTTCCAAATCCTTTTCCCGCTTTTTTTTGAATCCTCCATTTGATTCAGGGAGAGGATTCCTAGCCATCTTTTCAGCATTGATTGGAGGCTGTCCAGCGCCCTACTTTATCACATTTTTCAGCCCTTGTTCCAGCAGAGTTTCAGCCATATTTCAGTTTTGATTGGAGGCTGTCCACCGCCCTATTTCATCACGTTTTCCACAGATTTCCAGCCATATTTTCAGCATTGATTGGAGGCTGTCCAGCACCCACTTTCATTCTCCTTGTGGTCACATTTTCCAGCCAGCTCTTCGCACATGCTTGGAGCTCTATCGAGAGGTATCTTTGCTGGTTTTTCCTTGCTTTCCACACCTTTTCTTGACATTTGTCATTTCCTTTCTTGCTCTTAGTGTTGTTTGTGTACCTAAAGCGTATTTGGGGTGATGACAAAAGTCTGCTCCCTCCGATATTAAGCTTTTCTTACACTCTCTTCACTTCCCGCATTCCTTGACCATGGATACTTCCCCTACATCTTCTGAGCCTCGCATACCGTCTTCCACTTACCTTGACGAAGTACGGCATGAATTCCGAGATCATCTTAGGGAAGCCATGAGTGATGTACGCACTGATTTACGCCAGGAGTTACGAGAGACGTTCACTGCTCTTTCTGCCCAGATTGCTACACTATCATTACAGTCCAGTGTTTCTCCACTATCTCCACCTGTTCCCCCACAGCGTACATTTCCACCACCCGAGACTCCTTCATCTTCTGGTCCTTTGCCACGAGACTTTAAGGATAAGGTTCAGCTTACTGTGTATTCTGGGTCATCCGATGGGAATGAACTCAAGAATTGGTATTCTAAGCTTGAGACCTACTTCCTTATGTTTCCTAAGACTGACATTCAGCAGATACATTTGGTTGCTTTACATTTGGAGGGCCGTGCTGCTACTTGGTGGCGCATGTTTCGCCAGACGGCTTCACACCCTGGCCTTGCTAGTTGGACAGAGTTTATGACAGCACTCCGCCTAGCAATGATTGGTCCTCAGTGGCTTATTCGACAGCGCGACATCTTTCGTAGTTTATCTCACATTGGTGACTTGGCTGCTTATACGACACGGTTTACAGAGCTTTCCTATCTATTCCCAGATATTTCTACATTGGAGCTCATCTCTCGCTACGTTGCTGGTCTACGAGGCGCACTCAGGTATGATGTTTCTTCTTTTTTTCCACTCACTCTTTCTCACGCCATCTCCCTTGCTACCGCACCGCAGCACAAGTACTCTCCCATCTCTTCCTCTGTTTCTCGTCCTTCGCGTCCTTTCACACGTCCTATTTTTTCCTCTCCATCCTCTACTAGTCCCACATCTGTCAGTTCACCTTCGTCCACTCTTCCTTCTGCACCACGTCCTCCTTTTTCTCCTCGTCCTATTTTTGTTCGTCGCTACTCACAGCCTGAGATGTCTGAGATCCGTGAGAAGCACTTATGTTTCGACTGTAAGAGTCCTGATCATATCGCCCGTGATTGCCGACAGCCTACCACTGCTACTGCCGTCTATTTCCATGATGCTGACACACCTGATGATAGTCCTGATTCTGCCATATGCCTTCATATTCTTGATGATGACCCACCTGTTGATCAGTTTACCACACCCACTGAGCCTGTTCCTGATCCCCCTGATCTAGCTGTATGCCATGCTCAACTTGCTTATGCTACTTGGGCCGGTAAGCCGGGTCCACGCCATATCCGTCTTCGCGTACGTATCACTGGTTGTGAGTTTATTGCCCTTGTTGACACAGATAGCACTCACTCGTTTCTCAGCAGTCATATTACTACACGCATTCGTGCTATGCCAGTCACTACGCCTCATCCCCTACACGTTGAGGTTGCCAGCGCGCACTCTTTTCCTAGCACGCAGATGTATCAGCAACTTTCATATCAGATTGGAGACTTCCTTGGTCAGGCAGATTTTCATATTATTCCACTTACACGGTACGATCTTATCCTCGGTGCTGATTGGTTGCATCCCTTGGTGCGGTTACAGTAGACCTCCAGCAGCAGACATTGACATTCTCTCATGATGGTACTCAGCATATATTTTCTGGTATTGATTCTCGGCAGGACTATCAGCTTATTTTCGGGAAGCAGTTCATACGGAGCCTCCCGAAGGCCCACTGTGCGGCTATTCTTTCTGTTCAGCCAATTCAGCCTATTGGGGATGCACCACCTTTGCCACAGGTATGTTCTGAACTGTTGCGTGAATTTGAGCATGTTTTTAGAGAGCCAACTCAGTTACCACCTTTACGAGATGTCAACCACCATATAGACCTTGTTTCCTCTGCATCACCTCCTTCTCGTCCTCCTTTTCGTATGTCTATTGTTGAGCGCGAAGAAGTCCAGCGTCAGGTGTCTGATTTATTACGTCAAGGCCATATTGTTCCTAGCCACAGTCCTTTTTACTAGAGCTACTACTCATTTACAGCATATTCAGCAGCGGTATAGGACCATTGTTGATCGTCATCGGCGCCATGTTGAGTTTGCAAAGGGAGATACTATTTTTCTCCGGTTACACTTTGCTCGCCATCGTTTTGTACAGGGTCTTGCTTCTACTGAGAAGCTTGCGCCGCGCTATTATGGGCCTTTTCAGGTTCTTGAGCGCTTTAGTCCAGTTACATATCGTCTTGAGTTACCTAGTGCTACTCGGGCTTGTGATATCTTTCATGTCAGTTTAGTACGTGCTGCTATTGAGGATGATGCTCCTCGAGATTCCTCATTTCCTACAGATCCAGAGCTTTTTCCATTCCTGCCAGCTGCTATTTTACAGGTGCGCTTATTGCATAGTCGTCGCCATCGGCAAGTTCAGTTTCTGGTCCAGTGGGATGGTCGTCCTATTGAGGAGGCTACTTGGGAGCCCATTGATGTTTTTATCATACCCCTATCCTGGCTGATTAGGCTCGATCACTTGCAGCTACCATTGCTTCTTGGGATGCTCCGGCTTCTCTTGATGTTCCTTTCTCAGATGGGATATCTTGATGCAGTATTTTTCTCTGGCACTGGTTCTTATCTTATTTTGCCTACATTGGGGGCAATGTTCTTTATAGCCAGGGGGAGTTACGGACTACAGGATACAGGCCTACTGGGCTACTCTGCATATATTCCGCAGGCCTCTTTACATTTACTGTTGGTTATGTATATTTTTGGTTACGCATTTTATATTAGTCATGTACAGGCCCCAGAGCCTTTTCATATGCTTATGACCCGCACTGGGTCCTTTTTTATGACATTGACTGGCCTTGGGCCCTTATTATATGGTTATATGTGGAGTGGGGGCCCGTAGGAGGGCGCACTATTTTCCCTCCACATTTTGCCTCCCTTTACTTTTGAATTCCTATTTTAGGGTTCATTGGTAGGGTATTTATAGGGGCATTTGTACACTCATTTTTCAGATTATTGATTGGTATTGCTTGGGCTCTTCGTGGGAGAACCTATTGTCTTGTCTATTGCTTGTAGGGCTTTAGTCTATTGCTGTCTTTTATGCTTCATTGATTCAACACCTGAGATTTTGATCATAACTCTATTTTAATTACTAGTGTGAACTTGAAAGGGCATATACAAAATTTACAAATTTATTTAAGCTGCCATATTTGAGAAACAGGTAGAAACAGTCTTTGGCTTGTATAGTTTCAATGAATATGTTAAGGCAAATCCATGTCATTCTAACATCGGAAACTATACTAACCCTTGCGCAAATCCATGCAATCCAAGAGTATTGTAGGCCAAAGACGGGTACGAATTTATGTATTGGATCAGTTCAATCATCATGTTAACAAAGTAAGCAAGAGATGACTATGTTTAATGAGCAATCATAAGTAAAAAACCGTTCCTTATAATATTTCCGATTAAGTGTAGGTACTGGAATGCTTATGACGTAGCTCATACCTAGATATTTGTGGAAGCGTAATCCTGGGAAGATGCCATGATATTATCGCTACTATCGTTTCTTCATGCATCGCCACAACAATACTAATTGATGAGCAAATATCATAGCAGTGACAGTCGTTTCATATGCCAAGAGGTTTTACTTACAGCCAGTATACCTAATCATAGTATGATGAGACACAATGCTATCGTAACTTGCTAAAAAGATTATCGTAGCAAACAACGGCTGAATCAATATATAGTTGGTTTTTGTGCAACACGAGCCTGGTCATGTGAAATGCAATCTCTGTAATTTTTTTAAATGCAAATGTAATACATGTGTTTATGAAATGTCGTTTGGGGTGTAGGGGTAATTGTTGTGCTCATGATGTAGGTGCATTTATGTGAAGCTACCATTCACTTCAATCGAAATTAGTTGAAAAGAAGATTCACACACGCACATAGAATTTGACACAAAATTGAAAATACAGCATCACATGTACAAAGCGACATACGCACAATGTGAAGCAAATAAAGTACGCCAAACACTGTATATAATGTGAAAAATGATCTGAGTACAATGGTAGACCGTCTGCTAGAGACAAACTACTGAAACTAAAATAACAGAAACATTCAATGCTCTGGCTCTGACTCAGATGAATGCTCCGGAGACAACTCAGAGCCCCGAGCTAACTCTCGCAGCTGATATTTGTGCCTGTCTGGAACTGGCATGGGCTGTGTATCCGAGGAGGAGGACTCGTCACTAGCATCATCCCAATCTGCCTCCGCATCAGCCCCCAAGCAAGCCAAACCAACAACACCTGCTCCAGCTGGCTGTAATACTGCACCTCTAGCTGTACCTGGAGCCCTGCGTGGTCGTCCTCTCTTCCCTAGCAGTTTTTGTGCCTTGCCTTTCTTGTTCAGTGCACCCTTGGGCCTTCCTGGTCTCTTGCGGACAAGAGGAGCTGTCAATGCCTCATCACCCCCATGCAAATCACTTGGCTGGGCCCAAGCTGAGGCCGGCTGGGATAGGGAAGCAAAAGAGGGAACTCCCTGTGCAGCTGAGCGAGGAGGATGAGCTCGTGGAGTGTGTGCCTGTGGGGCTGCTGCTGGTGGAGGAACTGGCTGTGCAGGAGGGAAGTACAGCGGCGATATGTACTGAAAGGGGTGCTGCAGTGGCCGGTACTGGTACATCCTGGGTGCTGCCAAAGGGGGAGCCAGTGGAGTGGGTGTTGCCAAAGGAGGAGGATGTGAAGTGGGTGCTGCCACTGGAGGAGCCACTGTGGATGTGGGCGCTGCAAGAGAAAACTTGGGCATAGATGGTGGCCTGCCATGGAGACTTGGTGCTGCAGAAGTGGACGGCGATGGAGGGGCTACAGGCCTGAATGGCATCGGTGGCACTGGAGGAGCTGTGCGTCGCACATATACCCTCTGAGGAACTAGAGGAACTGTAGGCACCTCATGCGGCTGCTCTGGCTGGGACTCTGTGTATGGCATGCTGGCAAGAGATGAAGGGGGTGCCCTAACACTCGGCATCTGCTGAGCCTCTGAATCCAATGTGGCAATCAAGTCGTCTAGCTGGGCATCTGAATACAAATGCTCTGGGCTCTGGGACTCATCCTGTGCACCAACCTCTGAATCATCTTGTGCACCATCCCCTGAATCAACCCGTGCCTCATCATGTGCACCCTGTAGACCCTGCATGGCCTCCCAATCTGTGCTATCAAAGTCATCCGGTACCTCCTCTGGTGTGCCGTCGTAGTAACGGCCATGACTCTGTACTGCACCCATCCAAGCAGCTGCGGGACCGGCATCTAAATCACTCTGCCCTCTATCAAGAGTCTCCCCCATCATATCGACATAGGTAGGTATGCCACTGACCCCCCGTGTGTGCCCTGCCTGTCTCCCGGTATAACCTGTGCCATGTGTCCCACCTCTGCCACGTGATGCACATGTGACCCCTGCCCGTGGCGTGTGCCCTGCACCTGTATCATCTGCCTCATCCCTCTCTGATCTGGCAAACACAACCCAAATGGGCTCATCCTCATCATGCTCATCACTGGCTCATCTGCCTCATACAATGGAGGCAACCTGTGCTCAAGCCCAAACTCTCTCTCTCTCTCTCTCAGCAAGCTCCCTCTCTCTCTCTGCCATCAACTATGTGCCCAAGTCATCTGCAGGCATGGGATGGACGTTGTCCGTAGGCAAGTCAACCTGGCGCTCCAAATTAGATATCTTCGTCTGCAAGGTCAAAATTGAGCGTGTCAGGACAACAACTTGATCAAAAATTGAAACCTACATTTTAGTGAGATGTCAACCAACATGCTATGGGAGAATAGCCCATCACCTGCAATGCGCTCGTAATGGTCGGCATTCTCCTGGCGAGACGTGCGTTGGTGCTGCAGAACACCAACCGCTCTACTGACTCACTGACAGCCTGTTTCTTCTTCTCGTGTGAACAAGGGCCCATGTGCTCCAATTACGCTCACAGCGCAATCCTGTGGTACGTGCAATGAAATGGTTCAGCACATGTGCACGGGTGGAATGTCAACGAAACACACAAGAGAGGATGAGATGAGATGCATACATGTGAAAGGACCCGCAGTGCAAGACGCTGTATGGAGGGATAGGTGCTACCGAACATGGTCCACCAGGTATGGGGAGCTGCCTTCTCTCTGGATCCTGAGCAGCCGGGTGACCGAACGTGCCCATCCCGAAACGAAATGCAGCTAGCTCCTCCATGACTCTAATAGGATCCAAGCCAATGTGTGGACCCACCCTGTAGATGTACTCAAGCCAATCCGACTCGAGCTCCCTATCTGATATCTGTGTCGGAGAGAGGAAGAGGGGATGCAAGATGTGTGCAACATTGTGGATACTCCTGTTAAAGTAGTTCCACCGCGTCTCCCAGATGAACCTCAGCTCCGTCATCCTGCACGAAGTTGAAGCAAATTTTGGAAAAAACGTAACATCAACAGAAAAACAAACTAGCAAACACTGAAAAGATAAAGAACAATCATAACACTGTATCGCTTACCTCTCTGGCTGCAAGATGGGCAGCTGCAGGAACTGTCCGATCCGGTCCATGAGCTCATACACCAGACCAAGTGTGGACCCCTCGCTGTCAGCCATGCGAAGCACAATATAGAGTGGTCGAAGCAGTCCTGACAATGTCTGTGCATTCCTCCAGAACTGGTCTCCCCTCACCGTGGAAGAAAAGTGCTCCCCATCCTCCGTGTGCTGAAACATACTAGCACGCCAAAGATCACTGGCAACCATCTGTAGAAGTTGTGCCCTGCACCTGATCAGACGGCCGATGACCACCAGGTCGAATGCAAAGCGTGTGGGGGCTGGCTTACGGAGGTGCAAATGGCTGAACACCCGGAACATGGCAAGAACACGCCTCTTCCTGGTGACAAAAGTCACCATGAAGAGGGCCTCGCGGACGATGGCTCTAACCCAGGGAAGTGCACCTATGTGCCCCATGAGAAGGTCTATGTCGTGCGCCGCACAGGGGGGTATGGACGATGTGAGGGAACTCGGCCTCTAGCAGGACACCCATCTGAACACAGTTGGTGGCATTGTCCGTCACCACCGTAACGACATGCTAGGGTCCTATGGACAGGATGGAAGACCTAATGACGTCGTACATGAAATTTGCAGATATGAGTCTCTGTTGTAAAGCTACCTTTACAAGCTTTACTTCCGGCGCCATCGGCGCCAACTATGTCCCTGGCGCCAGCAGCGCCCCTGCTGCTCCCGGCGCCAAGTTCCTATGGCTGAAAATCTTTGACCGGTTCTAGCGAAGTCCAGAGAGCTCAGATCGCTGTGCAATCACCTCACACGATCTAGGCATGATTAAAGGAAGCCTGGGGATCAATAAAATCTAGAGAGAGAAAATGACTTTCTAGAAATAGAAAATCCTAGAGAGAGAAAAACGTGCTTTACTAGCTTGGGTAGAGTGCTTGGTATGAGGGGGGGTGCCGAATCACACCAATACTATAGGGGAGTGCGGGTTGCGACTCAACCAAGTCTCAGCCTCCCTTGCTGGAATGTTGCCATGGCTCTCGCCTTGGCATGCTAGCGCCCCGGAGACTAGGGTTGGTCACACACTTGAAATGTAACCTTCTCAGATTTATCAATAAAGTGGGATTTTCCTCAAACTGACTTTGATTACCTCCTGAGTTTCAGTGTTCGGTAAAAGCGCCAGTTGTAAGGCCGCTTTCAAAATTTTTAACTTGGCACATAGCTGAGGGTCGTATCCCGGGATGCCAGCGGTATGCCGTCAGGACCATTCGGTCCGTGGCGCCAGCGGTATGCTGTCGGGACCATTTGGTCCAGGAACTAGTTTTTTCCATATCTGTCGCGGCTTGTGGTTCTGAGTGCTCCTTGCATGAACGTGAATGGGTTAAGTTCTTGGGGAACGGGCTCTAACCTGTCGGCTGAGTTGGATGGCTTGCTTGGGAGGATGTTACCTGTTTATGGCTGTCCAGTCTGGCGTGGCGCCAGGTTGGCTTCCAGCGCTCGTGACGAAGCTTTCAGTTGGTTAAGTCTGATGTAAGTCAGACCGCTTGCTTGGAATGGATGTTACTCGTTTTTAACGAAGCTTCGAGTTGGTTAAGTTTGATGTATGTCGGGCGGCTTGCTTGGAGGGAAGTCACCCACATTGGGACCCCTGATCTGGCATGGCGCCAGGTTGGATCTCAATGTTGGTTTTCGGAACTTCAAGTTGGTTAAGTTTGATCGTTGTTGGCGAGTTGGCTGCTTGTATGTCAAGTGGGTTTGGATGGCAAGAGTTGAAGGCTGGGAAACTAAGTCGTGGTTCCCGGCTCCCTTTGGGATGCCTACGCTACACTCTCCCCCCTCTATTGCAGTCCACGGCTCTCAAAAACTATGTACCCATGCAGCTGGAGACCAAGATGTTGAGGATCGGCCTCCTCTTGACATCAGTCCAGCCATCGGACATGATGCTGCATCCATATGTGGCCCAGTGGCGGCGTAGAGGCTCCATCTCCCTAGACAAGGACTCGACCCTATCTCTCAGCATGTGTGTGCGGACAACCTCTGAACCAGGGACACTCCAGCTAGGGCTGACAGACTATGCAAGGCGGAATGCCCTTCTGAAGGGCTCAGAATCGGTGATGGCAAAAGGTAGAACCACATGCCCCTCACCTGCAGGATGACAGAGCTGAAGTTCATATGGGAGACGCGATGGAACTACTTCCACAGGAGTATCCACAGCGTTGCACACATGCTGCATCCCCTCTTCCTCTCTCCGACACAGATCGCAGACAGGGAGCTCGAGGCCGATTGGCTTCAGTACATTCACAGGGTGGGTCCACACATAGGTTTGGATCCTATCAGGCTCATGGAGGAGCTCGCTGCATTTCGTTTCGGCATGGGCACATTCGGCCACCCGGCTGCCCAGGATCCAGAGAGGAGGCAGCTACCCATTACCTGGTGGACCATGTTCGGTAGCACATACCCATCTATACAGCGTCTTGCACTGCGTGTCCTTTCTCAGGTATGCATCTCATTTTATCCTCCATTTTTTGTATTTCGTTGAAGTTTCACCTTTGCCACAATGTGCTGAAGTATTTCAATGCACGCACCACAGGACTGTGCTGCCTCTATGTGTGAGCGTAATTGGAGCACATGGGCACTGATTCACACAAGGAGAAGAAACCGGTTGTCAGTGAGTCAGTTGGAGCGGTTGGTGTTCTGTAGCACCAACGCACGTCTCGCCAGGAGGCTTCCGACCATTACGAGCGCATTGCAGGTGATAAGCTAATCTTTCATAGCATGTTGGTTGACTCCTGGTATGTTGATTTCATTTCTTGAAAAAGTTGTCTCTCTGACATGCAAATTTTAAACCTTGCAGACGAAGATATCTGATTTGGAGCGCCAGGTTGACTTGCCTACGGACAGCACCCATCCCATGCCTGCAGATGACCTGGGCACACAGTTGATGGCAGAGAGAGAGAGGGAGCTTGCCGAGATGAGAGAGAGAGAGCTTGGGCTTGAGCACAGAGAGCCCCCATTGTATGAGGCAGATGAGCCAGTGTCAGAGGATGAGCATGATGAGGATGAGCCCATTCGGGTTGTGTTTGCCAGACCAGAGAGGGATGAGGCAGATTATACAGGTGCAGGGCACACGCCACGGGCAGGGGTCACAGGTGCATCACGTGGCAGAGGTGGGACACATGGCACAGGTTATACCGGCAGACAGGCAGGGCACACAGGGGGGGGCAGTGGCATACCTACCTATGTCGACATGATGGAGGAGGCTCTTGATAGAGGGCAGAGTGGTTTAGATGCTGGTCCCGCAGATGTTTGGATGCGTGCAGCACAGAGTCATGGCCGTTACTACGACAGCACACCAGAGGAGGCACCTGATGACTTTCATTGCACAGATTGGGAGGCCATGCAGGGTCTACAGGGTGCACATGATGAGGCACGGGATGAGGCTTGGGTTGATTCAGGGGTTGGTGCACAGGATGATTCAGAGGTCGGTGCACAGGATGATTTAGAGGCTGGTGCACAGGATGAGTCCCAGAGCCCAGAGCATTTGTATTCGGATGCCCAGCTGGCCGACTTGGTTGCCACATTGGATTCAGAGGCCTTGCAGATGCCGAGTGTCAGGGCGCCCCCATCATCTCTTGCCAGCATGCCACACACAGAGTCCCAGCCAGAGCAGCCGCATGAGGTGCCTACAGTTCCTCCAGCTCCTCAGAGGGTGTATGTGCGTCGCACAGCTCCTCCAGTGCCACCGATGCCATTTAGGCCTGCATCCCCTCCATCGCCGTCCACTTCTGCAGCACCAGGTCTCCATGGCAGGCCACCATCTGTGCCCAGGTTTTCTCTTGCAGCGCCCACATCCACAGTGTCTCCTCCAGTGGCAGCACCCACGTCACATCCTCCTCCTTTGGCAGCACCTAGGATGTACCAGTACCGGCCACCACAGCGCCCCTTTCAGTACATATCGCCACTGTACTCGCCTCCTGCACAGCCAGTTCCTCCACCTGCAGCAGCCCCACGGGCACACACTCCACGAGCTCATCCTCCTCGCTCAGTTGCACAGGGAGTTCCCTCTTTTGCTTCCCTATCCCAGCCGGCCTCAGCTTGGGCCCAGCCTAGCCAGCCAGGTGATTTGCATGGGGGTGACGAGGCATTGACAGCTCCTCTTGTCCGCAAGAGACCAGGCAGGCCCAAGGGTGCACCGAACAAGAAAGGCAAGGCACAGAAACTGCCAGGGAGGAGAGGACGACCACGCAGGGCTCCAGGTACAGGTAGAGGTGCAGTATCACAGCCAGTTGGAGCAGGTGTTGTTGGTTTGGCCTGCTTATGGGCTGATGCGGAGGCTGATTGGGAGGATGAGGATGACGAGTCTTCCCCCTCGGATACACAGCCCATGCCAGTTCCAGACAGGCAGAGATATCGGCTGCGAGAGTCAGCTCGGGGCCCTGAGTTGTCTCCAGAGCATTCGTCTGAGTCAGAGCCAGAGCATTGATTGTGGCTCTATTGTTTTAGTTTCAGTAGTTTGTCTCTAGCAGTCGGTCTACCATTGTACTCAGATGATTTTTCACATTATATACAGTGTTTGGCCTACATTATTTGCTGCACATTGTGCGTATGTCGCTCTGTACATGTGATGCTTTATTTTATGTTGAAGAATTCTATGTGCGTGTGTGAATCCTATTTTCATTTAATTTCGTTTGAAGTGAATGCTAGCTTCACATAGATGCACCTACATCATGAGCACAGCAATCACCCCTACACCCCAAACGACATTGAATAAACACATGTAATACATCTGCATTTAAAAAAATTACAAACATTGCATCTTACATGACCAGGCTCGCGTTGCACAAAAAACAACTATGTATATATTCAACCGTTGTATCAGGATAACATCACATATACTGTCATTTTTTTAAGCAGCCATCTAGTTATTTGCTGCACCATAAACTGCCGAAAACTACATAGCAACAGTCCGCCACATACGGGTGGACCTCATCTATTCTAAACATCCCTCACTGATCCTCCACCGACTCCTCGCCCTCGTCTGGTGCATTGTTTTGTCGCTCTTGCTCTGCCTCCCGGTTAGCCCGAGCTGCCTCCTGGTTAGCCCGACGTCTGGCCGCCCTTTCCCTGACCATGATGAGCTGCCGTCGTGTGAAATTCATTCCGATCTGCTCATCCAGATCCAGCTCGACAGCGGGGACAGGATCCACAGCGGGGGCGGGTGGCTCCGGTTCCGGATTTCTCTGTCGAGTCTGTCGCAGCATCTCTCGGATATCTGCCTCTTGCTTCCGATGCCTCTCGTTGTGCCTTCGGATATCTTCCTCAAGCTTTCTCCTGGCTTCGCCCTCGGGCTTCGGTGGTATTCGCTCAGCCATCTCGATCGACCTTCTCCTCACAGCACCCTGATCCTTGAACACCCTCTCACAGCACCCTGGCTCTCAAACAGCCTCTCACAGCCTGTCACCGGCTCTCGCTTGCTCTCTCACTGTCTATCACTAGCCCTCTCACAGCCTCTGAAAATGCCGACCACAATGGCATTGTGAGTGCCTATTTATCCCCACAGCCTGATCGGCCATGTGGATCCCCATCATCCCTCCATGTGCCTCCGTACCCGCCCCCATGTGATGCTCCCCCCTGTGTTGGTCTCCCATTGGGCCCATGGTCTGCTCACCCACAATGCCCATGTGCCTCTGTACTTGCCCCCATGTGATGCTACCCCCCTGTGTTGGTCTCCCATTGGCCCCTCGGTCTGCTCACTCGCAGTGCCCATGTGCCATTGCAACGGTCCCCTGCATCATGTACTGTACCCTCTTTTTTTACACCAAGAACCCCCTCTTTTTACTTTTTTTTGTCCTTTTTTGGTAGTTAATATGCAAAAAAAAATTACTAAAAATATATTAAAAAATAAAAAAAAATATTAAAAATGGTACCGCCCTGGTACCGCGGATCCCAGGGCGGTACCGTACCGGCGGTACCACTGATATGGTACCGGCGGTACCATACCAGCGGTACCAGAGGGTACTATGATATATATATACATATATATATATATATATGTATGTATATATAGATAGATAGATATATCATGGTTGCAGTGGAATGTGTTCCGCTACATCCACATTCTGGAACGCTCGTTTCGAAACGTGAGGGGAACACAAAAAGAAAATTGGAAAAAATCTCTATGGCTACTTGGTTTTTTTCTTTTTGGATAGTTTAGCTAGTGTTAAATGACGTGTTTAGCTAGTGTTAAATTTTTTCTATATAGGCGATATAGGATCATGTGTTTCCTAGAATTAGCATTCGTGTACAATCTCTTAGAAATGGATATTGTAGGAGCACATTGTTACTTGCAAGGATCACAGAAATCATTTAAAAATCATTCGATTATATAGTAGCAAAGATAGTTTACTGAAATAGAGTAGGCAAAGAACAAAGCAAGAATTAGCTGCACATAGCCAGTAAAATGGCAATAGCCGACGTAGCTCCACCCTTTTATACAATTTTCTTAAAAACATTCAAGGAGAAGACCCTAATTTCCGGAACACGATCCGGATGACGTTTCGAAAATTAAATTTAGGGTTTTTTCCCAAAACGCAAAAAAATAAAAAATTTCTTTTTTTTGTACTTTGCCAAAAAAAATTTTGCTTCTCCTTGAGTTTTTTAAGGAAAAATGTATAAAAGGGAGGAGCTATGCCGGCTATTGCCATTTTACTGGCTATGTACAACTAATTCTTGCTTTGTTCTTCGCCTACTCTATTTCAATAAACTATTATTGTTGACTAGTTTGAGCCTTGATACTATATAATCGATTGATTTTGTAATGGTTTCTATGATCCGAGTAACAATGTGATCCTACAATATACATTCCTAGAAAAATAGTAAAAGAATGCTAATTCCTAGAAACACATGATCCTATCTTACAAAGTTCACTACGGTCGTGACTCTAGAGGTGATGGTAGTGACCCAATCTCAACAGGAAATCTCCTTGAACATCAGGTCAATGGAGTGGGCCACACCAAGAGTGCATACAATGTGAGGGTAGGTAAGACTCAAAATCCTCCCCACCTCAAAGCAATTTGCTACATTGTTTGTGACAACTTGCACCACATGAGTCGGCCAACGTATTGTATGATTTCCTGGATCTACTCGAAAAATGCAATACCCATCCTTGATGGAACTCCCACGAGAGGCATCCACCACCTTCCAAAACATGGTGCCATCACTACTGGAAACGAGGATGTTGACGACCGACCTATGTCGTCAGTCCATCCATCAAGCAGCCAACAACCTCCCAACCAGACCTAAGTTGCTGCAACTGAGTATCAACTTGTTGTGCGCTCCCCTAAGGGGTGCATAGAGTCGCAATGGTCCTTGCCTATAAGCAAGTGGTGCACACTGCCACAATAGCAATGGCATCTCTAAATAGATGGGTGTTTGCTTGGCAGATTCAGGCCATACAACATGTCAACCACTACCCAATTGGGTGCATCATCGTTGCCCTTTCCAAAGGATTAACGAATGGTGCTCTAAGGCATGGAGCACGTAGAGGATTTGGTGCTGTTGTCACTTGAACATCAGCAGTTGTCGCTGATTTTGAGGAAGGGGGGTAATGCTGGTATATAGTGGCACTACTAGCGGTGAGGCTGTTGTTGATGTGCTGTAGTAGCTGATGTGGAAGGTTTGTTAGGATGGTCAGATGTGATGGGAGGTGTGGTAGATGTGGATGGTCAGCTTGTGGAAGTAGAGGCAGCAGCACCTGAGTAGTTGATCCTATCAAGAATGCTGGGGTAGAGCTGTTGGTGGCTAACGGCTAGAGGAGAGGCCATGACCCCAACTATTGATGCCCTTGCAAGTGTGGGTGCTATGCCACCAAATCCTTGGAATTGTTGTGCCCACCAACTATGAGTTGTGTCAAGCATGCAATGCCACTCTGCCTCTAGAACCATGGGACAACCGCGTATGCTAACTGTCACCCCTAACAAGATGAGCACTCACCTTGATAAGTGTGCTATAGGAATTTGCATGACAAAAGGGGTTCCATTGTTGCCATACCTAGCTTCCGTATCCTGTAAAAGCTCTGCCTCATCCAAATTCGAGACCCCAGGCATGAACCCTAAATTGTAGATCCAAAATAATTCTCAAACCCAAAATTCTTTAAACCCTAAATCAAGATCTCCTTAAACTCTATATCTGGAACATGCAATACATTCCCGTCAGTTTTGCTCAGAATGGAAAAAAAATTCTTAAAAGGAAAGCTTCGCAATTTTTTTTAAAAATAACAAATTTTGGACATGTTTCGAAATGAAATGCATTTCAGAATGGGCAATTACGGTTCTAAGCATGTTAAAACTTGATGGTAGGTGTAATTTGACAATTCCAAAAGGAGTCGGGGAGATATTTATGCATCACATTTACAGAAAATTTACCACATTATTTTTGCTCAATGTTTTCAATATGTCAAATTGTTCAAACATTCAAAAACCTTTTCATTTGCAATTTGTCCGCATTTGTTGCAACTATCCGTTAATGTGAACTCCCACCTACAGGTGGCCTTTGTGGACATCAAATTGGCCACACAGCAGGTGTTGCCTGCATTGGTGACACTAGGCACAGATGCAAACATTAATGTCAAATACTCAACCATAGAGGCTTTTGGAGCTGCAGCACGATATTTCAGGGATGACTTGGTATCTATCACTCTCTAAATTTGCAAATACTTGTTTTTTTAGATAAATTACCCTTAACAATACAAAAGAATCTATAGATACTACAAGAGTTGAATCACTTATTGGGTCAGGAATTCTTTTGGACATAACTATTAACTTGTTGACTGCCTAGTTAGGGGACATCTCCACCTCCAAGTTGCCTCTAGTTGGTTATATTCGGGCTTCTTATCTCCACTAGTTCGTCCTGTAAGTTCTTTATCTACTTAAGAAGTTCGGACATGTTGAATGACAATCCTGATCCTTTTAGCATTTGAATGAGTAGGGGCACTATTTGAGTGGCTTCCTTTCTAATGCTTGCCTCAACCATTTCAAGTCTGCTCTTGCCCCCGGAAATTTATGAACTTTCTAACGTTATTTGTACTATAAGTCACAAAATAATGCACCCTTATTATTCTTAATATTGTGCTGATGACCTTAGTAGGGATCCTGTGGACTATTGTCAATGCAGTCATTCTGACATCTAGTGGGCATGCAGATCTTGTTTAAGTCTATGTCTGAGCAGAACTTTTCTCTATTTAGCAACGCACATTGACTTCCAGCCACGTTCTTAAGTATTCTTCTTAAGGTTTTATCATGCAAGCTAAAGGGATAACATGTAATGTGGAACAGTGGATGAAATAGGAACTGCATATGGTCCATATTGTTAGGACGTTTTGTCTGTGTCTTGCCTGCATGGGCCCTTCAGGATTCCTCATGCAACAAGTGATGCTGTAATATTGTCCATGCATGCTGTGCATGGAAGTGATGATTCAATGCGATGCAATAGTGAAGTAGATTTTGGATGATATCATTTTGCTGCATCCTGATAATGTCTCTCTTTATTGCTTACTAATCTGGAAAGTAGTACATACCTGTGTAAGCAGGTTGCAGATAAAATACGTTTGCAGATGGATGCTTTTTTGGATGATGGTTCATACGAAGCTACGATTGCAGTTGTTCGTGCCCTCACCGGTGCTGTACCTTTTATGGCACCAAGTTTAAAGGATTATATCCATCCACTTTTCATGCTGAATACTATTGCTTTAGTGGAAATGCTTATTTAGGGAGCTGAGCATGCATTCATTTGGTGTATGTTAATTTAAATAATAAGCAAGATAAATCAAAAAGCTGGACCTGTTTGGTATTGTTTCAGCTCACAATTTTGACAAGCATTACTCCATAATTTGTTAGTACTGGTGGTTGTTGTTGTCTTTTGGATAAATGCTGGGTGTAATAAAGAGGTTTCACCATCATTTGAAATGCATATTGTACCCTTTTCTTGGCTACTGATGAGACCATAGCTGATATCAGTCTGTAAAAATTTTAGTGTTTATATGCCTGGCGGTTTGGTACTCATGCTATTTCAGACACTTTTCATTCTGATCTTACTTGTTTTCGTTACCATTTCTCATGTCTCAATCTGATTGTCAGGAATTTTGATATTTGACTATTCGTGAAGATATACTAAAAGTCTTGTATATGCTTGGACTTGACATCAAATAGTAGATACATTTATTGCAAAAGCTGGTTGTGCTATCAACCAACTCTACTCAGGGGACAACTTCGGTACATCGTCATGAGAAGGCGGATGTTTTCTGCAATGCAGTTCGGGCATTGGATGCCACTGGTATATGTGAATGCTCCTTATAGCTCTTAGTACTTTTTGGAAATTGAAGTCAGAATTCTAGCTTCATGTGGCCTTGCTCAACATTTTTTCTTATGTATCAACACTTTGTTTGCATCATAGATGCACCACGATTCTGAATCGCGTTTCGGGATTTTCCCAGAATCGTGCAGAATCGGTTTTTTTTTTTTTTTTTTGAAATTTTTTTAGGCAATATGGGTATCAGATGAAAGCTATGATTGAGAGCATTATGACTGTGTAGTTTGCCGACTGTTTCGGGTGCAGGATGGTCCAATTTAGGTGCATTAACTCCCAGGTTTACGCTATAGCTGCATTCAGTATAAAAAGTTAACAAAAAAAAGAGAACACATTGGGGCATTCCCCCAATGAACATAGCAGGAATCTCTCTCTCTCTGATTCTCCCTCTCTCTCTGTCTCTCTCTCAGATCACAACAAACGGAACAAAAACCATGCTGAACAAAAACCCTGCTGAATCATTCTGAACCTACTAAACCTTAAATGAAACATTTTTCAACCATACTTACTCTCTCTCTCTCTCTCTCTCTCTCTCTCTCTCTCTCTCTCTCTCTCTCTCTCTCTCTCTCTCTCTCTCTCTACAACCATAAACCATAAACCATAAAACCGAAGTTACTGAACTAAAACCACAAAGAACAATACTGAATCACGACAATGTTGTGAATAGGATCATCATAATATATAATATCGGGCCACATGGCACCAAAATGGGGTACAATGATGTTCCATGAACGTAATGAAAACAATACAACTAAGACTCGTCAGAGTCATGGTAGGATAAATCATCCGAATCTGTGCCTGACTGCAGATCCCAAGGGTCCGCAGATGAATCGGAACCGGAGGGAACCATATGCCGTGGTGTGGCCCTGGCTCTACTGCGTGCTCTGGCTCTGGATCCTCCCCCTCCCTCTGCCTTTGCCTCTACCTCTACCTCTACCTCTACCCCTGCCTCTGCCTCTCTCCCCTCCTCTGGCCCCCAGCTAGCTGCCCCCAGCCTTGTGTCTACTCCATCGTGTCTGTGTGTCAGGTGGCTCTGACCCTACACCCTAGGATGGCCCTACCCACTGCGATGATGCCTGGCCGACGGCTGTCTGTGATGCTCCACTCCTGTCTACAAAAAGAGAACTCAGCCCCCACCTCCCAAAACCTCTAGGTCTCCCCCTAGGCCTACGTGCAGGAATGGCTGGCTCTTCCTCTATCGCCGCATCAGGGTCCACCAGCAGGTCAGCTAGGTCATCCCCCTGTGCCTCCACCCCCATCTCCTCGTCCTCCTCCGCACCCCCCTCAACCCACTCCGCGTCCTCCTCCTCCACATAGTAGTCTGCCCCGAGCATCTCTCCACCCTCCGAGCCCTCATCATCTCCCTCCTCAGCCCTCTCCCTCTACCTCTCTGTCCTCCTCTGCCGCCGTAAAGCCCGTGCGTCAGCCTCTGCCTGTCTGTAGAATTTTCTATGAATCTCATCATCCATCTCCTCCTGCGTGGGTGGTGCCCGAGGAGCAGTAGCTACCGAATCCACCAAGCAAGTGTCAGGGTTCACCTGCAACCAAAAACAATACACTGTTGTCAGGCAGGTATTTTGCAACCCACTGCATATTTCGAAAGCAATTCAATTCATCAAAGCATAGCAAGAAAAAAGGGGTGATGATGTGACTCACCTCGAGCATTTGGCCCTCTCCTCACGTGCGCCTTAGCATACGGCCGTTGGTGTTCACAAACACCAACCGCCTACATTGCTCGATGGATAACTTGTTCCTCTTTTGCGTGTGATACAAGGCCCAGGTGCTCCAATTCCACTCGCAAGCTCCTACTGAACGACTGTTGTGCAAGGACTCTCTTGGCCAATTCACCTGTGCTGCGCCCGTGGATGCACCACCATGTAACGGGCCTCAGCTGATCCTCCCTCCGTCGACTCTGCTCTCCATCGAAAGGCAACTGGAAGCGCTCAAATGTGAGCAACTGGCGGGCAATGTTGGCCAGCATCGGACCTGTTGGCAGAAGAAAAAACATGGCACGCATAAGTCCCCTCGAATTCACACATACCAATGAGTACAGTACTGCAGTAACATTGCTACCAACCGATTTCTCACACGCACCTGGCCAGGCCATACGCGCTCCGTGTACTCCACCCATCCCCGATGCAGCTCCGAATCATCCCTCTCTCGAGTAGAGCGCCACAAGGGGTGCAACATGTGGGCTACGACGTGGATGGGTCGGTGGAAGTAGTCCCATCTGGACTCCCATATATGCGAGATCTCGTGCAAAATGACAATAATCAGTGCACCGTAGCATAAAAGAAATGCATCAAACTTGAGTGAGAAACAACAAACTAGACACTGAAGAGTCATACTTGTGCTCGTCCAAGGATGACGTTAGAATGTCCTCTCTGATGCGGTCCATGAACTCGTAAATGTGACCGAGAGTGCACCCCTCACGGTCTACCAGGCGCAGCACTCTTAAAATGGGTAGAAGGACCCCAGTAATCTCCTCAGCAGCTATCCAGAACTCATCACCGAACACAGTGGACCGGAAAAATGCCGCATGTGCGAGGTCTGTAGAGTCCCCGAAGGCCTCGCTGGAAACCATCCGTCGCAATGCGTCCTTCACCACCACCAATCGCTCTAGCACCAAGAAGTAAAACGCAAAGCGTGGGGGTGTTGGCTTCTTAAGGTTTAGGGTCGAGAAGGTGCGGAATAGGGTCAACACACGCCTCTTCCTGGTGACAAAAGTGACCAGGCACATGGCCGTAGAAGTGATCTGCAACACAAGCATCCAGTAAAAATTTTAGACAATAGTTGACATGTAGTTAGCAGCATCGAAGGAAGAAAGCATAGCAAATAGCAAAAACTATACCTCTCTGATCCATGGAACAGGTCATGGATGAGCAAGTCTATGCAATGTGCAGCATAGGGTGTCCACACAATGCTGGGGTGCTCCCTCATCATAATCTCGCCCATCTGCTTGCAGTTTGAAGCGTTGTCGGTGACAACCTGAACCACGTGTTCCACTCCGATGTCAGCAATAACATCTCTAACATGCTCCCATATAAAGTCAGTCGTGATGGCTCCACCACCTCGAGTGGCATCCATGCCACGTAGGAATACTTTGCCAAGCGGGAAAGAAACCAAGATATTGATGACGGATCGCCGACGAACGTCGATCCATCCATCACTCAATATCGTGCATCCATACCTGCCACAAAACACCCATTAGCCACATGCAAAAATTGCGCCACCAATAAACCCTAAACACATGCAAAGTGATAATAAAGACAAGGTACTTACTCTTGCCAAGCTGAGCGAATGGAACTCAGCTCCCGCGTGATGGTCTCCTTCTCCTGACGAAGCAATCTGCCTCGCAGTGCCTCTCGCCTGGGAGGTGTCCATGTAGCATCCACGGCCGCCATCTGTGCGCAGAACTCCCTAAACACCCAAGTGTCAGCAACAGCAAAAGCAATGCCGCACTCGTAAAAGAACTGGCCACACAGTTGAGTGCATCGGGCCTACTGCTCTCTCTACCACCCACATCGATCAAGGGTCTGCTGCCTGGTCCTAACCCCTCTCTACTGTATATATGGCGCTCGTGGTCTAGCATGCCCAACGGATGGTTGATCTGTGGGTGTGTCACTCTCTCTAGCAGCAGATGCCGAAGCATGTGGGGCATCTGCTGCCGAGGAGGAGGGACGAGAAGGATCCGTTGCCGCTGAACCAACATGCTCATCTGATGGTCGTGCTGCTGCTGCGGATGGAACTGAAGGTATTGTACTAGGCCCTACACTTGTACCATGCAAGGCCCGTGATGTACTGGGCACTGCACCTGTACCATGCCCAGCCCGTGCTGTACTATGCCCTGCAGCTGTACCATGCTGTTACGAGCTCGTGACCAGTGCCGAACCCTAGAGAACACAGATAGGTCAAAAGCGTACACGACCAACAGGGCAAGACAGTGTGAGTAGTGTGCCCCAGCACGGTCCATAGCTATGGCGGGCCTAACACAGTCTAGGGACCTTGTCAGCAGGACAGGGCCCCCAGTTGGGTCCCGATGTGCAGTCGGCCACGTCAGTGCCACGTGGCCGACACTTGGCAGTTACATGCTACCAGTCCTCACACTGGGCTAGGAGGGGCCTACTCTATATCAGGGAGTGGGCAAGGTTGGGTGGATCAGTTAGTGTTTGCCCTACTGTGGTGTTAGGATCTATTACACTGGTATCAGAGCCATCTCCATCTTAGGGAGCTTAGTAGCAGCAGTAGAGAAAGCTATCAGAGGATAGAAACAATCTCTCAGATTCTCAGAGAGGAATAGAGGAGGAAGATCGCTGTAGATGCAGCCTTGAAACCTTTGAAATTCATTGAGAAATTACAGTAGTAAGGAGTCAAATTCCATGTGTAGGTAGCTCGCTGGAAAGGCAGCTGTTTATCACTGAGTTCAGAGAGTTTTCTACACATTTTCCAGCGGAATTAGAGTAGGAATAAGCAAGCACCTCCATCGCTGTAAATCCAGAGACTTGCATCTGGTTTCCAGGGGAAAATTCAGTAGTTCTTAGCGAGTTTGAAGCCAAAAGGAAAGAGCAGGGTCAGCGCTACCAGTGCTTTTGAAAATCCAAATTATGGATAAAGTTTTGGGCCCCAACTTCAGATTTTCCTTTTTGTGGACAAATTCGGATGTTGTCAAACCAGCGAGGGGGGATAGCAAAAATTTCAGATCTTTTTGCACTTTTTCCGCCTTCTATTTCAAATTTCTCTGAAAGCAGTTGAGGAAGAGCTGAGAGGGATTTTCTTGATTCTCTCTGTGGAAGTACAGCTCTCAAGTGCTAAGTTTTCTTTCCTTTCCTTGTACAGTTGTAAATTAGTCTTTCTGACTTTTTTTTTCAAAAGTTAAGGTACCTCTCTTTCAGTTCTGAAAATGACCACTCCTCAGGGACCCGATCAACCCCCGGAGAGAGGCATCGACGAACTTGAAACAGAAGCCTTGGCTTACAGTATAGGGTAAGAACCAATGGAAATGGAAGAACAGGAACAGTTTGCCGAAGAACTCGACGAACTGGTTACCAAGGAGTAGTTTCTCCACTTGGTAACAGAAGTGGACGAACTGAAGTTGGCATTAGCCAATTTCAAGTCCATTGTGGATGACTCATTCGCTGACCTCAAAGGCTTGATTTTGAGTTCCGCGAAAGGAAGCCTTCCCTTCACTTCTCAGTTTTCCACTTCTCCACTTCCATCAGTTTTGGGTGAGACTTTGCGGTCTCACCCCAGTGTTTTTAAAGATTTAAAGCCTCCTACTTTTATTGGGGAAGAGAAGGATAGAAATGCAGATATTCTACAAACCTTCCTCGGCAAATGGAAGAACATTCATGCTCTTAAACAGACCCCTGACCATTTGCAAGCAATTGAGGCCAGTCTTCCCTTAGGGCCCATGGCCTATAAGTGGTGGTTAAATCTCCAGGAGACTGGGCAGACTCCCCGGTCATGGAAAGCCTTTGAAGAAGCTTTCCTACGAGAATTCCTACCAGAAAATGAACTTGATAGAGTCTGGGAAGCCTGGGAAAGAACAGTAATGGACAAGTCCCTCATCCAATATATCTCGCAGTACTGAGAAGCAATTTTAAAAATTAAAAATATGGATGATTATCAGAAAATCAGGGGATTTGTCCGTGGCCTCAAAGATGAATATAAAGTAGAGGTCCAGAGAAACTCGCCTACTACCCTTGAGCAAGCTCTCAGATATGCTCAAATCTATGATGATTCAGTGGGTAGGAAGAGGGCGAGACAGCAGCCCCTTTCAGAGCAGCCTCCTCAGAAAGACTTTCAATTTAAAAAGAAATTTTTAAAAAGAAAGAAAGAAGATAAATTTAAAGGTGAAGCTCCTCAGAAACGCCCTTCACTCATACAACCCTTAAAACCAGAAGATTTTTGAGAAAGCCAAACAAGAACGTTTGTGCTTTGTGTGTATGGGCAAGGGACACACAGTCAGACAGTGTCCCAAGGGGCCTTTCACTAAAAGAGATAAAAAAGATAAGAAACAAGTTCATCTTGTTCAGACTGTAAGTTTCCCCAGTGACTCGGCAGCTTCCGAGATCAAAGTGTATCATGAAGATCATGAACACCGTTGCCAGCTGACCTCTGGAATGCTAGCGAGACCCTTCAGCTTTGGGCCGCATGACCTAGTACGTATGCATGGGAAAGTTGGTAACCAGTCAGTGAGAGTTATAGTTGATGATGGGGCAACCCATAATTTCATCAACTACACCCTGATTAAAAAACTTAAACTACCAGAAGTACCTAGTCAGCATAGGTACATAATTTCACTAGCTAAGGGTGAAGATAAGAAAATCTGGGAAACTATGGTAAGTAACTTAAATCTTGGTATTCAGGGGTACCAAGATGAAATAAACTGTCAGATAATGCACCTGGATCGCACAGACATTGTTCTCGGGAGAGATTGGCTCTACAGTTTAGGACCTTCCCTCCACAGAAATTATCAGGAGAACACCCTCAGCTTTCAGCATAAAGGCCGAGAGATCCAGTTGCATGGGGAGCATGATGTTCCCAACAGTCCTATGGTCTGCAGTTCAGAGCTCTGTCAGCTAATCGGAGACGAAGACCATCAGGTATTCTTATGTGACTTTCAGTTTATTCCTGAAGTTTCTATTTCTAGTTCTATACAGCAGAAAATTAGTAAATTAGAAACTTTATTGTCTAAATTTAAAGATGTTTTTCCTGAAGATTTGCCACATGGTTTGCCACCTAGCAGAGAGGTAGATCATGTAATAAACCTAGTACCAGGTACAGCACCTGTTTCTAAACCTCCGTATCGGGTCAGCCGAACAGAGGATGAAGAAATAACTAGGCAATTAACAGATTATCTTGGGAAAGGCCAAATTTGGACCAGTAGTTCACCATGGGCCTCACCAGTCCTTTTGGTGTAGATTACAGAGCCCTCAGTAAAGTCACAATAAAGAATAAATACCCTATGCCTCGGGCAGACGAGTTGTTTGATCAACTTGACGAGGCTAAATTTTTCAGTAAAATAGACCTCAGATCGGGATATCATCAAGTCCGTATAAAATCGGAAGATGTCCCGAAAACATCTTTTAGGACTCGTCACGGTCATTATGAGTTTAAGGTGATGCCATTTGTGCTCACAAATGCTCCAGCTACCTTTATGACCTTGATGAAAAAGTGTCCTCAGACCATACTTGGGTAAATTCGTGGTCGTATTTTTAGATGACATCCTCGTCTACAGCAAAACGAGGAAGGAGCATCTAAAACACCTCAGAAAAGTGTTTCGACTGCTCAAAAAGCATAAGCTTTATGCTAAACAATCCAAGTGTGAATTCTTCGTTGAAGAAATAGCATATTTGGGTCACATTATCTCGTCAGATGGGATTAAGATGGACCCGAATAAGGTTAAAGCCATACTCAGTTGGCTGAGACTTAGAATATTTTGGAACTTCAGATCTTTCTTGGTTTGGCGGGATATTACAGACAATTTGTCAAGGAATATGCTCAGATAGCAGTTCCCATGACAAATCTTCTTAAGGGGAAGGGAAAGGAGTTCATTTGGGAGTCTGCACAGCAGGAGAGCTTTGATGCTCTCAAAACAGCCTTAGCTACAGCACCAGTTTTAAAGGTCATTGACCCCAATCAGCCATTTGTGGTCGAAACAGATGCTAGCGACTTTGCAGTAGGTGCTGTGCTAACTCAAGGTGGACGACCAATTGCGTTCGAGAGTAAAAAACTCGAGCCAGCTCAGACTAGGTACAGTGCCTATGAAAAGGAACTCTTTTCTATAGTCCATGCCCTTAAGACTTGGACGCATTATTTGTATGGTGCCAACTTTGAGGTCCTGACAGACCATGAAAGTCTCAGCAATCAACCTGAGCTTAGAGGTCGGAAAGCTCGTTGGGCAGAGTTGATGCAAGAGTTTGATATGTCTATCAGATATAGACGGGGGAAATTCAATATAGTAGCAGATGCCCTTAGCAGAATGCCTATGATAAACGAGCTGAGTTTTACTCAGATTCGTAATGAGTTACTCGAGTCCTTGAGAGGGAAGTTCCAGCATTATGCATTCTTCTCTACTATCTGGAACTCAGTCCAGAGCAGACAGTTACAAACTCCAAAACCAATTCCCGGGGCTGGTGCCAGTTCATCCAAGTATACGGCAGCTTCCGTTGAGGATGATGATGAGTCCGAGTATACGTCGTCAGATGACGTTGAGGATTCTGAGCCTGTATTACCCAAGCAAACCCCAGTGGTTGAGGGTCAGTTGACTCAAGGATTCAAATGGAAACAGTATTCCATTCAGGATGAGTACTTGCTCTATAGAGATAGAGTATGTGTCCCCAATTCAAAGGATTAGAGGCAGCAGGTCCTATATGAATGTCATGACAATCCTAGTGCGGGACACCTAGGCATACAGAAGACCTATGAGCTTCTTCGTAGGCAATTTTTCTGGCCCAGTATGAAAAAGGACGTTCAACAGTATGTAACCAATTGCCAGAAATGTCAAGTAAACAAAGCAGAGCGTTTAAAGGCAGGAGGGTTGTTGCAGCCCTTAGATATACCAGCTGGTAAATGGGAGAGTATCTCCATGGATTTTATAGTAGGCCTGCCTAAAACCCAAAAGGGTAATGACGCTATATGGGTCACAGTTGTCCGTCTGACCAAAATGGCTCATTTTATTCTGACCAAAACAACCGTTAGAGCTCCAGAGTTAGCGAGGTTGTTTGTAGACAGGCTATTTAAATTGTACGGTCTACCTTCCGGCATAGTCAGCGACCGGGACAATAAGTTGAATGGAAATTTTTTTGAGGGCAGTATTCCATCATCTCCATACTAAACTTAATATGAGTACCACTGACCATCCACAGACGGACGGTCAAACAGAGAGGATAAATCAGGTGCTGGAGGATATGCTTCGTGCATACGTCAGCAAGAAGCAGACTAATTGGGAGGAGTATCTCTCGATATTAGAGTTTGCTTACAACAGTACCAAACATTCAGCTATGGGATATAGCCCATTTATGCTGATGTACGATTTTCAGCCACGCTCACCCACAACTATAGGGTTTAAACAAGAAAAAGTTGAAGCAGCCAGAAACTTTTTAGAGGACCTAAACCAGATGATAGAACATGCTAAGCGTAGCATTAGGCAATCCCATGATCGAGCCAGGCATTATGCAGATCCACACAGACGGGATGTGCAGTTCTCCACTGGTGAGAAAGTCTACTTGAGAGTTCCAGTTGACTCTAAAACCCTCAAATCAGGAGTGTGTGCTAAGTTGTCTCCAAGGTATTGTGGTCCCTTTACCATCAGTAGGAGACTAGGTGAGGTCACCTATGAACTAGAACTCCCACACAGTAGTAAGGTTTTTCCAGTCTTTCATGTAAGTCAGTTACGAAAAGCCTTTACCAGATCAGAAAATCTAGTAGGGGACAGTGTTCTAGTTCTCCCATTGGATCCTCAGCAACCTCCACATGAACCAGAGGAGATTCTTGATAGTAGAGAGATGCAGACTTGTCATACTCTATACCAAGAATATCTGGTCAAGTGGAATGATCAGCCTGTTGAGAATGCCACCTGGGAAAGAGGCAGCATCCTTTGCAAGATTTTTCCAGACTTTGTCTTAGAGAACCAAGACGGTTCTTAAGGGGGAGGGAGTGTTACGAGCTCGTGACCAGTGCCGAACCCTAGAGAACACAGATAGGTCAGATACCACAGTCAGGGTCGGCTCCAGCGTACACGACCAACAGGGCAAGACAGTGTGAGTAGTGTGCCCCAGCACGGTCCATAGCTATGGCAGGCCTACCACAGTCTAGGGACCTTGTCAGCAGGACAGGGCCCCCAATTGGGTCCCGACGTGCAGTCAGCCATGTCAGTGCCACGTGGCCGACACTTGGCAGTTGCATGCTACCAGTCCTCACACTGGGCTAGGAGGGGCTTACTCTATATCAGGGAGTGGGCAAGGTTGGGTGGATCAGTTAGTGTTTGCCATACTGTGGTGTTAGGATCTATTACACATGCCCATGCCCTGCCCATGATGTACTGGGCCCAATACCCGTGGTAGGCCCTGCATGCCTGCATGTGAGCCCTGCTGCCTGCCTGCCTGTAGCTGCTCCGACTACCTATCCCTGTCTAGAACCCTGTGATGCAGTATCGGGCCCGTACATGGTAGACAACCTCTGCAGATCCTCATCAGAAATTCTGGGGCAATCAGATATGCCCAATGTTCGCCCATCTGGCCCTTTGACCTGCAGCAAGTGAGCCCTAACCCTGGTGAGTGATCCCGTGAAGTGACCACCGCAATGCAAGCATCTCCATCTGCGGGTGCCTGAGCCATGGTGTGTAGCCACATCCCCGTCGGTAAGCTCAACCTCGGCCCAAAGGCCTCGGTCCCACACCGGCATCGTATCAACACGAGATCAAACCTGCAAACAAAAAATAATCAAGCAAACGTTCAGTAGAAAAAATACATTGCATTGAACAACATTACCGAGCTCAAATACAGCTCAAAATATCAGAGCATACATCACAACGATTCCAATTCACATATCATAGCAAGTGCCAAAAAACACATGAGATTAGGGCGTGGGATAGAATTATTTCAGTATGAGCGATAACGGGCAATTGACGTTAGCGTGAGAGTCTGTGCAGTCGTAAAGGAGTGCAGTGTGGGCCTAAACCACGCCCCTGGCAGATGCTTGCGCGATGGTCCACACCTAAACCCTAAAAAACATGGAATTAGGGCATGGAATTTGAAATTTGTGATACGGACGTAGACGGGAGGAACGGAGGTCACAGGAGTCTCTGCAGATATGTGGAAATGCATTCTAGGCTCAGACATCACCTAAATCAGTTGCCCACAAGTCATTTTGTGAAAATGGCAAAAATACACAAGCATTTGGAATGTGGTGTTCAAATCTCGCTAGGCGTGCCGTAACGGCTGAAACTGACACCGTAGGAATCACCGTGGGCATGAAGAAAACTCTTCTAGAGCCAAACTATGCTCGATTTGGTTGCCTACAACTCAATGTCAACACTTGCAAAAAATCAAGCCTACACTTACCAAATATCAAAACCTGATCGATTCGCTCTCCAAGAAGCTCAGATCCCCCTGGCACCATGCACACCACCTCCGTATCGCCGAGTAGATGCCTGCCGACTATTCACTCGCGAAGATCAGACGCCTACAGCTCATTAAAAAAAAAATTTGCCTCCTCCACGGCTGGCGCGATTTTGTCCGCGAGGAGGCCAAAAAATGCATTAATCTGTTTTTTTTTAATAACGATTCTTTACAACGATTCGCAGAATCGCGAATCACAAATCGCGACTCCAGCAAATCGCGATTCGCTGCAACTATGGTTTGCATGGTAAGAATGTTAAAAGTACCAGCAATTTTTTTTTTTTCTGCAAGCCAATTTCACTTAACCTTACCAGTTTCTCCATTTCTCCTGCATTAGTATTCTGGCCACCAAAAAGTGACTTTGAGAGTTTCTCAGCACATAGTGAACATTGAAAAGACACCTGGGGCCTCCATTGGTCAATGTTAGAGGAACATTTTCAATATCTTTGATTGGGGATGCACATTGCACCTAAATAGATTTAAAAGGCTCTCACCTCCTAAGACATGTTCAAGGGTCTCCTAGCCAAAATCATGTGCCTTGTTTCTCTCAAATCGATGACTAATCTACTTGCATATGCTCCAACTACAGTATAGGCTTATGCAAAAGATAAGCATTTTCTTCTTGGTTGGTTTGTTGCAGAAGTCTTGCTTGAAGTGTCCCTGTTATTGATTTAGGTTTTGCAAATGATAAGCACGTCATTGCTGGTCTGGTCTGTTGAAGTGTGCTTGTTATGATACATAGAGGCTTACAAAAGATTGAGCACCTCCTTTCTTCGTCGGGTCTGTTACAGTACTGCCACACAAAGTGTCCTTGTTATCCGGATATTAGCATGACACATTATATTTTTCTTGCTAAGGTCTTGATCTTGCTACTACTAGCTGCCGCTTTTTCAACCTTTTTCTCATCATCATGACCCTTTCTAGATTTATTGTTGATTCATAAGCCTGAAACATCACTCGGCTGCCCTATCCTAGAACTGACATTATGTTGGTGGGGTTCCTCCTATAATTGCATGGTCATGGCATTCTTTATGTTGAGAATACCCCATAGGAGATTGCTAATGGCAATATCAGCAATATGAAGGTAGGAGGAAGGCTATATTGATAAGCATAAAGGCCTCCACCTCCTTAGGGCTCACTGATTGTGAGGACTTTTTATTAGCCAGTTGATCAGGACTTCAAAGATCTCCAGCCAATGCTTCTAGACTTATTCACCTAGATCCATCTCTATGTTGACTATCTATCTCATATGAATCCTATTTGATGGAGTCTTGAATGAAAAAAAATCGGCAAACCATTCCAAATCTTCTTTGTGATCTTGATCTTGTTGAAATGCTAGATTTGTCTACTGTTCAAGTTCAACAACTATGTCCCTTGCCTTGCTATCCTTTTTGTAAACCATGATGAGTAGCAATAATCGCTAACTCGATTGCCATGAACAATGATTTTACATTCTCTTGCTCCAATTTTATGAGGCTCCAAGCCTTGATCATGAAGCTTGGCTTCATTATTTTCAAGGCATCCAACCCCTATTGTTATATCCTTTTGTAGAAAAGTCAAGTAGGACACTCAGATCTTAACAACCTATGGAAGGAAACAATAGGACAGCTTGATGCTAATAAAAACTACAATGAAGCACTTGCTCAGTACAAATCTTGGAGGACTTCTTTCTTGACAACAAGAAGAAACAAAGGAAGACAACATCAAATCATTGGAAAGCAGGTAAGGCACTAACACACATGGATGGAAATAGACACACATGTTAGGATGATTGTGACAGTCATAATCTACTTTGATGCTCTGGAATACCTATGATTCTTGTGGAGGGTGGTTAAACCCTTTTGGAAATCTATTTCTATTCGATGTTTCTATAGATGGTTGTGAAGAATTTTTTTAGCTTCACCTCAACTGCCTATTCTGAAGAAACGGAGAAATGGTAATTTAGAACTGAGTTTCTGTTTAACTTTGAAAATCTTTGTCACTTGGAGGTGTAACTCTAGGAGGTGCCTTCTCCTACAAGCTAGTAGTTAGCAGTAGCTTGTTTCTCATGTACTCTCTGCAGGTCACTGTAGAGTAAGCTAACATAGATGCCTTTAGTCGTCCTAAAAATCTTGAACTTCTATAAGTTTCCAAATAAATGATTATTCTTGAAGCCTCTAGTCTATAGCGAAATATGTCAATGTGGAACCTTCATAACTTGTCTATTCTTGTTGCCATAGAATGATTAGACTTATAGTTGCCCAACCTCTAAGTGGTGTGTGATGGATGTGTAAAGTCTGTTTGACATTTGGAGGGTATTTATTCTTGAGTTCAAAAAGCCGGTAACTCTTAAGTTTTAAGCTTAGTTTGTTTTGTGATATGATCCTTTTATTTCGCGTATTGTCCATGGAAAATGAAGGAAGAAAAAAACTTTTCATCAAATTAGCAAACATTTCTTCAAGGAATACCTTTTGGTATAATGTGATCAAGAGGGTGTTGAGCTTGAGAATCTAACTCAAAATGTCCTTTACTCCAATAAGATTTGAAACCAACCTTGAAAGGAGCTCTTTGGTTGCAACTTAACGTATGTTCTTACAGTTTTACAAACTATCGCCAAAAAAAACATGCACATATGACACCACATTGGAGGTCTGGATGATGAACCCCCCCTCCCCAAAAAAAATGGAGCTTATTTCAAGTGCAATTATGACATACAACCAATCACACTAGTATAGACATCATCTATGACTAGTCAGGTTGTGTTGCATTAACAACCCTAAGACTGAAGTAAAAGATTGGGTTTACACCATAAAAACTTCTCCTCTATTGATTTCAAATAAAAGTACCTAGAACACAAAGAAATATCTACTACAAGTCTCCTCCCAACCTATGCTGCATAAAGATAACTTAGTAGTGCTTGACAAAAGTTGGTACATACCACGTTGGCAAATGACACATAAGTATACGTGCAGATGTTGGTAAGAAGTACTAAGAACTACTGAACCTTTTTATTTATCAATTTATAGTTGTCACCACATGTCGACAACTTAGCCTATTTTACAATCGATAAACACATTTTTACAACTCACAATGGGGATATGTGCAAGCAGACACAATTGTGAACCAGCCTGCGCAGGCATGCTAGGAGGAGGATCCTTGGTGATACGGGGGTTGTACTACCCTATATCCAGCTAGGCTACATAGGCTCTTGCTTGCCTGTGCAGCAACAGGTGTGAAGTTGGGGGCTGGGAAGGAGAATATCATCTCCCCTTCCATGATTATAATTTTTTTAAGAATGTGAGAGAGCCAGTACACCACCCCCTTCCTTGCAGTCGTGGATGAATGGAGTGGAAAACCACATAAAAGTGTAGCGCCCCACTTCTTATCTAATGGTAGCCTGATCTAAGGTCAATCTTGGAGAAATACTTTGCTCCATTTAGATGATCCATTAGATCATCCATATTAGGTAAGGGGTACCCCGTCTTGGTCATTTTGTTCAACTAGAGGCGAGTGCCTCCGTCCTTTTTGCTAACCAAAAAGTACTAGAGCTCTCAAGGGGACTTACTAGGACGAATGTGACCATCCTAAGATACTCCTAGAGTTGCTTGAAAATTTCATCCTCTTCTACCTTCAAGCTAACCCTATAAAGAAACAATGATGCGAGGGCACCTTCAGGAAGCAGCTCTATCTAATGGTCTACACTCCTAAATGTAGTTGATTGACTTCAAGTGTGGGCTGCGGCGATAAAATTGACTTCAAGGTACAAGGCTCCATTTCACACTGAGGGAGGCTCGTTAAAGATTTGGCAAGAGTTTAGTAGCAGAAATGCTTATGAAACCTTTGGGTAGTTTTTGGATGAGGATGGGCGCTGGACAGTCAGGGAACTAACTGTGGAAGATGGCTGCAAACTGGAAAAATATCAGACGAAAGTGATAGGTCGGAAGGCAGGGACAGCGATGGAAAGGAAGAGGAGGAGCGCTGGGCAGCAAAGAAAAGAGGGGACAAAACAGGGGGAACGTTGGGCAAGAAGGAGTGGAAGGAGCAGCGATGGAACAGGGCTGTCAAAACGGTAATGGAGCTGTAGGAACAGCGATGGAGGAGCAAGGCAAGGCAGCAAAGAAAAAATTCCAGATTGAAAGCAGGAAAGAGAGAGATTAAGGAGGCTAAAGAGAGAGATCAATATCATCAGCTTAATGACAAATGACACAGTTTCCCTACTTATAGCCAAGAGGAAGCCCTAAAAGGAAGCTTCCAGTGGCTAGGGCCCAACTGGGAGGGATAATAGTGAGCCCTCCAAGAAGGCCCCCACTCTCCAGTAATATGTCCAAATGGCCTAATAATGAATAATAAGGCCAAAGGCCAACCATATAGTCTGAATGTCACTAATGAATAAAAAAGGGCCCAAGGCCTGCTTATGCATAAAGTAAAGTAACTGTAAATGTAAATGGACGCGGCGAATGTAATGAGCCGAGTCCATAACTGTGTATATAGACGACATATTAATTTAAAGGTAGACCTTTTAGAAGCATGAAGAGCATCTCATCTTCATACTGTGTTAAAGCTTTTGATATACAAAAAGCTCTATGCTAAGAAGTTGAAATGTGAGTTCTTTCAACCAAACTCAAGTACTTGGGCCATATCATATCCGATCATAAATAGGTCTATAAGGTACATGATTGGTCAATACCACACACACTGAGGCTAGCATAGATGATGAAGTTTTTTAAAGCTGCATTATCAGATAACTAATAAAGAGAGGAGAGAATGTAGGATCACTAAGACCATGGCTAGGACTAAGAGGGGTGTAATAGCAGACCAGGGGTGATGAGGTTGGAATATGCAAAGGAGTGGGGTGCAAAGAGTGGTTATGAGGACAATGCAGATTAGGTCATGTTGATCCTGAGGCAAAGGTGCCGGTAGAGCCTACAATACCTATATGCACAAGCAAAGGCATACCTAGAGGATCACGCAGAGTTAGGCTCATGGATTCGCAAGTTGATGCAAGGACATCATCATATCCAACATTGAAGATGGGCAAAAAAGCTGAGGAGAGGTTGTGGTTGAAACCCATAGATGCTCATTCTTAAATGGAACGCATTTCGAAACAACATTCCGAACATGTTCCGTTTCGGAACATGACCTAAATTTATGATTTTTTGGAATCCTTTTTTATAAAAAAAACAAATGTTAATTTTCAGAATTAATGAAAATGCTCTTCAAACTAGTTTGGTTCAGCAACGCTTTCTAACATTTTGCAGACCATTTTCATCATCTTCATTGTCTTCTACTAGTGCTTTCAAGCTTTTAGGCTCATGAGCTCATGAACACTATGTACAGGTCCATGAATCTCTTTATATATGAATTTTTTTATACTGCTTGCTTTGAGTCTGTGCCTTTAAGGTTCCAACTCCCCAACATTATTTGATGATGTTTGTAAAGTCCAGCTTTCAGCTTTCGAGTTCAAACATGCTCATAACTCAGGGATTCTATGGTTTTGAATTCTCACTCTGAGACTTGAAAGCACAATGCATTTATACTAGTAATGATCAAAACTTTTGTCAGTGGCATGAGATGCATCAGAAGTACGTATGGTGTAAGACTGTGTGTAGGTCATGTCAATGGATGGTCAAATATCTATAAAACATATCAGGATTTCGCTTTTCATCACTTTCTGCAATCTCTGTCTCTCTTATCTTCTGTAATGGTAGCATTCTCAAGTCATGCCATCAAGAAGCTATAAAAACTGAAACCCTGAATATTGCCAAATGGACTAATTAAACTTCACACAACCTTCTGTACAGCACAACCTTCCCAGGGACCAGACTGTACGATTCATAATATCTAAAAGACATGTTTTTGAAACTCTGACATCTAATCTTTTTCCAGAACTGTTCTGGACCCCTAATTCAGCAACGTAGTGTTCCTGAATGTTGTGCAACCATGGCTCATATTGTATGAACCTTTATAGCCCCAATCTCAGAGTCAGTTATACGAAGTTGTCTAAACATGAAATCATTAAAAAAATCATCCAGTTGATTCATTAGAGCATCACACGTGCTTGTTGCTAAAATGATCTTTGTTGGTTTGGTACCATGTATGCAACAATTGAGACCACTAACATTTCTTAGTCCACTTGATAGTAGAACAGTGGCTGAATGTTTTACTGTGAGAGTCTCCAATATGGCTTTTAAACTTGTCTATGTGAGTTTTTTATTCTATTTTCTGGGAAGTGTAGATTTGTCTCAAGCAAGTGCACGTGAGCTTCTCCTGCCTGTTATACAACAGCTATTGAAGGATCCTGACGTCCTGGATCCAGCACACAAGGAAGCACTGGAGATTATCTTGAGAGAAAGAGCAGGTGGTAGGTTGGACTCTATCAGCAAGGTAATGGGATCTCACTTGGGCATGTCATCAGTCAGCAATCTGTTTGGAGAAAATGTCTTCCCAAGTAGCCGAAAAGATGCTGGAGAGCAAGTAGAACCTTCTGGTCTCCAACCCTTGCAACCTGAGGAGGGTATGTTAAAACGTATGATGAGAACAAACTTTAGGCTGGGTACATGATGGTCAATGTTGCAAGATGCTGAAGTATAACAAACTTGAGGTCGTGCACCAAAGAAACCTCATGTTCATTGCGTTACAAAGACAAGAAAATTTACAGCCATCCCTTCATCTCTGAGGAATTTCTCTCCTAGCAACTTAAGCTTTGTTGCAAGGTGTTTTGATTGAGCTGTTTCTGTCCCAGGCAATGTGCATTCTCTCTTATCTCTGAAGATCTTTAACACGACAAACGTGGGCACATAGCAGGAAACTTGTTAATGCAGGATAGTCTTCAGTTTGACTGTTTTGGAGATTTATGCTATCACAATGTAAACAATAAAATGCTCAACTTGACACAATCGAGAGAGCTGTTCCTACCCAGGATATGAGAAGGTTTTCAAAACAATCGGTTATCCGTTTTCTAGCCCCAAAGACATCTCTGTGTTTGTCATGGAATCAAACTATTCGTGACCATCTTTTCACCAGATACAGGTTATGTATCTGTCAATGGCTCACCCTAGATAGGAGATATCATGATGTGGAAGTCTTAAAACGCCTCCGAGGAACTTTGCGAACATATACATCAAAACACTTCAAAGGGTAGAAGACATTTATCAAACATAATACATACCAGGTTCTAGTTTTCTACTTTTTGATGAGGTGAAGATGCGTTCATACATGTGATTTCTTCACTCAGGGCATTCTATAATATCTCTCTCTCTCTCTCTCTCTCTCTCTCTCTCTCTCTCTCTCTCTCTCTCTCTCTCACACACACACACACACACCTCTTATTAGCACGTCCGGGTTTGGCCCCGACTGACATCAGCTCCCTACACGCGTCCCAGGTGCCTCGCTGCTGCTGCTCGCCTTGCCCGCCTTGTACCTGGCCTCCTCCCTGATTGCTTGCTTGCCACGTGGCATATCTCAGTTTATCCCATAATCACTTGGGAGAAAAATATCTGCTTGCGTATATAATGAAAGTGCCCATCATGTGACATGCATGCATGAGCGTGGAGGTGTGTGTGCACAGGCTGGTCCTGGTGGCGCCGGGCGCCAGTGGTCCCGACACCCCTTGGTCCCGGCGAGACCCTCGTGCGCCCTGTTACCGGCGCCCTTACGCACACGAGACCCCCACGTGACGGGATTTCTTGTCCCCTGCCCGGACTCCACATGTCAATCGCACATTGGTACGGGGCCAAAGTAAGCGACTTCGCACACAAACCTTGCCACAATGTAATCTTAGTTTTAACTTTTTAATGAACAGAATGGTGCTGCCTTTCATAGTAGAATCTAAGGGAGCAAAAAAATTATGGCAAAATTTTTTAGCATGCATACCTTCCGGTTGCCAAAAAGTGCACAAAAAAAAAATTCTTACAAGCACCTTCCGCCTTGAAGGTGCATGTAAAAAAACATTACGGCAAAAAAACCATCAAGAAAGAAAGTAAAAACTAAAATTACGACAATGAACGACGCCTCCTTGGGGCATTCCGCCCTTGGGCGGAATGCCCTTTCTAGGCAGAATGCCCTCGGAGGGTGACCCCCCGCCCCCGGGTAACTTTGCCTTTCCTCCTTTTGACACCATTGGTTGATGTGCCTATTGACAAAGAAGCACATCCATTAAAGAGCACAACAGTTGGAATTTCTTATGTCGTTTGAAATACAAAGGTGACACGTGTATCTTACAAATTGAGGTGAGGTTTGTCAAACAAAAGTACACTTAACAGTCACCTTTGCTGCAGTTATTGTGAGGCTGCTTCTATCTTGAATGAAGCATTGTTGGCATGATTGTTATTAGTCACCCACTATAGTGGCTCTTCATGAATATGACTCATGACATGGAAAAACCATATTTCGATCTTGATCTGTTAGCCATCATTGATCTATCTTTATCTCTTAGCCATCACTTTATTGATCTTCAAAATTGTTAGTCTAGTTTCAAGTGATTAGTTACTCTTGAAATTTAATCAAAAAAAAAAAAAATCAATCACTGATTAGTTACTCAAATTCAATGATTATTTCAAGGTCTTTCTTGTTTTGATAATTTACCAAATTTGTGACAAAATCTTAATATTGATAAAAACTATAAAAATATAATATTAATCAAAATCCTGTAAAGATTGGATAGATTGATAAAGACAAAGGGTGACTCATACTCGGGTTATTTTGAAATTGTGATATAAGTGATAGCTAAATCTGGAGAATAGCATTTTCACTAGCAATTCCATTTGTTAAGGCAAGGTTATGGCTTGAGGTCATTGTTGTTCGATTTTATCGTTCCCTAGAATACTTAAATGTAAATCTGGACTAATGTAGTGGTAAGAAGGATTTGGAAGAGATTCGGCATAATCTGCACCTCCAAATCACAAACCTCATAATGTTTGTGGGTCGCTTCATATTGTTTTATGTACCTTCGGTCTTTTTGATAGCCTACATGTGTGGTGGAGGTTACTTATTTAGTTGTTGGAATTGTCATATCCAACTATTGAGAGGAGTCCACCTATCCTTGTCATAGAGCAACCACCTTTGTTTGAAGTGCTTGAAGTTGTTTTCACAATGCGGTGGGACGCTTCTCATTGTTCGGCTTGCAATGTATTTGCTTCAATAGTTTTTTTTTTTTTCATAATCATTTGTAGACTATTCTTTAAAGCTCATTCTTGTGCCACTTCTTGTTGTACCCTCTTATTTTGGTGGTAAGTTTGCCCATTTTCTCCCTTTGCATTTTGGAGCATGATTTTCTCATTGGTATTTGCCCTTCTAACAATTCTCTGACCCTTTGAGTGGATGTCGATTGAGTCTTACATTTATGTTCTATAGTATGACTTTTCTAGGGGAGTATTCATGCTAAAGTTCCTTGCTTTTCTAGGTTGGATTTGTAAGTAAAATTTTGAGCAATCATTTAGTCATTGCCAATTATGGCCCCTATTGCCATCTTCATCTTTGGTATCATGGTTTTATATGTTTTCCTGAGCTACTTGTGGACTAGATCTACCAAGTCATACTCATATAAGTCTAGAGTACCAACTTATATTTCTAAGGCACTACATATGAAGTAATAATAATTGTGATGTGGACTGCAGGCCCTTGCCTGTTCAAGGTATTGGCATATAAATAAAGCATCTAACATAACCACCAAGAAGCTAGAATCAACCAACACCTAGGGCAATCAAAAGCAAAGATGGGACTAGCAATCAACTTCAACAACAACTCCCACAATCTACCAAGATCTCTACAAGCAAGGAAAAAGACAAGTGATGGTAGGTAGAGGCACAATGATATATCAACTAGGCTACCATTTCATAGGCCTAAACACTCTAGGCGGAAGCCATGGGACATTAATAACAATCATCCCACTAGTGGGTATTGTCCCTAGCAAACTATTACTAATATTGGTCCTATGCAATTCTTGACCACGTATGGGGTTACACTAGCTCATGCTACTATATGCTCATCGGTGACATGACAACGGCTCTCAACAAGGCTTAGTCTAGGACGGATTCAATGAAGATCCCAATCGTTACTCTAACATACGCTCTTTTCAAAGTAGGCCTAGCTTGCCATTCTTATTGAGGACTATGACTATTTATAAGACCCATTTAGTGTGTTTGACTTCATATATGAACCTTGCATCTAAAAGCTTTTTTAGTTCATATTTGATCAGGTGAAAATAATGTGGATTGTACAGACAACATTAAGGATAATCGATTTCAAAAACACCCCCTTAGCAAGTAGGATGGTATGTTGCACCACAATGGCTTGTACACCTTTCAAAATCCTTGTAGGATTTTGAGAAGCAACCTTTGTAGCTTTGGAAAAATTTGTGAAATTCATTTCGTGAGAATTCAACCACTTGCTCTCCTACATATATTTATTTTCTTGACTAGCTAGATCTAAGGGTTTTAACCTCAACATATATGGCCTTCATAGTTTGAGAAAGTATATCCTAATTTTGGCTTCAACTTCTCACTATTGTGGCCAAAAAATGTAGAGGCACATTGCATCATGGCAACGTGTCAAAATTGGTCTACACAAGACTTAATAAATTATTCTTTCTTCATAATGTTTTGCTTGTGTATAGGATTGCACTGGCTCCCTTACGACAAGGAGTCCAGTTTAGTCCTTTAACGTTTTGCACGGTCCAGTTATGTCTAACTTTGCTAGCTATTGATGGATGGTATCGGTTGAAGGTGGGGCATTCATTTTGCATCAATTGTGGCCCAAACTTTTATATTTATTGTAGAGATGGCTTTCTTTGTCTTCCAAGGCTCTTAGTTCATGACCACCTATTTATTTTTGAAAAGGGGTACTATCTTACTTGGTCTTTATGTCATAGTCTTAATGGCAGAGGTGTAGGCTCGAATTGAGCAAACATGATTAGCTTGGATGGTTGTCATGGTAATAACTTCTAAGCATATTTATCAAGGTCTAGATAACATAGAATCTAATTACTAGTAAACTCTTGTTGCGGTGCTGGTTGGCGACTATAAGAAAAGTCTTGTTGTAATTGTTGAGCAGTGAAGTGCCAACATGTAGAGAATAATTGAATTGAGGTGTATCATGACTTGTGAATAAATTAGAGAAAACAAAATTTTGGAGTAGTTCTTTGGCAAGTTGTTGGCATAGAGGATAAAACATTTGAAAATATATTGTGGTGGGACAAGCTACAGAGCCATTCATGCAACACAGGTTCATTGGAATATAAAGGGAATGGCACAAATGTAATACAAAGCCCAAAAGTATAAATGCACAACACCCCCTCCTTCCTTCCTTTCACAACTAAATAAAAAATGTATGCTGAAACGATTTTCCGCATGTGTGGAAGAAGAAAAGTCAAAGCACACCATCGTAGTTTGGAGTAGGGATTAGCACAAATAAGCCACAACATTGAAGAGTCTACCAAACCATTTAAGATGAGAAGACAAAAAGTGTCCACTTCATCTCTCAAATGAATCTTGGAGCAAAACTACAATGATAGAAGAGTGGCCTACAGGCATTGCATTTCGAAGGCATTGCAACACACAACCAAGAAGGGTAGGGTAGTCAAATGTGACTGAATCCCACCTACTTTGGAGAGAAATTTACAGGTTGGTGTGGTAAATTTTCGTTGTAGAGGAAGTAAGTGCAAGGTCACACATGTCCAAAAATAGAATTTCAAAGGAAGTGCACACTTTGGTGAAAACATACTGCTTTCCAAGTATTTAATGAGAAGCATGACTGAGCTGAGAAATAGGAAGTAAAACTCAATGGACAACTCTCTTACATAAGGGGCAGCGTCAATGGTATGATTGTTGCCCCCACAAGAGAAGAATCCTTGGAAGCTATGAAATACATGGAAGATATATAGAGGGTATCCACAAATGTAAACTTGGCATGGTCACAGGCTGCCAACTTGTAGTGAGCTACTGAGAAGAAGATAAACTAGAAAATTTTGACTATTGTAGAGGGTGTGTGGAAGAAAATGGATACCATCAAAAGTCAGGATTCATTTTGAAGAAAGTGTGAAATTTTGGCAACTAGGTTGCTTATTTATTTTTGGTCAAATAGATATCAAACTTGTAGACATGGTACATCAGATTTGTCACACATTCTTAGGTGATTAAAATAGTACTATCTAATGTTTTTAGATAGTTCTTAGAAGCGTTAGACCTTATCTTATAAATACCCTTTATTTGATGTAATGTGGGGTGCAAATTTCTATGTTGATTGTGTGGGGTGCATATTTCTATTTTAGGGCTGAGAGAGAGAGAGAGAGAGAGAGAGAGAGAGAGAGAGAGAGAGAGAGAGAGAGAGAGAGAGAGAGAGAGAGAGAGAGAGAGAGAGAGATTCATCTCTCATGTCTCTAAATATTCTAAAATTCATGGAGAAATGGATTGACTGATTGATCATTGTATTGGAGATCTTTTCTATTGGATTACTACCTTGATTTTGCTCTTATCTCTACAGTTGTTATGGAGATTGATGGAGTAGCTAATTTGAATGCTATTTATAGATGCATTCATGAAATTATAGTTGTTGTACGACTTGTTTAAAGAGAGTTTCAGCTTTAATGAAAATCATCATAAACTTCCAATTTTGACATTCAATCATGTATTATGTCTATTTGATCTTAGAAGCAAATTTATGTGTTTCGTCTGGCTCTTGATTATTGGAGGTTTATGCATTCACCCTTGGCCTAGATCTAATGTTTGGATCATTATTTTTCACTGTTGGATTTATTCCTCTACTCTCCTAAATCCCATGTTAATCTAGCTTCATTCACATTGCTGCAATTTTACATGCAGAAATACTCTATTATCAAAAACAAGCATCAAATTTTGGCAACCGATTTGTCGAGGAAGGCCGACTCTATCGACTATCGTCGAGAACTATCGAGGAAGCCTGACCCCATCGACTATCGTCGGGAACCGTCAAGGCGACTGCCTCGACCCTATCGACTATCAACAGCGACATGCTCGACTGTGAATAGTCGAAGCCTTCTCACGTCCACATCCTGTATTGTGCAACTACTTGGACAATGACAGCACCAACCACGATCTACCCAAGATGGCGCAACAGCTCTATTTTCTTTCTTGTACATACATCTGCACTAATGTAAATTGTATATAGATGGTGATCAATGCAATATACAAGACAACACAGAAGTTCAACGAGATAGATTGTAGCGCAGGCATCCCAAAGGGAGCCGGGAACCATGACTTAGCTTATCGGCTTTCAACCCTTGTCATCCGAACCCACTCGACATACAATCAACCAACTCGCCAACAAAGATCGGACTTAACCAACTTGAAGTTTTGGAACCAACATTGAGATCCGACCTGGTGCCATGCCAGATTGGGGGTCCTGATGTGGGTGACTTCCCTCCAAGCAAGCCGCCCGAAACTTAACCAACTCGAAGCTTCATTACAAACGAGCAACATCCATTCCAATCAAGTCGTCTGACTTACATCTTACTTAACCATCTCAAAGCTTCGTCACGAGTGTTGGAAGCCAACCTAGCGCCACGCCATACTGGACAGCCATAAACAAGTAACTTCCAACCCAAGCCAACCATTCAATTCAACCAACAAATTAGAACTCGTTCCCAAAGAGCTTAACCAATTCACATTCATGCAAGGAACACTCATAACCACAAACCGCGACAGATATGGTGACAACCAGTTGGTGACTAATTCCTTGCTTTGGAGAATCAATGTGCTAGTTTTTTACTTCTGTCTTCTTGTGTACATATGTTTTATGTCTGTTACCAGGCTTCTTGGGCGTTTTCTTGAATGTTAATGTTCAATGCCCATCTCAGGCAGAAGGGAAGTAACAATATTTCTAAGTTTCCTGCATGTCAGAGGACACTCAGATAGGTCGCTCTTGCACTGAAAGCACATGCATAAACAGCCATAAACAGCCAATCATGCACCCCATTGTGTTCAACCAAGAAATCGGCATATAAACCAGTTGAACGAACATGAAGATCCTACTCTAATGCTGCAAATCAGAATGAATAGATCATGAAATCTGGCATTAAGCTACATATCCATTCTAGATTCAAGAACAAAACAAGAAACTAAAACTAAACAGAATGTAATAATCTACAAACAAGAAAACAAGAACTATACTAGCAGCAATTTTGAAATTCCAAGGATCAAGAAACCGTTTCTTGATTCTCAAGAACGTCAAGAAATGGAATGCAAAGGGATTTGCAAGATCTACACCACAAACCAACTCATGACGGATTACCACAATGCTGAATCCTAAATTAATCTATGAAAACAAGAAAACTAGTCCTCCCTAAATCCACAACCACACACAAAGGAGATGGAGGGGCAAGATCATTAAAGCATCACTCAAGAAACAAGAATGATCAAGGAGCTCAAGAATGCATCAAAACTCATGGAAGATAATCTCATTTCAGCATGGAGTAGATACATTTACAAAAGCTTTTAGGGGGAGTCTCTTAAATAAGCAAGAGAGCTCTTTAGAGTGGCATTTTCACATTACACAAATTACAAGTGGAATTATGCTCTCCACTAGATGTCACCATCAAAAGGTGGCTCACTCTACTTTTCTAAGAGGGGCCTACTTGCATTTATTACTTTACCTAGAAATGCTATCCTACATGGTCATTCCATCTTTCGGAATTCACCATGAGGCTTACACAATTTCTACTTGACAGTATCAACTAGTATTCCTCGGCTCTCAGTCTTCGTTCATCTTGTCTTCTCAGAGACCTCCTCAGTCTAAGGTGAGAGGTGCTCTTGGGTAGCTTTGGCCGAGTATCTTGGGGATTCGTCAGAATCAGCCAACATCATCCCACCCCTAATGTGTTGCAAGACCCATTGCAACCCATATTGGATGATATTGCTCCACTTTGCATTGGCATCTGCAATTGTCACTTGGAAAAGCGTAGATCCTCATTTGCTTGCATAAAACCAAGTGCTTATTGTTGCCAGTCTTTATCAAAAAACTGCTTTCTGCAATCTGCCGCAATGTAACCAAAATGTCTTATTGCTGCAAATGGTTGACATTTTTAAAATTGGAGAGCTCCCAGCAGCTTCACAACTTGCATGCTTAGAGTGCATCCGGCGTGTCTATTTTTTATTACTTGTATTTGCCATTGACAGTTTCATCTTTGGTTTCTTGGCAGGTACTAACTTTTGGGAGGTCTGTATCCTCCATTTTGCTTCTGGGCGTTTCCGCAGTTCTTCTCTCAGTTGAAGTACCAGTCTTGTCGATGCTCTTTCCTTGACGAGAAGAGAAAGATCTTTGATTGGTTGGTTGCACAAATCTTGGCTAACAGTCTTCAAGAAAATGGACTCATCAACACATTCGTGGTAGGAACAGATTTGGACAGATGGTTTGGTGACGGTAGGGAGACATGATGAAGGCTTGGTGGAAGGGTGAAGGAACTAATAGTTCTACAGTTGCAGCTTTGGACTCTTGCAATGTCGAGCTTTGACCACCACTTGCTGGGTGAGGAGCTCGCTTTATTCTGCAGGTTCACAGTTGTCTTCATCTTTTCTTTTTTCGCAGCTCCTTCCTTTGATCCATTTCTTTTGGATCTCTTCGGGCTTCATAGTAGGGGATTTGACTATCATTGCTCCAGAGAGTTTCTTTTGATCAAGATCGATCTGACTCATTTGTTGCTTAAGTTTCGTCCTTTCCTCCTCAACTTCTTTGCTTTATTTTTTTTTTGTTGTTTCGCCTGCTTTCTTTAATCTTTTCTGGCTGATCAACCAATGTAGGTGGTAGTTGGTCTCCGCAAGACATTTGCAATGATCTCTTAGCTGCTTCGATAAGATTACCAAGGTTTGAAAAGACTATGAATTCCTCAGTTGAACAGTGGAATGATGGCAAACAGACAGATGGAAGGAAGGGTGGTGATAGTGACATTGATCGATGGTGTGGACGATAGGCGTGAGAGTAGAAGCAGATGTTGTGGCAAGAGGGCTGGTTGGTGGGAATATGGATGATGTGGATGTAGGAGTGATTGAAGAGGATGACTGATTTCCCAATGCTTGTACTTCCCATCTTCTGAAGGATCTTTGTCGTGGTTGGGGTACTTCTTCTGTTTGAGTCTCTTTGGATTGCCCATCTGCCTTCTTAGTTGTGTCTTCTTCGTCTTTGGTTTCGTGATCTTGCTGTCGATTTTCTCAAGTTGTTGTTGGCAATGTGGTTGCTTCAGTGGATGCCTGCAAATCCACTCTCTCCCCCCCAAAAAAAAAAATCTATTGGTGGGGATGTTGTTGCTGGTATTCGGCATGCGCAAGGTTGGATCGTCGTGTGGAACGCCAATTGAATCACATGGAACATGCGACTGGACTAAAGATTGAACAAATTTTAACTAAATTTGTTTCGATCTTGCTGTAGTTGACTCAAAAATGAATATGACGATGACATGCAAGAATCAACTCTGAAGTGACAAGGATTTTTCAAATTTGTAGTATGCACAAAAATTCTATCTCTCTACAAGGTAATCTAAAGATGGATAGATGAATGATAAGTTATTCTTGGGATACACTACAAGACTTCTCTGGTTCAATGGCTATCCTTGGTAAAAGCAAATCTAGAAAAATAGATGCAATTAGAAAAAAGCTATCAAATCAAAAAATGACAAAAAATAAACAAGGAAGATACCATCTTTATAGAGAGTGAAAACTGCAGAGCACTTGGCAAACAAGAAGTCATTCATCAACATTGATAATGCACCTTGAGGAGTGCAATCTTGCACGGTGTGGTCGAGTAAAAACTCTGATATGCCCTTGTCAAAAACAGGACAATATTTGTGACACTAAAGCTACCATCTTTGATAGCATATGTTGTAAGATATAACTTGAAATGCATGGAAGGAGAAGATACTATTTCCGTAATACTTCTTTGTTGAGAAGATTCATTAAAATGAATTTCTATATAGATTTTATATTTCCATAGTTGGTGAGTATATCCATTGTAAGGCCTTGGGAGTCATCTCAGAATGTGGAAGACAGCCTATGTGACAAGAGTGATCTGGGTAATCACAGGGTTATGCAGAAGTTGCAAGAAACTTCTCGGTCAAGCAGCAGGTGTAACTATTGATTGCTATGGTGCCTCCAATTGTAGTTGGTGTTGCTGATTAAGCAACTCCATCTGTTGTTTCCGAAGCCGATCTTTGGTATCCTCGATTGGCTTCGACTCATGGATTGCACGATGTGATTTCCATTCCCTAGGTTCGTCAACATCGTATCCTTCATCTTCCTCCCAGATGGCATCAGACATAGCTAGCTTCAAGCTCATTTTTTTCGTCATTAGATCTAAGCTTGTGTCGAATCCATCTTGGAAGTCTGACTAAAAACCAAATGATGAGCATTTGTTTGGTGGGTTGTTCTTGTACTTGACTTTTGAGGCGCTTGAAACGTTCAATATAGTCTAGTATGCGTTCGTCTTTTGCCATCTTGATATTACTCAATTTGACAAAAGGACTCTCTATCAGACGAAAGGGCTTGAAACGCTTGATAAAGGACTCTTTCAATATAGACCAATCAGTCTTATTGTCACGATCGAGATTAAAAAACCAGTCACATGCTTTAGCGATCATGGTCATAGAAAACAGTTGGACCATAGCGTCGGGAGATGTTTCGCCATACACATCGCACGCATTCTCAAAGATTTGCAAGAATTGTTGAGGGAACTATCGTCAAACTTTGGTAAATCCAGTTTTGGGGTTCTTTTCTCATGATGAGCATCGTGGGTAGCAAAAACGCCATTAAGGTGGGTTCTGGCATGCGAGGGTTCAGCACCATAAAAATGGGCTCTGGCTCTCAGGTTCGCGGCTGTCTCATCTATGATATGGGAATCTATATGGTGTTCCATTGGGGATGTGCTTATTATAATCTTTTTGGGTTTTGGGATGTTTGTTGTTTTTGGTTGGTTTTTTTTTTTTTTTGAATATATGCACCAGTTACTTCTTAAGGGTGGTGTGTGGTGAATGGGTAAGTTAGTTCTTTTTTTTTTGGCTGGGGTCGAAAATTGGACTGGGGTCGAAAAATTGGTCTAGGGTCAAAAAATTGAGAGTAAGTCGGAAGAGTGAAGTGGATCTGAAAAAATGTGGGTCGAACTGGGTCGGAAATTGATGGAGGTCGTCGTCGGTCGAAATGTGATGGAGGTCGAAAATTGATGGAGGTCGGCAGTCGAAATCTGACGGAGGTCGTCAGTCAAGATTTGATGGAGGTCGTCTGTCGAGTTTTCAAACAGACCCGTCGGTGAGATTTCAATCAGACCTGTCGGTTGAACTGTTCGGTCGAGAGTGCTTGGAACTTATGCGGTCGAGATGGCGTGGAGAGGGTCCGGTCGAGAGTGAGTGGAAGCAAGGATCTTTGACAAGTCTGGAGCGTGAAGGTGGTGTGATTGAGTGGAGAATGCATGGAGGGCTCGGCTGAGGAGTGAAGAGGCGCGGGCGAGATAGAGTTGGAAGGGCTCGGGCGAGTTCTGAACAGGAGAATGCTAGGTTGAGATGGTGAAGAGGAACGTGAGGTTTGTCTAGGAGGAATGTGTGTGTGGGGAGTGAAGGAGTCGTGTTGGTCAGGGATGGATGAAGGGCTATATGTGGTCAGAAGCGTAGGAAGGGGCTCTGTCGAAATGGAAGAAGACGATGTGGAGGTAGCAGCCTGATGAAGCGCGGTCAAATGGTGAAGGAAGGAAGAAGATGTGTAGGGTTCGTTAGTTTGTAGGAGATGGCAGGACGTGTTGCGCGGTCCAATGGTGAAGGAAGGAGGAAGCAGACTGGTCGGACAAGTTGGAGCAGGTGTGTCTAGCACGGTGCAGGGGGAATGCAGAATGAGTCCGGTTGATGTAGGGGCTAGTATGTCGTCGGTGGATGTAGGAGATCTGTGGAGGTTGGAGTGAAGACTATGATCAACATTCTTACCTATAGCGGTATGATCGACATTCTTACAGGTTGGAGCAGATGTGTCTGGCGCGATGTAGGGGGCATACCGCTAATGTCCCGAGATACGACCCTCAACTATGTGCCAGTATGTGCCAGATTAAAAAGATTTGAAGCGACCTTACAACTCGTGCTTTTATCGAATATTGAAACTCAAAGTAATTAGAGTCAGTTTGAGAAAAATCCCACTTTTTTAATAAATCTAAGAAGGTTACATTTCAAGAGTTGACCGACCCTAGTCTCTGGGGCGTTGGCATGCCAAGGTGGATGCCAAGACAACATTCCAGCAAGGGGAGTTGAGACTTTGTTGGAGCTCGCCCTGAGTCACAATCCGCATCCCCCTATAATTATGGTGGGATTCGCCACCTCCCCTCACATCAAGTGCTCAGCCCAAGTTGGTAAAGCACATTTTTTCTCTCTAAGGTTTTCTCTCTCTAGAAAGTCATTTTCTCTCTCTAGAATTTATTGATCCTCAGGCTTCCTTTAATCATGCCTAGATCGTGTGAAGTGATTACACATTGATCCGAGCTCTGCAGACTTCATAGATCCGATCAAAGTTTTTAAGCCATAGGAACTTGGCGCTGGCTGGATTCTGGTCGTAGTGGCGCTGCTGGCGCCGGGAACAATGCTGGCGCTAGTGGCACTGGGAGTAAAGCTTGCACTGGAAGCTAGCTTTACCACATCCACCCCACCTTTACAGAATCTAATGTCCTCATCAGATGTCAGATTCGTGCAAAGGTGTCTCTCAATTATACCTAACTACTTTTATGCTACTTGGCACAGTAGGAAGGTTCCTGACCAATAGGGAGACTGGCGAAGGTTGTTTAGATTCGGCAAGGGTTGAACTCTCGCCTAGCTTGATCTTTGGCCCAAGTACTACGATTAATGAATTTGTTTAGGGTTTCAACTCTCCCTCAATCTAATTTTGGTGTTCTGAATCCATCTGTCAGGTCGATGAAGGTATATAGTAACTCATTGATGTTCGGACGAAGGTTCCCTAAATGACATAGAGTTGAACTCTTGCCTGGCTTTAAAATTGATACTTCTGCTACAAACTAACCGTCGCCCAGTTCACTATAGCTAAATCTAGCTATGCTAAATCATCTGGGAGCTCGGCAAGAGTTGGTTTGATTGTTTAGATCAAAATCTAGCCCTGATAGTGATTGTGACTCATTTTCTACTCGAAAAAGCTTTCTATATTCTTGAAATTATTTATCTTCTTCTTTTTTCATAAAATATTTTCCTTTTTCTTTTTTTGATCTGATGACTGTTCTAACTTTTGCTCATCATTTTTTTTCATTTTTATTGTCTTTTTCCAAAAAAAAAAAAAAAAGTGAAAATAAGTAGTGGAAAACAACAAAATTAAAAAATCAAATAAAGGTAAAAATAGCATATTGGAACTCTAGGATAGAAGATCAGGTTGCCAAAACTTACATACTCGATTGCTATCCACTGGTGTATCAAATCTACTTCCATCAAGATATTCCAAAACCACTACTCCGTAGGATAAAATTTATTTAACACAATATGGTCCTTCACTTGTAAATTTCAAATCTGGAAGTTCTAATGGATACTTGGTAGTAGATCCATCAGTCAGTCTGATGATCTGCTTCCTTCTTGATCCTATATGGATCTGGATCCTTCTTGGATTCTGATGGATTTTTCCGATCTTGTCAGATCTGGCTGAATCTGGATGGATCTAGATTGATTTGGCTTGACCTTTTTAGATCTAGCGGTGATGGTTTAGTAGAATAGCTTTTCGTAATGTGCCATCGCCAATCTGGATCTATCTTACTACGGTGGCCATTATTTGTGCAACCGGCTACCGTTGATGGGTGTATCGAATGGTGTCCCATCTAGCTTTTCCAAATTCATAGCTCCATGATTAAGAATTTTCTTGAACCTATAAGGACCTTCGCCTGTGAATTTTAACTTTCCCTTGATCGCCTTGGTTTTATACATCAGGACCAGATCTCCGGAGCGAAGATCCTTCTTTTGTAACCTGCGATCATGCCATGTCTTGCATCTTTCCTTTTCAACTGCCAATGCGTGCACAGCTAGTAAGCGTGTTTCACAAAGTTTATGCAGAGCTTCGTGGCGTAGTTGTAGAGATTTGGACTCATTAAGACGTTGCGTGGCGGCAATCCTTAATGAAGGAACTAAAACTCTACTAGCATTACAACATCCTGACCATATACCAATTGGAAGGGTGTTTGATCAGTACTTCCTTTATATGCTATTTTGAATGCCCGCAACATGCAACTTATATTCCCAATCCGATCTGCTAGCTTCAACTATTTTCGTGAGCACACTACACAAGATCTTATTGGATGATTCTGCTTGCCCATTACCACGAGGGTAATAAGGCGTACTGGTTTTGTGGATCACGAAGAATTCCTCCAACAGGACCTTGATGGTCTCGTTGATGAAATGGCTTCCGCGATCGCTGACTAGCTCCACTGGGCATCCGAAGCGTATAATGATATTTTCATAAAGGAACTTGGCAGTGGTCCTAGCATCAACTACTCTTACTGCCTTGGCTTTGACCCATTTGGTGAGGTAGTCTGTGGCTATGATATGTATCGAGCCTGAGAACTCCTTGCTGTGGAGTGAATTGGACCGATGTAATCCAATCCCCACTTTTCGAATGGTGCTTGGGCTAAGACCGGGTGTAGTAAGTCGTAGTTCAATCTCGTTAGTCTCCTTGCCCTTTGGCACACATCGCACTTTTTCAAGTATTCCTCCGTATCCTTATAAATCGTTGGCCACCAACATCCTGATTGCAGGATCTTGCGAACTGTAATGTCAAATGCAAAATGACCCCCACCCATGCCTTCATGTGAAAGCGAAATGATCTGGGTGGCTTCATGAGGAAGAATACACCGCTGAAGAATTCCATCTGGACCTCTTTGATACAACTGGCTGGCAATCAGCTGATAAGGTCTAGCCTTTAAGATCAATTTCCGTTGTTCCGCCTTTGGTAAAGACTTGTCTAGTTGGCCATATTCAACAATGTCGGCAGCCCATTCTAGTATTGTGTCCACATAAAATAAGGCATCATCTGCCAGCTCATCGTCGGGTTGGGTTGCAATCTCATTCCCTTTCATTCGTGACACGTGATTTGCCATGTAATGTTGTTTTTCCTTGCGAACTACTATTCAAAAATCAAACTCCAACAACAGAAGTAGCCCTCTGATGATTCTTCAGGTGTTGCAAGTTTTATTAACGAGATAGAGCAAGGGTTGATGGTCCATATAAAAAGCAAAATGTGTGGCCATCAAGTAGTGTTGAAATTTCTTAACCGCATAGATCAATGGCAATGCTTCCCGCTATGTGGTTGAGTAATTCATTTCGGTATCACTGAGCTGTCGACTTGCAAATCGGATTGGAAAATCTTTTTTTGTGTTCACCTGGCTGGGTTAAGATTGCTCCAACTGCATACTTCGATGCGTCCGTATGCACGTGGAACTCAATGGACTAATTGGGTGGGCGTAAGATTGGTGCTGAAACCAATGCATTATTAAGTTTCTGAAAAGCCTTTAGCGCTTCCTCGTTCCAATGTGGATCCGTTGTGAGTTTGTAAATTGGTCGGGCTAACTCCGCAAAATCAAGAATGAAGATCCTATAATAGTTAGCATGACCCATGAAAATGTAGACCTCGCGGATCATCCCCGGTGGTGGTAGATCAACAATGATCCTGATCTTAGATAGATCTGTGATGATCCCGTGTCTTGACACTATATGGCCGAGAATCAAGCCATGTATCACCTAGAATATAAACTCCAACAAGTGATAGATACAAGCTTTAGAGGTGAATGAAAGAGCACACTTAGTGAATCACAAGACTAGCTTTAGATGTAGATCTAAGATCACTTCACATGAGAATGTTCCTCAACCTGTTAAGAACCTGAAAACACATTTGAATAATGGTTAAAACCTTCCAGCAAATGCTCCAATCAAATTACATGAGAGGAGTTACTTACATGCTCAGTAAAGTACACCTGCAAAAGATTGTTGACAAATCTGTTCACCCAAAAGGGGATCTTTCATCCAAGTGGGAGCTTTGCTCAGTCTTTTGGAGAAATACAAAATCACTCAAAGAGTATTTGTCATCCACTTAAGGAGAAGGTTCATCCACTTAAGGAGAGTGTTCATCCACAGAAGTGGAGATTGTCAACAATAGATTGAACAAAACATTGTTAGTATTGAATATGCACAAGCCTTACAATCAACAAATGATTAGGTGTTATGATCTGATCCAAAATAGCTTCTTCTCAGCCTCTGATCATCAATAGACGTGAGATATGTTTTTGATCCATAAGTTCAACTCAACAAACAAAGGTTAGTAAGATTTGATCAACAATGCAATGCATAATCATGCTAAAACTTGATCAAACATCCAAATATCACCATAAATGGAAACCTTACTAAAAATAATAGCCAACTATCTCTGATACCATGTGAAAAAAGTGGATCTTGAATGGATTCAAAATTTCAAAATACTTGGCTAAGATCTTTGCACAACAAGCTATAAAAGCTAGAAATGGCAAAGCATCCTAATGCTACCTTTGATGCACAAGAACTTGACAAAGCATTTAAGAGACAAAAGTGTAAAAATTACAGCAAATAAGGATCCTAAAACACTTGAAATGATGAGGGAAACAATAGATTATGATTTCATAAGATTAGCACAAGTTAAACCATCAAAATCCATCAAAAATCTATGCTTGAACCTCACTAAATGGCCCAAATCCTTGAAGAAGGCTTCACACGTGTGAAAGTACGGCCTCCCACAGTCTGACTACTGTACACCAAACCTACATTCAATCCTATAATCATTAGTAATCACAAGTACTCAAACAATTATGAACATATAGAGCAATTGCACCATTATGAGAGAAAAATCATGAAATTGCTTGATTGATTTTGGTGAGATATCATCACCTATATATACATGATCCATCACGATTTTGGGCAGGTATGAGTAGCCCTAAACCTATCCCTAATGCTAATTTTGGTGGATCTTTCATCCCTACCAAGTTAGGGTTGGAATCTTGGAGATCCCTCAACAATGCAAAAAATACCAAAAATAGCTCCTATTTTTTCTCCCTTGTATCTAAGCATAATTTGGACTTATTCCAAAGGTTCTAACACTTAGGTCTACTTGAGAGCATCCTTATGAATGGAATCCTATGCTATTTGACACATGTGACAAGCCACATCATGACCATCTAACTATTTACAAGTCATATGACCAAAATTAGTCAAGCTAGAATTGTGAATTTTTAACACTCCTCCTCACTATCTAGCTTGGTTCAATCATTGCTTTACTAATCACTCCAAGTGATGATCTGAACTTCATAAAAGGTGTCTTTTGAAGTGGTTTAGTAAGTAGATCAGCTACACATTCATTGCTTGGAACATGCTCCAAAGCAATCTCCTTGGCTTGCACCATTTCTCTCACAAAGTGATGGCATATCTCAATGTGCTTAGATCTTGCATGGAAGATTGGGTTAGATGCAAGGTGTTGGGCTGATATATTGTCATTGTAGATGATTGGTGCCTCCTCTGAATCCATGATCTTTAGCTCCACCAATAATCTCTTGATCCAAAGTACCTCCTTTGTAGTGGTTGTCAAAGCTTTGTACTCGGCCTCGGTTAAAGATAGAGATATAGTTTCTTGCTTTTTTGAAAGCCATGAAACCACACCTTCTCCTATGAAAGTTGAATAGGCACTTGTTGATTTCCTATCCCTCTTGTCCCCTGCAAAATCTGAATCACTAAATGCATGAAGGTTAATCACATCTCCTCTATATAGAATCCCAAAATCCAATGTACCCGAGATGTATCTTAGAATCCTCTTAGCCTTTTTCCAATCGATATTCAATGGCTTTTGCATGGATTGGCTCAACCTACATACACTAAAGCTAAGATCTGGTCTTGTTATAGTGATCCACATTAAGGAACCTATAAGTTGCCTAAACAAAGTGATGTCCATGAAGGATCTTTCATCATCTTCATTTGGCACTTTTACATCTTGCTCCATTGGTGTGTCAACACTTTTGCATACTTCCATCTTAAACTTCTTCAAAAGACTTTGAGCATAGTTTACTTGACTTATAAAGATAAAATCAGACCCTCTAAGTACTTCTATGCCTAAGATGAAGTGAAGACACCCTAGATCTACCATCTTGAACTCTAAGGATAGATCTATCTTGATTTTTTCAATACCATCAACACTATTTCCACTAATGATGATGTCATCTACATAAATGAGTAAAAATACAATACCAACATCATCAAACTTAATGTAAAGAGTGGGATCATATTCACTTTGAACAAAAAAAAGTGAAATAAGATAGAAATGTAGTCTTGAATTCCAAGATCTCGAGGCTTGCTTCAAGCCATAGATGCTTCTTTGGAGATGGCATACTTTGTTCTCCATTCCATGCTTGATGAACCCTTGTGGCTGCTCCATATAGATATCCTCTTCCAAAAAACCATTCAAGAAAGCATTAGAGACATCCATTTGACATAGAATCCATCCAAAATGTGATGCAAGTGCAATGATTAGCCTTATTGTGACCATCTTGGCCACAGGTGCAAAAGTTTTCTCATAGTCTATCCCTCTCTCTTGAGCATAACCTTTTGCAACTAATCTTGCTTTATGTTTGTTAACACTCCCATTTGCATTCAACTTAAGCTTGAAGACCCACTTGCATCCTATTACATTCCTTTGAGGTCTCTCAACAAGCAACCAAGTTTCATTCTCAATCAAGGCATCATACTCATCCAACATAGCTTTATACCATTCTTTGGAGTTCAATGCATCTTCAACATTAGATGGTTCTTCAAAACTAGATAAAGCATAAGAAGTGGATGAGATACCCTCAACTTGCTGTCCTTTGCCTTGATATGTGAGCCTTGATGGCTCCACTTTTGCCCTTGAAGATCTCCTTGGTGTGATAGGTGGGTTTGGTGCTTGCTCCTCCATGAGCTCCTCCTCAAAACCAAGATCTTGCTCCTCGGCCATCTTCTTCTTGATTGTTGGAGCACTTGAGCCTTCTTCAAGCATATGCATATGATGTTCATCAAAGATGACATCCCTTGAAACAACAAATTTGTTCAAGGATGGGAGATAGACTTTGTAGCCCTTGCTTGAGCTTGCATATCCAAGCATGATCCCTCCTTGGTTCTTGTTTCCAATGGCACATGCACATAACATATACACCCAAAAACTTTCAAGTGATTAAGATTGGGTTTCTTTCCATACAACATCTCATAAGGAGTTTTGTCTTCAATTGCTTTGCAAGACACCCTATTCATCAAGTAGTTTGCACATACAAGAGACTCACCCCAAAAGGATTTGGGCAAACAAGCATCTAATCTTAAAGCCTTAGAACATTCACATAATGTTCTATTCATTCTTTCAGCAACTCCATTTTGTTGAGGAGTGTAAGGACAAGAAGTCTCTTTCTTGATCCCTTCCTCCTCACAAAAGGCCTTGAACTCATTGGAGATGAATTCTCCACCATTGTCACTTCTAAGAATCTTGATGCTATGATTATGATGCTTTTCCACAAACAACTTGAACTTTACAAAAGTATCAAATACTTGAGACTTGAAGGAAAGTAAGAACACCCAACAATATCTTGAGTAGTCATCAATGAAGGTTAAAAACATGGATGAACCTCCATTAGATTTGGTGCTAGCAATGTGCACATCCGAGTGTATGAGTTCAAGAGGATGAGATGACTTTGTGATGGAGTTAGGAAACACCTTCTTATGTGACTTGGATAAGGCACAAGCTTCACAAACCTTGTCTTCCTTCCCAATAGACCTTGGTAGGCCTAAAGCATACTCCTCCTTGATCATAGCCTCCATGGAACCCGAGTTGACATGTCCAAGTCTTTTGTGCCATAAAGTAAAAGTAGATATCTTGCTCTTCTCGACCAACATGACAACATTAGTATCCACAAATGCATCCAACTTATAAAGTTTGCCAAGTCTAATGCCCTTAGCCACTATCTTACCCTTCTTCTTGATGAAACATTCATTTGAAGCAAAGTCAACATTGAAACCATTGTCTACCATTTGGCCAACACTTAGTAGATTCTTTGTTATTGTAGGAATGTACAAAACACCTTCTATGTTGATCTTTTTGGAAGATCCTAAGCAAAGGGAAATTCTACCAACTCCTTCAATCTTACAAGCTTCATCATTTGCTGTATAGATAGACTTTATAGGTCCATCATAAGATAAGAGAGAAGAGAAAAACTCCCTTTTACTAGTCATGTGTGAACTAGCACCCGAGTCAATCCACCAAGGATCTTCTCCTTTGAAGCTTGTTGAAGAAAATATGGACATCATGAGAGAGTTCTCATGTGAACTCTCCTTCTCCTCCTCTTTGCTCATGTTGGCTTGGCTTTGATCTTGCTTTCTCTTGAAGCATTCCGAGGCATAATGCCCCATCTTGCTACGATAGTAGCACTTCACCTTTGATTTGTCCTTCTTGACTTTGGTGGTTGATGGAGATGCCTTTGAGGGTCCTTCTTGATCCTCAAGCTTTGTAGACTTCTTGAATGTTGATACTTTGCCTTTGGACTTGCCTTTGCCTTTGGCGAAGAGAGCTTGGTCATCTCCACCTTGGATGGAAAGCCTATCCATCCTCTCTTGCATTTGGCTCCTTCTTGATTCCTCGACCATGAGTGTGCCTTGGAGTTCTTCAAGTATGGGTAGCTTACCCATAATTGCATATCCCTGAACCAAATTGTCAAATTCAAAGCTTAGTCCATTCAATATGAGTTGAACAAGCTCTTCATCCTTGATAGGATCACCTATAAAGGCTAGCTCTTTGTTCAATTCCTTTACTCTTAGGACAAAAGTATGTGCACTCTCTCCTTTCTTTTGATAGCTTCTATAGATTTGATTCTTCAAAGCTAACATTCTAGTTTGGTTCTTGGATTCATAGACCTTTTGCAAAGTCTCTCAAGCATCTTGAGCTGAAGTGCAATCTCCTACCTCTCTTAAGAGTTCATTTGCAACATTCATTTTTATGCAATGTAGTGCAACATTGCACCTCTTGATGTATTTGGCTTTTTCTTGAGGATGAATAGGTTCACCCTCCTTACCATTTACAATTTCCATCAGATCTTGCATGATCATGATAGATTCCATTCTAACTTTTCATATGGAATAGTTAGTTTTGTTGAGCCTTTCATTAGTATCCAAAAGATATGCATTTATAGATGTCATCTAGTCTCCTAATCAAGGACTTGACACAAATGAAGGTTACTTCTATTGATTTGATTGAAGGTCTATCTTATCCCACTTCTTAGGGACCTGAAAAGATCAGTAATAGACTTCCTATAAAGATCTAAGAATGATCTCTAACAAAATCAAATCATAGAATACTAGAAACAATGCACTTGCTTGATTGAAGTAGACAATACTAGTAGAATTGCCCCTCTTTCTATAAAGAACATTAAAGCTTCCAAATGATCTGATCAAGAGTGAATTTCAGCAACCTAATATTCTTCCAAAATCACTTGTAAAAGAGCTAAATGGAGCTTAATGAGGATGCAACACAATCTACTATCCAATCACAAGCAAAAAATGATCAAAATTGATGAAAAATTGATCTAATTTGGTGCATAAGTCAAGCAATGGTTGGACTGAACCTAAATCACTTTAGGAGGTGCCTACTACACCTTAGAACAGCCTTGAAGTGTCCCCAAAACTCTGATCTTCCCTCTCCTTGAATGCTAGAAAGCCTCCTCTATGAAATCACCTCCAAAACTCGCTTAGAAATCAATGCTTGGAGCAAGCAAAAACTTGCTATCTTGGTAATGTGAATTGAATTCAACTTTGCCTCTGGTTTTAGACACCTAAACACCTGCAAATGAAGTCACACAACACCAATCTCCAATGTATTTGAGTCACTTTGAGTTCTAGAATCAATACTAGATGCTAAGATCCAATCTACACAAGATTTAGATCAAAAATTGTGATCAAATTGAATGAAAACCAAGGATTTAGCTCATTTCAGCCTTTAGGCTCTGATACCATGTAAAAATTACATCAAATAAGGATCCTAAAACACTTGAAATGATGAGGGAAACAATAGATTATGATTTCATAAGATTAGCACAAGTTGAACCATCAAAATCCATCAAAAATCTATGCTTGAACCTCACTAAATGGCCCAAATCCTTGAAGAAGGTTTCACACGTGTGAAAGTACGGCCTCCCACAGTCTGAACCCTGTACACCAGACCTACATTCAATCCTATAATCATTAGTAATCACAAGTACTCAAACAATTATGAACATAGAGAGCAATTGCACCATTATGAGAGAAAAATCATGAAATTGCTTGATTGATTTTGGTGAGATATCATCACCTATATATACATGGGCAGGTATGAGTAGCCCTAAACCTATCCCTAATGCTAATTTTGGTGGATCTTTCATCTCTACCAAGTTAGGGTTGGAATCTTGGAGATCCCTCAACAATGCAAAAATTACCAAAAATAGCTCCTATTTTTTCTCCCTTGTATCTAAGCATAATTTGGACTCATTCCAAAGGTTCTAACACTTAGGTCTACTTGAGAACATCCTTATGAATGGAATCCTATGCTATTTGACACGTGTGACAAGCCACATCATGACCATCTAACTACTTACAAGTCATATGACCAAAACTAGTCAAGCTAGAATTGTGAATTTTTAACAAAAGAAACTAATAAAAGGTACTAATGGCAGCCAAAAATAACAGCATACAGGCCATACTACAACAGCCTACTACTACATCATACAGGCCATACTACAACAGCCTACTACAGGCCATACTACAACAGCCTACTACTTTTGGAAAGCTCCTAAGATCATACACAATAGCTTGAAGACAATACACAAGACAATGCTCTCAATGGAGGAAGAAACTGTGACAATGATCTATTGACCTCCCTCTCTCAACAATACAATAAGTTCTCCAACCTGTTTTGCAAGAATTTCAGTCTAATATAGGTGAGAGAGATGACTCTCTCTCCTCTCTCTAGAACTTAGGACCCAATTTTAGGGCACCAGTAGCCTAAAATAGCCAATTTTGGCCTATATGTCCAAATAACATGATTTTGGTGTCATTTCGGAGGTCCTGAAGTTTGAGACTTCTTCAATATAAAATATATACTAAAATAAATGTATCTAGGCCACTTTCACATGTGTGAAAGGCTAGATCCAAAACTATGACAAAATTTCCAGAATTCACACATGTGGGGATGATCCACAAGTATGATAGATCTAATTAAGCTTTATGATTAGCACAATAATCTGATTCTAGATTGAATAGCAAGATCTAGTATAGAAGTTATGGCTTAACCACAATCTAGCATGCTAAGAATCAGAGAATGATAACAATGAATTATAAATGAGCAAAAGTACAAGAAACTAGTGTATGAGCATTAGCCTCAATACGCGTTAGAGAGAGAAAGAGAGAGAGATATCAAGCAGAAATTGTGTGGATCCAAAATGTCATGAGATAGCTACAAAACTTTGGTTCTTCATCATAAAATATGAGAAGAGCTACACATATTTATGGAGTTTGAGGTAGCTCGAGGTAGAACCACATCCATCCACCTTTTAATGACATCGAAAGTGAAAACTAGAGTCTATGTGACATTTGTCACATCTCATGCATGTTTCTCTACCTACTTTTACCAAGTGTCCTAGTTCTAGCTAGAATTGTACAAATTATCATGATGTGTCCATTTTACTTTGTGCATGCCTTGCATGTCACTATGGATCACTTACAATTAATGCATGTGAAATGCCACGAGTTTCTACAAGCATATTTTTGCTATTTCTAAGTCTACAATCTATATGCAAGTTGTAATCATCAAACTAGATATGACAAATCCATATAGCTCGAGTTCTATCTAGGCCAAATTTGGCATTTACAATTATGAAACAACATACTTGCATGGTACAATATTTGTAGCAAGCCTAAAGTCAAGATGGATTATTTCTCAATTTCAACACTCCTCCTAAAAACAATCTATATTGACTTGAACATGGATCTTGGTATTACTCCAAGATTGGCTCTATGCTTGATGAAGGAACTCTTGCTCAAAGGTTTGGTGAGCATATCTGCAATACAAGATGATGTGTCGATGTGCTCCAAGTAGATTTCCTCTCCAATGAGCTTCTCTCTCACGAAGTGATGTGCAACTTCAATATGTTTGCCCCTTGCATGGAATATCGGATTGCTGGCAAGGGCTTGTGCCAAAATGTTGTCACACATTATCATAAGTAGATCGTCTTCCATGATTATTTTTAGCTCCACTAGCAACCTCAAAATCCGAGTCAGAATAAACAACTATAGAAAGATATTCACTTTTATACAATAAACCATAATCAAAAGTAGAAGATATATATCTAAGCACTCCCTTGGCCATTTTCCAATGATAAATAGTAGGATTTTGCATAGCCTGGCTCAATTTATGAACACTAAAACTTATGTCAAGTCTAGTTATTGTGAGCCAAATTAAGGAGTCTATAAGACTCCTAAAAAGAGTGATGTCCATGAAGGATCTTTCATCACCTTTATTAGGGTCTTTTACATTTTGCTCCATAAGAGTTTCTATACTCTTACAATCTAACATATTGAACTTTTTTAACATTGAAAGAGCATACTTGGATTGACATACAAAAGCTTTATCTTTAAGAAAGTCAATATCTAATCCTAATATGTAGTGAATTTTTCCAAGATCTTGCATCTTGAACTCTTTTCCAAGTGCAATCTTGGTTTCCTCAACTAACTTGATACAACTTCCTGTTAAAATGATATCATCAACATAAATAAGAAGGATGACAATATCTTTATCAAAAAACTTGACATACAAGGAAGGATCATAGTTATTGAGATTAAATCCTAGTGACTCAAGAAAGGTGTTAAGTCGAGAATACCATGACCTTGAAGCTTGTTTTAGTCCATATAGACTTTTGAAGAGCAAGCAAACTTTGTCTTTGTCATGGATGAACCCAATAGGCTGATCCATATAAATCTCTTCTTCTAGATATCCATTTAAAAATGCATTAGAGACATCTAGTTGAAGAACTTGCCAATTGAAAAAACAAGCAATAGAAATTATGATTCTAATTGATACCATCTTTGCAACTGGAGCAAAAGTCTCCTCATAATCAAGTCCATAAACTTGAGCAAAATCATTTACACAAAGCCTAGCCTTGTACTTGCTGATTGTGCCATCTTGATTATACCTGACTCGAAAAATCCACTTGCAACCAATGGTGTGCTTGTTGGATGGAAGATCCACAAGCTCTCATGTCTTGTTGGCCATCAAAGAAGAAAAATGAACATCCGAGTGTATAAGCTCCAAAGGATGAGTAGTCTTGATAAAAGACTTTTGATATGGCTTTCTATGTGATTTTGCAATAGCACAAGCCTCACAAGGCTTGAGATATTTGGAAAGTGATTTTGGAAGGCCAATAGCCTTCTCTTTCTTGACCATAGAAGACATAGACTTAAAGTTAGGATGCCCCAAACTTCTATGCCATAACTCCTCCTTAGATAAAAAAGCAACTTCACAAAGGTTTGCATTCTCATAAGAATTCAACTTGAAAATTCCACCATATCTAGATCCATCAGCTAGGACCTCATCATTTTTCTTGATAAAGCAAGTATTGGACTTGAACTTTACATCACAACCACTATCAAGCAACTTTCCCACACTAATCGAGTTCTTTGTAAGTTTTGGAATGAAAAGAACATTAGAAAGTGCAAGAACTTTAGAAGAAGCAAGTTTCAATGGAATGTTGCCAATTCCTTCTATAGAGCACTCATGATCATTTGTAGTGTAAATAGATCTCTTAAGTCCTTCGTAAGGTACAATTGTGTCAAAAGACTCCTTTGAACAACACATCTGTGAAGAAGCTCCACTATCTATGTACCAAGCTCCATCTTTCGTAAAAGGTGATGAAGAAAAACTAGACACCATGAGTGATAATTCTCCATCACTTGGAACAAAATCTTCTTCAATCTCTTTGGAGAGATTTGCTTGCTTGAGTTGGTTTTTCTTCTTAAAGCAAATAGAGGCATAGTGCCCCTTCTTGCCATAGAAGAAACACTTCACTTTCTTCTTCTTGGTCTTTGAAGTGGATGCTTGAGAAAACTGTTCTTACTCCTTCCTTTATGCTTGTCCTTGACAAAGCCTCTTTGTCTTTGTCACTTCCACCATGCTCGAGTTTGTTCATCCTAGAAAGTTTATAGGTTTGCCTAGCTTCTTCAGATTTGAGAATTTCTTGGAGAGTTTCTAAATTAGGCAACTCCTCCTTAATGGCAAAGGACTGAACAAGATTATCATAGCCATCTTTTAAGCCATTTAGAATGACTTGTACTAGCTCATCTTGCTTAATAGTAACACCAACACAAGAAAGCTCTCTATGAAGATCTTATACTCTCAGAACATAGTTTGATGCACTCTCCTCACTTCTTTGAAAACTTTGAAAAATTTGATTTCTAAGAGTGAGTATTCTAGAAGTATTCTTTGCTTCATAGATGGACTTAAGTCCATCCCAACATCTTTGGCTGTAGTGCAAGATCATATCTTTCTCAAAATTTCATTAGATACATTCATCTTAATGAAATGTAGAGCCATTTTGGCTCTTTTCCTATACTTAGGTATTTCAGGCTGTGCTTGAGGCTCCTCCTCAACACCAAGCACAATGTCCATAACATATTGGAGTATCAAAATAGACTCCATTGTGAACTTCCAAATTGAGTAATTAGAAGTATTTAATCTTTCATTTGCTTCTAGGAGATATCCTCCCAAAGGTGCCATTATATGAAGACTTCTTAGTTATTGGACAACAATATGTTTGAGCTTGTTTCAAGATGGATTATTTTTCAATTTCAACACTATGTACAAAAATTGCCAATTTAGGCCTCAAACTAACTAGGAAATGTTGACAATTTTCACATGTGGCTCTATGCTATTCCATTTGTGGGATCATCACACATCACTGTGTGATGCTATCCAGGCCAATGTATCTTTCGAGACAATGTATAACATTAGTCAAGTAATTTCCACTAAAATGTTAGGTGTGCGGCCTAAACAACAAAACCAATATTAGCGTCTGCTGGCCTAAACAACATAACCAATTGACGAGCAAATTTTTAACACATAAATTTTTGTAGTCCAACGAAAGATTTGAGCTCCTGGCAAACGCACCAATGTTTGGGCAAATTTTGACTAGGGATTGGTCCAGCCAAAACGCCTTAGCGAGGGAAGGGCCCACATTGTCGTTACGTGAGTAATCAGAGTCTACACTCCCGGGGGCCCCACTGATTACTCCGTACTCCCGAGTCAATGAGAGTTTTCCAGGCTCTCAGAGATATGACCCGGGGGAGATGATAATTGACTCGTATTGGGCATTATATCCCTTTCTGGCAAGAATAGGTAGACTTTGATGGGGATCTGTAGTGACTTGTCGTATGAAACCTCATCCTTGTAGCTATTTTTTTTTAAGGGTATCTTCTGCTAAGGATCCTCCATGAAGATGGCCTAAACATTGATGGTAATGGTACAAAGATATCAACTTTGTTTTCCCTTAGAGATTTCAAGACCTTGTCATATTTATGATTTGGTATCATGTCATAATATGGATTTCACATTTCTCACCTCCCTCCTTTCACTATAATTGGCATATCCCTTTCCCTTGATTTATCCATACCGTATGATGCTAGGAAATTATTTTAATGATGTCACTATCAAAGTTGGTAGCTCATATAAGGTATTCCCTTCGGTCCAGGAGGTGACATTCATAAGGGGTTTTGACTAACTAGTAATGGGTGTTTCGCTTATTTCGTCAGTTCGGGCTCCTACGGCTTGGTCGGTCTTTCTTAGATCATCTTCTTCTTACACTCGTGCTAGTGAGAGGACCTGGGTTCTAGGGGCCCATGAATCCCACAATACTCGTGTATTCCAACGGCACAATGGGAATTGTGTTCTAAGTGTGGCATTTAAACAAAAGCAACTGTGGTCAATCTCCTAGGCCCGGGAGGATATTCCGCCTCACCGAGTTTTCCCCCTTTATGTTCCAAGAGTCCGGGATGTAAAAGTCAACATGAAACAATCGATTAGAAAATGTAATTCATAATGAAAATATTACGCGAGTATTATAAAAGCAAACCATGCCTCCAAATCCTAGCACATAAGAAACACTTTGATAGTTGTCTTGATTACGACACACATATCAACTCCAAGCATGGTTACATAACACCAATGTAAGTTACTTAAGCATCAGCAACATGGTACACTGAAAATGTGCATTTTCTTAACTGTCCTTAAAGCCCACACATATCATCAACCTATAAGATGCAATCTTATCTCGCATTCACAACACAATGCAAATCATTTTCTTTAAATGTCAAAATAGATTTATACCTCAGTACTTTGTGTTAGGATCGCGCTCAGCGGGAGGGGAGGCTTAGTCATTGTTTCTATAGGCACATCATGGAGTGGTCATGTGGATGTGGAGTCCACCTGTGTAAGGCCTCTTTGAACTTTTCCTTTCCAACTAGAAGGTCGTGGAGAAGGAGTAGACTGCTGAGAGCACACGGCCGCTTTCATCATATGACAAAGCATCCTCACACGTGTGAGATCTTATGCATGATCAATACTACGAGCTCCAAGAAATGTATATATAGAGGCATATTTGGCCATAATCAACATGAAACACCAATCTTGATTTTGGAAGCAATTTTGTGTCAATCTCTCCTTTGTCTTCAATTGTTTTGATTGATTTGAGTTTCTATCATAGTGTAACTTGTTTTTAGGCTGGAGTCCGTACTCTAACAGGTTTTCACACATGTGAAACCAGCAAGTACATTTACCTTCATTAATGATTGTTCTTGTTAGATTTTCATGCCTAGAATTGATCTAGATTGATCTAAATCTTGTGTAGATTGATTGATCAATTGCATCTAACATCCAATCCCTCTTGTGAGCATTTTAGGATCCATTCTTGGTCCTAATTTGTAGATTTCCACAATTGCCTCCATCTGTACGACGATGATGATGAGCCAACAGCAATAGGGTGGCGAATTTCAACTCATCCATGCCTCTACTAGTTGGCCATCGGGCATCCCTGTGGGTCTCCACCAACAAAGCACAGGTAGCTTTCTCCCTCAGCGCAACCCACAGTTTGGCATCCTATGAAAAATCCAGCAACTTCAACGTGGGAAACCACATCAAAACTGTGAATGATCTTTACCATGCTTTATGTGGCACACAAATCACCTACAGAGCAATACTACAATTTACCAACAGATATGAGGCTAGAGCACAATCTAGAATGCTACAGATCAAAGCAACACTAATTCCTCACAAATAGGAAAAATACATAAGCATAATAATGTATGAAAAAGACACCAATCTCGAGTTAGAGAGAGAATACAATTACAAGCAAAATAGAATGAGATCCAATTTTGACATTATGACCTTACCAAAGCTTGATTCATCATTAGAAATAAATGAGAACCATATTCACATATAAAGGAGAGCCTAAATTCACGGTACTACTAGCATTTAATGCATTCCCTACACCTATTCAAGTATAAACTATTACCATATTGACACCTAACAGCTTGCATGCAAAAATTGCACCTAACTTCTACCTACTTTCTCCAAATGTCAATAGATATGTACAAAACTACATGCATGTGTCCATTACTATATTTGCATGCCTTGCATGTGACTTTCCTAGATGAATTGGACATGTGTAGAACATCTATACTGACTTGCATGTTGCATGCATGCACTCTAATTGACTTTGCATATCATCTAATTTTATGCATGCCGTCAAATCTAGATCTATCTAACTCAAACTCGCCCTATTCTACAAGGATATGTGCTCAATTCACACACCTTGAATATGTACAATCAATTTACATGGGTAGAAATCAACATACATAAGATAGATATGTTTTACAATTCTTCACACGTCCAATAGCAAGTGACCCTCTCTCAGTAGCTGTCTAGCTACTTGTCCAACGGTTAGGTCCTCATCACTTTCAGTGAACTAGTTATCCCAAATCGGCGCACCATCACCAACACAAAAAGGTGCAACGAGTTCCCGTGATCAGTATGCAGTAGAAGGGCCATGTCCTCACACCATCTCGGTCAGCACATCACTCATGCAATCAATAGATTGATGCCATGTGTCATATGACTAGAAAACTAGATTTTGGCCTTTTTAGCCACTAGAACTTGAATTAAATCAAATGTACAATCTATATGATTATGGTACATGACAAGTACATTTATTTCACACATGGGAACAGGCTCCACACATGTGTAATCATCCTATATACATAGATTTGGCCTTGACCAAGCATAATTTTCGCATTTTTCACACTCCTCAAAAATCTAGCTTGGTAGATCTAGCATAGACCTATCTATCTATAACTCCAAGAGCCAATCTTAATTTTACAAATGGATCTTTGGGCAATCCCTTGGTGAGTATATCAGCAATGCAATCTGATGATGAAACATGAATAAGCTTGATCTCTTTTGCTTGCACTTTCTCCCTCACGAAATGATGTGAAATCTCAATGTGCTTTGTTCGAGCATGGAAGATTGGATTGTTTGCAAGTTGTTGAGCTGCTTGATTGTCACAATAAACGAGTGGAAGACCTTGCTGAATGGTATCAGCTAGTTATGAAGGTTTTGAACGTTTCACTTATTGGTTGATGGTTGGACCTCAACTAATTATAAGAAAATTTTGCATGTCAGAAAATCAATATGGCAGACGATAATGCAAATGCAGCTCTCGATGGTCAGGTGCCAATGCCTACCTATCTGCAAATTTGTCAGTCATTAAGCCAAGTGCTTAATGAGATAAACAACAGGAACACTTTACGTAATCAACAAATGAAAGTACTGTTAAATCAAGTGAGAGCTTTGTCTGTTCCGAATTTGGGCTTTCAGCCCGAACCATTTTCGGGGGAGAAGAAAGAGAAGAAGCCTGAAATTGTGGATGACTGGTTAACCAAGTGGATTGGTTGTTTTAATCTACACGGAATTCCTGAGGAGAAAAAGATAGAGAGTATTATTCTGTTCTTCTGTGGTAAAGCTTCGTTGTGGTGGCATGATTTACAACCTAAACCTACCACATGGGACGAGTTTATGGAGCTGTTCAGAAAGTCGTTTATGGTTGTGGACGACTCGCATTTTTACCAAAGATTTGTGAATTGCAAAATGGGTACTCGGAGTTTGGACTCGTACCTACAATATTTTATTGATTTGTGGGATAAAGTCCCCTCATTCGATTGTGGGATAAAGTCCCCTCATTCGCAAAACTGGATTGTGACAGTCTATCCTAGGTTTGCCTGCAGATTATCAGAATGAGTGTAAGCGTAACGTGCTTCAAACCTTTGATGATGTAGTTTGTGTCGCGAAAGTGTATGACTCCATGGTTGTGGCATCTAGGAAGCAGTTACAGGCTAATCCATCTGGATCATCTGGATCCAGCCAGAAAAAAAAAAAAAAAAAAAAAGAGTCGTGAGAATAAGAATAAAAAATATTTCGATGAATTGGATCAAGCTGCATTTTAATTTAGACAAAAGAAAAAGTTGTCCCAGAAAAAGACTAGAAGGACCAATGTTTCTTTCCATTGTGGTCAGCCTGGACACGTTATGAAATTCTGCCCATAACGAAAGAAAGGCGCAGCTCAAGTGATTGAGATGCCAGGTAAAGAGAATCTTAAGCTAGAAATTAATAAAATTAATTGTGAGTGTGATTGTTCTTTCAGTACTACTTCATTCTTGCCAAATGATTTATTTCGTTTGAAAGGCACTGTTAATGGACATGAAGTTAGGATTTTAGTGGACAGTGGATCTACTCATAATTTCATTAACTCTGGTCTTGTGCAGAGACTCGGACTCAAAATTGAAGCCAGTAACCATAGATATCGTGTATATCTAGCTTCAGGAGTGGAGTTGGAGACGTGGGATGTGAAAGTTCCAAGACTCCCTATTTGGATCCATGATTATAGAGAGTTAATTGATTTTCATGTTTTAGATTTAGCACGTACGGATATTATTCTAGGATACGAGTGGTTATTTAATAAGCATCCTAAAATAGATTTTGAGATGCATGTTCTCTCTTTTCACGAGGGTAAAGAAATAGTTACATTGTTTGGAGACAATTTTGTACATCCATCTGGGATGAGTTCATTTGCAAATGTAATGGAGATTTTTTATTCACAGTATGAAGCTTATTCTTTATTTGCTAAGCCAATTTTGGATTTATGAAATGCATCCAAGTAGTTGTGAATTGTCAAAAATTCTTAACTCGGTAGACTTAGATCAGGAGCAAATTGAGAAGAATAAGTTATTGTCTGAATTCAAAGATGTATTTCCAGAAGAATTACCTCATGGATTACCGTCATCCAGATCGGTAGACCATAAGATTGAGCTAATTCCAGGTAGTCACCCTATCTCTAGACAACCTTATAGGTTTTCTCAGAAAGAAGAGGTAGAGATTACTAAGCAAATTGAAAATTACCTAAAGATGTGTTTATATTCAGCCAAGTAACTCGCCTTGGGACGCTCCTGTTCTTCTGAAAGCGAAGAAAGATGGAGGCTTCAGGATGTGTGTGGACTACAAAGGGTTGAATAAAGTAACTATTAAAAATAAATATCTTTTGCCTCGTATGGATGATCTGGTAGATCGTTTAGGTGGAGCTAAATACTTCACAAAGATAGATCTTAGAACCGGATATCATCAGATTAGGATTCATCTGGGTGACGTGCAGAAGAATGGTTTTTGGACAAGATTCGGTCACTATGAATTTCTTGTGCTTCCTTTTGGGTTAACGAATGCACCAACTACGTTCCAACAAATGATGAATGATCTTTTTCGTCCATATCTAGGAAAGTTTGTGGTTGTATTCTTAGATGATATCCTCATCTACAGTAGAACACTTAAGGAGCATTTGAGTTATCTTAAGACTGTCTTAGATATTCTCAGACGAGAGAAACTCTATGGTAAGGAATCTAAATGTGAGTTCTTTAAGCATGAGTTGTTGTGCCTCGGTCATAAGATCACCCGTAGTGGGTTGGAGATTGATGAGAGTAAGGTCAAGACAGTGCTTGATTGGCCGATACCGAAGACGATTAGAGAAGTTAAATCTTTTCTCGGTTTTACAGTTTTCTTTCGTAAGTCAATTGAGGATTATGTTAAAGTGGCAGCACCAGTAAATAATTTGACTAAAGACAGAGCTAATAAAGAAAAAAAGAGGTCAACCTAGCAAGCCTATTAAGTGGAATGATAAATGGAACCAATGCTTTGAGAAACTCAAGCAAATGGTTGCTTCAGCTCCTATTTTACCGATTGAGAATCTTGATATACCTTCGTCGTGCAAACTGACGCAAGTGATTCGGCAATAGGGGCAGTTCTTCTATAGGAGGATAGGCCGATAGTATTTGAAAGCAAGAAACTCACGGGGCCTCAGTTGCGTTATAAAACTCAGGAGAAAGAGTTATTTGCTGTGATACATGCATGCACTTAAAACCTGGAGGTATTACCTTTATGGTAGTCAGTTTATAGTGTATACAGATCACCAACCTTTGAAGTACTTTTGTAATTAGAACGATCTAAGGGGTCGTAAAGCTCGCTGGACTGAGCTTATGCAGAAATTTGATCATGAGATCCGATATATCAAGGACAGCTCTAATCAAGTTGCGGATGCACTTAGTTGGATTGCTGAATTAAATGAATTTTCTTTCACCTAGATTTCCACTGATCTATTTTTCTCACTGAGAGGAAAATGTAAATCAGATTCTCATTTTGGTCTCATCTGGAAGATGGTGGAGACAGAAAAAAATGAGAATGGAATAGAGATTTACTCACAGGGGTCTCGAAAGCTAAGAAGATAGCGGAACAGTTCTCTATCCGAGGTGGGTTACTATTTCAGAATGGGAAAATTCGTGTACCGGTAGATGATGAGTTAAAGAAGAAGATTCTTTATGAGTGTCATGACGTTCCCTGTGTAGGTCATCCGGGTATACATAGGACTTTGGACTTGGTCAGAAGAGAGTTTCATTGGCTAAAACTCAAGCCATTTGTCGAGTCTTATGTGGTTAAGTGTAGACCTTGCCAGTTAGCCAAAGCTGAATGCTTAAAGACTGGAGGGTTGCTACATCCCCTAGATATCCCTCAGAAACGATGGGAAAGTATATCTATGGATTTTGTGGTTGGACTTCCAAGGACCCAACGCCAAAATGATTCTATTTGGGTTGTGGTGGATAGGTTGACAAGGTTAGCTACTTTTATACTAGTCAAGTCAACTACTAAGGCTTCAGATTTAGCACAGATCTTTGTGGAAAGATTATTTAGGCTTTATGGAATGCCAAGTGATATAGTTAGTCATAGAGATCCTAAGTTTACAGGTCACTTTTGGTCAGCTGTATTCCATAAGCTTGAAACCTCGCTTAGTTTTAGTTCTTCTGATCATCCTGAATCAGATGGCCAGACTGAAAGAACTAATCAGACTATGGAGGACATGTTGAGAACTTATGTGTCTCACAGGCAATCTCAGTGGAAAGATTATATTCCTTTGATTAAGTTTGCTTATAACAGTAGGAAACATTCTGCTAATGGTTATAGCCTGTTTATGCTGATGTAAGGTTTTCAACCTACATCTCCGGTAAATGTGGAGACAAAGCCTGTTAAGATCCAGTTGCAAATTTCTTGCATGATATGTGTGAAATGTTGCAAGTAGCCCGTGATTGTATCCGGAGTGCTCAAGATAGAGCTAAGCACTATGCCGATATTAAGTGGTCTCCCAAAGATTTTAAAGCTGATGACTGGGTATATCTTAGAACACCTAAGGATTCTAAGACTATGAGTACAGGAAAACATTATAAATTGTCTATGAGATATTGTGGACTATTTCGGATTATAAAGAAAATTGGTTCTTTAGCTTACGAATTAGATCTTCAGAACAAGACTACAGCTCACCCAGTGTTTCATGTAAGTCAATTGAAATTAAGTTTGCATGAAGGTGAAGTAGTTGGTTCAGAGGAAGATCTTACCCATTTGGAGGACTCATCGCTTAGTGTTTTTTTGGAACCTGAAAAGGTACTCAGAACCAGAGATAAACAGTTGAAAAATCGTTCTATATCTGAGTGCTTGATCAGGTGGAAGGGACGGAATGAGGATGATGATTCATGGGAAAGGGTCAAAAGCATAAAGAAGAATTTCTCTAGTTTTGATTTCTAGAGATAGAAATGGTTTAAGGGGGGAAGAATGTTATGTCCATGTTTTGTACAAGGGAATCAGAATTATTCCTGACGTGGATAGCCGGTCACTCCAGTTGTATGTGGTTATTAGTTATGCTACGTCATTCCGGACGTGATCGTATTAAGTAATTAATAATCATATGAGAGCCCAGACCTTTAATTGGACATAGGAGCACATGCATGGTGAAGACTGCTTTAATGCAAGAATAGGAGATCAATAGCTCAATTTAGGTTGCATGGGAATCCTAAAGGGAATATTCTCTCTCTCTCTCTCTCTCTCTCTCTCTCTCTCTCTCTCTCTCTCTCTCTCTCTCTCTCTCTCTCTCTCTCTCTCTCTCTCTCTCTCTCTCTCTCTCTCTCTCTCTCTCTCTCTCTCTCTCTTGAGAAGAATAAGTCTAGTGAAGCCAGTTCTTCCTCTCCTCTCTTGTGTTCTTCACTGTGGCTTGGGGGTGGATTGGTTAGGGTATTGACTAGCCTCTCCATATTGGTTGGGTGGCTCATGCTCCACAGGTGTCCTTTTGGTTTTCATGTGATTGGAATCCTGTAGATCTTCACTTGGTGGTTCTTACATTTATACTCGGATTTTGTTGATAAAAGAGAGATGGTATCTTGCTTTTTGGAAAGCCAAATATGACTCCTGCACATAAGAATGTAGCAAATGCACTTATGGATCTTCTATCCATCTTGTCACCTGCAAAATTTGAGTCCGAGTATGCTCTCAAACAAATGTTAGTCCTTTCATAAACTATGCCATACTCTTTTGTAGTCAAGATGTACCTTAACACCCTTTTTGCACTTTTTCAATGACATATTAGTGGACTTTGCATGTATCGACTCAATTTGCCAACACAAAAACTAAGATCAGGTCTAGTGATGGTTAAGTATATCAAGGAACCAATAAGCATTCTATAGGTAGTGATGTCCTCAAAGGATGCTTCAGCACTTTCCTTAGAAACTTTTACACTTAGTTCCATGGAAGTTTCAACTCCTTTACAATCCATCATGCCAAATTTTGCTAAGATTGATCTAGCATACTTAGATTGACATATGAAAGTAAAAGCATTACTTCTAGTGACTTCTATTTCAAGTATAACTTCTAGAAGTCCTAGATCTACCATCTTAAATTCACTAGACAAGGAAATTTTTACATTTTTGATGCCACCTAGATCATTTCCTATGAGTATAATGTCATCAACATATAAAACTAAGATAATGATCTTTCCATCATTACATTTGTAGTACAATGATGGTTCATAAGAACTTTTATTTGCCATGAAATACTTCATAAGGTATAAGTCCTTTGATGGCACTATTAGTCATTCTATTGTATAGAAAGTTTGCACACAAAATAGCTTCTCCCCAAAATGAAATAGGAAGGGATGCATCTAATCTCAAGGCTTTAGCACACTCACATAGTGTCCTATTCTTTCTCTCAACTACTCCACACTGTTGTGGAGTATATGTGCAAGTAAACTCTCTCCTAATGCCATTAGTTTCACAAAATCCTATTGGAGATGTACTCCCCTCCATTATCAATTCTTAATACTTTCAAGCTAGTATTAAGTTGCTTTTCCACAAGAGTTTTAAACTTTACAAAGGACTCAAAAACTTCACTGTTCTTATACAAGAGATAAACCCAAGAGTATCTTGCTCTATATCATCAATAAAGGTGACATACATAAGAGCTCCACCATTAGATTCAAGAGAAGAATTAGAACTTGTCAAAGATCTCTTGAATGGTAGCTTATGAGATTTGGAGAGTCCACAAGCTTCACAAAGCTTGCCACACTTGGATATGGTTTTGGGAAGTCCACTTGCTAGCTCCTTTGTCATCATGGTCTCCATAGCTTTGAAGTTAGGATGGCCTAACCTTTTGTGCCACAATTCAACTTGAGTGAGCTCCTCCCTTGCCATGTTCACACTTCCAACCATCACATTAGCATCCAATTTGAATAACCTCTCTTGCTTGAAACCATTAGCAATACATTTTTCATCTTTCAAGATAGAACATGCTCCATGCTTGAAATGTACATCTAATCCACTATCCATAAGTTGTCCTACACTCAACAAGTTCTTTGTAATTGAAAGTACATAAAGAACATTGTCTAGATCCTAGACATAAAGGAATGGATCCAACACCTACAATCTCACATTCTTGATCACTTGCAGTGAAGATAAATCTCTTAGAACTATTGTAAGAAAGTAGATTAGAAAAGTAGTCTTTTTGGTGAGTCATGTAGGAGCTTGCCCCACTATCAATCCACCAAGTGTCTTGATTAGATGTTTGTGGTGAGGATATCATCAAAGATAGATTGTATTCTTCCTCCTCCTCCTCAAGCACAAGGTTGTCTTGATTGTCCTTCTCTTGGACATTCTTCTTCTTGTAACACTCGGATGCAAAATGTCCCTTTTTTTCACAAAAGAAACACTTTAGCTTCTTCTTGTCCTTCTTGCTCTTGCCTTTGGAACTTGATGCTCCATCCTTGCTCTCCATCTCCATGTCTTGAGTCTTCTTGGATGGAAACTTTTTCTTCTTGCCTTTCAAAGAAAAGTTAGCTTTTTCATCACCATCATTCAAAGATAAGGAACTCATCCTATTTTTGATATGAAGCATTCTACTTTCCTCACTTACAAGCACACTTTGAAATTTTTCAATGCTAGGAAGTGAATATTGAATAGCAAAGGTTTGAACAAGATTAGAATAATCATCTCCTAATCCATTCAAAATGATTTGAACTAATTCATCATCTTTGATCTTATCATCTATAGAAGACAACTCCTTATTCAAAGATTTGATCCTAAGAACATAATTATGGGCACTTTCACTACTTCCTTTAATGCTTTGAAGAATTTGATTCCTAAGCATGAGTATCCTTTAAGTATTCTTGGATTCATAAACTGCTTTTAGTGAATCCCATGCCTCTTTGGATGTGGTACAAGATGAGATTTCTTTCAAAAGTTCATTACTTACATTCATTTTTATGCAATGTAATGCAACTCTACATCTCTTTTTGTATTTTACCAATTCAACACCTCCTTGAGGTTCTACTTCCACCTCAAGCACTATGTCACAAAGATCATGGAGTACAAGCAAAGACTCCATTCGAACTTTCCAAATAGCATAATTAGTGGATGTGAGCCTTTCACTAGCTTCAAGCAAAAAACCACTCATAGATGCCATTTTTTAATGTGAAAAAGCACTAGAAACACTTATGGTTTCTCTAAGAGATCTGAACCTAAATTCTTCTATCAATTTGAAAGCTTATAGACACAATTCTATCACTCATGAACCAATCTAGAATGATGAAAATTTAGATTCTAGTCTCAACCTTGCAAAATCACTCCTTAATCTATGATTTTTGGCAATATCTCTCTCAACTTCAACATGCACTCAAAAAATCAGAGAAACTCATTCAATGCACCTGAATCAAGCATAAAATTAAATTTTTTGGCTGAACTAATCCAAGAACAAATCAAAGGGATAGAATTTTTATAGAAAAAGCTTGAATTTGCACTAAAAATCTCTAAATTTGGGTGTGTGAGTCAAATTATACATAAATTTGAATTTTCTCAACCAAAATCGGATCTGTACGGCCCCACACGTGTGAAATGTACTCCTACAGCCCACAACAAGTTCTGGTCCAAAAATTTTGAGTATAGCTATCAAATCCAACTCACCACATCAAAATTAGCTAGTTTCCAAAAACTTGCTAATTTGGGCTTAGTTTTGGATCAACCCCATCAATATCAATAAATCCTCTTGTACTTGGCTCTGATACCATGTGGAAATTTGCAAAATAGGACCAAGAATGGATCCTAAAATGATCCACGAGAGGGATTGATGTTAGATACAATTGATCTATCAATCTACACAAGATTAAGATCAATCCAGATCAATTCTAGGCATGAAAATCTAACAAGAACAATCATTAATGAAGGTAAATGTACTCGCTGGTTTCACATGTGTGAAAACCTGTCAGAGTACGGACTCCAGCCTGAAAACAAGTTACACTATGATAGAAACTCAAATCAATCAAAACAATTGAAGACAAATGGAGAGATTGACACAAAATTGCTTCAAAAATCAAGATTGATATTTCATGTTGATTATGGCCAAATATGCCTCTATATATACATTTCTTGGAGCTTGTGGTACTGATCATGCATCAGATCTCGCACATGTGAGGATGCTTTGTCATATGATAAATCATCATGCAAAATTGACACTTGGATCAAGCTTTCTACTTTGAGCACTGTTGGTCCATTTTCCTACTATACGGAGAACTACTAAGAAATCTTCTAGAAGTCAAAACTCACACATGTGAGCAGACCTCTACACATGGGATGTGACACCTAATCTAATGATGTGGCTCATGCAATCAATAGATTGATGCCATGTGTCATATGATTAGAAAACTAGATTTTGGCCTTTTTAGCCACTAGAACTTGAATTAAATCAAATGTACAACTTATATGATTATAGTACATGACAAGTACATTTATTTCACACGTGGGAACAGGATCCACACATGTGTAATCATCCTATATACATAGATTTGGCCTTGACCAAGCATAATTTTTCCCTTTTTTCATAGCAACACTGCCAAATTGTTGAGAGAAAGAGTGGGCGTGTTGCTAGGCAGGCACCGTACTGATTGGAAGGCATGTTTGGGCCGCTACCTGAGGGAAGAATGCCTTCATGGGTCACTTATCCACAGGTGACAAGATATGTAGGAGGTTAGTGGTGCCTTCTCACAAAAATGTGCGCAATCAAATAGTTTGAAGTTGTATGAATCTTCAAGTAGTTGGCGTATACCCAATGGTGTTGGCTCGATTCTGCAAGCAATGACTATTTGTGCTCTTCCTCGTGATAGAAATAATGTGCTTAGCTTGCAGCTTGGTTTGTTTCAACACTGGTCAATATGATTGTGTGGACAAAATGCTACAAAGCCCTTCTTGATACAAAAAATAACACTCCTCAGAACGCTGACAATTGTACGAAGTGACAGATGATTGCTGAAACTCTCACTACCTGATTATTCCCATAGTTCTCATCCAATTGAAATGGGAAACTTTCATGAACACACACATTGAAGAGAGCACACAACCTGTTTTTAGTCAAATGCCTTTTGAACTATATCACATGCAGTGTTCACAGAGTTCTCATAATGGCTGCCAAATTTCCCTGTGAGGAGGAGGGGTCACAGCAGCTTGAGGAAAATGATCAGAGACTGGACCAGCATCAACTTCTACAATCTTTTGAAAGCAGAACATCACCAACAAACTGTTGAGGGTATTCCCAACAAAATGTAAATAAATAAAATCATCCAATAAAATGTGTTGCGAGGGCATGACATCCTGCGCGCGTAAGCCCATGGCCCAATGAGCACGCAAGTAAAGTTGTAAATAAAATAAACTTGACTTGGGCCTTGGAATTAAAATAAAACTAGAGGCCCAAAGTCATTTTTAAACTTAGAGATTACTTTTTAGAGTTGGGTCCAAATTGGGACTCACATGAATCTTGTGATTACCAATGTACTTTTTGTGGACCCTTGGATTAAGTTGGGTCCAAGATGAATGGATAGGATCATTGTGAATATTAGCCAATAGGATTGAGGGGCAAGGGCCTTCCCCATTTTATAAAAAGGCACCATTTGTACACTATTTTCATGCTTAATGAGAAGGAGGAAACTTTACCAATTTTGAAAGAGAAGCATCCGCATTTGCAATTCAATTGTTGTTATTGCTCTTGTTGTTTTCAATTGCTTTCAAGTTCATGCTTTTTGGTTTCAATAGTTTATGTTTCTCCTTTAGCAAGTATAATGTGCATTTGAGCTAACCTCCACCCTCCCTCTATCTCTCTCTTCTATCTTCTTTTCCCTCCATCTTTTCTAATCATCCCCTTCCTTTCACCTACAATCATGATGAATGTTAGTGTAGAGGAGTAGAGTTAAGGGAGAGTAGTGTTAGTGGTGAGTAGAGTTAAGGGAGAAAGTAGGAAACTAACAAAAAATAGCATCTATGCATAGTTAGGTACCTATCCAGTGATCTAACCCTTGTTGACAGACGAGAGGGCTATACTACGCAAGATCTTCGACCCTACAGTGGCGCCGTTGCCGGGCATAGTTTTCCACTTACTAGTTTAGCTGCATTTTGACTTCTTGCGAGAGTTAACTCTCGCAGAGAAATCTATAGTGAGATTTGACCCAGATCCAACTACTGTGAGCCTTGCGAGAGTTACTTTCCAGAGATCTGAAAGATATCAAGTTTATTATCTGCAAAAACAGCTAAAGAACCCTCGCACAGTCAACCCTCACACAAGAGAATCCTTGCAGACTAGATCAGTGGAAAGATCTACATCAGATCTAGCTACTGTCAAAATCTCAGGTCAATCAGTGCAAGGAGTAAAAAGTTATCAAGGAAAAACCACCGTAAAGGGCCTAAAATTCACTTCCGGCCGATCAGATTGATCAGATCCTTAGAGATCCAGACTGCATCCTATTGTGTAAGCAAGATCCAATCACTTTGGAACCCACCATCAGATGAATATGAGATCGGGACGATCAATAGCATGAAGGATAGCAAATCAAGCACCACACCTTCCCAGATTAGCAACTGTGCAACAAGAGGCAGAATCGGAACTAGCACCAATGGATCCAATGGGCCAACCCGTACATGCTCCCTTGCAAGCAGTCTGGAGAGTCGGTATATGCCGGTCATACCTCGGATTAGGAGTTGTGAATCTCCCATAATTCGGAGGTTGCCTATAGTTTGCGTAACTCGCATGGTCATTTGTAGACCGATTAGAAGGGCTTTGTATTCGGCAGTGTTGTTCGTGAATCCTTTCCCTAATAGGACTCCTATACTAGCTAGTTCAGTCCCATTGAGATTTTGCAATACTGCTCTTATGGCACCTTCTCTATTCGAATGTCTATAGGCTCCGTCTACCTTCAACGTATATGTCCCAAGTTCTTGGGTGAGTTCCATATCACAACAATAATCTTTTTGTATTTTTCTCGATTTTATGAATTTTTGTATGGATTTTGCGCACCCTTCCGTTCGGCGTATATGTATAGGGTCACTAGGGCTACTTTTGATTCTTTGAGTGTTCACAGACTCCGTGATGCCTCTCGGCCGTTCACTCCGATATCTGAAAAAGGTGAACAAGAAAAGGTGTTACATACTGTACAGGTGACTTCGACTTCTCTTTAACTACGGTAAGCTTTTATCTTGTTTATGTTGGTTCGGTTCTTAAAAATTTTACCGTTTAACTCTGTCTGCTTAACCGTGTTATTTTCATACAATTTCACTATTACATACGGACCGTTCCAGCGTGGCCCCAACTTTTGAGGCATCAGCTCGTGTCTAGCATCGTAGAACAACACTAACTGCCCCTGCTTGAACTGGTAATCGCGCATGTTCCTATCATGAATCTCCTTCATGCGTCTTTTGTGGGTTTCTTGGTGATTTAGGGCAGCTATCTGGTGCTCATCCAGGTCTTGTAAAGTGTCCAGTCGGTGATGTATTGATTCTTTCTCGCCTAGGTCGTGCTTCATGGCAAACCGCAAGGATGGGAGTTCTCTTTCTATTGGTAGTACACATTCTTGGCCATACACTAGAAAAAAGGGTGTGTGGCCAATTGGTACTGGTCGTATAGGTGGCATTATATGCCCACAATGCCGAGTACAGTTTTTTTGTCCCAATCCCTTTGTCGGTCTGATACGGTTTTCCTTAGGATCCCTACTAGTTGTTTGTTCGTGCTATTGGCCTGCGGGTGGTAGGGTGTGCTTTTCTGGTGCTTGATTGTCAGTTGATCGGTCAAGGCTTTGATAGTCTTTTTTAGAAAATGGGTACCCCTGTCAGAGATTAGTTCTCTGGGTGTACCGAACCGGCCTATCACCTGTTCTAGTAAGAACCAAGTGGTTTCTTTTGCATTGTCTTTGGCCACAGCCCGTGCCTCGGCCCACTTTGTAAATAGTCAGTGGCCACTATGATATAATGTCTTCGGCTAGATGAAGCTGGGTGTATTGGGCCAACGAAAGCCATGCCCCATTTTTCAAAGGGGAGACATGCATGTATTGGAACTAATGATCACACCCTGTTATCCGTCTTGTCAACTCGTTGACAGGTGTCGCAATTCCGGGCATGTAAATGGGCATCTTGGAATAGTGTCGGCCACCAATAACCCGCCCTCAGAATTTTTTGCCCTGTGAGTTGGCTAGCAAAGTGGCCCCCACAGACAGAATCGCGACACTCCTCTAGTATAGATTTGGCTTCTTCAAGAGTGACGCATCTTCGATACAACCCTTCTACCCCTCGTCTGTACAATGTGCCCCCCATTAAGGCGAACTTTAGGGCTTGTAGACGTAGCTTTCGTTTTTCTAGAGTTGTCATACTGCTGGGTGTCTCTAGTGTGGATAGGTAGGTTGCTAAAGCTGTATACCACTCAGGAATTGTGTCAACGTCTACCCTCAAAAGTTATCTTAAGTGATCAGTCTCCCACTCATCGTCTGTTTCAATAACCCCTCCCAACTCGCAAATACAATCGTTTAAGCCCTGCAGTTTAGGTGGCTTGCTTTGGAGGGTGTAGTCAAACTCCTGAAGGGAGATTATCCACTTCATTAAGCGCTCAGGAGGTTCTAGTTTATTCATCATCAAGGTGACTGCTATACTCTTGGTAAAGAAAGTCACTTTTCGATGCAATAGGTAATGCCTTAGTTTGGCGGCAGCGTAAGCTATCCCCAAACAAATTTTCTCAGCCTTACTATAATTAAGTTCGGCTTTGTTCAGTTTTCTCCCTATAAAAATAATAGGGTGATATTTTTTGTCCCAAATCTGGGCCAGGCAACAGTTTATGCATGTGTCCGTGGTGCTTGTGAAAACGAAGAACTCCTTGTCGTACATAGTACGCGTGGCATAGGCCATGACATATCTTTTGTAATAACTGCTCGAGCCTAAGAAGGTCTGAAGTTGGGACACCGTAGTTGGTGCCATCATGGCTAGGAGCATAGCTATTTTTTCTGGATTAGTTGCCATGCCGTACTTGCTAATGACATGTCCTAATAGTACCCCGTAAGGAACTCCGAATAGGCACTTGTTAGCATTCAAAGCTATACAGGTTGCTGCGCACTTCTGAAAACACTTCTCTAGCATGGTGAGATGTTCTGTGATAGTGGTTGCCCCACATAGGTCATCTATAAAAAATTTGAGGTTTTCGTCTAAGATATCCTCGAAGTGCTTGTTCATAAACCTCAGATAGGTTCCAGGGGCATTAGTCAACCCAAAGGGCATGACGCGGTAAGCGAAAGCCCCGAACGTGGTTGTGAAGGTGGTCTTCAATTTATCCTCTTCTGCTATGGCTATCTGATTATAGCCTACAAAACAGTCCATGAAAGAGTACTGGTCTCTTCCCGCCATTTCTTCTAGGACTTGGTCTATGAACGGTAATGGGTAGTAGTCCTTCTTAGTTTGTTTGTTCAGCCTCTAATAATCCACACACACGCGAATGCGTGTAGAGTTCTTCTTGGTGCGAAGTACTATTGGGGAGCACCACTCGGTGTTCTCTACCGGAAATATCAGTCCAGCATTTCGAAGTCTCTCGAGTTCAGTGTATACTCTTTCCTTTAGGTGGTAGGGTAGCCGGCGTTGTTTTTGTCGTATAGGTTTGGCTCCCTCCTTCAGTGGTATTGTATGAGTCATTAGATCGGGTGGAATCCCCTTCAAATCTGAGTAGTCCTAGGCAAAAATATGTTGGTACTTTCTACACAGCCGTTCGTATTATGCTTTTTCTCCAATGCCTAGGGAAGCACCTATTTTGATGTTCTTGGACTCTTCTAGGGTTTCTAGGTTTATCAAACAGATATCGACATCCTGAACTTTGGGAGGCTGCTCTTCTGGAGTGTTCCACTCTATGTCTAGTATTGATCTCAGGTCTGGTTCATCTTCACTAGTAGTGGACTCACCATCATCCTCACTACTCGTGACCTCCTCCCATTCAGACAAAGGTATGGGTGCTCTCTCTGACTGAGGCACCTCAAGATAGCCGTTGACTATGATACGTTCTCTACCCCTTCCAAAAATCAGTACTCATGTGGGGATGTTGACTGTGCAGTTGCTAAGCCTGAGCCATGGCCGTCCTAGCAGTATAGAGTACCCCCGGTTCCCGGCGTACATCCTCATGATGTAAAATTCCACTTGAATGGTCTTGTTAGCCACGGTAATGGGTACACTCTTAAGCTCGCCCTCTGGTTTGATCACAAAGTTGTTGGCTAGCTTCAAGGCTGTCAAGATAGCGGGTTCTAGAGTAAAACCAAGGCGGTTTGAAAGTTCTAGACTTATGATGTTAACTGTCGACCCTGCATCAACTATGGCCCCTGAAATGACTAGGCCATCTATGAGTACGTCTACCTATGGGCAGTAGCGATCTAACAAATCTGCATCTACTTTTCCTATTGTAGGTGGCTCCAATGTTCTGGTCGTGGGTGGTCTCATCAGTCGTTTGACCGTGCATTTAATAGTGGGTGACAACTGTACTAGTTGCCAGAGCCCTATTTCCAATTTTAGATTCTCTAGGGCTTGACCTAGGTCAATATTCCCTCTCTTCAGATTTAGGTCTATATCCTTCCTAAACCTGTGCGTTCGGGTCATGGTTCTCTTAGTTTCTAGGCCGGTTTTTTCTTTTCTTGGTCCTAGAAATCTGGGATGTCTACGCCCTTCCAAGACGCTAACCTCACCTTGCTCTTTGGGCAGTGGATCCTCGTAGATGGGTGTAGGTTCAAATACTGGCTTCTCAATGACCACTGGGTTATCTACCTCCGGTGGTGGTTTTGGTGTAGGCTTGGGTTTCCTGGGAGGTAGCTCCGTCTGGAGGTTACTCCGGGTCACTACTAAAACCTCTTTCCTGCTCGTGGGTTCCTCTAGCGTCTCCACGACGATGAAGTTCATGGGTGGCCGGTCATCTTCTACACGCGCCTTCCCTTTATCCTCCTGGCTAATCCTGAGTCCGCGTTGTATGTATTGAGGTGGCCTTGATGGCCTCGCCATTCTGTCCTTCTGGGGTCTATGGTTCACTGGCCCAAGCATCCTATTCCCATTGTTTAATGCGTCTCTACGTACCCAGCATCTATCCTCCAAGTGTCCAGGCCGCTTGCAGTACCCGCACACTTGGTTGGGACAATTTCGATTTAAATGATTCCCTCTACAGTGTCTACACACTAAGGGATTCGGTCCGTCTATGGGGTGTCTCTGACCCAACAAATTTTGGTGGCGTTTGAGAACATTTACATCTGCTGCTAAGGTCTGCATATTCTCACTCATCACGTCCATGTACCCCTTTAGCATGGCTTGCATATCGCCTAGTTCTGCGTTAGAGCCTATGCTCTCATAGCCACTATCGGGCATCTGTGTCTGGAGCCTTCGTGCATCTTGTGTTTGCACGTTCCTGCCTTGTCGAAGTTCAATAGTATGTATGGGACGGGGTTCCACTATGGGGTGTGCTCCTATAGCTGCGATTGGGCCTCCTCTCCCGTTTCTGGGCTTAGGTTCAAGCTGTTCACTGCTTGAGATAGGTGGGATGCGTGGGCGACCGCAATCTGTGCGTGCTCTACCACGATTGCCTTCTCTACTGCCTCAGCCAACGTCTGGGGGTTACTCTGACATACAATCATTTGTATGTCATTCTTGAGCCCTCGCAGAAAGAAGGTCAGTAGTAATAGGGGTGGTAGTAACACAGTGGGTCCCACTTGGCATGACAACTCTGTCAAACGATGCCAATATTGTCGGATGGTTTCGTTACTTCCTTGTTGTAGGGAAGTCAGTGTGAGCAGTAGGCCATCAACCATTCGGTGGGGGGCATACTCAATTAAAAACAGTCTATGGAACTCCTCAATGGTGTGAATGGAGCCTCTTTGCAGACTATGATACAAGTGCCTAGCCGTTCTAGATAAACTGGCGGCGAAAAACATCATTTCATGATGTGGGTTTGTGATGGCACTGGTAAAGCAGGTGGTTTAAAGGGCATCAATATGCTCTTCGGCACTTTCATACAGTATTCCATGAAACTCAGGAGTGGATCCACTAAGTTTGGGTAGTCCTCCTGTCTCCGGGGGTACTACGATTGGTTCAGTCAACCGTCTTGCCATTCTGTTGGCAACACGTTCTATAGCAACAGGTGTTACGTTCACTAACGATGGTTCTGTAGCGTCGGTTGGCTCAAGTTCCGGTAGTTCTTCTATGACTTCTAACGTATCACCCATTACAGGTTCGTGAGACTCATCATTGGCTAGTGGGGTAAGAGACCCACGACTACTTCTCCTAAGCCCTAAACGCTCTCTCTGAGGATTTGAAATCTCTCCGTGCGGTGTTCTCTGAGACCTAGGTTTCCTTGGTATACCTATGATGTCTTGTCTAGGGTGACACTAATGACTTCTGTGCAATGTTCTTCTCACTTCCAGATAGCAATTAACTCGTTGCACATGCGTTTGGTGATTTTCCCAAGTTACCCCATGGTCATCCACCCTTTGTCCACTAATACTGCATATGACCTAACTAACTCTACTTGGCCATTTTTCTGCTCAATCCTAATCCAACCGTACCCATGTACAATTTTTCTTGGTTCTTTGTACCATGTGCCGTCTCTGTGGGATGCTAGGGTTGGTGGGTCATAGGGTACTGATTTTCGACTTAGGGCTCTGGTTTTCACCTTTACCCTAAGTTTCACGAGGAACCCCATTGTCTAATATGTACCGTCACTCTATGAAAGGTTTCTAGTAGTACTTGGTATCACTGTCTAAACTCCCTGCTGGTGAAAACTATATGCACTCCCTAGATTCTTTTCAAGTATTGGAAGCAGGATGTCCTTGGTGAAGTTGGATCATGTGCAGCTAGGGGTGGATTGCGAACTCATGTGCGGCAAGGCCCTAAAACGTCTGTTCTAGGTGTGGGATCAGCACACATTATTTGTGTGATGCTAACCACTTCAGCCTGTGATACTTGATATTGGTTTTCTGAAAACAACGTGTGCACTAGCAGCTTGCACAACCGTGCTATCTTGCGGCTGACGGTCTAAACAGTAGAATTGTTCACAACATATGCAATCTGAGACGTATGAAATTTGTAGGCCATTGGTAGTATGACTACCCTTCAAGCAATATCTCTTATCAGGTAACTCCCGGCAGATGAACCAATGTTAGGGGTCTGGTGGTTTAGAGTTGCTCACTTGACTGACAACCCATTTCTAAAACGTATGCTTTGTAAACCAATCGACATGGATAATTACTCTTCCAAGCAATATAATGTTCCTCCCGACAGACGCACCAATGTTAGGCGTCTGGCGGGTCAAAGTTGCTCACTTGACTGACAACCCGTTCCTAAAACATATGCTTTGTAGACCAACGACATGGATAATTACTCTTCCAAGCAATATAATGTTCCTCCCGGCAGACGCACCAATGTTAGGGATTTTTTCGGACGAGGGGTTGGTTCCGTCATAAAGCCCTAAAAGGGGAAGGGCCCACAATGCCCTTACGGTAGGGACCGAGGATAGCCGCTTCCAACCCTGGTGGCTCGTTTGATCGCTCCGTGCTCTTCCAGCCAATGGAAGTTTTCCAGGCTTCCAGAAGTATGGTAGAAAGAGGGTAAGTTCAGCTTCAGTAAGCTTGGTCTTGGCACAATACTATAGTCATCCTCTCACACTACTATCAAAACTGATTCTCCTAGAACAGTACTAAAACTATGACATCTCGCGTCCTTGCAAGATCCACTATGGGTAGGATGCAGGTCTCTGGCGCTCTAAGGATTTCATCCAACCGCTCTATCCTGAGCATGGATATAATTCTCTGGTGGTGGTGTATCTTCAGCCCTAGCAAGATAGTGATGATTAGATGCGAAGTACCGATGTATGGCATGTTAGGTCCTAGAGGGAGATTGGGACGCATCCCTGCCATTGTGGTGTTTAGACCATACACGAAGTTCAAGGACCCTAATTATTGAAAATATTCCGGACCTTTAGCAATATGAGTACCTAGAGGTTTTGGTGGTGTCTTAGACCTGCTAGACCTGATTTCTTCTTTCGAACCTCTAAATTGTTCTCATCTCTAATGGTGAACTCGTGGCAGTGCAATCACATAGGTCCACTGTGTACCTAGGATCTTCTCCTAAGTCATATCCCTGGTCTCGATTGGTACTACTGTCTGATCCAGGTGACCGTGTCGCTGGTACTCTAAGTAGAAGGGGGTGGGCTATATATGCGTGCGTGACAGAGGTGGCTTTTGTCAGATGCCAAAATCTGTCTTCTGTGAGTACATATGCTTCGAAGTAACTGTACTGCCGACAATGTTGTGTTCTACGTAGAGTGTCCCCAGGGCATAGATACTGGTAGAGTTCTGGGGTGAAAAAATAGTAGCATGGAGGTCCTCTCTGCCTTAGCTGACAGATGTCACTGCGCGCAGGGTGGAACTGACCCTCTTCCCCCATCATACAAATTCATTGTTGGTGTTATCTCACTTCTAGACCCCTACTTTGGTCTTCAATATTAGGTTATGTGTCCGCTAAATTTCTAGGACTGTTAAGGGTATATCCATTGATCGCTCATGAATGTTGACAGTGGTGGCTCATTTCTTCATCGTTGACCCTTGTAGTAGTGAAGGCATTCCACTCAAAAGGTTGCTCAGCAAGTAGTCATACATGGCTCCTCAACAAATGGATTTCTAATCTATAAAAACTCTCTCTATCCCATCTTGCAACACCTCCCACTTGACCTTGAGGCTCTCTCAAGCAAACTCCCCAACTAATCACCATGACTTTTAATTCACTAGTTTCCAAGCATCCTCAAACAAGCAATAATAGCTCTCAAACATACTACACTTCACTCTCATGCATTCAATTGTAGACACTACGAACCTTCAATCAAACATGCCATGGAGTAGGTAATCTCAAATCTCTCTCAAGCAATTAACATTGAACAAGTACCTCTCAAAATTTAGCATACTACGTTCTCAATTGACGATACTAGCATGCGAGACCACGAGACCACAAAGTGAAGTTAACTTCTCACATCCCATACAAAGCACTAGTATTGAGCAATAAGAAAGTAGGCATACCAAATTTCATTCTCAACTTATCAACATTCAATCAACAACCCAAAGGCATTCCAACTCACATGACTTCTAACTAACTCTCAACAATTGGAATGAAACTCTCAATCAACATGGCATTCAACTATCACATCAAACTCATCAAGCTCTCAACTCTCAACTTAGCAACTATCAACATCATCTCATTATCCCATTCTCACATCAAACTATCACATCATCATCCAACTATCATCCAACTATCACATCAACCTATCACATCATCATCTAACTCACCCAACTATATCTTAACACAAAGAGTGGCCTCCTTTTATAGTAAATCCCAAGTGTCCCCCCAAAATGAGGCTTTGCCAATTTTCATGCCCTTCCAGCCTTCTTTCCATTTGTCCAATCCCCATTGGCAAGTACATCAAGTGGCCTCCTTGAGGGTGTAGGGGTTGGTGCCATTTAAGGCCCCTTTCCAAAACTAGCCAAGATGCCTCTTTTGTCAACAGCTAAAGGAGGTATCTACCAGACTTTGCTAGCTTCTAAGGCCTTCTTGCATTTATGATCCAAAAGGTGGTTGAAGACTCTTGCCAACCTCTCTCTCTCTCTCTCTCTCTCTCTCTCTCTCTCTCTCTCTCTCTCTCTCTCTCTCTCTCTCTCTCTCTCTCTCTCTCTCTCTCTTGTTAGGTGTCCTCTATTTCCCGTGGTCCTCCATTTTCCTTGGCTTTTCATTTGATTTTTTCTTGTAGTATGCACAGCCCGGCTTTTGGCTTTTGGTTTCTCGGGATTACCAACTGATTTTGCTACTTTGCCCATTTCCCGTAATCTGCCCAATTTTACCTGTTAGAGTTTCTGCAAACTTTCAGTAATGCTCACACTTCACAGCTTGGGTTTTACCTGATAAATATTTTTCTTTGATGGCTCTTTGACTAGGATTGACTTTTCTAGCATTCATGACTAGGGCTCCCACGACAACACGGTTTCCATGAAAATGCACTAGGCAACCATATATTAGTATAACCAACTCTGTACTTGGTAGGATTTTAGCACGGCTATTTTTACAAGTGGCCAAAAAGCCGTAAAGCATTATCACAGGCCATTTCTAAGGCTGCAAACTTATCTCTAGCCTCATTTAGGGTGAGCTGGGACCCAATTCTAGGTGGACCGGCATGTTTGGCTCGGTCTTTACAAAAACTGACCACAATATTTTTGACGGTTTTTTCAAAAGTCAGTTTCTTTTTTTTTAAATTGTGTCTAGCCACTTTAGGGGTGGGCTGGGACCCAATTCTACGGCAAATTTGTGCGGATTTTTCTCTGATAACCGGGTTTTACATGCCGGGTTTTTCAATTATTGCAAACTTAAACTTCAATAGTAGCCCAATTTTCCGTGCGGAAATATCGGCTAACAACTAACCATTAACACTAACAATTAACATTACATCCATTAACACTACTCAAGCAATGATAAATCTTACTCTTCTCTCTCTCTCTCTCTCTCTCTCTCTCTCTCTCTCTCTCTCTCTCTCTCTCTCTCTCTCTCTCTCTCTCTCTCTCTCTCTCACAGACACACACACACACACACACACACACACACACATACAAACAGTATAATAAAAATAAACTTCAACAAGCATCAAATCCAACAATCAACAAATCCAAAAAAAACATGAGATATAGAGAGGGGAAGAAGAGCAAGAACATTCAATATCCATTCCATAAGAGGCTCGACCTGCTTGTATTGATATGAAGTGAATATGTACAAAATAAGTCGAAACCACCACTATATATAGTGGATTTTAGGGCTCTGGCCTTAAATCCTATTGGCCAATCTTCACCTCCCTTATTGTTTGAAATTCGAATTTTGGGAGGAAGTTATGGACTTGGCTCATTACATTCGCCGCGTCCATTCTTTTATTCGTTATTATGCGTAAGCAGGCCTAAGGGCCCTTTTTATTCATATACTGGCCTTGGGCCCTATTTGGTCATATTTTTAGGACTTGGTCACGTTGATTTGGAGTGAGGGTCCTCCTATTGGGAGGGCGCACTATTTTCCCTCCAAATCCTATTCCCTCCCTTTTTTTGAATTCTCTATTTGATTCAGGGAGAGGGTATATATAGGGCAGCATTGTATTCCTTTATTCAGTTGATGATGATTGCTCCTCTTTAGCCTCCTTAAGCATTCTCTCTTCCCGCTTTCTAGCTTAAGTCCTGCTTTCTAGCATAGCTAGTGAATCTTAGCTTGTAACTTGGTATCAGAGCACTTTCCTGATTGCTGAATTTCAGATCTGATTTTCTGATTGAGTGCCCATTTTCCTTGTTGAGGGCTTTCATCTCTTTGCTTCAGCAACATTCAGCACAATTTGGAGGACAACCAACTCTCATCGGAGCATTTTCCTTGGCGGAGCTTTAGCGGAAGTACTTCCGCTAAATTTGGCGGCCAGAAAAAAAAATTGGCACATTATTTCTGGCACCTAAGTCCAGCTTGTTGGCAGGCTGTCCAGCACCCTATTACCCATCACTTTCATCAATTTTCTCCGTCATTTTTTGCACATTGGTGGTGGTTGTCCAGCGCCCTACTACCCATCATTTTCAACAATTTTCTCCATCGGTTTTTTTGCAGATTTGGTGGTGGTTGTCGAGCACCCTACTACCCATCACTTTCAACGATTTCTTCATCATTTTTTGTAGCATTGGTGAAGGTTGTCCAACGCCCTGCTAACCCATCACTTTCGTCGATTTTTTTTGGCAGCTTTTCATTGTTTTTGCAGATTTGGTAGTTGCCGCCAGCGCCCTACTACCTCATCGTTTTCGACACTTTTCATCATCGATTTGCTGACAATTTTTTATCTTGATTGGAGGCTGTCCAGTGCCCTACATCACCATTATTTTCAGCTATTTTACTCATCATTTTTCAGATTTGGTAGCTACTGCCTAGCGCCCTACGACAGCCTCATTCTCAGCGGTTCTCTTCACCGACTTGTTGTCCGTTTCGGCTATTGATTGGAGGCAGATCGGCGCTTTACTTCAGCACCCTTTCCACCCTATTTTTCAGCATATTGTGGATCTTGGTAGTTGTTGCCCAGCGCCCTATTATCTCACCATTCTCGACGGATTTCTCCATCGACTTGCTACTCATTTTGTTGATTATTTGTCGATTGTCCAACGCCCTCTTTCAGGACTTTTTTAGCTTATTTGGCGCGAGTTGAGTATTCGGATTGGTGGCTGGTTGGCGCATCTATTATGTCATATCTTCAACTTTTACCTCTCTTTGTTGGCACTATTGATCAGCACCCACCCAAGTATTGCTTACGCCCATTTGCACTTCCTTTTTGCACCTACTTGCTCTCTTTTTGTTCACATACTGCTCTTTTTTCAGCCCTCTATTTTCCTCTCATATTTGTCATTTTGCTGCCGCACACCCTCCTCCTTTCTTTTTCCAATTTGTTAGAACCCTTCTACTTATTGGCCTTGCACATTTGATGTCCATTATTCTACTTTCTCAGCCCCTTGTTTTCTGATTATTTATCCATCTTGATTGGCTGTTTCCGTGCCATTTTTTTGTGATTTTGGATGGTCGAGCTCAGACTTGGTGGCGTGTCTATCGCTCTGAGCCAACTCGTGAGGGGTTACATATACCCTACTTTTTGTCATGATCTTCGTATGGCTATGATTGACCCACAGTGGTTGGTTCGCCAACGTGATCTGTTTCGTAGCCTTCGCCATACTAGTGATTTGACTGCTTATATTGATCAATTTATTGAGCTTTCCTACCTTTTTACTGATTTTCATCCTATAGAGCTTATTTCACGTTTTATTGCCGGTCTTAGAGACTCCTTACGATATGATATCTCATCTTTTCGGCCTCCTACTCTCTCAGATGCTATCTCCTTGGCTACTACCTTGTAGCATAAGTATCCAGAGTTATTCACTTCTTCTCGTTTTTCTCGCTCTCATTCCACTGCTTCTCCTACTTTGGCTTCTTCTACTACCGTTCCTCCTGGTCCTCATACCGCTGTTTTTTACCATAAGGCTCTTACTCCTGATGATTCTGATGTTTATATCCAGATTCTTGAAACTCCTGACCCACATTCTGTTAATGAGCCGACTAACCTGCTTCCTGATGATCCTACTACCGCCGCTTGCCATGCACAGCTTGCTTATGCTACTTGGGCTGGTGGGCGTCTTGGTCCTCGTTCTTCTATTCGGTTATGTGTCCGCATTTTGGGACGAGAGTATATTGTTTTGGTGGATATTGGCAGTACACATTCATTTATTAACAGTTACATTTCCACCCGGATTCGTGCTACACTTATTTTTTCTACACAGTCTCTCAGTGTCGAGGTTGCTAGCTCACATTCTTTTATCAGCTCTCAGATGTTTTAGGGCTTGGACTATAACATTGGTGACTTTTTTGGACAGGCAGATTTCTATATTATTCCTCTGGAGCGCTATGACATTATTCTTGGTGCAGATTGGTTTTCTTCACTTGGTACTATTGTTGTGGATCTTTCTCAGCAGACACTGTCTTTTACACATGCTGGTCGGCATCATTTACTTTCTGGTATTGATTCCCAGAGTGACTATCAGTTACCGGGAAGCAGTTTATGCGTAGCCTGCCAAAGGCTCAGGGTGCAGTTCTTCTTATCATTCAGAGTACATCAGTTGCTACTCCTCCTGTTCCATCCATGGGTCCTCTTCCTCAACTTCTGATGGGTATTGCTTATCATTCTACTGCTGATGGGCATACTGAGGTCCTTAATCGGATCCTTGAGGATTATCTTCGACATTTTGTTTCTCCTTCAGAGAAGGATTGGAATCAGCATTTATGTTTGGCAGAGTATAGCTATGTTAGTACCAACACTGAAATTTCACCTTTCTTATTGGCTCATGGGTATGCTCCACTTTTGCCATGAGTGCCTCTTCCTCTTGACGATACACTTGTTACCATTGCCTCTTTTTTATCTGGTGCTCGCGAGCTTATTGCTAGGGCTACTACTCATTTACAGCATGTTCAGCAGCGCTATCAGACTTCTGTTGATCGTCATCACCGTCATGTTGAGTTTTAGGTTGGTGATATGGTTTACCTCTAGTTACAATTTGCACATCATCACTTTGTTCAGGGTCACGCTTCTACTAAGAAGCTTGCACCACGCTATTATGGGCCTTATTGTATCTTGGATCACCTCAGCCCTGTTACATACCGGTTACAATTGCCTGATTCTACACGAGTCTGTGATATATTTCATGTTAGCCTTTTATGAACTGCCATTGAGGATGATGCTCCTCGAGATCTCACATTTTCTACAAAGCCAGATTGATGTCTTTTATCACACACCATTATTGGCAGATCAGGCTCGAGCCCTCATGGCTTTAGTTCTTTCCTCTACTACAGATGTCAGTGTAGATGTTCTCTCTACTTCATGATTCGGCTAGCTATGACTATTCTTTTTTTGTTTTATTGTAGTATTTGCTTAGCACTTGCTTTACACAGTTATGATACTTTTGGGGTATCTGTTGTGACGACTTATGTCGGTATGTACTATCCAACACACTCTCTCTATGATTGGGGTGAATATGATGGTGAATATGAAAAACGTAAATGAGTAAATGTAGTTATAGGAGTATTTATAAGATGTGAGTGTTTTAATAGTGTGCAAATATTTAGACTATAGGGTTTTTCTTTTTCCCTACAAGTAGTTAGGTGAATATATCCTTGGCGTGTATTTGATATTTCATTGAAGACATTTAAATACTCACTCTACCTGTACCCTAGAAAAAGTGATTGTAATTTTTCAAATTTATGGTGCAATGATGATGTGGATGTGGATGTGGATGAATTTGAAAAGCAATTAACTAGGAAATTTTACTAACTACAAACCATTTTTTAACCCCCACCATTGGGCCCGCAAGACATCGAGCTTTTTTTTCCACCATACTTCAATGATAAAAGTTATGAATTATGAATGACTTGGTCTATAACTTCCAAACGATGGTTCATTTGTCCATTGGTTTAGGTAAATTTGACAAGGTTCTCTTTTACATATTATTAATATGTGTGTTTATATTAACTTACACAACTTATTGGAAATTTAAATGTTAAACAACATAACGAAGTTGTAACCTACCATCGAGCAAAAGGGATGAAGAAGTGACAAACAATGTTTTAGTAGTGGGTGGAAAAATTAGGTAAAGCTTCCTTCCCCTTCGAGTGAGGGTTGGTGATGACCAAATCGCGAAACTTGGATCTGTTAGCACAATTTTTTTATGATGAGACTTCCAGACTATTCTCTTTTGCTTTTCATCAAGTCATCTCGGCCACCTAGCCAACATAAATGGCTCCCACAACTCCCGCTATCTTCTCACTGGTTATTGCACAATTTCCTTCCACAGCAGCAAGAGTTTGAAGAAACTGGAATTTAGAGCCAAAGAATGCTCCACATGATCTTATTAACTCTTTAACAAGAATTTTTCAAAAAATGGCCTTCAAAAGCACATACTTGTTCCAAAAGTCAATGCTTATTTGAAGCATTTTCACGTCCTTGCGAACACGGAAAACAATCACTAGATCTTGCAAAATGAACTCCATAGCCTTACTCGCTAAGCTATAGCATCATGAGCTACAAATTTCCTCTTGCAACCAAAATTAGATAGCAATATTGATTGCCAATCTTGATTATACTTCCTATGTATCTTCCTTGGTTGATTTCATACGACTTCTTGTAAATCCAAGATCAATTTAGAGGCAAACAAGAACAGTAGGCTCTGATAACAAATGTTCAAAGCATGTCTCCACAATCTCCTTACACCAAACCAATAAATGGCGAGAATGAAGCCCTCCCTATCTTAGACCACCATTTGAGTCCTCTTACCTGCAGTTCTGTACTTGGATCAACCAATTGTCATTAGGTTTATCAAGCCCTAAGCATCTCTTCATGTCTCTAACCCATCCAATATCGTTCAATGACTTATAATAATCACCCATGTTCTTGACCACCCCTCGCCAGCTTGCTAGCTGCTTCCCTCCATGTTGGATTTTAATGCTCAGGTCTAAATCCATTCAGTAATGAGCATCCTGAATTCTGTATATACTTAGCAGAAAAATCCATAAAAATCGAAGTTATACTCAAAAGATCAAAATCCATTTTGGAATCGAAATCTATTTCGATCTTTGACCTGGGTCGATGGATCGAATTTCGACCCTCAACCGAATACGACCCTATCCATATTTCGACCCTCAACTCTGATCTTTTCATATCAATTTTGATTAATTCAAGAGTGCAATTTTGTCCACACGCTTATTCGTTTTTGGCGCATTAGCATACTGATTGATGCATCTTGATTCTTGCTGCTACACTGACGCACTACCGATCCACAGCTCCGTTCAATTCGATACGGTGTCAGTTCTAATCCAAATCATATCGATTTCCGGCACTCCTCACACGGAGCAACGTAATCCACACTGTCATTGTTGTGGCAGTGCTGGAGCCCTTCCATCCGATGATGGAAGGGCAAGGAGAAATGGGGGACCAAAGGGGGAGGTGGTGGTGCACCCACCACTACCCTTGGATAGTGTCTGCACCATCATTGGCATGCCATTGATGGTGCGTAAACATATCCCTTTCAGCTTGTCAGACATGTTCATTGAGTCACCACTTGGCTAGATGCCTGTTTGTGGTTACCGACCATCATCGTTGCTTAGAGTTGACTGGCCCTCACGTAACTGAGACCCCATGTATTAGGCTTAAGATTGGGGCCTAACATTGAAGATGCCTTAAAATTTGATGCATTTGGGTTATGAAAATGTTGCACTTACAAAAAATGCACAGATATTAGACTAAACAACACAAAATGGTTTAGTATTTAAATACTGAGGGTTGTGAATTTCTTGAAAGATAAAGGAAAATTATGGCCCAAAAAGAGCAGCGTCCAGTCTAGCTCACAGCAAAACCAAATGAAATGGTGAAACAAAATGAGAACTTTAAATCATTAGCAAGGACCAGTCATACATATTTTAAGCTATCGAAGTCCAAAAAGAACAGCACTTGTATCTAAAAGGAAAGTCTACATAACTTACTAAATCAGACATCTCAAATAGGATTTTTTTTAATGGTTAACATAAAAAGTTGAAGAGTGCTTCCAGATTAGAGAGCACTCTACTACAACATAGCAATCACCAAGACTTTTACAATAGTTAACTTCTTCAAGCTGTCACCAGAGGGAAACAAATTGCTGAGTGCTATTCGTTCTTTTACACTAGAATAGCATCTGCATACACTTGCTCTTAGTGGAAAAAACCATACTATCTGGATGGTACCTTGTCCTTGCAACTTGCAAATTTCTGTGGTCATAACCCCCTATATTTTTAACTAGTATGATCTAGAAACAAGTAAAGCTGCAGTGACTTATTGAGTATTAGACAAGCATAGTGATATCCAGCAGCTCATCACAAAGGAGTCCCATAAGCACATATTTCATCATTGACAGAAAAATGAGAAACGGGACACTTCTGAATTAGGTACACGCTCAGCTGGATCACAACACAAATTCAATGACAAATGCAAATGAATATACACAAAATGGATATCTTCTTTGGTCCTGTAGATTTATCAACCACTAAGGTCACCTATCTATACAAATAATCCACCTTTCTGTACAACCCTCACTATAAAGACCGTACGAAATGTCTACATATCAAAAATGAGATTCATATGCTTCGCTTAGAGTCAAACAGGTATCTGGAATAGGTTAAAGCCACCTCGTATTCATGAATCCCTCCCTGGCTTGTAAAATGATTGGCAGCTAACGCTCAAAGAGAAGTATAAATCACAACATAAAGGAGACGATGAAGAGCATCCTGCATCTTCTCAATAGCTGCACTTCCGTCACTTTCTAAGCTACCACTTATGGTCGATGCTTGTTCTTCAATGGATGCCTCCCCCAGCAACCCATGTCTCATGTCTTTTCCCTCGCTGTCCTTAACTAGCACCACCTCCTGGGCAATAGCAGCCTGAAATGTAGCTGTCACATCTCCAATACCTGTCAACAATACTGTTTTGCTGTCAAACTTGACGAGGTTCACTGACTTATAGTTTACAAAAGGACAGATAGTAATATCACAGATGTCATAGGACAATCCGGTGGATTAAATGCAATTAACCATTAGATTACTTCTGAAGTCCGAGTACTAACCAAGCACAAACCAACGAGGAACCATATATTTTGACCCAAGTGTGCTAAATGGGTACAAGAAGACAACTAGCGATTTTATATCTAAGGTGATCAATTATGTTCTGGTCCTAAAAATGGAACTCCAATGCATTTATAACAATCCTTTAATTAAATCGAAGCTTTGCGCAGGAGCCGCCACTTCATGGAGCAGTCAATCAATATATGCCCTAATTACATGTCCATAATATTCCACTATTGATATAACATTGTCCACAATGCTGTGCTATGCGAATGGATACCATGCCAATTGGATAGACCAGAAGAACCATGTAAATGTAACAGCAAAGCAAAAAGCACCAAAGACATATCCCATACAAATTGAACTGAATGATCCTCTAATAGCTCTCTGGAGAGATTCTGTTGGTGGATTTGGCACATTGTGCTTCTGAGCCCGAGTCATAGGCTATAGTATTCTTGTGTGGTTGTCCTTAGGTTCCACACTTAATAGATTAAACTGGTGCGGATGGTCCAACGTTAGGACAGTCCAAGTATGGATGTCCATTGATAGTCTGGTAGATGCCCAAACCTAGAAAAAATTCCTTGTGTTTACTTTGATGTGGTGTGCCCAGAGTTGCAGCTGTTCGCAATCCACTGCAAAAACGATCCGGATTGCCAGCAATCCAGGACCAGAAACGTGGTCCCGGATCGCAAAAAGTTGTGCAATTTTTTTCTGATGTCCAGATCCGCTGCTTTTGCTATTGAAATGAATATCTGATTTTGTCTTTCTTATGCAAATGGTTTGCAGATCTGCTGATGTCCAGATTTCTGATGAATGTAGCCTGTGAATGCAGATCTGTGAATGCAAAAGCAAATATTTGCAGATCTGTGACGTCCAAATTTTTGATGAATGCAGCCATCTGAAACCAAGCAACAGGACTGCATAATGATTATTGGCAACTTAATAAATAAATAAATTTGCGATCCGGGAATTCCCGGAACAGAACGTGCATCTTTGGGTGTGCCTTTGATTTTCCAATTTGAATGACAGTTTAATAGAACAAGCCACTTCGGAAAGTTGAATGGAATAAGCCTAGGCTTGCGAACATTCTCTTTCTTACACAGCATAAGCATGGCTTCTTGGCCAAACATGCTGACATTCTTTTACTTTCATCACACACACCATCTATAGTTTGTATTTTACAAATATTCAGGAAAGCTGTAGGGTTCAACCAAATTCTTCTTGAAGTTTTCACACATATCAATAATCACCTTCTAACTAGTGTATTTTGTGTCATCTTGTAAGATGCTAATAGATGTGTTATCATTAGACGTACTCTCACAAAAATCAGCTTCATTGACAACCCATCAAATCATTCATCGACATCTTTCTCACATTTTGAAACAGGTTTTGTTTCTTAAAAGCAGCACTATACACATCCCTTTCATTCTCTTGATCTACCACACAATCAGGCACATGTCATGCTTGTACTTTTATTCTTTCATGCGTTTCTATTTCCAACATCCTAAGTATTCTATCATAGTTAGCCTGCAGGTGTGGTTGCCAGCCAGAGTAACCTTTAAAAATTACTTGTCCAACAACCATATTATAGTCTTTACCGAAATCAAATCTCCATCTTTTCAATGTCCACCTTTTTGTGTCGCCTCTGTCATACATATACTTTGCCTTGAAACCAGCTGCGCTTTCTACTGTCTTAAGTTCACATGTGCTTCTGCAGCTAAATGATCTGTAACTTGATGTTTGCAGTACAGCTGATCCTATGGCATCCGCAACTTTCACTTGTTTCATAGGTATGACTCTTCTGTGGTATAGCCACCTTAAGAACTGTGATTTCCACTTGATTTTTGTTTGCTGTGCTATTGTGTAACAGCTGGAAATACAACAATTACTTTTCCTTGTTGCCTGTAGTCTGATCTGACCAACTATAATAGCAGCTTTTGTTAATACAGCAACATGTTAATTTTCTGTACTGACCTGCTTGTACCTGGCATGACCTGTAATTGCCTTGCTTCTGTTGTTTCCACCTGGTCAAACCACCATATTGCTGATTTTCCACCTTTTGTAAATTTGATTCTGCCTTGGAAGGCATTCATAAACCACCTTTTATTGCTCAATATGTTGGAAAAATACTGATCTCTAAGAGACAGGTACAACTGTCTGGTAAGAATACATTACAGGTACAATCTCCTTCAAATTTGAATGATTTACTCCCCTTGGGCAGTAATCTTCTCGCATAAGTTCTCCGATCAATTTGCACAAACGACAATCTTAACAAAACGATTTTAGGATTCCATATCCCCTTACACAACACAGTCCACAACTGTGTGATCTTGTCACATGAGATTCTCTCTCTCAAAAAGGTTCAAACTTTCAGAAAACCATGTATGAAATGGCATTAACTTTCAAAAAACCAATTCGTGGGCCTTTATGCAAGCCCTTGGTTGTTCTTCATGCAATTGATTTCACACAACCACAAACAACTTTCACAAACCCTTCTTAGAGTTTCTTGTTCCCAAGACATGTTAGGTTGAAGCCTCGAACCAAAAATTTACACATTCTTAGGTTCTCTCAAGAAAATTTGAGGGAAATTCTTGACTTGGACGCTCTAAAGGTTCTGCTGAGTGTAACAGGAGCCCATAACACACACAAAAGGGTTGTATCTCACTTCTCTACAAGCACAATTGAAGGATTATCTCAACTCAAAATAAATTCACAACAATCACACATGAAGCCCTAATCACAAAATATTAGACTCAAGATCCAACCATTGGCACTTGGATTAACCACAAGAACCAACAAACACTTAGCTGTAGTATCATGTTGTAACTAAGGTATGGTCATACATAAACACACACGTGACACAAGTCTGATACCATCTAGAATTATTGGGCATACTTCTCTACAGTACTTAACAGGGATTTGAATCACAACAATTGAATATTCCGCACGTGATTTCAAAGCTCAACGCAAAAGCTCTGCACCTTAACTGATCATGAACACAACAGAAGTACAACATGTGCATGCCCTAACCAAAAGCCCAACTGAATGGCTACCAATGTTGCCACTGTACTTCCATACAAATATTTGAATTATTTCTGATTTTGCTGTACTCTTATGTCACAAGACATAAGGTTAGTTCAAAATACATGCATTCTAGGTGTGCTAGGATCTCTCACACAGCACCCTCTCTCAACATGTGACAAAAAACATCTTATCATTGTGTCAAGAGTATTGACAATCTGGCCTAAGACCCTCGTACACCATGATTAACTTAGGCACGAATATACGCATATGCCATGAGTCATTTTGACCTATCCTGGCTCCACCACTATATGAGCTATAGCCACAATAAAGAGCTCCTCTATCAAAGCCACAGTTAAGTTCACTAACACCATGGTGTACTAAACTAAACTTTAGAACATTTCCATATGACTTATCATTCAACATTTCAAAATGTTTTGATTGATATTTTGGTTTCGTAACGTTGTAGCATCTTTCTTAATATACCAGATGTATGTCGTAACTGTTAAGTGATCCCGAATGTAAGAATGTATTTTGCATGTAAGTAGCTAGCCACCTTCATGGTTTGGGTGCATGTGTAAGTAATCAAATGGACCGATCGCTTAGTGTAGTCAAATGTTGCTGACTGCATGAATAGTCAGATGTGGTTTTTTTGCATTCACAACTTTGAGCAGTCGACAGTACTAACTATCTAGGGTAGATGGATGCATTGTTTACTAAATGGAGTAACTTAGTAGTTGAGGCTTGAATGTATCAAACACTCCAGTAAACGAAGGTACTAATCACTCAATGGGAGATGATCAGAGGTCCGTACAAATCACTGAAATGTTTTCCTACCGAAGAAGATTTTGGTGTGCCAATCCCATAATCAAACTTCCTAGCTTGTCCCTCATCTCCACCTATGCATTCAGTCACGCATGTGTGTACATCATGTGTGTACATGGTTGTGCATGTGCCTTTATTAGCATGCATTTGGTGAGTACAGATTGTGCAACTTGCATCCATGGTCCGCTAGGTGGATGGAGTTGCATCATGATATATTATTTGATGTTGACATATTTGATAGAGTTGATATATTATGGAGTAGACATATTTGATGTATTATTTGCAAAAAAAGTAATGCATTTTTATGATAATCCTTGGTGGCATTGTTACAAAATACTAGAGTCCAGGCTTGCAATTTAAAGGATTATAAAATTATCACATGTTTTACCAACATGAGATGTGTTCTCTTGGCAAGCCAAGAGATGGTTAAAACCTAACAATGAAATTAGATGGTCAGACCATAGTGGCACGTGGTACCGCCATTATGGTACCGCGGTACCATAATGGTGGTACCGCGGTTATGGTGCCGCCCTCAGACCAGCGGTACCAGGGCGGCACCACAAAAATAATATTTTTTATTATTTTAAAAAAAAAAAAAACCCCTTTTAATAGGCTAAAAGTAGGTAAAAAATTCAGGAAAAAAAAGGGGTACGGTTTAGAAAAAAGTTGTTACTGTACAGGGGGACTGTATTGGGGGCACTGTGGGAGAGCAGACCTGGTGATCAATGGGAGTGCAGCATGTGGGGGGGCAGCAAATCCGGACAGGTAGACCATCACATGGGCACTGTGGGGGAGCAAACCACGGACCCAATCGGAGTGCAGCATGTGGGGGAGCAATACATGGGGCAGGTACAGTAGCACATGGGCACTGTGGAGGAGCAAACCATGGACCCAATCGGAGTGCAGCATGTGGGGGATCAGCACATGGGGCAGGTACAATAGCACATGGGCACTGTGGAGGAGCAGACCATGGACCCAATCGGAGTGCAGCATGTGGGGGAGCAATACATGGGGCAGGTACAGTAGCACATGGGCACTGTGGAGGAGCAGACCATGGACCCAATCGGAGTGCAGCATGTGGGGGAGCAATACATCCGGACAGGTACACCGTCACATGGGCACTGTGGAGGAGCAGACTATGGACCCAATCGGAGTGCAGCATGTGGGGGAGCAATACATGGGGCAGGTACAGTAGCACATGGGATCATCAACAAAAGCAAATTGGGAAACAGGCTGTGGGGTTAAATAGGCACTCACGAGACAGTGAGAGAGCCAGTGAGAGGCTGTGAGAGGCATTGTGAGAAGCTGTGAGGGAGAGCCAGTGGGAGGCTGTGAGAGAGAGGCATTGTGAGAGGCTGCTGTCACAGACCGAGTGAGAGGCTGTGAGAGAGCCAGTGAGAGGCTGTGAGAGGCTGTGAGGGTCATTTCGAGCAACAGGGTGTCGTGAGATGGCGGAGGGCGAAGCCAGGAGGAAGCTTGAGGAAGAGGTCCAAAGGCACAACGAAAGGCATCGGAAGCAAGAGGCAGACATTGCAGAGATGCTGCGACAAAATCGGGATAGACACCCAGCGCTGCAGATCCCCTCCCCCGCTGTGGCCCCCGCCCCCGCTGTCGAGCTGGATTTGGATGAGCAGATCGGAATGAATTTCACACGACGGCAACTCATCATGGTCAGGGAAAGGGCGGCCAGACGTCGGGCTGACCAGGAGGCAGCTCGGGCTAACCGGGAGGCAGAGCGAGAGCGACATAACAATGCTCCTGACGAGGGCAAGGAGTCAGTGGAGGATCCATAGGAATGTTTAGCATAGATGGGGTCTAGCCATATGTGGCTGACTGTTGTTATGTAATGTTCATCAGTAGATGAGGCAATATTTAGTGTCTAGCATGGTGTAAAGAACAGCCCCAGCCGTATGCGGCGGGAATACGTATTGTAATTTTGATACATCTGATGAATTAATGTACGGTGTGTTTTTTGTGGAATGCGTGCCTTGTGTATTGCAATCTGATGTATGTGATTATGAAATGCTATCAAGGGGGTTGTATTTCTGTGTTCTGCATATGCTCTCAAACTCTGTAGTGAAAACTAATTGAAAACATGCCCACATCATTTGAAGTAAAACTGCAAGTAGAACATCACAATTACGAATTGACAAATACACATTGTGCAGTGAATAGAATATGTCCAACACTAAATATAATATGAAAAATGGTCTGAATACAGTGTTCGACCATCTGGCCGCCAAACATGGAACATGATATCAAACTGCTAAAAATAAAATGATAGAGCTACAATCAATGCTCTGCCTCAAACTCAGACGAATGCTCCGGAGACAACTCAGGGCCCCGAGCTGACTCTCGCAACTGATATCTATGTCTGTCTGTTACTGGCATGGGCTGTGTATCCGAGGGGGAAGACTCGTCATCCTCATCCTCCCAATCTGCCTCCGCATCAGCCCCCAAGCAGGCTAAACCAACAACACCTGCTGCAGCTGGCTGTAATACTGCACCTCTACCAGCAACTGGAGCCCTGCGAGGTCGTCCTCTCTTCTCTGGCAGTTTCTGCGCCCTGCCTTTCTTGTTCGGTGCACCCTTGGGCCTTCCTGGCCTCTTGTGGACGAGGAGAGCCGTCAATGCCTCATCACCTCCATGTAGATCACCTGGCTGACTAGGCTGGGCCCAAGCTGCGGCCGGCTGGAATAGAGTAGCTAAAGATGGGTGTCCCTGTGCAGCTGATAGTGGAGGATAGGTCCGAGAAGTGTGTGCCCGTGGGCCTGCTGCTGGTGGAGGAACTAGATAGTGGAGAATAGGTCCGAGGAGTGGGGCACTGTCGTGGACGGTACTCGTACATCCTGGGTGTTGCCAGAGGAGCCGGTGTTGTGGGTGCTGCCAAAGGAGGAGCCGGTGCCGTGGGTGCTGCCAATGGAGGAGGATGTGCTGTGGGTGCTGCCACTGGAGGAGCGTCTGTAGATGTGGGTGCTGCAAGAGAAGATCTGGGCACAGATGGTGGCCTGCCATGGAGACCTGCTGTTGCAAAAGTGGATGGCGATGAAGGGGCTGCAGGCCTCAACGGTATCGGTGGCACTGGGGGTGCTGTGCGACGCACATACACCCTCTGAGGAACTGAAGGAACTGCAGGCACCTCGTGTAGCTGCTCTGGCTGAGACTCTGTGTAGGGCATGCTGGCTAGAGAGGATGGGGGTGCCCTGACGCTCGGCATCTGCTGGGCCTCTGAATCCAAGTCTGCAATCAAGTCGTCCAGCTGGGCATCCGAATACAAATGCTCTGGGCTCTGGGACTCATCATGAGCACCATCCTCTGGATCATCCCGTGCCTCATCCTGTGCACCATGCGGACCCTGCATGGCCTCCCCATCGGTACAATCAAAGTCATCTGGTGACTCCTCTGGTGTGTTGTCATAGAAATGCCTATGGCTCTGTGATGCACGCATCCAAGCAGCTGCGGAAGGTAAACCCAAATCACTCTGCCCCCTATCAAGAGCCTCCTCCATCATATCAACATAAGAAGGTATGCCACTGCCCCCCCCGTGTGCCCTGCCCGTCTCCCGGTATAATCTGTGGCATGTGTCCCACCTCTACCACGTGATGCACCTGTGACCCCTGCTCTAGGCGTGTGCCCAACACCTGTATCAGATGCCTCATCCCGCTCTGATCTTGCAAACACAACCCGAATGGGCTCATCCTCATCCTGATCATCCTTTGACACTGGCTCATCTGCCTCGTACAATGGAGGCTCTCTGTGCTCAAGCCCAAGCTCTCTCTCTCTCTCATCTCGGCAAGCTCCCTCTCTCTCTCTGCCATCAACTGTGTGCCCAGGTCATCTGCAGGCATGGGATGGGTACTGTCCGTAGGCAAGTCAACCTGGCGCTCCAAATCATATATCTTCGTCTGCAAGATTTAAAATTTGCATGTCAAGGAGACAACTCTATCAAGAAATGAAACCAACATACCAGGAGTCAACCAACATGCTATGAGAGATTAGCTTATCACCTGCAATGCGCTCGTAATGGTCGGAAGTCTCCTGGCGAGACGTGCGTTGGTGCTACAGAACACCAACCGCTCCAACTGACTCACTGACAACCGGTTTCTTCTCCTCGTGTGAATGAGTGCCATGTGCTCCAATTACGCTCACACACGGAGGCAGCACAGTCCTGTCGTACGTGCATTGAAATACTTCAGCACATTGTCTTCAACGAAACACAGCAATGGAGGATAAAATGAGATGCATACCTGAGAAAGGACACGCAGTGCAAGACGCTGTATAGATGGGTATGTGCTACCGAACATGGTCCACCAGGTAATGGGTAGTTGCCTCCTCTCTGGATCCTGAGCAGCCGGGTGGCCAAATGTGCCCATGCCAAAACGAAATGCAACGAGCTCCTCCATGAGCCTGATAGGATCCAAACCAATGTGTGGACCCACTCTGTGAATGTACTGAAGCCAATCGGCCTCGAGCTCCCTGTCTGCGATCTGTGTCGGAGAGAGGAAGAGGGGATGTCGTATGTGTGCAACGCTGTGGATACTCCTGTGGAAGTAGTTCCACCGCGTCTCCCAGATGAACTTTAGCTCGGTCATCTTGCAGGTGAGAGGCATGTGGTGTAGGGCATTACGTAAAAACTTAACATTGACAGAAAAACAAACTAGCAATTACTAAAAAGGTAAAGGCCAATTACATTACTATACCACTTACCTCTCTGGCTGCAAGATGGGCAGCTGCAGGAACTGTCCAATCCGGTCCATGAGCTCATATACCAGTCCAAGTGTCGACCCCTCGCTGTCAGCCATGCGGAGCACAATGTAAAGTGGTCGAAGCAGTCCTGACAATGTCTGTGCATCCCTCCAGAACTGGTCTCCCCTCACCGTGGAAGAAAAGTGCTCCCCATCCTCAGTGCGCAGAAATGTACTGGCACACCAAAGATCACTGGCAACCATCTGTAGAAGCTGCGCCCTACACCTGATCAGACGGTCGATGACCACCAAGTCGAATGCAAAGCGTGTGGGGGCTGGCTTACGGAGGTCTAGATGGCTGAACACCCGGAACATGGCAAGAACACGCCTCTTCCTGGTGACAAAAGTCACCAGGAAGAGGGCCTCCCGGACGATGGCTCTAACCCAGGGAAGTGCACCTATGTCCCCCATCAGAAGGTCTATGTCGTGCGCGGCACAGGGGGTATGAACAGTGTGAGGGAACTCGGCCTCTAGCAGTACACCCATCTGAATGCAGTTCGTGGCATTGTCCGTCACCACTGTGACGACATGTTGTGGGCCTATGGACAGGATGGAAGACTTGATGACATCAAACATGAACTCTGCAGATATGACTCTCCCCCCCCTGCTGCAATCCACTGCCCTCAAAAACTATGTGCCCATGCAGCTGGAGACCAATATGTTGAATCGGCCTCCTCCTGACATCAGTCCAGCCATCAGACATGATGCTGCAACCGTAAGTGGCCCAGTGGCGACGTAGAGGCTCCATCTCTCTAGACAATGACTCGACCCTATCCCTCAGCATGTGTGTGCGGACAACCTCTGAACTAGGGACTCTCCAGCTAGGGCTGACAGATTGTGCAAGGCGAAAGGCCCTTCTGAAGGGCTCGGAGTCGGTGATGGCAAATGGAAGGTTCAGCTCATAAATCAAACTGGCCACGGCCTGTGTGGCCTCTCTATCCATGTGCGGCTGATGCGCGCCGCGAATGCTTTGTTGCCTAAGAACTCTCCCAGCTGGGCGACAGGTAGCGGACCTCCAGCACGGTGCACCAAACGTGACGGGAATGGATGATGACGCGACAAGCTGGGCACTAGTGGATGCATCAGCTGTAGACGTGGAATGAGGAGAGTGGGATGCACTGGCCGGGATGGGTGCAGCAGCATAAGTGGGGTACACTGGTGGAGGGTGGACATCTGGCATGGGATACGAAAACTGGTGGGTAGGGAGGTCATCCGGATGTGAAGGGAGGGAGGAAGGGATCTCCTCAACATCCTAGAAGGCCTCGTCACTGGCATCCGGGGCCTGCTCTTCTTCAAGAGGCGGAGAGTCCATGAGAAAGTCGTAAACTGGGGGAGTGCGAGCAACAATAGGTGGTGGTGGAACCACAGTGGCAACTGGCGGACGCGGTGGGACAGGATCCACCGGAATGGGTGCAGATGGGGGTGCGTGAGGCGGAACTGTCTGAGAGGGATGAGGGGCAAAGGGACTGGACGAGGATGCACTCCCTCTCCTCGTGCGTGCCAGCCAAGCAGGCAACAACTCGGGGTCAACCACGTAAGGAGCGGTGCAAAACCGAAGAACACCCTCCGAAATGGTGTTCTCCCCCGCCACAAGACGTGGCCCGTAGGTATCCAAAGTCGCTGCCTGACGGGAACGGACATGCTGGTCTAGGGGGCAGCATTCAGTGCGCCACCATCTCTCGCGCGTGCGCCGAGTAGGTGGCCTTTAAGGCGAGTGAGGGTGGCAACGAACTCGGTCAGGCAATATTGACAGCGCACTATCCTTGCACCGGACTTGTTAGACTTGTCGGGAACCCGCTTGACAATGTCCACCTCGTCCCACAGATCGGCAAGGTTGGAATGCACCATCTCTGTAGAAAGGACTGGGGAAAGAAGGCAGAGATCTCTGTGGGTGCGATAGGAGTCGGAAGGCTTGAAAAAACCACAATAAAGGCCGAAATAGCAATAGCAGGGGAGGACGCGATCAGTGCAATGCGAAGACAGTCGGGAGGGCGCGGACAGTAGGGCGATGGGCATACAACAGAGAGGGCGCGGACAGCAGGGAGGGCGCGGACAGTAGGGCGACGGGCAGGGAGAGAGATGAAGCGAGGGGGGGGATTAGGTTAAAAAAGAAAATATTAATATATTAAATATTAAAAAATATTATATATTAAAAAATAATATATATTGTGGTACCGCGGATCAGTATGGATCCGCGGTACCACACTGGATCCGCGGTACCGGGATCCGCGGATCCTGGTACCGCTGGATCTATGGGTCAAACCTTTGTGATTTTTGTTAATCAGCTTGAAGTGTTGATAGACGACTCTGCAATTATCTATTTTCTGAATTTCATAAATGGCGTTAAGTGCTCCTTTCATCATCTTGAAATTTGAAGCTTGATTCACTCGACTGCACAAAAAGGACACACGAGAAAGTTCGAGTGCTCAAGGAACAATTGTTCCATATTCTACAATGTATTATAGTGATTTCAATTTATTTTCCATTTCATGTTATACAATATCGTAGTCTACAACTAGACCTTTTAGGCAACAAGTGTACTATTCCAAGTTATAAAGGCATTCAAATGACCCCATTTTAAAGACTCTAATATGTACAAGTTATGGGATATTTATGTATCATGCACAGCATTTTGAGCCCTAGGCCTGCAGCCTTTGAGTTGGTATTGTACTTCAGGTACTTGAGCTCCTATTTGATATGATTAAGTATCCAGTCATATTTTAAGTTATTTGGTCATATTGGGTCCCTGAAAGGTGGTAGGCACGGGCCTAACGGTAATGGATGGACCTACTAGCAAATATGACTGAAAGACTCGTCAGAAGCTTTTGGTTTATTAATTACTTGGCTTTTGATTCAATTGGTTTCGGTAGCTCAATTTAGAATCAACTAGCTTTTTTTATCAACTCAGTTAGCTTGCAACCATCAAACTCTTGTGGTGACCATTAAAATTTTCATTGACTATGATTGTTGCTTCCTTGGTACATCAGTATATTTGCATTCTCCTCTGTAATATGTGATGTGCTTGTAGCTTGGTGTCATAGTGCTTTTCATGTGAAGAGCTATTGGACACTAGCTTTTGTAATCTTTATATCCATCTGTACTGAGAACTTTTGAATCAAATGACCATTTTGGCAATAAAACCCTAATGTTCTTCTTTGAGAGCTGGCTTTCTCTACAATTGTTGGATTTCCATGGTACATCAATACTTTTGCATTCTCCTCTCTAATATGTGATGTGCTTGTAGCTTGGTGTCGTAGTGCTTTTCATGTGAACACTAGCTTTTATAATCTTTATATCCATCTGTATTGAGAACTTTTGAGTCAAATGACCATTTTGGCAATAAAATCCTGATGTTCTTCTTTGAGCGCTGGCTTTCTCTACAATTGTCGGATTTCCATTTTTTTTCTTCTTTGTGCTCTAATTTTCTCTGCAATTGTCGAATCTCCATTTTTCTATTGACTGGGCAGCCAAGAATATGTCAAATAGTTTTGTTTTTAAGAAATAAAAGATAGGGAAACAAAACTGCAAATGTACTAGGTTTATGTCAATGTTGTCACTGTGATACTTTTTTCAATGGTTTTGTGGAGATTATTAAATCAATGATCTTACCACGACAGGGTGCTTCTCATGCACTCCACACGTCTTGATTCTATGTAGACGCTCAGATTTGAAATGTCAAGTTTCTTCCTATTTTAGGACTTCTGTTTCATACTTTTTTGCATCCTCTTTTGGAAAATTCTAAATCATTCTTCTTCCTATGGAAGACCGCTTCTACTGCAGTCTACAGATCTTAAATCTTATAAGTAGAAGTTCACTTTCTTGATTTCCAACTTTCTACTGCAATTTACAGCTCTTCAATCTAGGACGTAAAAGTTCACTTTCTTAAATTCCAACTTTCCCTGACTTTTTAAACTTCATCTTTTTTTATGTTTTTGAGCTGTGTTTTTAGATTGTTACTCTTCCTACAGCGAGTCACTTACGTTGCATTCTACGGCATGTCAGCCTAAAATTTAAAGGTTAAGGAAACCAAAACTCCATACTTTAGGGGTTTTTCACTTCATCTGTTAAACAGTTCTGAATACTTTTGTGAGGATCCCCTTCCATCAGTGTCTTTCCTATAATAGGTCTTTGTGTTGTCCTTCAACCCATAATCATGTTCCTTGATCAAAAAAAGTTGCAACTCCTTAGAGAGAAATTAAGTGAAATGAATGCTGAATCTGACCCGTTCATTGAGAGTTGTCACTGTTGCATTGCAGGTTCTAACTATTTCATTATGAGTCATGACTTTTTACCAGTTCATTGAAAGTTTGGAAGTTTAGGTTTAAGATCCGATTGATCAAAAGACACGTGCATATGCAGATGTTCTAGATGCAGGATATCCACAAGATCATGGTAACTTTCCCATATGAGTAATCGACCAGTGTCATTTGACACAAACAGAGGCAACACAAGTAAGTCACATGCTGTTCCAAAATTTGTACATATTATACCTACTGTCATTCCTCCCATTGTCATTGTTCCAAAATTTTCCTTCTCTTACAACAGAACTAAAGCTTACGCAGTATGGGGATCCACAGCATCAATAGGACTAAAAATACAGCATACGAGCATACATTTCAGTGAATTGGATCAGTGTCATGAGGATGCAGTTTGTAGAGATGATGCAATGATACAAAGCTTTCATTAAATTGCAGCCATTCATAATGCCACTTTTTCAGAGCTTATACATGAGCACTTGGATCAAAATGATGTGGTATATGCATGTCCAAAGGAGCATATCAAGTTGCTGCCAATAAGGCAGAGGCCTGCGTTCCTCTGATGGTTGTTATTTGCTATAGGATTCCGGCACTGTTGCGGCAGCTTTACAACCACTATGAGGGCTTTAATCCCTGTTGTCCCCCTATTATTGGGGGCATTATGGATCCCTTTCTGTGCATTAAGGTGTCTACTTTTATGATGATTCAATATCGAGGGTTGGCATGGTTGCGTCAGACATGATTGCATTAGGCATGGCCGTCTTATTGGCAGTTAGTGTTTATATCCTCTGAGTCACTTGTGACAGCTACTTTCAGGCTTTGATGGTCCCTCCAGATTCCCTAAGATCGGGGTCTGATTGGTCTACCATGTTGGCTTAGGTTATGATTGAAACCACAGGTTTCCAACCATCTCACACTTGAATGAGACAAACTAGCAATTTCGCCAGTTCAAAATATGCCTCTGACCTTTCGAATAGAAAAGAATCGGTTATGAGGATAAATTTCTTAATATAACAGGGTTTAGCATGCGGACTACATTTGCACAACAACTTTGAAGTTGAGATCAAAAGCTAGTGACCAATCATACTGGTATTGTATATGGTCATCGGTCGATTTCCCATGTAAGCAATCGTCAAGCCACTATAAAATCATGTTCAATATAAAGAATCATGAGTGTATAACATGCACAACACTTACTGTCAATGTAGTCTGCCATATGACAATCTATAAACATTATATAGTCAACTATCTAGCTCAATTCAAGATAAATATCCGTAATCTACAATATAATTTCTAGTGCCATCCAGACTCTGTTACTAGGCTACAGCCCATTGTATCATCCTAGCTTGTCGTTTGGCTCTCCAAATGCCAAACGTGCAACAGTGCAAAACCCTTGAAACATTGACTACTGCCAGAAAATAGCGAAATACGGCTGAAAAAGGCTGGAAAACGTTTAGTATGCAGTATGCATTTTTGCCCAATCCCACCCCCACCCCCCAACCCACCCCCCCCGGAAATCTGCAAATGTCTAAATTGCATTTTTTGGTAGCTAAGGATTCTTTGGTTTCTTGGTCTCGTTGGATATTAGTGTGATCCATGATTTGCGGAATTCTTCCTAGTTTTGCAAATTCTACTGCAGCATACACAAGTTGGCAGCTTCTACTATGAATCATATTTTTGTGGCATCTTCTTCAGTATATGCAGTTGTGCAATAGTTTCTCCATCAACACTTTTCTTTATAGTGACACGAAGGAAAATGTCTATTTGAGGAGGGATTATGTGCCATTTATGCACAATACTCAGGGCCCTGGGCTCCTCACCTATTATCTCAACACTTGGGCACCCATTGTATATGGCTTGGCATTTAGTAACTATTTTTTATCATTAGTCATATTGAGTCCTTATTGCGAGGGGGCTGCCCCAACCCATTTCATGGAACCTCTAACAAGTATGAATAGGCCTGAGAGCCTCACCTTTGATGGTTGATTCATCAGTTGCCTAGTTCTTAATTTACTTAGCTTAGATAGTTCAGCCTAGCAATCATATTCTTGTGGACATTAGTGATAATTGCAATGATTATGGTTGTGCTTCATTGCTATATCACCATATTTGCATTCTGCTCTCTATTATGTGTTCTATACGTAATGTTTTGCACCTAATTGGATCTGACAATATAAATATATTAACTCATATAATTTTTTATAAACTGAAGAAAATACCTAGAACGATGGATTTTGGGCCCAACGTTCCAAGCACAATGGAAGTATGGCTTACAGAATGTACAGCAAAGTTCCATGTTTTACTTCAGCATCTTTCAACACTAAAGAGCCACATTTTATGAGCCATTTTAAAAAACATGAAACTTATTTGTGTTTATGCATGCAATTGCTATTTCAATGCAAACATATATCCGGTGCTTTGGCTCTGAAGAGAATCATTACTGGAAGTTTATTTTTGGTTGATCGATGGGCTCAGTCTCTAGTGCCAAGAGAGGGAGAAGCAAAAACAAATTAAAATCCCGTTAAGGACTTCTATATTGCTTGGTCAATTTTCCTGCAAGTAATCCTCTAGTAAAATCTTGAGTTCATATCTTTACTCATGGGCAAAATTCACTACCAAGAAACACTACAATGGATCATATTCAACGATTCGTACAAGTCTACTCTTGACCAATGACGAATATACAATGCTGATGTGTGCATTAAGAAGTTAACATAAAAAGAAACTCAGAAAGCGATATTACAATATCACCTGTTAGAAAACTGTCCACTACAGCCTCAATATCCTTAGCCATCGCCCTTGCTTTGGTCCTAATATTTATAGCCTTGCCAACACAGTCATCAGGCCATTCGAATTCATAATACCCGTTTCTTGGGTCGAAAACTTCTGAAGATTTTGTTGCTAGTAGTGAATTGCCAAGCGTGACAAAATGAGCGATGCACAGTGCACATAGCTCAGACAGCCTCTGCACAGAAAAACCAATGCAGTAAGTTGCAAGTGAAAGCCATTCAGTTACAACTACAAGTAAAAGCTAGTCAGTTGCAAGTGAGTTATATCTTTAAGATCTACATATTACATTCAACCCTAGTGGTTCCATGATGCAGGAAACTCCCCATTAATCAAAGAGTAATTCACAACTAATGGAATGACATATTCTAGACACAGCTTACATGGATTCCTTCGGCTTTCATAGCCTCCAAACGATCGCAAGTTTTTTGCACAACTTCTGTCATGGCTAAACCACCAATTGTTGCTGTGAAACTGCAAACAGCAAATTGTCAATCATTTGTTGCTTTCACATGTCAAGGGACGATGAGCTAAAACTAGACAAATTGAGTACCTTATTTGTGTGCCCTATATTAATATTTGTTCAACATTGAGTACACAAAGATCCTATAGTACAATAAGTGCATACCCCATGGCCAACTCTGCAGCTTTCCTTACACTAGAATCATGAAGGGCTCTTATCTCATTTGCCTCACTTGTGTTTTCCATTTCCATCCGTTTCCCTTTATCCGTTGGAGAGTCAACATTGTTCTCATTGCCAAGGGTAAAAATTTCACGTATCTGCTTCACAAGCCCATCAAAAGCAATCCGTTGATCATTGGATAATTTTGCTCTTGCACGATTACACAATAGCGCATGGTGGCTTGAAAGAGCTTCCAACTCCTGCTTGATAAACAAAAAAATGATTAGGTGTACAAAGGCTCTAACATGGTAACAGCTTCATAAAGTTTGCCAGTAACAAAGATTCTAAGAACACCTCAACATTAGACCAACGTCACCAAACAAAGCAGACAAATGCAACTTAGAATGGACTTCATTTAATGATTCAAAAATACAACAAAACAAGTGGAAATTGTTCACACACCTCCAAATGCTCTGGACCACCATAGATGTAAAAGCACCGATCAAATGTTATATCCTCCTCAATATCATCGTTCTCAACTCCAGAACCCAAAAGGTCAGACTGCTTTGCATCATCTTCTAACTTAATACCAGTCTCTGATATAATGATATCCATGGTTTCCCTACCAACATATTCCAGCATTTCAATCCCTCTAGCGGTTAAAACTTTACCACCCTGTGAAATGAGAAGAGGTATGAATTCAGTGCCAACGTTGAAAAACTGCGTATATATATATATAGCAGCAGGCTAGCTTTTCTAGAACTAATAAAAAAAGGTTATCAAAACTACTCAAATTTCAAAAGGATAAAAGTGGTCATATTCAGGTAACTTTGTTTCACACTCAAGATCCAACTTTTCACTCTCCACACATCACTCTTTATCAAGACTTGGTACAGTCGCTTCTCATATACATGCCCCTTGATGCTCCCTTGGAGAAGCAAGCATGCTTTCTTACCCAAGCTCCCTTGCTTTCTACTCGATATGCCACAAGAAAACTTTAATGTCATAGAATCACAATAAACCCGTTACGACAAAGAATGTCCATAGCTTTACCTTCATGTCCTTTGAATTTAGACATCCTCTTCACATCTCCATCAAGAAACCCAACACCACTATTGTTATGTCTTACGCTGAAAGAATCTGAAAATCAAAGGCGTATTGACTGCCTATATAGTTCCACCTTAGGTTTGTTGTGGTGACTATCACCATCTTTAATGGGCCTATTGAATATTCCTTTTTCACACCACAAATAATGCATGAGGCCATCGAAACGCTGAAATGTAACCATGCCCATGCTTCAAATTTGGCTTTGAGTTTTTCAATCATGCTATAGACATTGCTGGCTATTTTGGCCAATCTCCTTAACAACGTTGCCATTGTCGGCTTCTCATCCTCTTGGTGTACCAATGTCACGTATTCCATCCACATATGTGACCCCATGGAGCCAAAATACTACCACACTATCATGATCACACATATCATGTGCAGTTCGGCCACTCCATTCGACTATGGAGAACAGCTGGTGGTATACTATCTCAACATGCCATGGGCTTTGCAGTACTCTTTGAATTCAGTCGAAATGAATTCACTGCCACCATCAGTCCAAATTGCCTTTGATCTTCCTGGAAGTCTGATTCTCAGCTTCATGCTTGAATTGCTGAAAATATTTGAAGGCTTTTGATTTATTTTTCAAAAAAAAAAACTACTGTCCTCTTCGAATAATCGTCGATGAAGGTCAAAAAGTATTTTGCTCTCCCTATTGAGAGAGTCTGCATGGGTCCACATGTCCCTGTGCACAATATCTAACACACCTTTGGATGTGGGTAGCAAATCAGACTTGAAAGGAGTCCAAGCATGCTTGGCTAGAATATAGCTTCAACAAACTGTACAGTCTGATTTATTGTCGCAGTCGAGATCTCGAACAATCCTTTTAATTGACACATTCCTTAGACATGTAAAATTGACATGACCCATCCTGTTAGGCCATATTAAATCTCTATCTTCCAAAGTAGAAGTAGATAGAGCCTGAACAGTCGAAGCATTGCAATGACTAAGCTTGTAAAGATTGCCTTGCCTCTTTCCGACTTTTGTTTAATATCAAACAATTATTAGAATCAAATTCGACTTTATGGCCCCAATAGAAAGTAGATTTTTGGGTAAGGAACATGAAAAACATTTGGAATAAGAGTAGTACCATCTCGAAATTGTTAGGAATTAATGGATCAATTAATTCATTGTAGAGGCCAGCCTGCGTGCTAAAGGCCTATTTCTATTTTTAGTATAAGTACTATCTATTTTTAGTATAGGTACCTAAGTTAGTACCAATTTTGCTAGAATAGTATAGAAATCTATTTTAACCAAGTTAGCATAGATTTCTATTGCTAAGACTTCATAATTAGCATTTCAATTGCTATTGTAGTTAGGATAGCTTTTGCTTTTCATTGTGGACAGCCTCTATAAGAGTAGATGGGCGCCCACCTCCATTGTTATCTCAGTTTCCAGCTTATGAAGCATAGCTTCTTGCAGTCTCTCTTCTTCTTCAGCTTGTGGTTGATGTTTTGTGTGAGTACTAATAAGATTAGTCTACTCCGATTAGAGAATCTCTTCGATTCTAACATGGTATCCGAGCCATCTCGTTAAGATCGGGATCTATGGAAGGAGAAGATCAGCGCTGCAGGTTTTACTCGTGGAGATCGCATCTAGTGGAGGTGCTATATGGTGAAGGTTGTATCTGGTGGAGGCATCATCCTGTGCAGGTTTTTCTGGTGAAGGTTACATCTGGCGCAGGTAGCTTCTGGACAGGCAGCAGTATCAGACAAGCAGATCTGAGGGAGGCAACATCCAGGACAGCAGAACAGGTGTTTTCTTGTGCAGGTTTTATGTGGTGCAGGTTCATTTGAGGGCAGCAGCAGCTGGAGAAGGCAGTACCTGAGTAGGTAATATCTAGACAGGCAGTACCTGAGGAAACAGTGTCCAAGACAGGTTTTCCTAAGGGTGGCAGCAGCTAGGGAAGGTGGTATCCGGACAGGTTGTGATCAGATTTCTGCATGCAGGCAGAACTTAGGAAGGCAGTTTCTGGGAAAAGCAGAAACCAAATAGACAAGATCTGGACAGGTATTATTTGTCTCAAAAATTGTTGCATGCAATATCTGGACAGGTGATATCCAGGGAAGACAACAATTGGATAGGTATTATCTGAGGAAGATATTGTTGCATGCAAGTATATTCTTAGTAAAAAGCCCGTTATTTTTGTACGACAAAGATGGGGAGTCTGAATGAATTTGTTCTTCCATAATCAAGCAAGTTAGATGGATCTAACTACAGCTTGTGGAAGTTCAAACTTCCGAATATCCTTCAGGACAAAGATTATTAGGAAATTGTCATGGGACAAGAGGTGATGGCTCACGGTCTCAATGATCAAGATAGAAGGGCATTTGAGAAACGGGTGCAACGTGCGCATCATATCATCAACTTATCTGTGAAGGATAAGGTGATTCCGCTGATCAGGAATGCAGTTGGGCCTAAGGATGCATGGGATATCCTTAAGAACATATATGAAACGGTAAGTAAGTCTCGAGCGTTGTTCTTGAACAATAAGCTTCATACCTTGAAAACGGAATCAGAAGAATTCATTACAGATTTTATTACTAGAGTGAAGTATCTATGAGATCAATTGTCTTCTATAGGGGAAATTGTACTTGATAATACTCTAGTACAAATTGTTTTGAATAGCTTACCATTACAATATCAGAACTTCGTTATGACACTAAGTTTGAGGGAGAGATCGCCGACATTTGATGAGCTCAATGGTTTGCTACTTCAAGAGGAATTACGATGACAAAACTTGATGTCTAGGGAAGACTTCAAGGAACTGGGATTCTTTTCAAAGAATCAAGGGTAAGTACACAAGTGGATCTTGGTAAACGGAAGGAAAGGTCAAGAGTATTTGATACATATTCTCCTTCTACGTCACCTACAAAGAAGTTACCAAGATGGTATTTTGAGACTATAAAAGATAGTCAAATGTTGGATGAGGGAGAATCGAGTCAACAAGGAGCTAAGAGATTGACACGGTCAAGTGGACACTATCATGAAGATGAAGAAAAGCATTATGCATTTATGGCTTCAGTGTTGTATTCAGAGAATCCTTTATTTAAGTTTAAGCTTAATGGTTATATTGAGACAGAATAGTAACCAAAGGACTTGGTTGTGATTGATAATTAATTATCCATTAAGGGGGAGTGTTAGGAATTAATGGATTAATTAATTCATGGTAGAGGCCAGCCTGCGTGCTAAAAGGCCTATTTTTATTTTTAGTATAGGTACTATCTATTTTTAGTATAGGTACCTAGGTTAGTACCAATTTTGCTAGAATAGTACAAAAATCTATTTTAACCAAGTTAGCATAGATTTCTATTGTTAAGACTTCATAATTAGCATTTCAATTGCTATTGTAGTAGGATAGCTTTTGCTTTTCATTGTGGACAGCCTCTATAAGAGTAGATGGGCACCCACCTCCATTGTCATCTCAGTTTCCAGCTTATGAAGCATAGCTTCTTGTAGTCTCTCTTCTTCTTCAGCTTGTGGTTGATGTTTTGTGTGAGTACTAATAAGATTAGTCTACTCCGATTAGAGAATCTCCTCGATTCTAACAGAAATTGCTATGTGACAGTGCCTCTACCATCAATATTGTGACTACTGCTATCGCCCAACGAGACATACCTCTGCATCGTAGCTTGATTGTGCTCATCAAATTTCGTTGGCTTGTCATGTGCTGAGCAGCACCTGAATCCAAGTACCAAGAATCGACATCTTGTGAATAGACAACACTCTTGCTAATGTAAGACCTTGATGAGTAGAAATAATGATTACCCAATATTTGTAGGTGTCAAGAAGGCTCGATAGAAAAGTCATGACGGCATCTCCATCGTTGATTTCTGCACACTTGCAAACATCTGCTCAAGAAGATTTTTGAAGTTGTTCAAATGATTTGTAATCGAATCTGAATTAGCCATTTTAAATGAAAAAAAAAAAAATTGTCCTCATATAAAGTTTCGCAGTCACGTCTGTAATGTTATAGAGAGTGCTGAGTATATTCCAAGCTTCCAACGAAGTTCGAGCACTTCGAATATGACTGATCTGATTATCTCTGATGTTGAGAGTGATAAGGGCAAAGGCCTTCCCATCTTTCTGCTTCCATTTGGTGATGGCCGCCGGATCTGCAATAGGCTTAACCTTCTTTTGCTTCTAGGATAACCCTCATTTGGAATTTTCATAAGTGATAGTTGTCACCATCCAATTTCTCAATAGAATTTGAAGATGACGCATCCATCGTAGACAAATCTGATTTAGATATTCAAACTGGTAATTCGAATTGATATTCAGACAATATGCTATGATACCATGTTGGAAAATAAGCTATGCATAAGTTGAATAACTATTCGACAGTGATTGTCGACTGTGATAGCCGATAGTAGCAAAGATAATTAATGTAATAACAAAACTAATTCGATACTATCACAAGCACAGCTATACTATCATTCACAAGTGTGGAAAATGAATGACGAAAGGATAGTTTGCCGATATTAAAAAATCAAAACTCAACATAATAAGCATGAATAACAGAAAATAGTAGAACAAGACAAAAGTGTTTGTTGGAAGGAGTATGTATTGCTGAATGCTAAATTACAATAGCTAAATGCTTTTGCTATCTACTCTGATTGAACTATTATAATTGCGCATCTTATTCTGCTATAAATTTTGCTCATACACATGCTGTAAGAGCTACAGCTTATTGCTAATCAGTCTACGCCTATGGCGGGACAAAGAGGAGAAGAAGACAAAAACTTCTACCTTGAAAACTTGAATCGACTTCAACAACTTAAAAACTAAACTGATCGAATGATCTATTTATAGGTTTTTGATGGCACAGCCCTAACGGAATGTGTCGTTATCCACGCGGAAGGTGCCACGTGGGGCTACGGGATTGGACCCGAAATATAGTAGATAAGACTCCACTATTCAATCTTGTTTTAGTCAAGTTTGGAACCCTTGACAATCTATCGATTTGTTTGGTTAATTTGAATGTCGTTCAATAATCCCTTGAAACGGTTTCGACAATACGTGTATTTCTGCAAACTGTCTCAATACCTTTGACACTGTCTCGATAATGTGAGAAAAACTGCAAAATAGTTCCACATTACAAATGATTTCATGAATGAAATATAACAACTCCACCATGGACCATATCTTTACTCTCAGGACACTCATTCAAAACATCGAAAGGAGCAAGTATATTGTTGTTTTGTTAACTTTAGATTAGTCTTTGCTTCTATTCCACACCACATGTTGTGGGAGTTACACTTTCCAACAAATGGGTTTTGGGATATATCATATCTCAAGTTGGCCTCTCAAGTACGATCACAAGCACTATTTGAGTGAAATAGGGGTGCCCGCTCTCTCCTACCTTTAATCTTGATATCACGTGGCACCCAAGATTTTTTAAACCTTGAGGGGTTACCACACCCTCGTACTAATCAATTATACACTTGTTGAAATCCATCTCTTTTGTCAAGGAGCTTCAGCTTTGATGTTTGCTAACTTTCTTGATTCTCCATGCATCTGAATGATTTTCTCTATGCTATTCATGCGTTTATTGTCATCTATAATAGTCATGATGCTATATAGGGTGATCTACAAGTTTCAACATGGTATCAAAGCCTGATCAGATCCTTGAATAAGCACCTCAATCTTGAAAGTGGGCAACCGACAAGCAGAACGGATCTTTTCAGACTGTGGTACTGATGGAGAGCTATCGATAGCCATAGCAATAAAAGTGGAACCCCAATCACATCACCTCATTGGGTAATGGAGCTGTAACGGCATTCATTCTCGGTAATGGGAAGAGACTTAGCAGATTTCATTGCACAAGGGGATATTCTTCTTTTCATGGAGACTCATGAGAATCAATTTAGTGGTTTACGGAGTTCCAGGGTTTCAGGTGGGTTTCAGTCTTTCGTCCTGAGGTTCGTTCTGTGGGACCTTAGGTTATAGTTGTGTCAAATCGCGATTCATTTAAAGAACTGTGATTCGAATGGCTGGTTCGAACCGAAAAAACAGCCATTATTTTGGTTCGAACAGACAAAAAAAAGAATAAAATAAAAATAACAAAAAATAAAACCTCACTTACCTTCTGTCTCGACTGTGTGCATTTTCCAAAGGATTATTGCAAGAGTTGGGCGCACACATTTTCCAGATGAGAGAGAGAGAGAGAGAGAGAGAGCGAGAGAGCGAGAGAGCGAGCTTTATTAAATGTCTTGTAGGTACCTGAGGGTACACAAGACCAAATATGTACATCTCAAGTATGATTGATACACTGGGAGCGTATAAAAAACGTCTCCGTAAAAGATGACATACTAAGTAAAACTAGATCAACAAAACTAAGTCTAATACATGTCTATGTACTTTGCAACATCATCAGACAAAGTCAAGCCTTAGGACTCAGCCAGTGCTGTAAAGTAAGACGTAATCAAACTCACGAAATGCTTTGATCGCGATGAGTGATGTTCCTCTGCCAGGACCTATGAGGTGTCTCGCACTATGTGTCAGTCTAAGGGCACTATGTCTCGATCTGCTGGAAATATGCAATCTTCAATGCACTAATTCGAATCGGCCGATTCGAACATCTGAAAAAAAAATTGAGGTTTTTCTTGATGTTTACGCCAGAACTTTTAAATTGAGGTTATGCCAGAACTATAAGATTCTATTGCAAATTGATATCACTAATAATTCATCTCATAAATGATCTAATTGAGATTCGATATTCGTGATCCTACAGGCTACCTTAGATGATAGATCATAGATCCTTTGCATCTCGCCGGCTTGAGTGACCCATTGATGTTGAGGAGTTGGGTACAATGCAAGTCCAAGACTGAGGACTGAGAACTCCAATAATCAATTACTTCGTATGGTACTATGGAGACTACTTGCTACATCTTGGAGAATCCCAACTTCCTAGGTATTATCAATGGCTAATGAGCCCTTATCAAGGTGGCCACTGGCCATCCTTAGGTGATTACACCTACCACCCCCATAGTGGGGGGATAATAATGAGCATAATTGACTATCTCCAATTTCATAACATCTCCTATAATCAATTTAATATTACATTATGAAACCATTTTTTCTCTCATTTGATTCAAATATGACATGCACAGTCTCCACCTATTTAACTATTCCCCTCGTGTAGTGTACTAACCAAAAATCCAATTATACCTTTGACTACAGTGCCCACCTCCACCAGGCCGATCTCAACTCCCTCCATTCCCATACTCCATCTGACACCACTTGAGATCCAAACCACATATTTGTCACAGATCTAGAGCTCATGTGCGTAGGCCCATTGCTTCAGCTCTTGCATCTTCTTCTATCCTTGCTTTCTTCAACAGCCTTCTTGTGACATAATCTATCATACAATTCGGAAGGTTATTGTACAGCTAAACGACACCCCATTGTACCATATTTCCTTCTTCCATGCCTCGAGGACAGCTTAAAGATTTTGTCTGGTCTTGGTAGACCAATCATTTTAGCTAGTAGTAGTCATTTGTTTATGGAGACATTTATATGCTCCTTTCAATATTTATCACACTTGAGATGTTCTTATTTGGTCTTATATGCCTTTTGGCATTAAAAGATGTTAATAAAGCTCTCTCTATCTCTATCTCTCTCTCTCTCTCTCTCTCTCTCTCTCTCTCTCTCTCTCTTGCTCCAGCGGCTGATGGCGCTCTAGCGATCCAGTCCAGCGCCTGCTCCAGCTTACCTCCAGACATAGCAACTTCTCTCCAATAGCTTCTAGCTGCAGTGATCTGGCCTTATCACACTTGAGATGTTCTTATTTGGTCTTATATGCCTTTTGGCATTAAAAGATGTTAATAAAGCTCTCTCTCTCTCTCTCTCTCTCTCTCTCTCTCTCTCTCTCTCTCTCTCTCGGCTGATGGCACTCTAACGATCCAGTCCAGCGCCTGCTCCAGCTTACCAAAGGGAGAAGTAGTTGGAGAAGAAATTTCAAATTGAAAGGTAGAAAATGCACGAACAAAATCTCTACACAAGTAAAAGGCCTCCAAAAGCTATTAGCAAATGCCCATCACCTCACATTCCAATAGGAGACAATATTAGAAGCAGTCGGCTCTCTTATGTGCCTGGACAAATTAAACGGGTAGAGCATTATAAGCATAGCATGGGTGTTAAAATTTCACAATTCTAGCTTGACCAATTTTGGTCATATTGCTTGTAAATTGTATTGTGGTCATGTTGTGGCTTGTCACACGTCCCAAATAGCATAGGATACTCTTTGAAAGTCTCATTCCTAACCTAGCATAGGAGTGGCACCTTTGGAATGAGTCCAAATAGTGCTTTGATAGGCTAGAGAGAATCTATGAGCTAAAAATAGCATGTTTTTCATTGTTTTGAGATCTCGAGACCTTGACCCCTAATTAGGATGGATCAAGTGGATATTTAGGTTAGATGTTAGGGTTAGGTTATGATGAATGCATAGAAGACCTAATATGCGAAAACTCTTCAAAAAATATATGAATCCAAGAATACTTCAAGGTTGCTATCCTTGAAGAATCAAATCCTTCAATGTTTTCAAGCTAAAGGAGAGAGTGGACACTCATATGTGTTGAGAGTTAAGGACTTAAACAAGGAACTTGCTTACATAGGAGATTTCATTAAGGAAAGTGAACTTGTTCAACTAATCTTGAATGGTTTGAGTGTGGATTTTGCTAACCTAGCCTTTCATAGACTAAATCTAGATCAGTTGTGGCTACGTTCATAACTTGGTATCAGAGCACTTTCCTGAGCATCTCCATTGAGCAGATTTTTCTCTCACAGGAGGGCGCCCATCTTCAGCTTGGATCTTCACCATTTTTCAGCCGGATCTTCAGCATTTCTCCACACTTGTCTTGCAGATTTTCACGACGGATCGGAGGAGGACATGCATCCACTTGCTGCCCATTTCTAGCGCCCTCTTGCTGGCTGCCTACTGCTGCATTTTCAGCCTTTTTCCTCCCCTATTTTGGGCGCCCTCATGCTTGCTGACCAGCGCCCTACTGCTCCTTCCTTTGCTGAAAATTTTCGCTTTTTGCTGCCCCTATTCGCCACCTTCCATCAGCCACTCCTAGCGCCCTACCAACCCATCTTTTTTATCCAATTTTTTTTTTTGCCGTTTACTACCTCTCTTGGACGCCCACACTCCACCATAGCTGGCGTCCTACATCCGCCTCAATTTCAGCTCACCCTCCTACACTGCTGTCTGTGTTCACAACTTGTCGTTTACTAACTCTCTTGGACGCCCACACTCCACCATAGCTGGCGTCCTATATCCGCCTCAATTTCAGCTCACCCTCCTACACTGCTGTCTGTGTTCACAACTTGCCGTTTACTACCTCTCTTGGACGCCCACACTCCACCATAGCTGGCGTCCTACATCCGCCTCAATTTTAGCTCACCCTCCTACACTGCTGTCTGTGTTCGCAACCCTACCCCGGAGAATACAAACACGCCTAGATGCGTAGAAAGCCACTCCCACCCAACTTCATCGCGCATCGGGATTGCTCCCCGTCTTTATCGCAAACTTTTTTTTTACCCTTGAAGGGCGATCTCTGATTTTTCAGCCTTGTTTCCTCGATGCCCATACCTCCTTTTTGTTATCACTTCCTTTCCTTGGCTGCTCCCTTTCCAGCCCCATAGTCCATTATTGTTTCCCATACTTTTACCCACCGTTTACTCCACGTTGTCGGGCCCTTAGCATCTTTTTTGGAGGCTGTCCGGTACCTCGACATATCGCCGCTATTTTTCAGCTCACTTCCGGTTGCGGTTACGAGGTATTTCTTACTTAGTTGTCCTTTCCGTTCATCTTACATCGCGAGTTCTATTGTGTCTTTTCATTGGCGTGCCTGTTGTGACGACTTATGTCCTCTCCTTCAGTTCGTCAACAGTTTGCTGATATGCGTGACTCTCTTACTCTCCTCAGTAGTCGTTTCGACCAAATGATGACCGGTTTCTCTACAGACCGGCTTTGCCACTATGCAGTCACAGATTGATTCCTTACAGCCACATGGACCTGGCAAAGCCCCTGTTCATTCATCATTTGGGTCTCCATTTGGACTTCCATCCTCGTCTACTTCCTTTGGCGGTGGGCCTCATTTTCCACCTAACCCACCACCCGGTTTTCCACGTCCTACAGCTCCTGAGTCACATTTTCCACGACATCTAGCTCCTGAGCCACATTTTGCTCGAGATTTTCGTGATCGGGTACAGCTTGCCACCTATTCTGGTTCCTCTGACGGGAACTTGTTAGAGAATTGGTTTGCAAAGCTTGATACTTATTTTCAGATTTACCCTAAGACTGATCCTCAGAAGATCCAGTTAGCCGCCTTACATTTAGATGGACGTGCTGCCACTTGGTGGCGGGTCTACCGACTTGACCCTGATCGGGACGGTCTCCAGTTATGGCCTACCTTTCGTCGTGATCTTCGTCATGCTATGATTGACCCTCAGTGGCTGAGCCGCCAGCGTGATATATTCTGTAGTCTTACTCAGACTGGTGATCTTTCTTCCTATACAGATCAGTTTATGGACCTTTCCTACCTCTTTACAGATCTTCAGCCCACCGAGCTTATTTCTCGCTACATTGCTGGACTTCGTGGTGCTCTACGATACGATGTCTCTTCTTTCCGTCCACCCACACTTGTTGAGGCCACGTCCCTTGCTAGTACTTTATAGCATAAGTACCCTGATCCTGCTCCCTTTCGCTTTTCCCGACCCCGTCCATCTCTTTCACCTCTACCATCTCTGGCCCCATCTGCCCCATCCACTATCGTCCCGACCTCTTCTCTTACTTCTCCCGCTCCTCGCCCTCCGCCTCCTCATCCTGCTTTTGTCCGACATTACATGTCTACAGAGTTCGCTGACATTCAACAGAAGCGTCTTTGCTTTCGTTGTAAGAGTCATGACCACATTGCCCGTGATTGCTGCTAGCCCCTGCCTACTTCTACTGCTGTTTTCTACCATGAGGGCACTACCCCAGATGAGTCCGATATCTACATTCATATATCTGATGAGCCTGATCTATATCCTGAGCCTTCTACTGATTTACTTCCTGCTACTTGCCATGCTCAGCTTGCTTATGCTACCTGGACAGGGTGCCCCGGTCCTCGCTCCATTCGGCTACGTGTGCGCATTACTGGTCGTGAGTATATTGCTTTAGTTGATACCGGCAGCACTCATTCCTTTATCAGCAGTCATGTTCTCAGCCGAATACGTGCTTCACCTATTCCTGCTCCACAGCCTCTCACAGTCGAGGTTGCCAGTTCTCACTCTTTTCCTAGTTCTCAGATGTTTCAGGGATTATCCTACCGCATTGGTGATTTTTTTGGACAAGCAGATCTTTATATCATTCCTCCGGAGCGCTATGACCTTATCCTTGGTGCTGATTGGTTTGCTTCATTGGGAGCGGTTACTTTGGACCTGGCTCAGCAGACATTAACATTTATTCATGATGCAGTGATCCACTCACTTGCTGGTATTGATTCTCAGGCAGATTTCCAGCTGATCAGCGGGAAGCAGTTTATCCGCAGCCTACCTAAGGCTCATTGTGCAGCTTTATTATGTGTTCAGCGTGCTGCAGCAGATTCTCCAGTGACTACCTCTCCTCCAGGAGCTGTTCCTCAGGTGATCTCTGACTTATTACATCAGTATGCATTTGTCTTTTCAGAACCTACGACGCTACCACCATATTGATTTGCGTCCTGGTTCTGCTCCTCCCTCTCGGCCTCCTTACCGTATGTCTAAGTCTGAGCGTGATGAGGTTGAGCTTCAGATTACTGCTTTACTAGATCAGGGCCTTATTGTTCCTAGTCACAGTCCTTTTGGTGCCCCTGTTCTCCTTGTCAGTAAGAAAGATGGTTCCAAACGCCTCTGCATTGATTATCGTGCCCTCAATAAGTTGACCATCCGTAACCAGTATCCTAGTTCCTCACATGGATTATCTCTTTGACCAGTTAGGCACCTCTCATCTTTTCTCTAAGATAGACTTACGTTCCGGCTATCACCAGATTAGGATGCATCCTTCAAACGAACACAAGACTGCGTTTCGTACCCATCTTGGTTTGTATGAGTTTCGTGTTCTTCCTTTTGGTGTTACTAATGGTCCACCTACGTTCCAGAATGTGATGAATAACATCATGCGTCCTCTCCTTGGTCGTTGTGTTTTAGTTTATTTTGATGATATTCTTGTTTTTAGTAAGACTCTTGATGAGCATGTGTTACATCTTTCATCTGTTTTTCAATTGCTTGTTCATCACCAGTTGTTTGCTAAACTTTCTAAGTGTTCCTTTGCTGTTGTTGAGATTGGGTTTTTAGGATTTCTCATTTGTGATGGTCGTATTCGTTTGGACCCTCATAAGGTTCGGGCAATCGCTGATTGGCCTGTTCCCACAGATGTCCACCATGTTCGTATGTTTCTTGGTCTCACTACTCACCTTCGTCGTCCTGTTCATCACTTTGCCACTATGGTTGCCCCTCTTCATGCCCTTTTGACGAAGTCTAGTGCTTTTGTTTGGACTTCTGATTGTCAATTCGCCTTTGACACCCTTCGTCGTGCTGTTGTGGAGGCCTCTGTCCTGTGTTTACCACAGTTTGATCAAAAATTTATTGTTGAGACCGATGCTAGTAATAGTGGTTTGGGTGCCTTGCTTCGTCAGTCTCAGTGTATTATTGCTTATGAGTCGCGTCGTTTACGCTCTTATGAGCAACGTTATTCTGTCCATGAGAAAGAGCTTCTTGCATCTATGCTCTTAAGAAGTGGCACCATTACCTGTACCGTGTTCCTTTTGATATCGTTACTAATCATCAGTCCTTACGTTATCTCTTCTCCCAGCGTGATCTTAGTGATCGTCAGTTTCGTTGGTTGCAGTTTTTACAATCTTTTGATTTTTCTATTTTGTATCGTCTTGGTCGTGCTAACACTGCTGCTGACGCAATGTCTAGACTACCTGTTTTATTGAATACCCTTGTTGCCACGATCCCTTCCTGGTTTGATAATCTTCCATCTGCTTATCTTACATGTTCTGATTTTCATGATGTTTATAGTTCTGCTCCACCTATGTCGTCTTCACCTCATCAGGCTTATTCCATTGTTGACCACCGTCTTTATCATTATGGTTCTCTTTGTATTCCTAGTTCTTTGGGTATTCGTTCTCAGTTGTTGTCGGATGCTCATTCATCCCCAGTTGGGGGTCATTTTGGTTTTCAGAAGTCTTATGCTCGTCTTAAGGATCATTTCTATTGGCCATCCCTTAGGAAAGAGCTTGTTGTACTTATTCGTACCTGTCCTTTCTGCTTACGTAATAAGTACTCCCGTGCTAAGTCCGCTGGTTTGCTTCAGAGTTGGCCTATTCCTCACCGCCAGTGGATTGATATTTCTATGGACTTCATCATTGGCCTTCCTCGCACCCGTCGTGGTCACGATTCATGTATGGTGGTAGTTGACATGTTCTCGAAACAGGCACATTTCATACCTGTCCGCAGTACTATCACAACAGAGCAGTGTGCACGCTTGTTCCTTTCAGAGATATTTCGCCTACATGGGTTTTCTCGTACTATCCTTTTTGATCGGGATAGTGAGTTTACATCATTGTTCTGGACAGAGCTTATGCGTATATTGGATGTACAGCTTTTTATGGGGTCTGCTTATCATTCTACTTCTGATGGGCAGTCTGAGGTCCTTAACAGGATCCTTGAGGATTATTTGCGCCATTTTGTTACTCCTTCAGGGAAGGATTGGGATCAGCACTTATGTTTGGCAGAGTATAGCTATAACAGCTCTGTTAGTACCAGCACCGACATTGCACCATTTTTATTATCTCATGGTTATGCACCTCTTTTACCTGGTATTCCTCTTCCTCCCGAGGATACACCTGTGACACTGTCTTCATTTCTATCAGGTGCTCGCGAGCTTATTCTCCAGGCCAGTTCCCATTTGCAGCAGGTCCAGCAGCGTTATCAGGCTTCAGTTGATCGTCATCGATGTCATGTTCAGATTCATGTTGGTGATATGGTATATCTACGCCTACGGTTTGCACGTTATCATTTTATTCAGGGCCATGCTTCTACTGAGAAGCTTGCACCACGTTATTATGGGCCTTATTGTATATTGGAGGTTCTTAGTCTAGTTACATATCGTCTTCAGCTTCCTGCTTCCACACGTGCCTGTGATATATTCCATGTCAGTTTATTATGTGCTGCTATTGAGGATGATGCTCCGCGTGATGCTGAGTTTCCTACTGCACCGGGTCTCTTTCCTTTATTACCTGCTGCTATCCTTCAGGTGCGTTTGCATCATAGTCGACGCCGCCGGCAAATTCAGTTCCTAGTCCAGTGGGATGGTCGTCCTGTTGAGGAGGCCACATGGGAGCCTATTGATGTCTTTTATCATACACCGTCACTTGCGGATCAGGCTCGTGCTCTTGCCGCACTTGTTGATTCCTCTACATCAGCTGTTGCTCCAGTTGTTACTACACCAGATGTTGTTCCAGTTGATCCTCCAGGGCTTGCTGTTTCTTGATCCAGTCCTTTATGGGAGTTGGGTCTTATTTTTGTGTCGGGGAGAGTTATGGACTCGGCTCATTACATTCGCCATGTCCATTTACATTTACTTTACTTTATGCATAGGCAGGCTTTGGGCCCTTTTTTATTCATTATTTGATTTGACATTTAGGCTATATGGTTGGCCTTGGGCCCTATTATTGACATTTAGACCATATTATTGGCCTTGGGCCCTATGATTCACTATATTGGTTATTTGGTCATATTACTGAGAGTGGGGGCCTTCTTGGAGGGCGCACTATTTTCCCTCTCAGTTTGGCCCTAGCCACAAGAAGCTTCCTTTTAGGGCTTCCTCTTGGCTATAAGTAGGGATTCTGTGTCATTTGTTACTTGGCTTATGATATGATCTCCTTCTTTAGTCTCTTTAAGCTTTCTCTCTCCTGCTTTCTAGGGTTAAGTCTTGCTTATGTGATGCTTTCATAGACTAAATCTAGATCAGTCGTGGCTACGTTCATAACTGTTCCCACCTCCATTTCGATGACTATCCTGCAGCTCAATTCTGGTAGCATATTATATGACTTATTCCAAAGTATCAGCTTGTACTAGATCTAAGACATATTGTATACTTCTATGCAAACCCAAATAGAACTTCCTTTTTTGTTCTTTCTTGGAAATGGAATGCAAAGTCTGAACTTTCAAAAGCAACTCCCAAAATCTCTTAACATACTCAACTACTTTCTCATTTTGCTTTTGCCTAAAGATGTCCCAAGCGGCTAAAGTATCTTTCTTATATTCTTTTTACAAAAAGTGGGCTTTAATTTGTTTTTTAAAGCTATGCTATGTGGATGCAGCTTCATGATTAGATTTCATAGCTACCCACCATAGTGATGCATACTTATCTAAATGTAATGTTGCAAATCGAATCTTGGAATGATTTGAATATCTACTTTTCTCAAAGAAAGTATCAAGATTTCGAATCCAGGCAAGCAAACTCTCTTCATTGCTACTATCTCCATCGAACTTAGAAAACTTAAAAAGTTTATTATCAATCTTAGCAAACCTCCTTTTCCTACATCGAGTAGAGGAAGTTGACTTGGAGGAAACATGAGGTGATGATGACATAGATGAAGAGGAGCTTGAACAGCCTCATGAGGAGCTATCCATCTTTGATTGGAGTTTTTGGAATTCACCTGAAATACACAAACTCAAGGCAAAAAGTACGAATAGACTTGTGATTCAGAGAAATGCCATTCTCCAAAAAGGAAGATAGAAGCTCGCATTAACAAAGTATTATCTCTAAAATAGAAAGCAAGTTGGAGATCCAATTCTCGAGGATCCCCCAAATGGAGTGTATTAGCTCTAATATCAAAGAGATCTTGTAAGAAGAAGGAAATTCGAGCGGAAGGGAAATCTATTCAAAAATAAACATACAAAGTCTTGTGTATTGGCATTTGTTTCAAGAATGAATACACAAGGCCCTCACATCAATTTCACAAAAAAAAAAAAAAAAGATAATAGACCTTAGCTCTGATACCAATCTGTGAACTTGAAGTGAAGGTCTACTAATTTCTAAAGTCCTGACTTTAAATGTTGTGACTTAAAAAGAACAAATCAACAAAACATTGTTGAATAGAACTGAAAAGAACTCAAAGCTTAGTGTAGAAATTCAACATTCAATCACAAAAACATTCATTCAGGAGACTTGGTGAGGGGTCAAGATGGGGACCCCCCCCCCCCGGAAGGATTTTCTTTCAAATTATGCAAGATCAAATGGCCCAAGGCCAAATACATATACAGTGGTTTTGGGAAGATGGATTCTTAGATCTTTACATCAACCCGATGTTAACAAATTTTGGATCTTAAAGAATCTTATACCAAGAAAAGTGGTTTCTTATGACATGCAAAAGCTTACTGATCAAGAAAAAAGCATGCATAGGCATTCGACATTAGATGGCATGACATGCATGAATCAAATCTAACATGCAAGCTTTAATTCCATCATGCAAAGTCATTAGGTTAGGGATGGTATGACATGCAAGGTCTAATTCCAACATGCAAGCTTCAAATCATACATGCAACTCCCAAATCAGACATGCACGACCATTAAGCTATGGATGGTGTGACATGCAAAGCCATCAAGTTATGAATGTTGTGACATGCATGGCCTCCAGTCTTAAGGATGGTGTGAAAGGTTTAGAGAGAGAGAGAGAGAGAGAGTGGGTGTGTGTGTAAGTGGTTCCAAAAATGGTTCCAATCCAAGCTTGATAGATCCTCCTCAAGCCATAGCTCCAAGCTTTCTTCTAAGCACCTACACACATAGAAGCAAGAGCAAGAGGCAAAACAAAAAAGAATGGGAGATGAATAATGAGGGAGAGGGACAAGTTAGTCCTTTTATAGGGGATGTGTGGCCTTGAGGGAGTGGCTGAGGTGAGGTGTCCAAAATAAGTGTGAGAGGTGTAAGGGAGACTCTAGGAGAAGTAAAGTGAGAGGGTGAGGTGTATAGGTATGAGAGGGTGTTTATCAATTAGTTAGAGCAAAAGGGGAGGAGTAGGAGGGCGCATTTTCTTAGGTGTCTTATGGCTTACAAGCCATGTGAAAAAGTAGGTAAGTTACATATCGATAAGGATGGAAGGTAGGTAGCTTAACATTTAATGTTAGCCACTTTCAAGTTGAATATTTTTTGGTTTACAACACTGGGATTCACCCAAGTGTTTTTCATGACATGGAAAAGGCTTTGTATATGTCCATCTTACCTTGTATAATTTTCATCAATTCCTAGGTGTAATAGATCCTAACACCAAAGTAGGGCAAACACTAACTGATCCACCCAACCTTGCCTACTCCCTGATATAGAGTAAGCCCCTCCTAGCCCAGTGTGAGGACTGGTAGCATGCTACTACCAAGTGTCGGCCACGTGGCACTGACGTGGCCGACTGCACGTCGGGACCCAACTGGGGGCCCTATCCTGCTGACAGGGTCCCTAGGCTGTGTTAGGCCCGCCATGGCTATGGACCGTGCTGGGGCACACTACTCACACTGTCTTGCCCTGTTGGTCATGTACACTGGACACGACCCTGACTGTGGTATCTGACTTATCTGTGTTCTCTAGGGTTCGGCACTGGTTATGAGCTCGTAACACTAGGCCCTTTTTTCTAGGGGTTGCCCATCCCTAATCATAGTGGAGTGTGACACAAAGGGTGATCAGTCCTTTGGTTTTTTCTCTCAATCTTTATAGACTCGATTGAGCCTTCTAAATAAACTCGATTGAGCCTTCTTTAGGTACCGTCTTTAAGATTTAAGAAGCTTCTTTAGATTCATTTTTCAGGTACTCTTCTTAGTACCTGCACATACCCTTAAGAAAAGGTTAGGAGTCATACCATAAAATGGTTCATCATTAGATTCTATTTCTAGAACCTACATATCAAACTGTTAGCATTGATCTACAGTTTCATTTCTTTTCTTCTAGTAATGATACCCGCACTCATATTTCATTAGTTAGAGTAATAAGCTCTAATATTCAAAATAGGTTTCATACAAAAAGAATGGAATACTTGATAGCCTTTAATTCTTGGTCAATTTGGTCTATACAATTTTACACCCCTCCGATGCATTAAGCGTTGTCCTCAATGGACATTTCTCAAATAAACATTTAAAATTTCTGGATATTCTTGGAAGAATTCTTCTTCCATTTAAACATTTTCTCTCTCTCTCTCTCTCTCTCTCTCTCTCTCTCTCTCTCTCTCTCTCTCTCTCTGGCGCTCCAGCGGCTGATGGCGCTCTAGTGATCCAGTCCAGCGCTTGCTCCAGCTTACCTCTAGACATAGCGACTTCTCTCCAATGGCTTCTAGCTGCAGTGATCTCGCCTCCAGCCAACGGACTTCAATGGATCAGTGCGATGGCTAGCCTGCCTCCAGCAAAAACAACAGTCCCAACGGACCTTCTTCTCTCTGGAGGGTGCGATCTGTGCTGGCTGGTCCATTTATCATGATCCATTGCTGGCTGCTAATTCAGGCTTTTCCGATCGTTGGCCAGAAAATGGCCAAGAACAAAAAAGTAGCTAGCAAGGGGAGCTCCACTCCCTGCTCACTTGCAGAATCGCAAGCATCGCACCATCTTCGTCAAAGCCTTCTACATCCACATCTCCAGTTACACCTGCTCCAGTGTCTCAATCTTATCTGCCTTATGCCATTCTTCTATCTCCTTCTTTGTCTCATATTGAGCCCAATATTGTTCTTCCCTTAACTCCCTATCAGGAATCGATTCCATCTACTCCAAGGCATGATCTGACTCATTTGATCCCTCTAGTGTGTGAAGACACCAACAAGTTATACAACATAGAGGAATATCAGGAGACGATGATCACTGCCTAGCAAAATACGATCCAGCAGTTGCTTTCACATGTGCAGCGACTCAAATCTTCTATAGCAGAAGTTAAGAAAGAGGTCATGGAGGCTAAAGAAAGAATGCCAGCACCAACACCAACTGAAACTATTCACGGAAGTGAGAAAGAAATGAGATTTGCCCCTTTCCTTCCGCTTCCTAGCCTCCTCGGATTCTTCCTCTTGATCACTCATATGATCATCCTGAGACTCCCCAATATATGGATGTGGGTCATCAAGTATTGGCACAAATTCACTTGTACCATCCTCCATCTCAAGTTCCTCTATAGGAGGCGTTTGATCTTCTTCAAAGATCACATCTCGACTTCTGATCCTCTTCTTGCTAGTAAGATTGTAAAGTCGGTAAGCTTTGCTTTCTTCACTGTATCCCAAGAAAATACACTTTGATGATTTTGCATCCAGCTTCTTCTTGTTATCCTTGGGAATATAGGCATAGGCCGTACAACCAAACACTCGCAAAGCACCCACCTTGGGCTTAATGCCGCTAAATGCCTCTTATGGAGTCTTGCCTTCCACAGATTTTGTTGGACTTCTATTCAACAAAAACACTGCCGTGTTCATTGCCTCGCCCCAAAAAGAGTTGGGCAACCCCTTTGCCTTGAGCATGCACCTTGCACACTCCACAATAGTTCGGTTCTTTCTTTCTGCTACGCCGTTTTGCTGAGGGGTATGAGGAGCTGTAAGCTGCTTTTGATCCCATTGGCCTTGCAGAATTTCACAAATTCTGTCTTAATGAACTCTCCACCACCATCTAACCTGAGCATCTTTATCTTCTTTCCTGAATGTTCTTCTACCAAAGCTTTGAAATGCAGGAAGTACTTGAATGCTTCAGATTTTAACTTCAAGAAATAAATCCAAATCTTGTGTGAGAAGTCATCAACAAAGGTCATAAAGTAATATGCCCCCCCTGCAGATTTTGTTTGGGTTGGCCCCCACAAATCTGAATGTACCTTCAAGTATGCCTGCTGCCCTGGTGGTGCTCTCCTTGGGAAACTTATGTCTTTGTTGTTTTCCCATAGCGCAAGCCTCGCAAACTGAAGAGCTTGGCTTAACAACTGGAAGCCCCTCCACCATATGATGTTGGTTCAACACCTGCATGCTTTGGTAGCCAAGATGTCCATACCTCTCATGCCACAACCTATCCACATCACTTCCTTTTGTTGTATAAGCATGCTGACTAGGGATAGAAGTGTATAACCTGTATAGATTATCTTCCTGCAATCTTTGGCCACAACCTTCATATTATCACTCAGTCCAACACAAGACAAGAAGTAACATCAAATTCTACTTTCATATTTTCTTGAGTGATAGCTCCTACTGAAAGAAGATTTTTAGCAAGTCCTGGTACATATAAGACATTCTTAATGACTTTGACTTCTCCTGATGGAAGCTTTACAGGTACTGTGCCCTTTCCCTTGACCTTGTGTGTTGAGTTGTCACCTAGGCACACCTCTTGTCCATCACAAAACCCCACAAAGGTATCAAACCAATCCCTATGAGGGGTCATGTGCTTTGAAGCACCCGAGTCAATGTACCAACCACCTGTTGTAGCTTGTGAGGCCAATGCAACAAAGAATAACTCAGCTTGCCTTATGTCACTCTGCTCCTCTCTTGCAACACTCTCAACAACATTTCCTCCCTGCTTCTTTGTGCCCTTCTTTTGCTCTGCAAGCTTCTTCCTGCACTCAAAAGCAAAGTGTCCATATTTACCACAGTAATTGCAATTCCCCTTCCGTCGAGGTGTGGAAGAAGTATTCGAGGAGGATTGTGCTTCTGACATCTGCAAGTTCTCCAATCCTTGCTCCTTTGCTCTTGCCTTTATCTTTCTTCTTATCCTTGGCTGGATTTTGCTTCTTATTAGAAGCAAAGGCATGTTCCTGGAAATCTTCCCTCTTAGAGAGATTAACTCTCCTCATCTCCTCTTGTAACAAGAGACCATAGACTTCTTCATAGGTAGGGATCTTCTCTCTCACTGATATCATCATCACAAACTTCTGATAAGCATATGACAAGCTATTCAGAACTATTGGCACCAAGTCTGTGTCAGCAATAGACTCTCCAAGTATAGAAAGCTGATATCTAATATCCTGAATCTTAGTAAGATGATCAGTAACTGTCTCCCTTGTCTCTATTCTGAGAGTATACAACTTGTTCTTCAAGTAGAGAAAGCTGGTTGTACTTGCTGTCTCATACAATGCACAAAGAATGTGCCATGCATCCACAGGCCCTTTGGCTGACCTGATTAGAGGAATCACATTATATGTAATAATCCTAACACCACAGTAGGGCAAACACTTACTGATCCACCCAACCTTGCCTACTCCTTGGTATAGAGTAAGCCCCTCCTAGCCCAGTGTGAGGACTGGTAGCATGCTATTGCCAAGCGTCGGCCACGTGACACTGACGTGGCCGACTGCACGTCGGGTCCCAACTGGGGGCCCTATCCTGCTGACAGGGTCCCTAGGCTGTGTTAGGCCCGCCATGGCTATGGACCGTGCTGGGGCACACTACTCACACTGTCTTGCCCTGTTGGTCATGTACGCTGGACACGACTCTGACTGTGGTATCTGACTTATCTGTGTTCCCTAGGGTTCGGCACTAGTTACGAGCTCGTAACACTCCCTCCCCCTTAAGAACTGTCTTGGTCCTCTAAGACAAAGTCTGGAAAAATCTTGCGAAGGACGCTGCCTCCTTTCCAAGTGGCATTCTCAACAGACTAATCATTCCACTTAACTAGATATTCTCGGTATAGAGTATGACGAGTCTGCGTCTCTCTACTATCAAGAATCTCCTCTGGTTCATGTGGAGGTTGTTGAGGATCCAATGGGAGAACTAGAACAGTGTCCCCTACCAGATTGTCTGGTCTGGTTAAGGCTTTTCATAACTGACTTATATGAAAGATTGGAAAAACCTTACTGATGTGTGGGAGTTCCAGTTCATAGGTGACCTCGCCTAGTCTCCTATTGATGGTAAAGGGACCACAATACCTTGGAGACAACTTAGCACACACTCCTGATTTGAGGGTTTTAGAGTCAACTGGGACTCTCAAGTAGACTTTCTCACCAGTGGAGAACTGCACATCCCGTCTGTGTGGATCTGCATAATGCCTGGCTCGATCCTGGGACTGCCTAATGCTACGCTTAGCATGTTCTATCATCTGGTTTAGGTCCTCTAAAAAGTTTCTGGCTGCTTCAACTTTTTCTTGTTTAAACCCTACAACTGTGGGTGAGCGTGGCTGAAAACCGTACATCAGCATAAATGGGCTGTATCCCGTAGCTGAATGTTTGGTACTGTTATAAGCAAACTCTAATATCGAGAGATACTCCTCCCAATAAGTCTGCTTCTTGCTGACGTATGCACGAAGCATATCCTCCAGCACTTGATTTACCCTCTCTGTTTGACCGTCCGTCTGTGGATGGTCGGTGGTACTCATATTAAGTTTAGTATGGAGATGATGGAATACTGCCCTCCAAAAATTTCTAGTAAACTTACTGTCTCGGTCGCTGACTATGCCGGAAGGTAGACCATACAACTTAAATAGCCCATCTACAAACAACCTCGCTAACTCTAGAGCTCTAACGGTTGTTTTGGTCGGAAATGAGCCATTTTGGTCAGACGGTCAACTGTGACCCATATAGCGTCATTACCCTTTTGGGTTTTAGGCAGGCCTACTATAAAGTCCATGGAGATACTCTCCCATTTACCAGCTGATATTTCTAAGGGATGCAACAACCCTCCTGCCTTTAAACGCTCTGCTTTATTTACTTAACATTTCTGGCAACTGGTTACATACTGGTGGACATCCTTTTTTATACTGGGCCAGAAAAATTGCCTACGAAGAAGCTCATAGGTCTTCTGTATGCCTGGGTGTCCCGCACTAGGATTGTCATGACATTCATATAGGACCTGTTGCCTATAATCCTCTGAATTGGGGACACATACTCTATCTCCATAAAGCAAGTACTCATCCTGAATGGAATATTGTTTCCATTTGAATCCTTGAGTCAACTGACCCTCAACCACTGGGGTTTGCTTGGGTAATATAGGCTCAAAATCCTCAACGTCATTTGACGACGTATACTCAGACTCATCATCATCCTCAACGGAAGCTGCCGTATTCTTGGATGAACTGGCACCAGCCCCGGGAACTGGTTTTGGAGTCTGTAACTGTCTGTTCTGGACTGAGTTCCAGATAGTAGAGAAGAATGCATCATGCTGGCATTTCCCTCTCAAGGACTCGAGTAACTCATTATGAATCTGAGTAAAACTCAGCTCGTTTATCATAGGCATTCTGCTAAGGGCATCTGCTACTGTATTGAATTTTCCACGTCTATATCTGATAGACATGTCAAACTCTTGCATCAACTCTGCCCAACGAGCTTTCCGACCTCTAAGCTCAGGTTGATTGCAACTCTCACGGTCTGTCAGGACCTCAAAGTTGGCACCATACAAATAATGCCTCCAAGTCTTATGGGCATGGACTATAGAAAAGAGTTCCTTTTCATAGGCACTGTACCTAGTCTGAGCTGGCTCGAGATTTTTACTCTCGAACGCAACTGGTCGTCCACCCTGAGTTAGCACAGCACCTACTGCAAAGTCGTTAGCATCTGTTTCGACCACAAATGGCTGATTGGGGTCGACGACTTTTAAAACTGGTGTTGTAGCTAAGGCTGTTTTGAGAGCATCAAAGCTCTCCTGTTGTGCGGACTCCCAAATGAACTCCTACCAGTGTAATAATCCTAACACCTATTAGGGAGCCAACTCCCTTGGGTCCCAACCCAACTTGAAACTGAACAAAGACTGGGCTTGTTGACTTGACCAGTGACACGTGATTCAGCATGGCTGCCACATGTCGTGTTCTGGGATGTGTGCATGGCTTGGAGACTCCCACCTTGGAGGTATAAAGGGGTAGGAGGTCTCAATTGCCATCCATTCTATGTACCTAGGAGAAGGTGGATGGAGAGCGGTGTGCACAGCCAAGATGTGAGCTAGCTTGAGGCGAGTGATGGCTGAGAGCCTTGGCAGTGGTATGGGACGTTGTCCGGGATGGAGGTCGGATCTTGCTTGTTACCGGTCACCGGCCAGGGGATGCAGGGTGGACCTGGATTGGGTCCTAAGGCGGGGTGGATCGTGTGTCGTTCGGTCTCTTGTGGTTAATCGGCATTTGGAGGTATGCAGTAAAAGAGTGTAACATTTGGTATTAGAGCCACTGTATGTCGTAAGCAGGTACGATCGATCCGAACGGGATGTTTGGTAATTTACTGATCTTTAGTTGGTAAATTATTTTAGTAAACGGAGGAATTGGCTTTACTAATATTCCATTCTTTTTCCTCAAACCTGTTTTTTTTTAAGGAAAAAAAAAAAACAGAACTCTACCCCCCTCCGCGCTGTCAAGGGGCACTGTCCTGCAGCGGACAAGTGGCAGCAGGTGGGAGACAGGGGCGCCACAACCTCCTGCGGCGGCGGACAGCGATTCCGCGAGGGGCTGCGGTGGCGAACGGGACCCACAGGGCGGCGGCAGCCCACAGCTGCCAGCGGCAGTTTGTGGAGTGATGTGGCGGGTCCCGCAGGGGGGGTGAGGTGGCCGCTAGCTGGCAGGGTAAAGCTAGCAAGTGGCCCAAGCAACCCAAAACAACCTGTCATAGGTCTGTGGGCAGGCATAGGTATACAACCTGTCATAGGTCTGTGGGCAGGCATAGGTGGCAAGAAAGTGCCAAGTGGCAGGATGGTATCAAGCATGTGTAGGGAGGCATGCCCTCCCTTGTGCTGTGTTTTCATGAGGAGAGAGTGTGGAGGTGGTGGCACATCTCTTTCTTGGCTGCGTTCTAATCTTTGTGGCAGCCATGGACAATACCACTTTGATTGAAGAATGGCCAACAAGCTTGAGTTGTGTTTACCTTCTTTGAGTTGAGTTGTGTTCTTTTTCAACTCTCATCACCTTTCTTAGTTCACCTCTCTTGCTCCTGAATTATGGATCCTAATCCTACCACTCAGCCTATGTCTCTTAAACCCAAGGCTGCGCTCCTTACTCTTGCAGGTATATGTCTATGCTCTATCGTTTGCTTTCGTATTAGTTTAAGACATTCGGTTTAATGCCCTCACTGTTGCTTCGGCTATTCTCACGAATGATTGACTTGTGCAGGTCAATCCCAATGAGTGCCTGGTTGTAGCGGCCGATCGTGAGGCAAAGCCAGAGGTTGATCCAGACGATGCCGCTCGGCGTGCTCTGCGGGGTGATCCTAAGGATGATGCTGACACCGAGGCTCTGATGATGAGCCCACATATGATTCAGACGAGACGGTCGACCTTGCAAGGGATGGTCCACGTGCCCCACCCAATACTCCCGCTTCACGCCCCCTTTCAGATGATGGCTGGTCAGAGTTTGCGAGGGAGACAGAGGCTGCCGCCCAGAGACAGATTGCGCAGAGACGACTCAGAGCATCAGAGGCAGTCGGTTCTTCTCAGAGACCCCCTCGTGGCAGAGGTAGAACCCCAGGCAGGAGTGTACCACAGAGGGTTACTTCCGGCAGACCCAAAGGCAGGCCAGCCAAGAGGGGACGCACCGATGATTTTTCTAGTCGTCTCTTGGCAGGCGTTGGCCCAGACTTGGAGGAGTCCTAGATGCCTCCAGACTCCCAGCCAGACTTTGTATTTGACACCCCTGAAGATGCATCTGGCACGCAGAGGGATGATTATTTTAGCACAGACTTGTAGATATTGATACACACAGACTATCATGTATACTGGCATCAGATGAGATGTATATATTTTTTTACAGTTTATTCGTGTCATGGCTAATTTATCATGGTTGCTTACAAATGGTTAGCTCTGTGAAATTTGAATGGTTAGTTAGAAATGGTTTGCTCCGTGCAAGATGAGAGAGATAGAGAAAGAGAGACCAGCACATCTGCATATCTCTCATAACATCTGCATCATGTTCAACCATTCAACATAACACGCTAAACCCGACACCCTACCAAATGGCACAATTAACATAACACCCTAACCCCTAAACCCTAACAAATCATCATAAGCCCACAACCCCACAGCCATAACCATCAAAACAAGCCACAGCCATAAACATCATCAACCCCACATCCTCATTGTGTCGTAGGCATTGCACCACAGGTATGTGCAGATTCAACATCAAAGCAGCACTGTGTAGCATTCACTTAAACTTGTGTAGAATGCATTAATGGTCCAGGAATACAGTCCACAGGTTCATGGTCCCGATATGAACCCAAGGGATCGAGCCTGGCTCAATTCAGGTATCGTTCGGTAAAATGGCCCTTCGACGGGAGAGAAACGCAATTAGGTCAAGTGAAATGGACTAGTTTTGCAGCTTTTCGTCCGACAGCCCAATTTCTCCCAACGGGATCCGTTTTAGGTGCCGTCTGTTTTGGCCATTGGACAACCTCGATAGGAACCTGTGGGAACAGACAGGACGAGGAACGGACAGACGGCCGGCCCAAAACGTCCGTCTGAAGTTTGATGTTAAACGGGGCTTCAGGGACACTTTGTCCGGTCTGGACCTGAAAATTGGGAGATGTTTCGGAGCCCCCGTGTCGGTACTGTGCCATAAGTAATTAGTAAGCTGTTGAAGTTCATCTGGGGAGAAACCGATCTCGTCAACTGAGACATAGTAGTGTGTAGGTCTTGTGGTCCCCACAGCCATAACCATCAAAACAAGCCACAGCCATAATCATCATAACCACAGCCATAAACATCATCAACCCCACATCCTCATTGTGTTGTAGGCATTGCACCACAGAGCAACGTTAATTTCCTCTCCCAAAACGCGTACTATATTAATCGACTCTGATACATACATATAGTCAAGTGACATCTGTGTGCCAAAAACCAAAAAGGTTCAATCCTACCATACTGTCTACGCTCTACCTCAAGGTGACCCTGCTCAGGCCAAGAAAGTACTTTACTCCCTTAACAAAATGGGTAGTTTACATTGTCAGTTGGTGTCCCGTTTACGGAACACCAACAAAAACCCTAAACCTATCTCATCACATAGGCCATGGTACTATGTAGGTCTTGAACTTCCCTGTGTTGAATGACATTGTGGAGCATAAGTAATTAGTAAGTTGTTGAAGTTCATCCGGGGAGCGCATCGTTTACCTGTATTTATATACTATTATAATATAGATTCGTTTGAGGGAGAGAGATAGCGAGGGCACGAGACAGAGTTTTGGAGACCCAAAAAATATAAATTGTTGCTCTTTCATGTCCGATTCTGTGATATTAGACATGGGAGGCATGGGGGCAGTGGTTAGGTTTTTTGCAATTTTTTTTGGGTACCGTTTTCCTATTTTTTAACAAAAGGGGGCAGGTGGGTGCCAAACACCCTCTGATAATTAATTCCGGTGGGGGGGCAGGGGTCATAAATTGTTTTTATTTCACTTTGGGGATGTGGGACAGTGATAGCAGGGGCCTGTATTTATTTATTTTTTTGAAAAAACAAATTTGAAAAATGGGGGACGCGTCCGGACGCGGACACATCCCTGAGTCGTCCGCGTCCGGACACGGACGCGCGTCTGCGTCCAACCCCCGCTTCCTTAGATCTAGACAAATCATGATTCATGGTAGTCTGTAGATACTAGACTCTATAGAAAATTTCAGATTAATCATTACATGTACGGACTCCCCGGTCTCTCTTAGATTCTTCACAAGCTGTAGGTTGGCATGCACATACACCAACCTCTCCAGTTGCGCAGTAGAAAGTTTGTTCCTCCTCTTCGTATGAATCAGAGAGAACACACTCCAATTTCTCTCTCATGCAACTGCTGCGCAATCTTGTGAGAGGACGCGAATGGCAAGTTTCTGCAACTTGGGAACATCATTCCCATACTTCATCCACCATGAAACAGGGCGCAATTGCCCTTCCCTCAGCATGGCAGCTGCACGACCAAAATCGAGGCGCTCGGTCCTGAACATTAAACATTCATCACCATTCAAATTTCAAAATAGTAAATACTAAATGCTTACAAGTTACTACTATTAAGTTTTGACTACCAGCTAGCTTAAGCCTTAGACTTCATACATATACATACTACATAGATGAATACATACTTGAATACATATTACAATTTACTAATTACATAGTACATACCTGAATAAATTCAAGTCATCCATGACTGCATCCTGATCCCTGGGATCAGGATAGATAGAGGAGACGTAGAAATGCCATCCTCGCCTGATCATGGAATTGATCTTCCGTCCTCCATAGTGGATGAAGCAAGCAAGCCACGACATGCAGAGGTTGATGGAACCACTGCCATCTGCCTAGATATAGGCCCCTTACTTCTTCCAGCCTGCAAACTTAAAACAATCAAGAGTGAAGTTTGAGCATTCAAGTCTCAAGAACTATTAAGTTTTAACTAAATTCTAATCATGAATGTCAATGAAGATTCAAGAATCAACTTTGAAACTTTCAACATACTAATATACCTGTCAGGAGCCATGGTGGCGCAACTCTGAAGCTGCTCTCCCAGCTTATCCATAAACTCATAAAAAAGGCCTAAAGTGGAACCCTCTCTATCAGTAAGGCGAAGCACACTATAGATAGGCTGCATGGATATGACAATGGAGCGTGCATCATCCCAAAATGAAGTCCCCATCACGATCGCCTCAAATCTCCTGGCCCTGGCCTCTCGTGATCGGCCCCCACTCTGCCCAATGGGGTGAAACCACTGTCATCCTCAGGCTTCCATGCACTTTTATGAGCCGCTCCAAAACAATGAACATATAGGCAAACCTAGGATGAAAATCATGAAATAAGATTGGTACTTGGTCATAGCCTCTAGGCAGCAAGCAAGCTATACTATATAGCGAAATTCGAATTCTATGAGCACTGAAACTTGAAGCTAAAACAACATTGCAATTTTCAAATCAAAAAATTGGAAACAGGTTGTCAGGTTGGAAGTTGGAACTTGGTTACCTAGTAACAGGCCTCAAGAGATCCAAGGTGGAATAGGACCTGAAGATGCTCAAGACCCTTTGTCTCTTGGTGACAAATCTCACCAAGAATCGTGCCATGTCTACAACCTCCTTGACCCAGGGTAATCTCCCAATGTCTTCAACTAGGAGGTCAAGACAATGTGCAACACATGGACTCCAAAAAATCCAAGGGTACTTCTCATTCACCATCTTCCCCATGGCAACACAATTGGACGCGTTGTCCGTGACAACCTGCATTGGAATTCCGACAAAGGTCGAATCATAACTCATGAACATTCACCATTGAGCATTCTGGAAGCAAATGCAAATGCAAATTGCAAATGTAAATGGCAAGTGCAAATTGCAACGTTCAAAACAATAATCACGATTCACAAAATGCAAGTTGTAACTTGTAACTTACTAAGTTCTAACTTCAAAGCTGAGAGCTCAATGTCGAAAGTTGAAACTTGAAAGTGGCAAGTGCATACCTGGACAACATTCTCTTTCCGACCTCCTCAATGGCCTGTGAGATGTACTCAAACAATCTCCTGCCATCCAATGCCATGCCTGGCTCCGACGTATCAATGGATCTCAAAAACATGTTGCCCATGCAAGAAGACACCAATATATTCACAAGATGGCGCCTCCTTGCATCGGTCCAACCATCTGATATTATAATGCATCCAAACTTAAAACATTCGACAACACTTTCAACTAACTAAGTTGCAAATTTGGAGATTGAAAGTTCAAAGTTAGAAACTTGAAAGTACTAATTTCTAAAGTAGTAAGTGGCAAGTGCAAAGGTTTTGAAGATGTAAGTACTAAGGTTACCGGTATACCTCGCCCATGACGTCCTAATGGGCTGTAGGTCAGCATCCACGGACTGTCGCTCAGCATGTAGCTCTCTCGTCCTCAACTGCTCCATGGTCGGGCCCTCCCACTCAACACCGATACGAGATACTGCTCGCATCATATCCCTCCATGCAAGGGTCTGTGCCACATGAAAAGGGAGGTCACACAAGTAAAAGCACCTCCTAACAGCAATAGCAGCTGCCACAAAAACATCCCTGCCTCTCACATGTCCTCGACCCCGTCCCCTAACAGTGCTACCAATAGCACTACTGCCTGCCCCACCAACTGGCACTGCAGGAGTCTCTCCAGAAGAAGAAGGTGGAATGGATGCTGCAGCAGAGCTAGTGCCGACTACAAGTGCCGGCTGCGATGGGGAATCTCGGCGCTCTACCGCACCTGTAACAACATTGGTGTTACTAGTTAGGCTTTAGGTAATAAATTATAGTCAGTGAGAGAGCTCAGAGAACAGTCACTAATTACTCATTAGTGATCAAAGTTTAAAGTTATAGACTGAACTTTTAAGTTTTAGCTTTAGATCAAATTTCAATCAATGTCATTGATCAAACAAGATTCAAGAATCACCTGTGCCTGAAGTAGTAGCAGGAGAGTCATCCCTGATCCCGGCAATCCTCAGTGACTCTGGGGCCTGAGTGCAAACGGCGATCTCGTATCCTCGAAGACGTAAAAGATGCGCCCTGATTCGAACGGGGCCACCTCCATAAGTGTTCCCGCAATACTTGCAAGTCGTGCCTGATGTGCCATAACCTGAATTAAGGGTGATGTGATTCCATAAGGGATCCCGCTGTTTGGGCATTGCTAATAGCTATCTAGTGTCAACAAAACAACAAGTATTAAATTCAGACTTCAAATTAAAAACTAATCCTAATTTCTAAAACTGTAAACCTAAGCTCTAAGTTCTAACCTCACTCTAGCTCAAGAGTCAAGCCTCACACACACACACACACTCTCCCTCTCTTTCTAGATTCTCACACACACTGTAGTCTGTGACACACACACATTATCTCCCCCTCTCCTCTCTCACACATAGTGCACACACACACACACGCACACTCTCCCTCTCTTTCAAAATTCACACACGTCACACTCTCTCGAGTCCCTATCCTCTCTCTCTCTCTCTCTCTCTCTCTCTCTCTCTCTCTCTCTCTCTCTCTCTCTCTCTCTCTCACACACACACACACACCACACACACACAAACACAGTTTAACACACCACCACACACACAAACACACCACCACACCCAAAGTTCACACACACACACGCCACGACTCACACACTCCCTCTACTTCACACACACACACACACAAACACACAAACACTCCCTCTCTTTCACACACACACACACACACACACATCAATATCTCTCTCTCAACACAATCACAAGTTACAACACATTTCACAACACAACACACAACCCACTCTCTCTCTCTCTCTCTCTCTCTCTCTCTCTCTCTCTCTCTCTCTCTCTCTCTCTCTCTCTCTCTCGGGCTTCTATATCGTGCCAAAAAGTGAAAACAGACACCCCTCGGGCCCGCGCTGTATCGCAAAAAAATTTGCGTTTTTTCAACAGTCGTTTCGAACAATGAAATGTCGTTTCGAAACGGGGTCGTTTCGTACATCCTATTTCGAACGCGTTTCAGCGTTCGAAACGTGTTTCGAGGAAACACTATGGGGAACCGACCCCTAAATCGGTACTTACAAAAGTTTCAAGAGGTTTATTCTCGTTTTGCAACCAGGATAGACCCTCTACTTGTGAAATTGCATTTTATTCTTGGTTTACCGAGAGACTATCAGCTAGAGGTTAGGAGGAACCAGAATCTTACCCTCGATGATGCAGTTCGCTTTGCCAGAATATACAATGATACTCGTATAGTGGCCAAGGTGTCTTACTCAATGTAAAGGGTAAGAAGCCTTTCTTTCCAAAGAAAGGGAAGGATAAGGCGAGGGAAGCTCCTTTTGGTTCTAGTAAATCGAAGAAAAGATCTACTATGGATCAGAAAACCTTTATGAAAGCAAGAAGCAACAATCTATGCTTCAACTACATGGAACCAGGTCATGTTGCGAAGAAATGTCCGAAGATAAGGAAGGCTAAGACGCCAGGTAACTCTAGCATATCTTGTATTGATCTTTCCTTTGCTGGTAATTCTATGCGTGAGCATTGTTGTTTTAATACAGTTGTTTTTGGTCCTCACGACCTCTTTCGGATAAAGGGGGTTGTTGGTAGCCAAGCTGTAAAAGTTTTATTTGATGATGGTTCCACGCACACTTTTATTAACTCTAGTATGTTGCAGAAGCTAAAGGTGGAAACAAGTTTTAAGAGATCTTGGAGCTTCTCTTTTGAGAGCTTTCTTGATGGGAATGGTGGTTCATGTGCCTACAATCACATGAGAGCTTAGATCATGCTCTACCAACAGGCCCTATCTTGTGAATGATCATTAATCATGAATAATGATACTTTACTTTGCCTATTTTGGTGAAGTTTTGCTATCTTTATTTATCTTCTTGATTTTTGACCAGTTTTCTTGATTTCTTGTATTTTCATTGTAATTTGATGTTTATGAATGGATTAGATCTTTTAATGGTAAGGTTGGCACATGACACGTAAAGTCTCTGTTGTCACATTATTAGTAATGACAACTGCCCCTTCCATGAATTCTCTTGAAATTTTTCCACATCTGATTCTGATACTTTGGTCAAAACAACAAAGTCCTACCCCACTTAGTGTTGTTCTCTATTGCAATACTATGCATTATTTTCCTATTCAAAGACGACATCAAAGATCATTCTATTTTCCATTTATTGTACTTCTGAAAGTTCTAAATATGTCCTGGTTTGGATATAGATCTGAAACCTATGGTAGGTAAAATCATACTCTAGAGGGTGAGTAATTTTATTGACAGAAAGCACCATGAAGAAAAATATATTGCTCTGCACAAAGTAACAGCTAAATCCAATTGGCTACGCATGAAAAATGTAAAGCACATGTTTTAAGTTTAAGATATCGCAATCATGCATCAGCAAGGTAGCTTTTAGATTCTCTTAATATCTTGACTTGAAGCATCAGATCACATAATCTTGGAAATTCAAAGACAGACCACCTCTATTAAAGTTGGAGCAAAAGCAGTAGCCTTTGCTGTCAAATCACCAGTTTGCATAGTTCCTGCGAAATTCTCTGCTGAGTTCTCTAACCTGGAAACAAAAATATGATCATAAAAATTAAAAACACGTCAATATACACTTCAACAATACATGAAAACCATGACCTTGAGTATCACAACAAAGTAGCTGATGAAATACAACTTTCTTGCATAGGGCCCTAGTACTTCTGAGCGAAACTGACGCTTCCTTTCCAAGCAGTTCCAAGAGCCTGCCAAGCTCCAGATGCTAGACTTTCGACTGAATTGTCCAATATTTTCAATCCCTGCATTTTACAAAAATGGATTGTACCAACTATCAGTTCGGACGAGTTAACAGCAGGCAAAGAATAGTATTATCATTTCATCACGGACTTGTCATGTTCTTCTCAAAAAGGATAACCACATGTTTTAATCTCTTATACTATCTAGGCCATAAATTTCTTACATTCATTCGTGATCATAGTAGTGAGCATGGTGACAAAGAGACAACATGCTTTATAATAAGTGAAATGGTGTAGACTTCATGGTGCACATTGATCACTCCTACACCTAGAGCAAAGAAGAGATAACACTCATGCAACATTGTTAAAGGTTTAGAAGCTTAATAATGAACACATACATGCCCAAGAAAGGAATCTTTGCTGGCATCTTCAAAAATTTTAAGCGTAGCTTCACGCATTTTCTCGTCTAGATTTGTAGCATTCTTTGCTGCATCCAATGAAACTGGCACCTCTCCTGTAGCAACACTAGGTGCATCGTTGGCTTCTTGTGTGGGTCCCTCACTATTAGAATTTTCTTCCGAACCAGGTGATTCTGTAACACCTCTGGCAGCTCCTTTGGCAGCTTCCATTGCCTGCAACCAAATAGCTCATGAAGTTGCAGATTTTATTTGCATCAAAACTCCAATATTACGAAAGTTGCCTAAGGGGTAAAATCTAGATGCAACTACAGTTCATTTGGCCATTTATCATCGACCCATGGACCTAAATGAGGTCAGGAAGGTAACAATGAGCCCTGCAAAGACGTTATAAAAAACATCATAGAAATCTAAAGTCAGAATACTCGTCAGCTCAGACTTCCTTTACCCCCTTCGTGTTTCCAAGTTCCAACATGACCAGGAAGGATACATTAAGAAATATTACATAGCAAGTCGTATCCCAGCCTTCCAACCAATTTTGTATACTTGCAAGTTGCAAACGAAAAAAAGAACAACTATAACCATGGCTGTTCCTTCTGATCTCATAGTAGATAATTTGGTTGTTAAAAAATAGCTTACACATATTTTCCCAACAAAATGTTCATCTCATAGTTGAGACTAAATTATCCCAATATGTTAGGTTACCCTCCGAGAAAAATTGATCCAGATGTTACTTTCCAGGAGATCTGTTCCATCCTCCATGTACTACATGTTTCTTGATACACTATAAACAAAAAAGCACCTCTTTGCAACAACTTGCACGAGCGATCCTTTAACATCAAATTCACTTTACTGCTTGCATTTTTAAACCCGGATCCTCTTTCCAAAGATTAAGTTTTTTGAGATTTGTGTAAAACAAGACGTTCAAGCTTTCTGAAGTGGCTACCGCAAACTTCCTTGGCTCCATGCTACGCAAATTCTTAAGGTCACTTGATCTAACATGTGCTGATCTTTTGTTTTAAGTAATGGCACATCAGATTCAAATTATTCGGAATAGGCAAAAAATGCCGACATATCCCTCCACAATGAGCTAGCATATATATTCTATCCTTTCAATGTAAAAGACTTGAATGCATACGCTCAATAATTCCATAACTTTCAACCAAAAGTCACTTGATTATCTTACATTTCTAGAAATTCTTTGGCAACCAAGCTGAGGAAAGAAACTATTAATGTTCTTCATAATCTATGACCATCCCACTGTTATGGGCACACATATTTCATACATATATCTCCATACATTGAGACTCACAAATATATTTAGCACCAATTAACTACTATCGGGCCTAATAATTAAGTTAGTTGTATATACTCTTTACATGACTTTGAATGGGGCACACTCATTTTGGAGGGAATATTTGAATTCATTGGCTCTTATTTTGGTAATTTTAGCATAAGCCCTAGCTTCGAATCAGTACAAATAGGACCTAAAGGCTCTCTTTTTCAATTGATGTCAATATTCGAGATGTGATTTGTAATATGGTACCAAACACTTTCCTGGCAACCGAGTTGGGTGCCAATTTTCATCGTTTTTAGTCTTGTTTGCTTTGGGGAGAAAACCCTGAATTTTGTTTCTTGGCTCTACTTCTCTCTACAATAGTCAAGTCTACATTTTGTATGGGTCATTGAATTCTGTGCATCCAATCGCTCAAGGATATGCTACTTTTATGAGACCGTCTTGTGAGAACCCTAATTACACAAACGTTAATTCTTCATCTTTGGTCGAAGTCATCTCTTTGATATTTTTTGACAACAATGAGAACAATGTCCATAGATAACTCTTCCAATCCAAAAGAATCAAAACGTTGTGTCTGTATGCACAAAACGATTTTCTTTTAACAACTACAAAATAGTTATTAGGAGTTTGTGTTTTTTTTTTTCTGCACGTTTTTTGTATTTTGAACCCAAAATAGGATATGGACATCAATTTTAGGCACTTCACTTTATCAATGGCTTCTATTGCTTTTGTATTATGTGCCTTCTAGCGTCTCATTGCAAGCTAGTTCTTTCATGGTTTAGGGTTTAGGGGGGTATCATCCATGTCTCCGTAGCTAGTGCAAGCATTGGCTAGTATGGGATCTCCAATTGTTTTGCACTCATGATACACCTAGAGCTCTAGTCATAGGAGGATATTGTGCTATACCCTGACGTTGATATCTATGAATGACGTCCTCATGATCTGACTCTAACATCTGCCCACCATCTTCTCCTATAAAAAAAAGTTTGTAATTTAAGGCCGTGGGTATTGATGCTCAAACTGCAAATGTTGGCACAAATCTTCCCATAGTAAGGAAATCTCTCGTAGCACAAGGGGAACACATCTAGGATCTCCATAGGCGATGAGAGAACATAAAGTGCGTGGGTCTCTAAAAAGACAGTGATATCTCCCACGAATCTCATAGTAAGCAAAACATCTGAAAATGAAATGCTCCTTAGACTCAATGTCCCTAAAGGAACATATTTGACATATCATATCCTCACGAGGGATACCCTGGAAGCATCATGTCTTGATAGCAAGCTACTGTGAGGAAACTTTTGGTATCAGAGCTCAAGGTAAAACACGTTCTAGAGAGAGAGAGCCTCGTTCCAAAGAGAGAGAGAGAGAGAGAGAGAGAGAGAGAGAGAGAGTCTTGTTTTAAAGAGATAAAGTGAGAAAAAACACTATTTTCCTCTTCTTTCTTGGGGGATTTTTGGAGGGAAGAGTTGTAGATCCACTACTAGTACTAAGCCGCTGCCCTACAGGCCTTCAGCCACAAAATAACTGAAAAATCTTTGATTTGGGCCAAAAATCCATATTTTAAGCTTTTTTTTACCTTTCGGAATTGCAGCCTCATAACTTCTTCATTTTTACTACGTTTTGACTGAAATTTTGTGTGAGAGATCTTGAGAGGAGGCCGACCTACTATAGTAGCACCTTCAGTTTGGTTGTAATTCAGATTTTGCGGAAATCACATCCGATTGGAGGCTACTTTTCACCTATTCGAGCCAAAAATTTCAAGTTTTTGCTGAAGGCCATCAATCTGCAAGCCACGTGATCCAAAGCCAGCTAGAACCTGCATTTCTAATGCTTCCATAAGCTAAATTTTGGAGAAGTTAAATTTTAATGTATTTTGCTTATTTCCTTCTGCACTTTACAGTTCGTTCTAAGTGTTTCTAGAACCTTTGTTTCTTGCCTTGCATAAACAATCTGTGTATATCGCTAGCATTCTATTTAATTTCTCAAGGAAAAAAAAATGGATTCTCAACATGTTTGCATAAGGTCAGATGGCCACTTTCATCAATAAATCTACTAAACTTTTCAGACACTTTTTATAGGAGAACTTTACTTGCTCACAGCTGAACTTTCATCTATGGCTTTGCCAACGTTGAAATACAAAGAACTTGCTTTACTATTGAGCTTTATTTGACCAAGTTCCAACTTTACTAGTGATGATTGAAGGCTATGTAGTATGTAGTGTGCAGTATGCTCTTCTTGTCAGCAGTCACATCAATATCATTACCCATAGATATTAGAATAAGTGTCTAGACTCTAAATCACAGAATCCAGATTCCAGATGCCTTATGCATCATCCTCTTGCTGATCATTGATTACCAAAAAATATGAAAACATCTTGGGGAAAAAAGGATGTGTGTGTGCCAAAGACTTTAAATGAAACATGTTTCACGAGCATATGTGCCTGACACTTTTGGAGTCGCACTAAATTTATAACATAGAAATGAAAAACTCATCTGCCCATGAAAAAATTGGAGAAACGTGCATCCCCATAAACGACAAGGCCAATAGCAACAATGTTGATGATTGTTCTACACATAGAAGCTAAATCTAGGGTACACACATAAAGGTATGCAATCGTAAGCCTACCCCATCTACAAAGTCTTGGATCATCAACTTCATCGTGCAGCATGTCGGTACGACATCCCTAATCACTTCATCAATGTCAATAGTAGTGTGGCATTTTCTTAATGCCAACCAGGCTTGTGATCTTGGCTTACAAACAGCATGAATGGCAGAAAATTAGTCCAAAAAGATCTGCTAAGTGACAGCAAAGCGTGGGTCCCAAAGATCAAGCAAGATGACATTTAGACCTAGCTGAGTAGTGCAAGGGACATGGATAAATACATAAGCTTTCATACATCTAAATAAAAAAACCAACACAAGTGGACTATGATTTCTAACTTAAATGCTGAATCGTAAGTCTAGATGCCTCAAGCAGGTCTAACTACATTCTTTGTGACAAAAGATATTAAGTTGTAAAACCATTGATGGTTTCTTCAGGCTTTGTCTCATCAGTATGTGGAAAATTTTCTTGATGTAAAATTGCAGGGTTTCACTTCAGAAATTTTTCCTATATATTTGAAACATTATTAGTTAACGCCACTTACACACTTCACTTTTTGAATTTTCGTATCCAGACTTCATGAATTTTTTTTCAAAACAAATTTAGATACCCCTATGTCAGAGTCGTACCCTATATCCCCCCTCCCCAGCGAGTAAGCGGCTCTTTCCATGTGGCCCGTTCACCCGGACGCAGCATGACCATTTCCTGGCTAAACAGGTTCACCCATTCTCTCCAGCACCTGATTTCTGAGTTTTAAGCAAACTTGCTCAACCGTTCTTTGACCCTTGTCTGAGCTTCTGATTTAGGTCATCTTCCCAGGTGAAAGGTTGAGCATGGAAAGATGCTCTAAGATGGTCTTGGCTATATATCTGATTCCTACCCAACAAGAATTGATCATCTTTTGAAGATTTGAAAGCATGTTAGAATTATGTTTGTATTGCTTGCTTTAAGTAGAAGCACGAACTTACCTTTCTGGTGATCTCCTCCGCAGCCATTTGCAGATCTGACAGCAAAGACAATTTGGGGGTAGCCCATCTGCCCCAGCCCATCCCCACCCACGACGACGACGACGAGTCTTTGGGAAGCTCCGCACCGGCAGCCCGGGGTTGATGCGCCATCTCTTCATCCGCCATGCCCCCACCTCCTACCTGCACTTCGCAAAGCAAGAAAGCAAGCAATCAAGCAAGCGTACCGAGATAATGGATATGGCAACAAGCAGCAGCATAAGTTATTTATTAATCATCCTGAATTAACTAATAATGAGTGAATGCCCCAAGGCTATATAGTATAGAGGGAAGAGTCACCACTCCATGAAAGAGTCTTGAAAGGTCTTGAGCTCTAAACAATCAATACTCGCCATCCGGCAATGACAACCCGTAATATCTTGAGACGGTGGACCATATGACTCTTGCCCACATAGGAAGGACAATTGCAACCCCAATGGCCAATGTTTGAGAAAAAAAAAATTGAGTTATTATCGAAAAAAGACTTCCTTGTTTTGAAGTTTATTGTTTTTAAGAATTGTTAATCATACAAGGGTTTATTTGCTTAGATGCAAAATTGTCAAAAAAATTTATGATGTCAATTTTTAAGAAAAGATGTCAATTTCATTCTTATACTTTGTCGGCTTTCTCAAACATTATCTCGAGTGCTCGTGTGCACGTACATTATTAAAGACATCAAAATATTCATCTAGGTGAAAGAAAAAATTTGTTTTTGGAACAAAGTATGAAGACTCTCCATGTGTTGTGTGATAAGAAAATTATGAACAATCATTTGCTTCAATGTTTCCCCTCAACTTACTGCACATTGTGTTACATTTGCATTATCGTCTGCCATATTGATTTTCTGACATGCAAAATTTTCTTATAATTAGTTGAGGTCCAACCATCAACCAATAAGTGAAATGTTCAAAACCTTCATAACTAGCTGATACCATTCAGCAAGGTCTTCCACTCGTTTATTGTGACAATCAAGCAGCTCAACAACTTGCAAACAATCCAATCTTCCATGCTCGAACAAAGCACATTGAGATTTCACATCATTTCGTGAGGGAGAAAGTGCAAGCAAAAGAGATCAAGCTTATTCATGTTTCATCATCAGATTGCATTGCTGATATACTCACCAAGGGATTGCCCAAAGATCCATTTGTAAAATTAAGATTGGCTCTTGGAGTTATAGATAGATAGGTCTATGCTAGATCTACCAAGCTAGATTTTTGAGGAGTGTGAAAAATGCGAAAATTATGCTTGGTCAAGGCCAAATCTATGTATATAGGATGATTACACATGTGTGGAGCCTGTTCCCATGTGTGAAATAAATGTACTTGTCATGTACCATAATCATATAGATTGTACATTTGATTTAATTCAAGTTCTAGTGGCTAAAAAGGCCAAAATCTAGTTTTCTAGTCATATGACACATGGCATCAATCTATTGATTGCATGAGTGATGTGCTGACCGAGATGGTGTGAGGACATGGCCCTTCTACTGCATACTGATCACGGGAACTCGTTGCACCTTTTTGTGTTGGTGATGGTGCGCCGATTTGGGATAACTAGTTCACTGAAAGTGATGAGGACCTAACCGTTGGACAAGTAGCTAGACAGCTACTGAGAGAGGGTCACTTGCTATTGGACGTGTGAAGAATTGTAAAACATATCTATCTTATGTATGTTGATTTCTACCCATGTAAATTGATTGTACATATTCAAGGTGTGTGAATTGAGCACATATCCTTGTAGAGGCGAGTTTGAGTTAGATAGATCTAGATTTGACGGCATGCATAAAATTAGATGATATGCAAAGTCAATTAGAGTGCATGCATGCAACATGCAAGTCAGTATAGATGTTCTACACATGTCCAATTCATCTAGGAAAGTCACATGCGAGGCATGCAAATATAGTAATGGACACATGCATGTAGTTTTGTACATATCTATTGACATTTGGAGAAAGTAGGTAGAAGTTAGGTGCAATTTTTGCATGCAAGCTGTTAGATGTCAATATGGTAATAGTTTATACTTGAATAGGTGTAGGGAATGCATTAAATGCTAGTAGTACCGTGAATTTAGGCTCTCCTTTATATGTGAATATGGTTCTCATTTATTTCTAATGATGAATCAAGCTTTGGTAAGGTCATAATGTCAAAATTGGATCTCATTCTATTTTGCTTGTAATTGTATTCTCTCTCTAACTCGAGATTGGTGTCTTTTTCATACATTATTATGCTTATGTATTTTTCCTATTTGTGAGGAATTAGTGTTGCTTTGATCTGTAGCATTCTAGATTGTGCTCTAGCCTCATATCTGTTGGTAAATTGTAGTATTGCTCTGTAGGTGATTTGTGTGCCACATAAAGCATGGTAAAGATCATTCACAGTTTTGATGTGGTTTCCCACGTTGAAGTTGCTGGATTTTTCATAGGATGCCAAACTGTGGGTTGCGCTGAGGGAGAAAGCTACCTGTGCTTTGTTGGTGGAGACCCACAGGGATGCCCGATGGCCAACTAGTAGAGGCATGGATGAGTTGAAATTCGCCACCCTATTGCTGTTGGCTCATCATCATCGTCGTACAGATGGAGGCAATTGTGGAAATCTACAAATTAGGACCAAGAATGGATCCTAAAATGCTCACAAGAGGGATTGGATGTTAGATGCAATTGATCAATCAATCTACACAAGATTTAGATCAATCTAGATCAATTCTAGGCATGAAAATCTAACAAGAACAATCATTAATGAAGGTAAATGTACTTGCTGGTTTCACATGTGTGAAAACCTGTTAGAGTACGGACTCCAGCCTAAAAACAAGTTACACTATGATAGAAACTCAAATCAATCAAAACAATTGAAGACAAAGGAGAGATTGACACAAAATTGCTTCCAAAATCAAGATTGGTGTTTCATGTTGATTATGGCCAAATATGCCTCTATATATACATTTCTTGGAGCTCGTAGTATTGATCATGCATAAGATCTCACACGTGTGAGGATGCTTTGTCATATGATGAAAGCGGCCGTGTGCTCTCAGCAGTCTACTCCTTCTCCACGACCTTCTAGTTGGAAAGGAAAAGTTCAAAGAGGCCTTACACAGGTGGACTCCACATCCACATGACCACTCCATGATGTGCCTATAGAAACAATGACTAAGCCTCCCCTCCCGCTGAGCGCGATCCTAACACAAAGTACTGAGGTATAAATCTATTTTGACATTTAAAGAAAATGATTTGCATTGTGTTGTGAATGCGAGATAAGATTGCATCTTATAGGTTGATGATATGTGTGGGCTTTAAGGACAGTTAAGAAAATGCACATTTTCAGTGTACCATGTTGCTGATGCTTAAGTAACTTACATTGGTGTTATGTAACCATGCTTGGAGTTGATATGTGTGTCGTAATCAAGACAACTATCAAAGTGTTTCTTATGTGCTAGGATTTGGAGGCATGGTTTGCTTTTATAATACTCGCGTAATATTTTCATTATGAATTACATTTTCTAATCGATTGTTTCATGTTGACTTTTACATCCCGGACTCTTGAAACATAAAGGGGGAAAACTCGGTGAGGCGGAATATCCTCCCGGGCCTAGGAGATTGACCACAGTTGCTTTTGTTTAAATGCCACACTTAGAACACAATTCCCATTGTGCCGTTGGAATACACGAGTATTGTGGGATTCATGGGCCCCTAGAACCCAGGTCCTCTCACTAGCACGAGTGTAAGAAGAAGATGATCTAAGAAAGACCGACCAAGCCGTAGGAGCCCGAACTGACGAAATAAGCGAAACACCCATTACTAGTTAGTCAAAACCCCTTATGAATGTCACCTCCTGGACCGAAGGGAATACCTTATATGAGCTACCAACTTTGATAGTGACATCATTAAAATAATTTCCTAGCATCATACGGTATGGATAAATCAAGGGAAAGGGATATGCCAATTATAGTGAAAGGAGGGAGGTGAGAAATGTGAAATCCATATTATGACATGATACCAAATCATAAATATGACAAGGTCTTGAAATCTCTAAGGGAAAACAAAGTTGATATCTTTGTACCATTACCATCAATGTTTAGGCCATCTTCATGGAGGATCCTTAGCAGAAGATACCCTTAAAAAAAAATAGCTACAAGGATGAGGTTTCATACGACAAGTCACTACAGATCCCCATCAAAGTCTACCTATTCTTGCCAGAAAGGGATATAATGCCCAATACGAGTCAATTATCATCTCCCCCGGGTCATATCTCTGAGAGCCTGGAAAACTCTCATTGACTCGGGAGTACGGAGTAATCAGTGGGGCCCCCGGGAGTGTAGACTCTGATTACTCACGTAACGACAATGTGGGCCCTTCCCTCGCTAAGGCGTTTTGGCTGGACCAATCCCTAGTCAAAATTTGCCCAAACATTGGTGCGTTTGCCAGGAGCTCAAATCTTTCGTTGGACTACAAAAATTTACGTGTTAAAAATTTGCTCGTCAATTGGTTATGTTGTTTAGGCCAGCAGACGCTAATATTGGTTTTGTTGTTTAGGCCGCACACCTAACATTTTAGTGGAAATTACTTGACTAATGTTATACATTGTCTCGAAAGATACATTGGCCTGGATAGCATCACACAGTGATGTGTGATGATCCCACAAATGGAATAGCATAGAGCCACATGTGAAAATTGTCAACATTTCCTAGTTAGTTTGAGGCCTAAATTGGCAATTTTTGTACATAGTGTTGAAATTGAAAAATAATCCATCTTGAAACAAGCTCAAACATATTGTTGTCCAATAACTAAGAAGTCTTCATATAATGGCACCTTTGGGAGGATATCTCCTAGAAGCAAATGAAAGATTAAATACTTCTAATTACTCAATTTGGAAGTTCACAATGGAGTCTATTTTGATACTCCAATATGTTATGGACATTGTGCTTGGTGTTGAGGAGGAGCCTCAAGCACAGCCTGAAATACCTAAGTATAGGAAAAGAGCCAAAATGGCTCTACATTTCATTAAGATGAATGTATCTAATGAAATTTTGAGAAAGATATGATCTTGCACTACAGCCAAAGATGTTGGGATGCACTTAAGTCCATCTATGAAGCAAAGAATACTTCTAGAATACTCACTCTTAGAAATCAAATTTTTCAAAGTTTTCAAAGAAGTGAGGAGAGTGCATCAAACTATGTTCTGAGAGTATAAGATCTTCATAGAGAGCTTTCTTGTGTTGGTGTTACTATTAAGCAAGATGAGCTAGTACAAGTCATTCTAAATGGCTTAAAAGATGGCTATGATAATCTTGTTCAGTCCTTTGCCATTAAAGAGGAGTTGCCTAATTTAGAAACTCTCCAAGAAATTCTCAAATCTGAAGAAGCTAGGCAAACCTATAAACTTTCTAGGATGAACAAACTCGAGCATGGTGGAAGTGACAAAGACAAAGAGGCTTTGTCAAGGACAAGCATAAAGGAAGGAGTAAGAACAGTTTTCTCAAGCATCCACTTCAAAGACCAAGAAGAAGAAAGTGAAGTGTTTCTTCTATGGCAAGAAGGGGCACTATGCCTCTATTTGCTTTAAGAAGAAAAACCAACTCAAGCAAGCAAATCTCTCCAAAGAGATTGAAGAAGATTTTGTTCCAAGTGATGGAGAATTATCACTCATGGTGTCTAGTTTTTCTTCATCACCTTTTACGAAAGATGGAGCTTGGTACATAGATAGTGGAGCTTCTTCACAGATGTGTTGTTCAAAGGAGTCTTTTGACACAATTGTACCTTACGAAGGACTTAAGAGATCTATTTACACTGCAAATGATCATGAGTGCTCTATAGAAGGAATTGGCAACATTCCATTGAAACTTGCTTCTTCTAAAGTTCTTGCACTTTCTAATGTTCTTTTCATTCCAAAACTTACAAAGAACTCGATTAGTGTGGGAAAGTTGCTTGATAGTGGTTGTGATGTAAAGTTCAAGTCCAATACTTGCTTTATCAAGAAAAATGATGAGGTCCTAGCTGATGGATCTAGATATGGTGGAATTTTCAAGTTGAATTCTTATGAGAATGCAAACCTTTGTGAAGTTGCTTTTTTATCTAAGGAGGAGTTATGGCATAGAAGTTTGGGGCATCCTAACTTTAAGTCTATGTCTTCTATGGTCAAGAAAGAGAAGGCTATTGGCCTTCCAAAATCACTTTCCAAATATCTCAAGCCTTGTGAGGCTTGTGCTATTGCAAAATCACATAGAAAGCCATATCAAAAGTCTTTTATCAAGACTACTCATCCTTTGGAGCTTATACACTCGGATGTTCATTTTTCTTCTTTGATGGCCAACAAGACATGAGAGCTTGTGGATCTTCCATCCAACAAGCACACCATTGGTTGCAAGTGGATTTTTCGAGTCAGGTATAATCAAGATGGCACAATCAGCAAGTACAAGGCTAGGCTTTGTGTAAATGATTTTGCTCAAGTTTATGGACTTGATTATGAGGAGACTTTTGCTCCAGTTGCAAAGATGGTATCAATTAGAATCATAATTTCTATTGCTTGTTTTTTCAATTGGCAAGTTCTTCAACTAGATGTCTCTAATGCATTTTTAAATGGATATCTAGAAGAAGAGATTTATATGGATCAGCCTATTGGGTTCATCCATGACAAAGACAAAGTTTGCTTGCTCTTCAAAAGTCTATATGGACTAAAACAAGCTTCAAGGTCATGGTATTCTCGACTTAACACCTTTCTTGAGTCACTAGGATTTAATCTCAATAACTATGATCCTTCCTTGTATGTCAAGTTTTTTGATAAAGATATTGTCATCCTTCTTATTTATGTTGATGATATCATTTTAACAGGAAGTTGTATCAAGTTAGTTGAGGAAACCAAGATTGCACTTGGAAAAGAGTTCAAGATGCAAGATCTTGGAAAAATTCACTACATATTAGGATTAGATATTGACTTTCTTAAAGATAAAGCTTTTGTATGTCAATCCAAGTATGCTCTTTCAATGTTAAAAAAGTTCAATATGTTAGATTGTAAGAGTATAGAAACTCTTATGGAGCAAAATGTAAAAGACCCTAATAAAGGTGATGAAAGATCCTTCATGGACATCACTCTTTTTAGGAGTCTTATAGACTCCTTAATTTGGCTCACAATAACTAGACTTGACATAAGTTTTAGTGTTCATAAATTGAGCCAGGCTATGCAAAATCCTACTATTTATCATTGGAAAATGGCCAAGGGAGTGCTTAGATATATATCTTCTACTTTTGATTATGGTTTATTGTATAAAAGTGAATATCTTTCTATAGTTGTTTATTCTGACTCGGATTTTGAGGTTGCTAGTGGAGCTAAAAATAATCATGGAAGACGATCTACTTATGATAATGTGTGACAACATTTTGGCACAAGCCCTTGCCAGCAATCCGATATTCCATGCAAGGGGCAAACATATTGAAGTTGCACATCACTTCGTGAGAGAGAAGCTCATTGGAGAGGAAATCTACTTGGAGCACATCGACACATCATCTTGTATTGCAGATATGCTCACCAAACCTTTGAGCAAGAGTTCCTTCATCAAGCATAGAGCCAATCTTGGAGTAATACCAAGATCCATGTTCAAGTCAATATAGATTGTTTTTAGGAGGAGTGTTGAAATTGAGAAATAATCCATCTTGACTTTAGGCTTGCTACAAATATTGTACCATGCAAGTATGTTGTTTCATAATTGTAAATGCCAAATTTGGCCTAGATAGAACTCGAGCTATATGGATTTGTCATATCTAGTTTGATGATTACAACTTGCATATAGATTGTAGACTTAGAAATAGCAAAAATATGCTTGTAGAAACTCGTGGCATTTCACATGCATTAATTGTAAGTGATCCATAGTGACATGCAAGGCATGCACAAAGTAAAATGGACACATCATGATAATTTGTACAATTCTAGCTAGAACTAGGACACTTGGTAAAAGTAGGTAGAGAAACATGCATGAGATGTGACAAATGTCACATAGACTCTAGTTTTCACTTTCGATGTCATTAAAAGGTGGATGGATGTGGTTCTACCTCGAGCTACCTCAAACTCCATAAATATGTGTAGCTCTTCTCATATTTTATGATGAAGAACCAAAGTTTTGTAGCTATCTCATGACATTTTGGATCCACACAATTTCTGCTTGATATCTCTCTCTCTTTCTCTCTCTAACGCGTATTGAGGCTAATGCTCATAAACTAGTTTCTTGTACTTTTGCTCATTTATAATTCATTGTTATCATTCTCTGATTCTTAGCATGCTAGATTGTGGTTAAGCCATAACTTCTATACTAGATCTTGCTATTCAATCTAGAATCATATTATTGTGCTAATCATAAAGCTTAATTAGATCTATCATACTTGTGGATCATCCCCACATGTGTGAATTCTGGAAATTTTGTCATAGTTTTGGATCTAGCCTTTCACACATGTGAAAGTGGCCTAGATACATTTATTTTAGTATATATTTTATATTGAAGAAGTCTCAAACTTCAGGACCTCCGAAATGACACCAAAATCATGTTATTTGGACATATAGGCCAAAATTGGCTATTTTAGGCTACTGGTGCCCTAAAATTGGGTCCTAAGTTCTAGAGAGAGGAGAGAGAGTCATCTCTCTCACCTATATTAGACTGAAATTCTTGCAAAACAGGTTGGAGAACTTATTGTATTGTTGAGAGAGGGAGGTCAATAGATCATTGTCACAGTTTCTTCCTCCATTGAGAGCATTGTCTTGTGTATTGTCTTCAAGCTATTGTGTATGATCTTAGGAGCTTTCCAAAAGTAGTAGGCTGTTGTAGTATGGCCTGTAGTAGGCTGTTGTAGTATGGCCTGTATGATGTAGTAGTAGGCTGTTGTAGTATGGCATGTATGCTGTTATTTTTGGCTGCCATTAGTACCTTTTATTAGTTTCTTTTGTTAAAAATTCACAATTCTAGCTTGACTAGTTTTGGTCATATGACTTGTAAGTAGTTAGATGGTCATGATGTGGCTTGTCACACGTGTCAAATAGCATAGGATTCCATTCATAAGGATGTTCTCAAGTAGACCTAAGTGTTAGAACCTTTGGAATGAGTCCAAATTATGCTTAGATACAAGGGAGAAAAAATAGGAGCTATTTTTGGTAATTTTTGCATTGTTGAGGGATCTCCAAGATTCCAACCCTAACTTGGTAGAGATGAAAGATCCACCAAAATTAGCATTAGGGATAGGTTTAGGGCTACTCATACCTGCCCAAAATCGTGATGGATCATGTATATATAGGTGATGATATCTCACCAAAATCAATCAAGCAATTTCATGATTTTTCTCTCATAATGGTGCAATTGCTCTCTATGTTCATAATTGTTTGAGTACTTGTGATTACTAATGATTATAGGATTGAATGTAGGTCTGGTGTACAGGGTTCAGACTGTGGGAGGCCGTACTTTCACACGTGTGAAGCCTTCTTCAAGGATTTGGGCCATTTAGTGAGGTTCAAGCATAGATTTTTGATGGATTTTGATGGTTCAACTTGTGCTAATCTTATGAAATCATAATCTATTGTTTCCCTCATCATTTCAAGTGTTTTAGGATCCTTATTTGCTGTAATTTTTACATGGTATCAGAGCCTAAAGGCTGAAATGAGCTAAATCCTTGGTTTTCATTCAATTTGATCACAATTTTTGATCTAAATCTTGTGTAGATTGGATCTTAGCATCTAGTATTGATTCTAGAACTCAAAGTGACTCAAATACATTGGAGATTGGTGTTGTGTGACTTCATTTGCAGGTGTTTAGGTGTCTAAAACCAGAGGCAAAGTTGAATTCAATTCACATTACCAAGATAGCAAGTTTTTGCTTGCTCCAGGCATTGATTTCTAAGCGAGTTTTGGAGGTGATTTCATAGAGGAGGCTTTCTAGCATTCAAGGAGAGGGAAGATCAGAGTTTTGGGGACACTTCAAGGCTGTTCTAAGGTGTAGTAGGCACCTCCTAAAGTGATTTAGGTTCAGTCCAACCATTGCTTGACTTATGCACCAAATTAGATCAATTTTTCATCAATTTTGATCATTTTTTGCTTGTGATTGGATAGTAGATTGTGTTGCATCCTCATTAAGCTCCATTTAGCTCTTTTACAAGTGATTTTGGAAGAATATTAGGTTGCTGAAATTCACTCTTGATCAGATCATTTGGAAGCTTTAATGTTCTTTATAGAAAGAGGGGCAATTCTACTAGTATTGTCTACTTCAATCAAGCAAGTGCATTGTTTCTAGTATTCTATGATTTGATTTTGTTAGAGATCATTCTTAGATCTTTATAGGAAGTCTATTACTGATCTTTTCAGGTCCCTAAGAAGTGGGATAAGATAGACCTTCAATCAAATCAATAGAAGTAACCTTCATTTGTGTCAAGTCCTTGATTAGGAGACTAGATGACATCTATAAATGCATATCTTTTGGATACTAATGAAAGGCTCAACAAAACTAACTATTCCATATGAAAAGTTAGAATGGAATCTATCATGATCATGCAAGATCTGATGGAAATTGTAAATGGTAAGGAGGGTGAACCTATTCATCCTCAAGAAAAAGCCAAATACATCAAGAGGTGCAATGTTGCACTACATTGCATAAAAATGAATGTTGCAAATGAACTCTTAAGAGAGGTAGGAGATTGCACTTCAGCTCAAGATGCTTGAGAGACTTTGCAAAAGGTCTATGAATCCAAGAACCAAACTAGAATGTTAGCTTTGAAGAATCAAATCTATAGAAGCTATCAAAAGAAAGGAGAGAGTGCACATACTTTTGTCCTAAGAGTAAAGGAATTGAACAAAGAGCTAGCCTTTATAGGTGATCCTATCAAGGATGAAGAGCTTGTTCAACTCATATTGAATGGACTAAGCTTTGAATTTGACAATTTGGTTCAGGGATATGCAATTATGGGTAAGCGACCCATACTTGAAGAACTCCAAGGCACACTCATGGTCGAGGAATCAAGAAGGAGCCAAATGCAAGAGAGGATGGATAGGCTTTCCATCCAAGGTGGAGATGACCAAGCTCTCTTCGCCAAAGGCAAAGGCAAGTCCAAAGGCAAAGTATCAACATTCAAGAAGTCTACAAAGCTTGAGGATCAAGAAGGACCCTCAAAGGCATCTCCATCAACCACCAAAGTCAAGAAGGACAAATCAAAGGTGAAGTGCTACTATCGTAGCAAGATGGGGCATTATGCCTCGGAATGCTTCAAGAGAAAGCAAGATCAAAGCCAAGCCAACATGAGCAAAGAGGAGGAGAAGGAGAGTTCACATGAGAACTCTCTCATGATGTCCATATTTTCTTCAACAAGCTTCAAAGGAGAAGATCCTTGGTGGATTGACTCGGGTGCTAGTTCACACATGACTAGTAAAAGGGAGTTTTTCTCTTCTCTCTTATCTTATGATGGACCTATAAAGTCTATCTATACAGCAAATGATGAAGCTTGTAAGATTGAAGGAGTTGGTAGAATTCCCCTTTGCTTAGGATCTTCCAAAAAGATCAACATAGAAGGTGTTTTGTACATTCCTACAATAACAAAGAATCTACTAAGTGTTGGCCAAATGGTAGACAATGGTTTCAATGTTGACTTTGCTTCAAATGAATGTTTCATCAAGAAGAAGGGTAAGATAGTGGCTAAGGGCATTAGACTTGGCAAACTTTATAAGTTGGATGCATTTGTGGATACTAATGTTGTCATGTTGGTCGAGAAGAGCAAGATATCTACTTTTACTTTATGGCACAAAAGACTTGGACATGTCAACTCGGGTTCCATGGAGGCTATGATCAAGGAGGAGTATGCTTTAGGCCTACCAAGGTCTATTGGGAAGGAAGACAAGGTTTGTGAAGCTTGTGCCTTATCCAAGTCACATAAGAAGGTGTTTCCTAACTCCATCACAAAGTCATCTCATCCTCTTGAACTCATACACTCGGATGTGCACATTGCTAGCACCAAATCTAATGGAGGTTCATCCATGTTTTTAACCTTCATTGATGACTACTCAAGATATTGTTGGGTGTTCTTACTTTCCTTCAAGTCTCAAGTATTTGATACTTTTGTAAAGTTCAAGTTGTTTGTGGAAAAGCATCATAATCATAGCATCAAGATTCTTAGAAGTGACAATGGTGGAGAATTCATCTCCAATGAGTTCAAGGCCTTTTGTGAGGAGGAAGGGATCAAGAAAGAGACTTCTTGTCCTTACACTCCTCAACAAAATGGAGTTGCTGAAAGAATGAATAGAACATTATGTGAATGTTCTAAGGCTTTAAGATTAGATGCTTGTTTGCCCAAATCCTTTTGGGGTGAGTCTCTTGTATGTGCAAACTACTTGATGAATAGGGTGTCTTGCAAAGCAATTGAAGACAAAACTCCTTATGAGATGTTGTATGGAAAGAAACCCAATCTTAATCACTTGAAAGTTTTTGGGTGTATATGTTATGTGCATGTGCCATTGGAAACAAGAACCAAGGAGGGATCATGCTTGGATATGCAAGCTCAAGCAAGGGCTACAAAGTCTATCTCCCATCCTTGAACAAATTTGTTGTTTCAAGGGATGTCATCTTTGATGAACATCATATGCATATGCTTGAAGAAGGCTCAAGTGCTCCAACAATCAAGAAGAAGATGGCCGAGGAGCAAGATCTTGGTTTTGAGGAGGAGCTCATGGAGGAGCAAGCACCAAACCCACCTATCACACCAAGGAGATCTTCAAGGGCAAAAGTGGAGCCATCAAGGCTCACATATCAAGGCAAAGGACAGCAAGTTGAGGGTATCTCATCCACTTCTTATGCTTTATCTAGTTTTGAAGAACCATCTAATGTTGAAGATGCATTGAACTCCAAAGAATGGTATAAAGCTATGTTGGATGAGTATGATGCCTTGATTGAGAATGAAACTTGGTTGCTTGTTGAGAGACCTCAAAGGAATGTAATAGGATGCAAGTGGGTCTTCAAGCTTAAGTTGAATGCAAATGGGAGTGTTAACAAACATAAAGCAAGATTAGTTGCAAAAGGTTATGCTCAAGAGAGAGGGATAGACTATGAGAAAACTTTTGCACCTGTGGCCAAGATGGTCACAATAAGGCTAATCATTGCACTTGCATCACATTTTGGATGGATTCTATGTCAAATGGATGTCTCTAATGCTTTCTTGAATGGTTTTTTGGAAGAGGATATCTATATGGAGCAGCCACAAGGGTTCATCAAGCATGGAATGGAGAACAAAGTATGCCATCTCCAAAGAAGCATCTATGGCTTGAAGCAAGCCTCGAGATCTTGGAATTCAAGACTACATTTCTATCTTATTTCACTTTTTTTTGTTCAAAGTGAATATGATCCCACTCTTTACATTAAGTTTGATGATGTTGGTATTGTATTTTTACTCATTTATGTAGATGACATCATCATTAGTGGAAATAGTGTTGATGGTATTGAAAAAATCAAGATAGATCTATCCTTAGAGTTCAAGATGGTAGATCTAGGGTGTCTTCACTTCATCTTAGGCATAGAAGTACTTAGAGGGTCTGATTTTATCTTTATAAGTCAAGTAAACTATGCTCAAAGTCTTTTGAAGAAGTTTAAGATGGAAGTATGCAAAAGTGTTGACACACCAATGGAGCAAGATGTAAAAGTGCCAAATGAAGATGATGAAAGATCCTTCATGGACATCACTTTGTTTAGGCAACTTATAGGTTCCTTAATGTGGATCACTATAACAAGACCAGATCTTAGCTTTAGTGTATGTAGGTTGAGCCAATCCATGCAAAAGCCATTGAATATCGATTGAAAAAAGGCTAAGAGGATTCTAAGATACATCTCGGGTACATTGGATTTTGGGATTCTATATAGAGGAGATGTGATTAACCTTCATGCATTTAGTGATTCAGATTTTGCAGGGGACAAGAGGGATAGGAAATCAACAAGTGCCTATTCAACTTTCATAGGAGAAGGTGTGGTTTCATGGCTTTCAAAAAAGCAAGAAACTATATCTCTATCTTTAACCGAGGCCGAGTACAAAGCTTTGACAACCACTACAAAGGAGGTACTTTGGATCAAGAGATTATTGGTGGAGCTAAAGATCATGGATTCAGAGGAGGCACCAATCATCTACAATGACAATATATCAGCCCAACACCTTGCATCTAACCCAATCTTCCATGCAAGATCTAAGCACATTGAGATATGCCATCACTTTGTGAGAGAAATGGTGCAAGCCAAGGAGATTGCTTTGGAGCATGTTCCAAGCAATGAATGTGTAGCTGATCTACTTACTAAACCACTTCAAAAGACACCTTTTATGAAGTTCAGATCATCACTTGGAGTGATTAGTAAAGCAATGATTGAACCAAGCTAGATAGTGAGGAGGAGTGTTAAAAATTCACAATTCTAGCTTGACTAATTTTGGTCATATGACTTGTAAATAGTTAGATGGTCATGATGTGGCTTGTCACATGTGTCAAATAGCATAGGATTCCATTCATAAGGATGCTCTCAAGTAGACCTAAGTGTTAGAACCTTTGGAATAAGTCCAAATTATGCTTAGATACAAGGGAGAAAAAATAGGAGCTATTTTTGGTATTTTTTGCATTGTTGAGGGATCTCCAAGATTCCAACCCTAACTTGGTAGGGATGAAAGATCCACCAAAATTAGCATTAGGGATAGGTTTAGGGCTACTCATACCTGCCCAAAATCGTGATGGATCATGTATATATAGGTGATGATATCTCACCAAAATCAATCAAGCAATTTCATGATTTTTCTCTCATAATGGTGCAATTGCTCTCTATGTTCATAATTGTTTGAGTACTTGTGATTACTAATGATTATAGGATTGAATGTAGGTTTGGTGTACAGTAGTCAGACTGTGGGAGGCCGTACTTTCACACGTGTGAAGCCTTCTTCAAGGATTTGGGCCATTTAGTGAGGTTCAAGCATAGATTTTTGATGGATTTTGATGGTTTAACTTGTGCTAATCTTATGAAATCATAATCTATTGTTTCCCTCATCATTTCAAGTGTTTTAGGATCCTTATTTGCTGTAATTTTTACACTTTTGTCTCTTAAATGCTTTGTCAAGTTCTTGTGCATCAAAGGTAGCATTAGGATGCTTTGCCATTTCTAGCTTTTATAGCTTGTTGTGCAAAGATCTTAGCCAAGTATTTTGAAATTTTGAATCCATTCAAGATCCACTTTTTTCACATGGTATCAGAGATAGTTGGCTATTATTTTTAGTAAGGTTTCCATTTATGGTGATATTTGGATGTTTGATCAAGTTTTAGCATGATTATGCATTGCATTGTTGATCAAATCTTACTAACCTTTGTTTGTTGAGTTGAACTTATGGATCAAAAACATATCTCACGTCTATTGATGATCAGAGGCTGAGAAGAAGCTATTTTGGATCAGATCATAACACCTAATCATTTGTTGATTGTAAGGCTTGTGCATATTCAATACTAACAATGTTTTGTTCAATCTATTGTTGACAATCTCCACTTCTGTGGATGAACACTCTCCTTAAGTGGATGAACCTTCTCCTTAAGTGGATGACAAATACTCTTTGAGTGATTTTGTATTTCTCCAAAAGGCTGAGCAAAGCTCCCACTTGGATGAAAGATCCCCTTTTGGGTGAACAGATTTGTCAACAATCTTTTGCAGGTGTACTTTACTGAGCATGTAAGTAACTCCTCTCATGTAATTTGATTGGAGCATTTGCTGGAAGGTTTTAACCATTATTCAAATGTGTTTTCAGGTTCTTAACAGGTTGAGGAACATTCTCATGTGAAGTGATCTTAGATCTACATCTAAAGCTAGTCTTGTGATTCACTAAGTGTGCTCTTTCATTCACCTCTAAAGCTTGTATCTATCACTTGTTGGAGTTTATATTCTAGGTGATACATGGCTTGATTCTCGGCCATATAGTGTCAAGACACGGGATCATCACAGATCTATCTAAGATCAGGATCATTGTTGATCTACCACCACCGGGGATGATCCGCGAGGTCTACATTTTCATGGGTCATGCTAACTATTATAGGATCTTCATTCTTGATTTTGCGGAGTTAGCCCGACCAATTTACAAACTCACAACGGATCCACATTGGAACGAGGAAGCGCTAAAGGCTTTTCAGAAACTTAATAATGCATTGGTTTCAGCACCAATCTTACGCCCACCCAATTAGTCCATTGAGTTCCATGTGCATACGGACGCATCGAAGTATGCAGTTGGAGCAATCTTAACCCAGCCAGGTGAACACAAAAAAAGATTTTCCAATCCGATTTGCAAGTCGACAGCTCAGTGATACCGAAATGAATTACTCAACCACATAGCGGGAAGCATTGCCATTGATCTATGCGGTTAAGAAATTTCAACACTACTTGATGGCCACACATTTTGCTTTTTATATGGACCATCAACCCTTGCTCTATCTCGTTAATAAAACTTGCAACACCTGAAGAATCATCAGAGGGCTACTTCTGTTGTTGGAGTTTGATTTTTGAATAGTAGTTCGCAAGGAAAAACAACATTACATGGCAAATCACGTGTCACGAATGAAAGAGAATGAGATTGCAACCCAACCCGACGATGAGCTGGCAGATGATGCCTTATTTTATGTGGACACAATACTAGAATGGGCTGCCGACATTGTTGAATATGGCCAACTAGACAAGTCTTTACCAAAGGCGGAACAACGGAAATTGATCTTAAAGGCTAGACCTTATCAGCTGATTGCCAGCCAGTTGTATCAAAGAGGTCCAGATGGAATTCTTCAGCGGTGTATTCTTCCTCATGAAGCCACCCAGATCATTTCGCTTTCACATGAAGGCATGGGTGGGGGTCATTTTGCATTTGACATTACAGTTCGCAAGATCCTGCAATCAGGATGTTGGTGGCCAACGATTTATAAGGATACGGAGGAATACTTGAAAAAGTGCGATGTGTGCCAAAGGGCAAGGAGACTAACGAGATTGAACTACGACTTACTACACCCGGTCTTAGCCCAAGCACCATTCGAAAAGTGGGGATTGGATTACATCGGTCCAATTCACTCCACAGCAAGGAGTTCTCAGGCTCGATACATATCATAGCCACAGACTACCTCACCAAATGGGTCAAAGCCAAGGCAGTAAGAGTAGTTGATGCTAGGACCACTGCCAAGTTCCTTTATGAAAATATCATTATACGCTTCGGATGCCCAGTGGAGCTAGTCAGCGATCGCGGAAGCCATTTCATCAACGAGACCATCAAGGTCCTGTTGGAGGAATTCTTCGTGATCCACAAAACCAGTACGTCTTATTACCCTCGTGGTAATGGGCAAGCAGAATCATCCAATAAGATCTTGTGTAGTGTGCTCACGAAAATAGTTGAAGCTAGCAGATCGGATTGGGAATATAAGTTGCATGTTGCGGGCATTCAAAATAGCATATAAAGGAAGTACTGATCAAACACCCTTCCAATTGGTATATGGTCAGGATGTTGTAATGCTAGTAGAGTTTTAGTTCTTTCATTAAGGATTGCCGCCACGCAACGTCTTAATGAGTCCAAATCTCTACAACTACGCCACGAAGCTCTGCATAAACTTTGTGAAACACGCTTACTAGCTGTGCACGCATTGGCAGTTGAAAAGGAAAGATGCAAGACATGGCATGATCGCAGGTTACAAAAGAAGGATCTTCGCTCCGGAGATCTGGTCCTGATGTATAAAACCAAGGCGATCAAGGGAAAGTTAAAATTCACAGGCGAAGGTCTTTATAGGTTCAAGAAAATTCTTAATCATGGAGCTATGAATTTGGAAAAGCTAGATGGGACACCATTCGATACACCCATCAACGGTAGCCGATTGCACAAATAATGGCCACCGTAGTAAGATAGATCCAGATTGGCGATGGCACATTACGAAAAGCTATTCTACTAAACCATCACCGCTAGATCTAAAAAGGTCAAGCCAAATCAATCTAGATCCATCCAGATTCAGCCAGATCTGACAAGATCGGAAAAATCCATCAGAATCCAAGAAGGATCCAGATCCATATAGGATCAAGAAGGAAGCAGATCATCAGACTGACTGATGGATCTACTACCAAGTATCCATTAGAACTTCCAGATTTGAAATTTACAAGTGAAGGACCATATTGTGTTAAATAAATTTTATCCTACGGAGTAGTGGTTTTGGAATATCTTGATGGAAGTAGATTTGATACACCAGTGGATAGCAATCGAGTATGTAAGTTTTGGCAACCTGATCTTCTATCCTAGAGTTCCAATATGCTATTTTTACCTTTATTTGATTTTTTAATTTTGTTGTTTTCCACTACTTATTTTCACTTTTTTTTTTTTTTTTGGAAAAAGACAATAAAAATGAAAAAAAATGATGAGCAAAAGTTAGAACAGTCATCAGATCAAAAAAAGAAAAAGGAAAATATTTTATGAAAAAAGAAGAAGATAAATAATTTCAAGAATATAGAAAGCTTTTTCGAGTAGAAAATGAGTCACAATCACTATCAGGGCTAGATTTTGATCTAAACAATCAAACCAACTCTTGCCGAGCTCCCAGATGATTTAGCATAGCTAGATTTAGCTATAGTGAACTGGGCGACGGTTAGTTTGTAGCAGAAGTATCAATTTTAAAGCCAGGCAAGAGTTCAACTCTATGTCATTTAGGGAACCTTCGTCCGAACATCAATGAGTTACTATATACCTTCATCGACCTGACAGATGGATTCAGAACACCAAAATTAGATTGAGGGAGAGTTGAAACCCTAAACAAATTCATTAATCGTAGTACTTGGGCCAAAGATCAAGCTAGGCGAGAGTTCAACCCTTGCCGAATCTAAACAACCTTCGCCAGTCTCCCTATTGGTCAGGAACCTTCCTACTGTGCCAAGTAGCATAAAAGTAGTTAGGTATAATTGAGAGACACCTTTGCACGAATCTGACATCTGATGAGGACATTAGATTCTGTAAAGGTGGGGTGGATGTGGTAAAGCTAGCTTCCAGTGCAAGCTTTACTCCCAGTGCCACTAGCGCCAGCATTGTTCCCGGCGCCAGCAGCGCCACTACGACCAGAATCCAGCCAGCGCCAAGTTCCTATGGCTTAAAAACTTTGATCGGATCTATGAAGTCTACAGAGCTCGGATCAATGTGTAATCACTTCACACGATCTAGGCATGATTAAAGGAAGCCTGAGGATCAATAAATTCTAGAGAGAGAAAATGACTTTCTAGAGAGAGAAAACCTTAGAGAGAAAAAATGTGCTTTACCAACTTGGGCTGAGCACTTGATGTGAGGGGAGGTGGCGAATCCCACCATAATTATAGGGGGATGCGGATTGTGACTCAGGGCGAGCTCCAACAAAGTCTCAACTCCCCTTGCTGGAATGTTGTCTTGGCATCCACCTTGGCATGCCAACGCCCCAGAGACTAGGGTCGGTCAACTCTTGAAATGTAACCTTCTTAGATTTATTAAAAAAGTGGGATTTTTCTCAAACTGACTCTAATTACTTTGGGTTTCAATATTCGATAAAAGCACGAGTTGTAAGGTCGCTTCAAATCTTTTTAATCTGGCACATACTGGCACATAGTTGAGGGTCGTATCTCGGGACATTAGCGGTATGCCCCCTACATCGCGCCAGACACATCTGCTCCAACCTGTAAGAATGTCGATCATACCGCTATAGGTAAGAATGTTGATCATAGTCTTCACTCCAACCTCCACAGATCTCCTACATCCACCGACGACATACTAGCCCCTACATCAACCGGACTCATTCTGCATTCCCCCTGCACCGTGCTAGACACACCTGCTCCAACTTGTCCGACCAGTCTGCTTCCTCCTTCCTTCACCATTGGACCGCGCAACACGTCCTGCCATCTCCTACAAACTAACGAACCCTACACATCTTCTTCCTTCCTTCACCATTTGACCGCGCTTCATCAGGCTGCTACCTCCACATCGTCTTCTTCCATTTCGACAGAGCCCCTTCCTACGCTTCTGACCACATATAGCCCTTCATCCATCCCTGACCAACACGACTCCTTCACTCCCCACACACACATTCCTCCTAGACAAACCTCACGTTCCTCTTCACCATCTCAACCTAGCATTCTCCTGTTCAGAACTCGCCCGAGCCCTTCCAACTCTATCTCGCCCGCGCCTCTTCACTCCTCAGCCGAGCCCTCCATGCATTCTCCACTCAATCACACCACCTTCACGCTCCAGACTTGTCAAAGCTCCTTGCTTCCACTCACTCTCGACCGGACCCTCTCCACGCCATCTCGACCGCATAAGTTCCAAGCACTCTCGACCGAACAGTTCAACCGACAGGTCTGATTGAAATCTCACCGACGGGTCTGTTTGAAAACTCGACAGACGACCTCCATCAAATCTTGACTGACGACCTCCGTCAGATTTCGACTGCCGACCTCCATCAATTTTCGACCTCCATCACATTTCGACCGACGACGACCTCCATCAATTTCCGACCCAGTTCGACCCACATTTTTTCAGATCCACTTCACTCTTCCGACTTACTCTCAATTTTTTGACCCTAGACCAATTTTTCGACCCCAGTCCAATTTTTCGACCCCAGCCAAAAAAAAAAGAACTAACTTACCCATTCACCACACACCACCCTTAAGAAGTAACTGGTGCATATATTCAAAAAAAAAAAAAACCAACCAAAAACAACAAACATCCCAAAACCCAAAAAGATTATAATAAGCACATCCCCAATGGAACACCATATAGATTCCCATATCATAGATGAGACAGCCGCGAACCTGAGAGCCAGAGCCCATTTTTATGGTGCTGAACCCTCGCATGCCAGAACCCACCTTAATGGCGTTTTTGCTACCCACGATGCTCATCATGAGAAAAGAACCCCAAAACTGGATTTACCAAAGTTTGACGATAGTTCCCTCAACAATTCTTGCAAATCTTTGAGAATGCGTGCGATGTGTATGGCGAAACATCTCCCGACGCTATGGTCCAACTGTTTTCTATGACCATGATCGCTAAAGCATGTGACTGGTTTTTTAATCTCGATCGTGACAATAAGACTGATTGGTCTATATTGAAAGAGTCCTTTATCAAGCGTTTCAAGCCCTTTCGTCTGATAGAGAGTCCTTTTGTCAAATTGAGTAATATCAAGATGGCAAAAGACGAACGCATACTAGACTATATTGAACGTTTCAAGCGCCTCAAAAGTCAAGTACAAGAACAACCCACCAAACAAATGCTCATCATTTGGTTTTTAGTCAGACTTCCAAGATGGATTCGACACAAGCTTAGATCTAATGACGAAAAAAATGAGCTTGAAGCTAGCTATGTCTGATGCCATCTGGGAGGAAGATGAAGGATACGATGTTGACGAACCTAGGGAATGGAAATCACATCGTGCAATCCATGAGTCGAAGCCAATCGAGGATACCAAAGATCGGCTTCGGAAACAACAGATGGAGTTGCTTAATCAGCAACACCAACTACAATTGGAGGCACCATAGCAATCAATAGTTACACCTGCTGCTTGACCGAGAAGTTTCTTGCAACTTCTGCATAACCCTGTGATTACCCAGATCACTCTTGTCACATAGGCTGTCTTCCACATTCTGAGATGACTCCCAAGGCCTTACAATGGATATACTCACCAACTATGGAAATATAAAATCTATATAGAAATTCATTTTAATGAATCTTCTCAACAAAGAAGTATTACGGAAATAGTATCTTCTCCTTCCATGCATTTCAAGTTATATCTTACAACATATGCTATCAAAGATGGTAGCTTTAGTGTCACAAATATTGTCCTGTTTTTGACAAGGGCATATCAGAGTTTTTACTCGACCACACCGTGCAAGATTGCACTCCTCAAGGTGCATTATCAATGTTGATGAATGACTTCTTGTTTGCCAAGTGCTCTGCAGTTTTCACTCTCTGTAAAGATGGTATCTTCCTTGTTTATTTTTTGTCATTTTTTGATTTGATAGCTTTTTTCTAATTGCATCTATTTTTCTAGATTTGCTTTTACCAAGGATAGCCATTGAACCAGAGAAGTCTTGTAGTGTATCCCAAGAATAACTTATCATTCATCTATCCATCTTTAGATTACCTTGTAGAGAGATAGAATTTTTGTGCATACTACAAATTTGAAAAATCCTTGTCACTTCAGAGTTGATTCTTGCATGTCATCGTCATATTCATTTTTGAGTCAACTACAGCAAGATCGAAACAAATTTAGTTAAAATTTGTTCAATCTTTAGTCCAGTCGCATGTTCCATGTGATTCAATTGGCGTTCCACACGACGATCCAACCTTGCGCATGCCGAATACCAGCAACAACATCCCCACCAATAGATTTTTTTTTTTGGGGGGGAGAGAGTGGATTTGCAGGCATCCACTGAAGCAACCACATTGCCAACAACGACTTGAGAAAATCGACAGCAAGATCACGAAACCAAAGACGAAGAAGACACAACTAAGAAGGCAGATGGGCAATCCAAAGAGACTCAAACAGAAGAAGTACCCCAACCACGACAAAGATCCTTCAGAAGATGGGAAGTACAAGCATTGGGAAATCAGTCATCCTCTTCAATCACTCCTACATCCACATCATCCATATTCCCACCAACCAGCCCTCTTGCCACAACATCTGCTTCTACTCTCACGCCTATCGTCCACACCATCGATCAATGTCACTATCACCACCCTTCCTTCCATCTGTCTGTTTGCCATCATTCCACTGTTCAACTGAGGAATTCATAGTCTTTTCAAACCTTGGTAATCTTATCGAAGCAGCTAAGAGATCATTGCAAATGTCTTGCGGAGACCAACTACCACCTACATTGGTTGATCAGCCAGAAAAGATTAAAGAAAGCAGGCGAAACAACAAAAAAAAAATAAAGCAAAGAAGTTGAGGAGGAAAGGACGAAACTTAAGCAACAAATGAGTCAGATCGATCTTGATCAAAAGAAACTCTCTGGAGCAATGATAGTCAAATCCCCTACTATGAAGCCCGAAGAGATCCAAAAGAAATGGATCAAAGGAAGGAGCTGCGAAAAAAGAAAAGATGAAGACAACTGTGAACCTGCAGAATAAAGCGAGCTCCTCACCCAGCAAGTGGTGGTCAAAGATCGACATTGCAAGAGTCCAAAGCTGCAACTGTAGAACTATTAGTTCCTTCACCCTTCCACCAAGCCTTCATCATGTCTCCCTACCGTCACCAAACCATCTGTCCAAATCTGTTCCTACCACGAATGTGTTGATGAGTCCATTTTCTTGAAGACTGTTAGCCAAGATTTGTGCAACCAACCAATCAAAGATCTTTCTCTTCTCGTCAAGGAAAGAGCATCGACAAGACTGGTACTTCAACTGAGAGAAGAACTGCGGAAACGCCCAGAAGCAAAATGGAGGATACAGACCTCCCAAAAGTTAGTACCTGCCAAGAAACCAAAGATGAAACTGTCAATGGCAAATACAAGTAATAAAAAATAGACACGCCGGATGCACTCTAAGCATGCAAGTTGTGAAGCTGCTGGGAGCTCTCCAATTTTAAAAATGTCAACCATTTGCAGCAATAAGACATTTTGGTTACATTGCGGCAGATTGCAGAAAGCAGTTTTTTGATAAAGACTGGCAACAATAAGCACTTGGTTTTATGCAAGCAAATGAGGATCTACGCTTTTCCAAGTGACAATTGCAGATGCCAATGCAAAGTGGAGCAATATCATCCAATATGGGTTGCAATGGGTCTTGCAACACATTAGGGGTGGGATGATGTTGGCTGATTCTGACGAATCCCCAAGATACTCGGCCAAAGCTACCCAAGAGCACCTCTCACCTTAGACTGAGGAGGTCTCTGAGAAGACAAGATGAACGAAGACTGAGAGCCGAGGAATACTAGTTGATACTGTCAAGTAGAAATTGTGTAAGCCTCATGGTGAATTCCGAAAGATGGAATGACCATGTAGGATAGCATTTCTAGGTAAAGTAATAAATGCAAGTAGGCCCCTCTTAGAAAAGTAGAGTGAGCCACCTTTTGATGGTGACATCTAGTGGAGAGCATAATTCCACTTGTAATTTGTGTAATGTGAAAATGCCACTCTAAAGAGCTCTCTTGCTTATTTAAGAGACTCCCCCTAAAAGCTTTTGTAAATGTATCTACTCCATGCTGAAATGAGATTATCTTCCATGAGTTTTGATGCATTCTTGAGCTCCTTGATCATTCTTGTTTCTTGAGTGATGCTTTAATGATCTTGCCCCTCCATCTCCTTTGTGTGTGGTTGTGGATTTAGGGAGGACTAGTTTTCTTGTTTTCATAGATTAATTTAGGATTCAGCATTGTGGTAATCCGTCATGAGTTGGTTTGTGGTGTAGATCTTGCAAATCCCTTTGCATTCCATTTCTTGACGTTCTTGAGAATCAAGAAACGGTTTCTTGATCCTTGGAATTTCAAAATTGCTGCTAGTATAGTTCTTGTTTTCTTGTTTGTAGATTATTACATTCTGTTTAGTTTTAGTTTCTTGTTTTGTTCTTGAATCTAGAATGGATATGTAGCTTAATGCCAGATTTCATGATCTATTCATTCTGATTTGCAGCATTAGAGTAGGATCTTCATGTTCGTTCAACTGGTTTATATGCCGATTTCTTGGTTGAACACAATGGGGTGCATGATTGGCTGTTTATGGCTGTTTATGCATGTGCTTTCAGTGCAAGAGCGACCTATCTGAGTGTCCTCTGACATGCAGGAAACTTAGAAATATTGTTACTTCCCTTCTGCCTGAGATGGGCATTGAACATTAACATTCAAGAAAACGCCCAAGAAGCCTGGTAACAGACATAAAACATATGTACACAAGAAGACAGAAGTAAAAAACTAGCACATTGATTCTCCAAAGCAAGGAATTAGTCACCAACTGGTTGTCACCATATCTGTCGCGGTTTGTGGTTATGAGTGTTCCTTGCATGAATGTGAATTGGTTAAGCTCTTTGGGAACGAGTTCTAATTTGTTGGTTGAATTGAATGGTTGGCTTGGGTTGGAAGTTACTTGTTTATGGCTGTCCAGTATGGCGTGGCGCTAGGTTGGCTTCCAACACTCGTGACGAAGCTTTGAGATGGTTAAGTAAGATGTAAGTCAGACGACTTGATTGGAATGGATGTTGCTCGTTTGTAATGAAGCTTCGAGTTGGTTAAGTTTCGGGCGGCTTGCTTGGAGGGAAGTCACCCACATCAGGACCCCCAATCTGGCATGGCACCAGGTCGGATCTCAATGTTGGTTCCAAAACTTCAAGTTGGTTAAGTCCGATCTTTGTTGGCGAGTTGGTTGATTGTATGTCGAGTGGGTTCGGATGACAAGGGTTGAAAGCCGATAAGCTAAGTCATGGTTCCCGGCTCCCTTTGGGATGCCTGCGCTACAATCTATCTCGTTGAACTTCTGTGTTGTCTTGTATATTGCATTGATCACCATCTATATACAATTTACATTAGTGCAGATGTATGTACAAGAAAGAAAATAGAGCTGTTGCGCCATCTTGGGTAGATCGTGGTTGGTGCTGTCATTGTCCAAGTAGTTGCACAATACAGGATGTGGGCGTGAGAAGGCTTCGACTATTCACAGTCGAGCATGTCGCTGTTGATAGTCGATAGGGTCGAGGCAGTCGCCTTGACGGTTCCCGACGATAGTCGATGGGGTCAGGCTTCCTCGATAGTTCTCGACGATAGTCGATAGAGTCGGCCTTCCTCGACAAATCGGTTGCCAAAATTTGATGCTTGTTTTTGATAATAGAGTATTTCTGCATGTAAAATTGCAGCAATGTGAATGAAGCTAGATTAACATGGGATTTAGGAGAGTAGAGGAATAAATCCAACAGTGAAAAATAATGATCCAAACATTAGATCTAGGCCAAGGGTGAATGCATAAACCTCCAATAATCAAGAGCCAGACGAAACACATAAATTTGCTTCTAAGATCAAATAGACATAATACATGATTGAATGTCAAAATTGGAAGTTTATGATGATTTTCATTAAAGCTGAAACTCTCTTTAAACAAGTCGTACAACAACTATAATTTCATGAATGCATCTATAAATAGCATTCAAATTAGCTACTCCATCAATCTCCATAACAACTGTAGAGATAAGAGCAAAATCAAGGTAGTAATCCAATAGAAAAGATCTCCAATACAATGATCAATCAGTCAATCCATTTCTCCATGAATTTTAGAATATTTAGAGACATGAGAGATGAATCTCTCTCTCTCTCTCTCTCTCTCTCTCTCTCTCTCTCTCTCTCTCTCTCTCTCTCTCTCTCTCTCTCTCTCTCTCTCTCTCTCTCTCTCTCTCTCTCTCTCTCTCTCTCTCTCTCTCTCTCTCTCTCTCTCTCTCTCTCTCTCAGCCCTAAAATAGAAATATGCACCCCACACAATCAACATAGAAATTTGCACCCCACATTACATCAAATAAAGGGTATTTATAAGATAAGGTCTAACGCTTCTAAGAACTATCTAAAAACATTAGATAGTACTATTTTAATCACCTAAGAATGTGTGACAAATCTGATGTACCATGTCTACAAGTTTGATATCTATTTGACCAAAAATAAATAAGCAACCTAGTTGCCAAAATTTCACACTTTCTTCAAAATGAATCCTGACTTTTGATGGTATCCATTTTCTTCCACACACCCTCTACAATAGTCAAAATTTTCTAGTTTATCTTCTTCTCAGTAGCTCACTACAAGTTGGCAGCCTGTGACCATGCCAAGTTTACATTTGTGGATACCCTCTATATATCTTCCATGTATTTCATAGCTTCCAAGGATTCTTCTCTTGTGGGGGCAACAATCATACCATTGACGCTGCCCCTTATGTAAGAGAGTTGTCCATTGAGTTTTACTTCCTATTTCTCAGCTCAGTCATGCTTCTCATTAAATACTTGGAAAGCAGTATGTTTTCACCAAAGTGTGCACTTCCTTTGAAATTCTATTTTTGGACATGTGTGACCTTGCACTTACTTCCTCTACAACGAAAATTTACCACACCAACCTGTAAATTTCTCTCCAAAGTAGGTGGGATTCAGTCACATTTGACTACCCTACCCTTCTTGGTTGTGTGTTGCAATGCCTTCGAAATGCAATGCCTGTAGGCCACTCTTCTATCATTGTAGTTTTGCTCCAAGATTCATTTGAGAGATGAAGTGGACACTTTTTGTCTTCTCATCTTAAATGGTTTGGTAGACTCTTCAATGTTGTGGCTTATTTGTGCTAATCCCTACTCCAAACTACGATGGTGTGCTTTGACTTTTCTTCTTCCACACATGCGGAAAATCGTTTCAGCATACATTTTTTATTTAGTTGTGAAAGGAAGGAAGGAGGGGGTGTTGTGCATTTATACTTTTGGGCTTTGTATTACATTTGTGCCATTCCCTTTATATTCCAATGAACCTGTGTTGCATGAATGGCTCTGTAGCTTGTCCCACCACAATATATTTTCAAATGTTTTATCCTCTATGCCAACAACTTGCCAAAGAACTACTCCAAAATTTTGTTTTCTCTAATTTATTCACAAGTCATGATACACCTCAATTCAATTATTCTCTACATGTTGGCACTTCACTGCTCAACAATTACAACAAGACTTTTCTTATAGTCGCCAACCAGCACCGCAACAAGAGTTTACTAGTAATTAGATTCTATGTTATCTAGACCTTGATAAATATGCTTAGAAGTTATTACCATGACAACCATCCAAGCTAATCATGTTTGCTCAATTCGAGCCTACACCTCTGCCATTAAGACTATGACATAAAGACCAAGTAAGATAGTACCCCTTTTCAAAAATAAATAGGTGGTCATGAACTAAGAGCCTTGGAAGACAAAGAAAGCCATCTCTACAATAAATATAAAAGTTTGGGCCACAATTGATGCAAAATGAATGCCCCACCTTCAACCGATACCATCCATCAATAGCTAGCAAAGTTAGACATAACTGGACCGTGCAAAACGTTAAAGGACTAAACTGGACTCCTTGTCGTAAGGGAGCCAGTGCAATCCTATACACAAGCAAAACATTATGAAGAAAGAATAATTTATTAAGTCTTGTGTAGACCAATTTTGACACGTTGCCATGATGCAATGTGCCTCTACATTTTTTGGCCACAATAGTGAGAAGTTGAAGCCAAAATTAGGATATACTTTCTCAAACTATGAAGGCTATGTTGAGGTTAAAACCCTTAGATCTAGCTAGTCAAGAAAATAAATATATGTAGGAGAGCAAGTGGTTGAATTCTCACGAAATGAATTTCACAAATTTTTCCAAAGCTACAAAGGTTGCTTCTCAAAATCCTACAAGGATTTTGAAAGGTGTACAAGCCATTGTGGTGCAACATACCATCCTACTTGCTAAGGGGGTGTTTTTGAAATCGATTATCCTTAATGTTGTCTGTACAATCCACATTATTTTCACCTGATCAAATATGAACTAAAAAAGCTTTTAGATGCAAGGTTCATATATGAAGTCAAACACACTAAATGGGTCTTATAAATAGTCATAGTCCTCAATAAGAATGGCAAGCTAGGCCTACTTTGAAAAGAGCGTATGTTAGAGTAACGATTGGGATCTTCATTGAATCCGTCCTAGACTAAGCCTTGTTGAGAGCCGTTGTCATGTCACCGATGAGCATATAGTAGCATGAGCTAGTGTAACCCCATACGTGGTCAAGAATTGCATAGGACCAATATTAGTAATAGTTTGCTAGGGACAATACCCACTAGTGGGATGATTGTTATTAATGTCCCATGGCTTCCGCCTAGAGTGTTTAGGCCTATGAAATGGTAGCCTAGTTGATATATCATTGTGCCTCTACCTACCATCACTTGTCTTTTTCCTTGCTTGTAGAGATCTTGGTAGATTGTGGGAGTTGTTGTTGAAGTTGATTGCTAGTCCCATCTTTGCTTTTGATTGCCCTAGGTGTTGGTTGATTCTAGCTTCTTGGTGGTTATGTTAGATGCTTTATTTATATGCCAATACCTTGAACAGGCAAGGGCCTGCAGTCCACATCACAATTATTATTACTTCATATGTAGTGCCTTAGAAATATAAGCTGGTACTCTAGACTTATATGAGTATGACTTGGTAGATCTAGTCCACAAGTAGCTCAGGAAAACATATAAAACCATGATACCAAAGATGAAGATGGCAATAGGGGCCATAATTGGCAATGACTAAATGATTGCTCAAAATTTTACTTACCTAGAAAAGCAAGGAACTTTAGCATGAATACTCCCCTAGAAAAGTCATACTATAGAACATAAATGTAAGACTCAATCGACATCCACTCAAAGGGTCAGAGAATTGTTAGAAGGGCAAATACCAATGAGAAAATCATGCTCCAAGATGCAAAGGGAGAAAATGGGCAAACTTACCACCAAAATAAGAGGGTACAACAAGAAGTGGCACAAGAATGAGCTTTAAAGAATAGTCTACAAATGATTATGAAAAAAAAAAAAACTATTGAAGCAAATACATTGCAAGCCGAACAATGAGAAGCGTCCCACCGCATTGTGAAAACAACTTCAAGCACTTCAAACAAAGGTGGTTGCTCTATGACAAGGATAGGTGGACTCCTCTCAATAGTTGGATATGACAATTCCAACAACTAAATAAGTAACCTCCACCACACATGTAGGCTATCAAAAAGACCGAAGGTACATAAAACAATATGAAGCGACCCACAAACATTATGAGGTTTGTGATTTGGAGGTGCAGATTATGCCGAATCTCTTCCAAATCCTTCTTACCACTACATTAGTCCAGATTTACATTTAAGTATTCTAGGGAACGATAAAATCGAACAACAATGACCTCAAGCCATAACCTTGCCTTAACAAATGGAATTGCTAGTGAAAATGCTATTCTCCAGATTTAGCTATCACTTATATCACAATTTCAAAATAACCCGAGTATGAGTCACCCTTTGTCTTTATCAATCTATCCAATCTTTACAGGATTTTGATTAATATTATATTTTTATAGTTTTTATCAATATTAAGATTTTGTCACAAATTTGGTAAATTATCAAAACAAGAAAGACCTTGAAATAATCATTGAATTTGAGTAACTAATCAGTGATTGATTTTTTTTTTTTTTGATTAAATTTCAAGAGTAACTAATCACTTGAAACTAGACTAACAATTTTGAAGATCAATAAAGTGATGGCTAAGAGATAAAGATAGATCAATGATGGCTAACAGATCAAGATCGAAATATGGTTTTTCCATGTCATGAGTCATATTCATGAAGAGCCACTATAGTGGGTGACTAATAACAATCATGCCAACAATGCTTCATTCAAGATAGAAGCAGCCTCACAATAACTGCAGCAAAGGTGACTGTTAAGTGTACTTTTGTTTGACAAACCTCACCTCAATTTGTAAGATACACGTGTCACCTTTGGTGCACACACACCTCCACGCTCATGCATGCATGTCACATGATGGGCACTTTCATTATATACGCAAGCAGATATTTTTCTCCCAAGTGATTATGGGATAAACTGAGATATGCCACGTGGCAAGCAAGCAATCAGGGAGGAGGCCAGGTACAAGGCGGGCAAGGCGAGCAGCAGCAGCGAGGCACCTGGGACGCGTGTAGGGAGCTGATGTCAGTCGGGGCCAAACCCGGACGTGCTAATAAGAGGTGTGTGTGTGTGTGAGAGAGAGAGAGAGAGAGAGAGAGAGAGAGAGAGAGAGAGAGAGAGATATTATAGAATGCCCTGAGTGAAGAAATCACATGTATGAACGCATCTTCACCTCATCAAAAAGTAGAAAACTAGAACCTGGTATGTATTATGTTTGATAAATGTCTTCTACCCTTTGAAGTGTTTTGATGTATATGTTCGCAAAGTTCCTCGGAGGCGTTTTAAGACTTCCACATCATGATATCTCCTATCTAGGGTGAGCCATTGACAGATACATAACCTGTATCTGGTGAAAAGATGGTCACGAATAGTTTGATTCCATGACAAACACAGAGATGTCTTTGGGGCTAGAAAACGGATAACCGATTGTTTTGAAAACCTTCTCATATCCTGGGTAGGAACAGCTCTCTCGATTGTGTCAAGTTGAGCATTTTATTGTTTACATTGTGATAGCATAAATCTCCAAAACAGTCAAACTGAAGACTATCCTGCATTAACAAGTTTCCTGCTATGTGCCCACGTTTGTCGTGTTAAAGATCTTCAGAGATAAGAGAGAATGAATGCACATTGCCTGGGACAGAAACAGCTCAATCAAAACACCTTGCAACAAAGCTTAAGTTGCTAGGAGAGAAATTCCTCAGAGATGAAGGGATGGCTGTAAATTTTCTTGTCTTTGTAACGCAATGAACATGAGGTTTCTTTGGTGCACGACCTCAAGTTTGTTATACTTCAGCATCTTGCAACATTGACCATCATGTACCCAGCCTAAAGTTTGTTCTCATCATACGTTTTAACATACCCTCCTCAGGTTGCAAGGGTTGGAGACCAGAAGGTTCTACTTGCTCTCCAGCATCTTTTCGGCTACTTGGGAAGACATTTTCTCCAAACAGATTGCTGACTGATGACATGCCCAAGTGAGATCCCATTACCTTGCTGATAGAGTCCAACCTACCACCTGCTCTTTCTCTCAAGATAATCTCCAGTGCTTCCTTGTGTGCTGGATCCAGGACGTCAGGATCCTTCAATAGCTGTTGTATAACAGGCAGGAGAAGCTCACGTGCACTTGCTTGAGACAAATCTACACTTCCCAGAAAATAGAATAAAAAACTCACATAGACAAGTTTAAAAGCCATATTGGAGACTCTCACAGTAAAACATTCAGCCACTGTTCTACTATCAAGTGGACTAAGAAATGTTAGTGGTCTCAATTGTTGCATACATGGTACCAAACCAACAAAGATCATTTTAGCAACAAGCACGTGTGATGCTCTAATGAATCAACTGGATGATTTTTTTAATGATTTCATGTTTAGACAACTTCGTATAACTGACTCTGAGATTGGGGCTATAAAGGTTCATACAATATGAGCCATGGTTGCACAACATTCAGGAACACTACGTTGCTGAATTAGGGGTCCAGAACAGTTCTGGAAAAAGATTAGATGTCAGAGTTTCAAAAACATGTCTTTTAGATATTATGAATCGTACAGTCTGGTCCCTGGGAAGGTTGTGCTGTACAGAAGGTTGTGTGAAGTTTAATTAGTCCATTTGGCAATATTCAGGGTTTCAGTTTTTATAGCTTCTTGATGGCATGACTTGAGAATGCTACCATTACAGAAGATAAGAGAGACAGAGATTGCAGAAAGTGATGAAAAGCGAAATCCTGATATGTTTTATAGATATTTGACCATCCATTGACATGACCTACACACAGTCTTACACCATACGTACTTCTGATGCATCTCATGCCACTGACAAAAGTTTTGATCATTACTAGTATAAATGCATTGTGCTTTCAAGTCTCAGAGTGAGAATTCAAAACCATAGAATCCCTGAGTTATGAGCATGTTTGAACTCGAAAGCTGAAAGCTGGACTTTACAAACATCATCAAATAATGTTGGGGAGTTGGAACCTTAAAGGCACAGACTCAAAGCAAGCAGTATAAAAAAATTCATATATAAAGAGATTCATGGACCTGTACATAGTGTTCATGAGCTCATGAGCCTAAAAGCTTGAAAGCACTAGTAGAAGACAATGAAGATGATGAAAATGGTCTGCAAAATGTTAGAAAGCGTTGCTGAACCAAACTAGTTTGAAGAGCATTTTCATTAATTCTGAAAATTAACATTTGTTTTTTTTATAAAAAAGGATTCCAAAAAATCATAAATTTAGGTCATGTTCCGAAACGGAACATGTTCGGAATGTTGTTTCGAAATGCGTTCCATTTAAGAATGAGCATCTATGGGTTTCAACCACAACCTCTCCTCAGCTTTTTTGCCCATCTTCAATGTTGGATATGATGATGTCCTTGCATCAACTTGCGAATCCATGAGCCTAACTCTGCGTGATCCTCTAGGTATGCCTTTGCTTGTGCATATAGGTATTGTAGGCTCTACCGGCACCTTTGCCTCAGGATCAACATGACCTAATCTGCATTGTCCTCATAACCACTCTTTGCACCCCACTCCTTTGCATATTCCAACCTCATCACCCCTGGTCTGCTATTACACCCCTCTTAGTCCTAGCCATGGTCTTAGTGATCCTACATTCTCTCCTCTCTTTATTAGTTATCTGATAATGCAGCTTTAAAAAACTTCATCATCTATGCTAGCCTCAGTGTGTGTGGTATTGACCAATCATGTACCTTATAGACCTATTTATGATCGGATATGATATGGCCCAAGTACTTGAGTTTGGTTGAAAGAACTCACATTTCAACTTCTTAGCATAGAGCTTTTTGTATATCAAAAGCTTTAACACAGTATGAAGATGAGATGCTCTTCATGCTTCTAAAAGGTCTACCTTTAAATTAATATGTCGTCTATATACACAGTTATGGACTCGGCTCATTACATTCGCCGCGTCCATTTACATTTACAGTTACTTTACTTTATGCATAAGCAGGCCTTGGGCCCTTTTTTATTCATTAGTGACATTCAGACTATATGGTTGGCCTTTGGCCTTATTATTCATTATTAGGCCATTTGGACATATTACTGGAGAGTGGGGGCCTTCTTGGAGGGCTCACTATTATCCCTCCCAGTTGGGCCCTAGCCACTGGAAGCTTCCTTTTAGGGCTTCCTCTTGGCTATAAGTAGGGAAACTGTGTCATTTGTCATTAAGCTGATGATATTGATCTCTCTCTTTAGCCTCCTTAATCTCTCTCTTTCCTGCTTTCAATCTGGAATTTTTTCTTTGCTGCCTTGCCTTGCTCCTCCATCGCTGTTCCTACAGCTCCATTACCGTTTTGACAGCCCTGTTCCATCGCTGCTCCTTCCACTCCTTCTTGCCCAGCGTTCCCCCTGTTTTGTCCCCTCTTTTCTTTGCTGCCCAGCGCTCCTCCTCTTCCTTTCCATCGCTGTCCCTGCCTTCCGACCTATCACTTTCATCTGATATTTTTCCAGTTTGCAGCCATCTTCCACAGTTAGTTCCCTGACTGTCCAGCGCCCATCCTCATCCAAAAACTACCCAAAGGTTTCATAAGCATTTCTGCTACTAAACTCTTGCCAAATCTTTAACGAGCCTCCCTCAGTGTGAAATGGAGCCTTGTACCTTGAAGTCAATTTTATCGCCGCAGCCCACACTTGAAGTCAATCAACTACATTTAGGAGTGTAGACCATTAGATAGAGCTGCTTCCTGAAGGTGCCCTCGCATCATTGTTTCTTTATAGGGTTAGCTTGAAGGTAGAAGAGGATGAAATTTTCAAGCAACTCTAGGAGTATCTTAGGATGGTCACATTCGTCCTAGTAAGTCCCCTTGAGAGCTCTAGTACTTTTTGGTTAGCAAAAAGGACGGAGGCACTCGCCTCTAGTTGAACAAAATGACCAAGACGGGGTACCCCTTACCTAATATGGATGATCTAATGGATCATCTAAATGGAGCAAAGTATTTCTCCAAGATTGACCTTAGATCAGGCTACCATTAGATAAGAAGTGGGGCGCTACACTTTTATGTGGTTTTCCACTCCATTCATCCACGACTGCAAGGAAGGGGGTGGTGTACTGGCTCTCTCACATTCTTAAAAAAATTATAATCATGGAAGGGGAGATGATATTCTCCTTCCCAGCCCCCAACTTCACACCTGTTGCTGCACAGGCAAGCAAGAGCCTATGTAGCCTAGCTGGATATAGGGTAGTACAACCCCCGTATCACCAAGGATCCTCCTCCTAGCATGCCTGCGCAGGCTGGTTCACAATTGTGTCTGCTTGCACATATCCCCATTGTGAGTTGTAAAAATGTGTTTATCGATTGTAAAATAGGCTAAGTTGTCGACATGTGGTGACAACTATAAATTGATAAATAAAAAGGTTCAGTAGTTCTTAGTACTTCTTACCAACATCTGCACGTATACTTATGTGTCATTTGCCAACGTGGTATGTACCAACTTTTGTCAAGCACTACTAAGTTATCTTTATGCAGCATAGGTTGGGAGGAGACTTGTAGTAGATATTTCTTTGTGTTCTAGGTACTTTTATTTGAAATCAATAGAGGAGAAGTTTTTATGGTGTAAACCCAATCTTTTACTTCAGTCTTAGGGTTGTTAATGCAACACAACCTGACTAGTCATAGATGATGTCTATACTAGTGTGATTGGTTGTATGTCATAATTGCACTTGAAATAAGCTCCATTTTTTTTGGGGAGGGGGGGTTCATCATCCAGACCTCCAATGTGGTGTCATATGTGCATGTTTTTTTTGGCGATAGTTTGTAAAACTGTAAGAACATACGTTAAGTTGCAACCAAAGAGCTCCTTTCAAGGTTGGTTTCAAATCTTATTGGAGTAAAGGACATTTTGAGTTAGATTCTCAAGCTCAACACCCTCTTGATCACATTATACCAAAAGGTATTCCTTGAAGAAATGTTTGCTAATTTGATGAAAAGTTTTTTTCTTCCTTCATTTTCCATGGACAATACGCGAAATAAAAGGATCATATCACAAAACAAACTAAGCTTAAAACTTAAGAGTTACCGGCTTTTTGAACTCAAGAATAAATACCCTCCAAATGTCAAACAGACTTTACACATCCATCACACACCACTTAGAGGTTGGGCAACTATAAGTCTAATCATTCTATGGCAACAAGAATAGACAAGTTATGAAGGTTCCACATTGACATATTTCGCTATAGACTAGAGGCTTCAAGAATAATCATTTATTTGGAAACTTATAGAAGTTCAAGATTTTTAGGACGACTAAAGGCATCTATGTTAGCTTACTCTACAGTGACCTGCAGAGAGTACATGAGAAACAAGCTACTGCTAACTACTAGCTTGTAGGAGAAGGCACCTCCTAGAGTTACACCTCCAAGTGACAAAGATTTTCAAAGTTAAACAGAAACTCAGTTCTAAATTACCATTTCTCCGTTTCTTCAGAATAGGCAGTTGAGGTGAAGCTAAAAAAATTCTTCACAACCATCTATAGAAACATCGAATAGAAATAGATTTCCAAAAGGGTTTAACCACCCTCCACAAGAATCATAGGTATTCCAGAGCATCAAAGTAGATTATGACTGTCACAATCATCCTAACATGTGTGTCTATTTCCATCCATGTGTGTTAGTGCCTTACCTGCTTTCCAATGATTTGATGTTGTCTTCCTTTGTTTCTTCTTGTTGTCAAGAAAGAAGTCCTCCAAGATTTGTACTGAGCAAGTGCTTCATTGTAGTTTTTATTAGCATCAAGCTGTCCTATTGTTTCCTTCCATAGGTTGTTAAGATCTGAGTGTCCTACTTGACTTTTCTACAAAAGGATATAACAATAGGGGTTGGATGCCTTGAAAATAATGAAGCCAAGCTTCATGATCAAGGCTTGGAGCCTCATAAAATTGGAGCAAGAGAATGTAAAATCATTGTTCATGGCAATCGAGTTAGCGATTATTGCTACTCATCATGGTTTACAAAAAGGATAGCAAGGCAAGGGACATAGTTGTTGAACTTGAACAGTAGACAAATCTAGCATTTCAACAAGATCAAGATCACAAAGAAGATTTGGAATGGTTTGCCGATTTTTTTTCATTCAAGACTCCATCAAATAGGATTCATATGAGATAGATAGTCAACATAGAGATGGATCTAGGTGAATAAGTCTAGAAGCATTGGCTGGAGATCTTTGAAGTCCTGATCAACTGGCTAATAAAAAGTCCTCACAATCAGTGAGCCCTAAGGAGGTGGAGGCCTTTATGCTTAGCCTTCCTCCTACCTTCATATTGCTGATATTGCCATTAGCAATCTCCTATGGGGTATTCTCAACATAAAGAATGCCATGACCATGCAATTATAGGAGGAACCCCACCAACATAATGTCAGTTCTAGGATAGGGCAGCCGAGTGATGTTTCAGGCTTATGAATCAACAATAAATCTAGAAAGGGTCATGATGATGAGAAAAAGGTTGAAAAAGCGGCAGCTAGTAGTAGCAAGATCAAGACCTTAGCAAGAAAAATATAATGTGTCATGCTAATATCCGGATAACAAGGACACTTTGTGTGGCAGTACTGTAACAGACCCGACGAAGAAAGGAGGTGCTCAATCTTTTGTAAGCCTCTATGTATCATAACAAGCACACTTCAACAGACCAGACCAGCAATGACATGCTTATCATTTGCAAAACCTAAATCAATAACAGGGACACTTCAAGCAAGACTTCTGCAACAAACCAACCAAGAAGAAAATGCTTATCTTTTGCATAAGCCTATACTGTAGTTGGAGCATATGCAAGTAGATTAGTCATCGATTTGAGAGAAACAAGGCACATGATTTTGGCTAGGAGACCCTTGAACATGTCTTAGGAGGTGAGAGCCTTTTAAATCTATTTAGGTGCAATGTGCATCCCCAATCAAAGATATTGAAAATGTTCCTCTAACATTGACCAATGGAGGCCCCAGGTGTCTTTTCAATGTTCACTATGTGCTGAGAAACTCTCAAAGTCACTTTTTGGTGGCCAGAATACTAATGCAGGAGAAATGGAGAAACTGGTAAGGTTAAGTGAAATTGGCTTGCAGAAAAAAAAAAAATTGCTGGTACTTTTAACATTCTTACCATGCAAACCATAGTTGCAGCGAATCGCGATTTGCTGGAGTCGCGATTTGTGATTCGCGATTCTGCGAATCGTTGTAAAGAATCGTTATTAAAAAAAAAACAGATTAATGCATTTTTTGGCCTCCTCGCGGACAAAATCGCGCCAGCCGTGGAGGAGGCAAATTTTTTTTTTAATGAGCTGTAGGCGTCTGATCTTCGCGAGTGAATAGTCGGCAGGCATCTACTCGGCGATACGGAGGTGGTGTGCATGGTGCCAGGGGGATCTGAGCTTCTTGGAGAGCGAATCGATCAGGTTTGATATTTGGTAAGTGTAGGCTTGATTTTTTGCAAGTGTTGACATTGAGTTGTAGGCAACCAAATCGAGCATAGTTTTGGCTCTAGAAGAGTTTTCTTCATGCCCACGGTGATTCCTACGGTGTCAGTTTCAGCCGTTACGGCACGCCTAGCGAGATTTGAACACCACATTCCAAATGCTTGTGTATTTTTGCCATTTTCACAAAATGACTTGTGGGCAACTGATTTAGGTGATGTCTGAGCCTAGAATGCATTTCCACATATCTGCAGAGACTCCTGTGACCTCCGTTCCTCCCGTCTACGTCCGTATCACAAATTTCAAATTCCATGCCCTAATTCCATGTTTTTTAGGGTTTAGGTGTGGACCATCGTGCAAGCATCTGCCAGGGGCGTGGTTTAGGCCCACACTGCACTCCTTTACGACTGCACAGACTCTCACGCTAACGTCAATTGCCCGTTATCGCTCATACTGAAATAATTCTATCCCACGCCCTAATCTCATGTGTTTTTTGGCACTTGCTATGATATGTGAATTGGAATCGTTGTGATGTATGCTCTGATATTTTGAGCTGTATTTGAGCTCGGTAATGTTGTTCAATGCAATGTATTTTTTCTACTGAACGTTTGCTTGATTATTTTTTGTTTGCAGGTTTGATCTCGTGTTGATACGATGCCGGTGTGGGACCGAGGCCTTTGGGCCGAGGTTGAGCTTACCGACGGGGATGTGGCTACACACCATGGCTCAGGCACCCGCAGATGGAGATGCTTGCATTGCGGTGGTCACTTCACGGGATCACTCACCAGGGTTAGGGCTCACTTGCTGCAGGTCAAAGGGCCAGATGGGCGAACATTGGGCATATCTGATTGCCCCAGAATTTCTGATGAGGATCTGCAGAGGTTGTCTACCATGTACGGGCCCGATACTGCATCACAGGGTTCTAGACAGGGATAGGTAGTCGGAGCAGCTACAGGCAGGCAGGCAGCAGGGCTCACATGCAGGCATGCAGGGCCTACCACGGGTATTGGGCCCAGTACATCATGGGCAGGGCATGGGCATGTGTAATAGATCCTAACACCACAGTATGGCAAACACTAACTGATCCACCCAACCTTGCCCACTCCCTGATATAGAGTAAGCCCCTCCTAGCCCAGTGTGAGGACTGGTAGCATGCAACTGCCAAGTGTCCGGCCACGTGGCACTGACATGGCTGACTGCACGTCGGGACCCAATTGGGGCCCTGTCCTGCTGACAAGGTCCCTAGACTGTGGTAGGCCTGCCATAGCTATGGACCGTGCTGGGGCACACTACTCACACTGTCTTGCCCTGTTGGTCGTGTACGCTGGAGCCGACCCTGACTGTGGTATCTGACCTATCTGTGTTCTCTAGGGTTCGGCACTGGTCACGAGCTCGTAACACTCCCTCCCCCCTTAAGAACCGTCTTGGTTCTCTAAGACAAAGTCTGGAAAAATCTTGCAAAGGATGCTGCCTCTTTCCCAGGTGGCATTCTCAACAGGCTGATCATTCCACTTGACCAGATATTCTTGGTATAGAGTATGACAAGTCTGCATCTCTCTACTATCAAGAATCTCCTCTGGTTCATGTGGAGGTTGCTGAGGATCCAATGGGAGAACTAGAACACTGTCCCCTACTAGATTTTCTGATCTGGTAAAGGCTTTTCGTAACTGACTTACATGAAAGACTGGAAAAAACCTTACTACTGTGTGGGAGTTCTAGTTCATAGGTGACCTCACCTAGTCTCCTACTGATGGTAAAGGGACCACAATACCTTGGAGACAACTTAGCACACACTCCTGATTTGAGGGTTTTAGAGTCAACTGGAACTCTCAAGTAGACTTTCTCACCAGTGGAGAACTGCACATCCCGTCTGTGTGGATCTGCATAATGCCTGGCTCGATCATGGGATTGCCTAATGCTACGCTTAGCATGTTCTATCATCTGGTTTAGGTCCTCTAAAAAGTTTCTGGCTGCTTCAACTTTTTCTTGTTTAAACCCTATAGTTTGTGGGTGAGCGTGGCTGAAAATCGTACATCAGCATAAATGGGCTATATCCCATAGCTGAATGTTTGGTACTGTTGTAAGCAAACTCTAATATCGAGAGATACTCCTCCCAATTAGTCTGCTTCTTGCTGACGTATGCACGAAGCATAATCCTCCAGCACCTGATTTATCCTCTCTGTTTGACCGTCCGTCTGTGGATGGTCAGTGGTACTCATATTAAGTTTAGTATGGAGATGATGGAATACTGCCCTCAAAAAAATTTCCATTCAACTTATTGTCCCGGTCGCTGACTATGCCGGAAGGTAGACCGTACAATTTAAATAGCCTGTCTACAAACAACCTCGCTAACTCTGGAGCTCTAACGGTTGTTTTGGTCAGAATAAAATGAGCCATTTTGGTCAGACGGACAACTGTGACCCATATAGCGTCATTACCCTTTTGGGTTTTAGGCAGCCTACTATAAAATTCATGGAGATACACTCCCATTACCAGCTGAGTATATCTAAGGGCTGCAACAACCCTCCTGCCTTTAAACGCTCTGCTTGTTTACTTGACATTTCTGGCAATTGGTTACATAACTGTTGAACGTCCTTTTTCATACTGGGCCAGAAAAAATTGCCTACGAAGAAGCTCATAGTCTTCTGTTGCCTAGGTGTCCCGCACTAGGATGTCATGACATTCATATAGGACCTGCTGCCTCTAATCTTTGAATTGGGGGACACATACTCTATCTCTATAGAGCAAAGTACTCATCCTGAATGGAATACTGTTTCCATTTGAATCCTTGAGTCAACTGACCCTCAACCACTGGGGTTTGCTTGGTAATACAGGCTCAGAATCCTCAAACGTCATCTGACACGTATACTCGGACTCATCATGCATCCTCAACGGAAGCTGCCGTATACTTGGATGAACTGCACCAGCCCCGGGAATTGGTTTTGGAGTTTGTAACTGTCTGCTCTGACTGAGTTCCAGATAGTAGAGAAGAATGCATAATGCTGGAACTTCCCTCTCAAGGACTCGAGTAACTCATTACGATCTGAGTAAAACTCAGCTCGTTTATCATAGGCATTCTGCTAAGGGCATCTGCTACTATATTGAATTTCCCCCTATATCTGATAGACATATCAAACTCTTGCATCAACTCTGCCAACGAGCTTTCCGACCTCTAAGCTCAGGTTGATTGCTGAGACTTCATGGTCTGTCAGGACCTCAAAGTTGGCACCATACAAATAATGCGTCCAAGTCTTAAGGGCATGGACTATAGAAAAGATTCCTTTTCATAGGCACTGTACCTAGTCTGAGCTGGCTCGAGTTTTTTACTCTCGAACGCAATTGGTCGTCCCCTTGAGTTAGCACAGCACTACTGCAAAGTCGCTAGCATCTGTTTTCGACCACA